>OX326997.1:15977412-16577412 GCA_946800695.1 Geum urbanum | reverse complement strand
CTTGTAATGTTTGATTTATTTTGAAAATTGTACTAGAATCACTGTCAGTAGAATCTGAAGATGAATCATGGGTATGAATGACCATAATCTTGCTATGTTCAGTTTTTAGTTCTTTTAACATTTTTTCTATTTTTTGAGTAGTGGAGATGAGTTTGAGAGCAAATTTATTGAATTCACCAAAATATATTAATGGTGTTTCTGTTTTTTGTTGAGGTAGGATGCAGACTTTTGCAAAGACGTTTATCTACTGTTGTTTCTATTTTGTTTAATTGATTTTCCATAATTATTAGACTTTGATTTATATAATTATTATGTTCAATAATTTTTTTTAGATCTCGATCGTCTGCATGAAGCTTAAAGGGTGAAGCTATTATGTGTGTTTGGAGATGATCAATGATTATAGTTTCAACCAGGGGATGACTGGTAAAGATAATGGAATTAGTAGATGTCTTCCATTTGGCTTTTGTTAGAGTTTGGATATTTTTTTTGATTAAGTTGATCAATGTATTACAATAATGAAAAATATCATAACAACAGAAATAATAATGACTAAATTATGTATTCGATTAAGTCCTCTTCAATTGAAATATAGTTTACAAAATTAAATAAAATTAATAATATTGCAAAAAAAATTAAATGTTAATTAGCATTTTAAAAAAATTATTTTTTTATAACAAAATTCATAATATTGAAAAATTTATTAGATGTCAATTATTAATAAGAATGCAAAATTCATAATAAATAAATAATTTAAATATTTTGTATTTAAATACATAATTCATAATATAATTCGTTAATAAACTAAATTAACTTAAACTAAACTAATTATATTGGTGTGTGGTGGTGGTGGTAGGGACAACCGTGGCGGCGGTGGTGGTGGTGGCGTGGTGTGTAGTGGTGGTGGCGGCGGCGAAGGTGGTGGTGATGTGTGGTGGTGACGGCGTTGGTGGTGGCATGTGATGGTCACATGTGGTGGTGGTGGTGGTGCTGATAGTAAGTGGTGATGGTGGTGGGTCGTTTGATTGATTGAGAGAGAGAGAGAGAGACATCGAGAGAAGTTGAGAAAATGATCAATTTAAAGGGTTTTAAAACAATTTAGACGAAGAAACCTAGTAGTTTCATCGCCTATATATTTTAAATTATGATAAAAACTGTCAATTTTTTTGACTTAAACGACGAAATTTAATAATTTCATCGCCTAAGTGTTTTGATTGTTTGGCAAAAAAATTGGCGGAAAAAAATCCGCCCAATTTTTTTATCACTTAAGTGACGAAACATATAAAATTCATCGTCTAAGTGTTTTAAATTGTCTCTAAACTTAATATTTTAGATATTTATAAAAGAAAATATTAAAAAATTACTTAGGAGACGAAACTATTAGCTTTCGTCGCCTACGTACCACTTAGGTGGAGAAACTTGCTCATTTTCGTCGTCTAATCGATTTTTTTTTAATTTTTTTTATAAATAACTGAAAAATTAATTTTGGGTAGTTGCTTAAAAATTATCAAAAAATCAACCGTCAGACATAACCATTACATTTATACAATATTGTAGAAAAAAAATTTCAACCCATTTCGGATTAGTTTAGGATTCGATCGATTGAATTTAGTGATCAAAATATAATTCGTAAATTTGTTTCCAAGATTACGAGTGTTTGTCTTGTCGTAAAAACTTAATTTATCAACTAGATAGAAATTAATTGAAATTTGACTAAAAACATGTTATATATCTACTAATGTTGTATAACTTAAGTGTTTGTATGTCTATATTCACTTGAAAGGACCCAACCCCGATTCAGTTACCTAAATCGAAATCGAACCCCTTCTGAAAATATGAACCAACAAAAAATTTTCAAAATTTCGGCAGAGTTTCGTTACTAGCATGGAATTGCATAAACCTGCACCCTGAAAATAACACTTCATCTTATGCCACAAAAGCCAAACCGTGGGCACCAATCCCATCCGGATTTCTCAACATCAATATATGAATCATAACAGTAAACCGTACTGTAGTGTATATATATCCGAGAAAATCCGTATAAACAAGTATCAGAATGTATCAGAGCGACCTCTAAAGTAAAACATATACAATATACGCATCAGTAGGCGAAACAAGAACCTACTGGAAAGCACAGGTAACTCTGATCACTAGCCTCCAAACCGCGACGTGAAAACACCAAAACTTGAACTGCAACTGGGCACGGAAACCGAAAAGCCCAGGGGAAAGACATGAAACACGTTAGAGTGAATGGACGAAAATAAATGTCTTTCACCAGTTGATATATATGTTTAAAATAACATATGCGAGTCCAGGTAAATAATAATAACAAAGTACACGAGGTAAAACCATAATCCTCCAGCGTACTAAGCATGCAAGTAAAATTCCACGGGGTCACTCATGGACACACACCGTGCTAGTACAGTCCGAATCACGGGATCCCAGACCCACACGTGATTCTAAGCCAGAAATGGCCTCGGATCCGGGGATACGCCCCTCACCGGTCTGGTTGGGGAAACGCCCCTCCAGGCGGCCTACCATCGGGGATCAACCGAGAGGCAAAGTGTATCGATACAACAACGTAACTGAGACTGTACTCTGTGTAAACCAAATAATAAACAGTTCGATGCAAATGCATGAAACAGCATATAAATGTATGTATACTCGTATACGTATATCTGTATATGTATAATCGTATATTCGTAAAAACACATGCTCATATAATCCGTAAACTCAATACGCATGCTCAAGTTCGAAAATCATATAAAAGACTCGCAAGATTTCCGTGAAAAGAAATTGTCCACTCACAGTTGAGAAAAACGCGCACACGCGCTAATCTCGTGATCCGGCGGAAGATCCTTCGCCAGAAGCACGATCATAATCCCGATCTCGATCTCGATCTCCTGAATATTCACAAAAACATAACTGATCAAAATCATAGTCCACAACCCTGTAATGATTCACGGAAACCAACCGTTCCCGGAAATATGAAATGCGGTACAAAATGTATAACGGAAATTCCGAAATCCCCACTCGAAACCTCGACTGAAAATCGGCTAACCAAATCAACCCGAAAACCTCTGTATGATAACCAGGGCGCGATTTCGAGAAAAACGACACTAATTTCATCAAAATTTGAAAAAGTCAACTCCTCCGCCGTTGACCACCGTTGACCGGCGCCGGCGGAGAACTTCCAGATCACAAGGTCTCGACATTTTGAACCACTTTCATAACTGACACACAAGCCAATTCCAACTCTAACATCATCAATTACATCAAAAATCAAATCGGAATTTCGAATCGGATACCTAATCGGAGCACCCCAAAAACACAATCTCAGACCAAATTAATTACACCATGAGACTCAGAGGAGCAAGGGGAGTCTAACCCCCCTAACCACCACCTCCAAACCTCGCCGGAAAACGGCCAACCATTAACGGCGACATCATCGAATCGGACCCAATTCGGGTTCAATCAAAACTGCACCAATTCCTCTCAATCCAAATACCATCACACTCGAAATTACAAGAGGAAGCTAGCTATACCTGTCACGTGGCCGGAGGTGGCCGGAAAGTTGGTCGTCGAACGGCAAGACCAAAACGGAAACTTCTCCACTTCGGGTCAACGGTCAGATTTCCATTTTAGGAAAGTCAACGTCTGGTCAACATAAAACAGTGTTTTTACGACTATTCTCGACTATTCCGATATTTATACTCGCGTCTCGGGTCGATCGACAGTCCAAAACGAATATACGAAATGATTCGGATAAGCTCGAAACAATCGGATAAACTCGTCGAAAACCGAAACTTCGAATAATCATAAAATATTCCTCGGTTATTGGAAAAATCTTTCGGAACCGCCCACGAGCTCGAAATCACGTACTCTACAATTTCCATGAAAACACTCAACTCAAATTCTCGACCGAAAACAAAGTCGCGAATCGAATCGGCAAAACACTTATACAACATAAAACTGCGACTAAACTCAATCTCGAGAATCGTGCCGAATACACAACAGATTCTGGTTCGGGTTGTCACATCACTCCACATCAATATTAACGAAATTGAATTTGGACAAAACAACCATTGGATATACTCATCAGAATATAATATGTAAGTGGATAAATTTTCAGTAAATACGAAATTCGTTAAGGGTTTGATCGGTGTAGTCAACCATAAAACCAAAATTTCAACGAAACAGAAACGTTGATATACGAATCTTCATAACTCTGATTTTCGAACCGTCGACACTCACAGTCTAAGAATTGTTTAATATATGCCCTCGATGAAAACATATGTATTTTCAGATGGTATACATAGTCGTGCTCTTAGAGGTCAAATTGTAAAACTATACTTAGACGACGAAAGTGGTTAAATTTCATCGTGTAGGTAGTACTTAGATGACAAAAAATGGGTTTTGTCGTCTAAAAATTTCTGGGTTTAAGGTTTAGAGTTTAGGATTTATGAATAATCTTAGATGACGAAATGAATATATTCGTCCTTTCAGTACTAACTTAGTCGACGAATTTTGTTTTCATCATCTAAATAAGTCTTCTAAGACGACGAAGAAATTTTCGTCGTCTACGATATTGTACTTAGACGAAGAAAAATATATTTTGTCGTCTAAGTCAGATCTTAGACGATAAAAAAAAAATTCGTCGTCTAAGACATTTCTTAGGTGACAAAATTTTCTCTTGTCCGACGAAATTTGTTTTCGACGTCTAACAGTGACTTATACGACGAAACTATTAAGGTTTTCTTCTAAGTGTAATTTTTGGTAGTGTACTGAGAGAGAGAGAGAGAGAGAGAGAGAGAGAGAGAGAGAGAGAGAGAGAGAGAGGTATTTGACTGGGGCTGCTGCTACTAGCTGAGGTTTATGACTTCCTGAAAATTGTTAAAAGTGTTCGGCATGGAAACCTTTTCTTTATACTATTCTTTAGGGTTTAGGGTTAGGGTTTAGAAATTTTATTTTTTTACATGACAATACAGATGTGAATCTCACAAGAATGAATGTGAGGTACTTTATCTCAAATTATTTTTGACAAAGCGGCAAATTACATTTTATGTTTAAGGGTAATATGGTCACAATGATAGGACACACAGATCGATGTCGAATTCAAATCTGAAAGTTCTAATTTTTTTTACAGCATGCTTAGATTAGTCTGATCATCTCATCCAATGGCCACATTTACAAAATGATTACTTGTTAGAGATTTAAATTCATAAAGGTTTGATTTTCATCTAAGCAACAAACATTGTAAGTAATATTAGTAGTTATATATGGAATTAAAGACATACGAAAAACAGAAATGGTGTACTGAGAAATGTCTCCATACACATGCGTCACCCTTGTAATAAAAGTGATTGTTCAAAAAATTTATTATATGGTAAGATAGAAACTCCACGATAATGCATGTGTAAAACTTAGTATCAAATTAATTTTTTAGGGAGCTGCAAATCGAGTTTTACTCTAAAAAGTCTTAACATCACAACAGTTATAAGTATGGATCAAGGACTAATTCAAGTCGAAAAATTCTAGTTTTTAAACAGTGTCTTAACATTATTCCGATTATCCCATCCAACAGTCAAATTTACTAAAAAGATAATTTTTAGGCAATTTATGAAAGTCACCGTTTCAGGTGGCAAAAGAAATGTAAAAGCTTAATTAGACGACATATGACTGACATTTGATTTAATGCATATTTCAAAACCCTCAATATTTAAGATGTCCACTATTAAAACTTGCAAATTTTGAATGCTCATCAAGACAATTTTTGTGAGAAATTTGCTGCTTGGATTGTGTCGTAACTCAGATTACCGACGACCGTCGTCTCATCGAAGAACTGAATCTTGTGAGATCCTTGATGAATTGCCTACAACTCCTCATTAGTTTGAAATAGATAAAAAAAATTACAAAGTTTTTGCCAAATACGCAAATGACGGACGACTGTCGTCTGACTGTAACAATATTGCAAGACATCCATACTTTGAGATGACCGTCCTTGAAAATTGCAACTCAATGAATCATAAAATTTGTGCTAAATATTTAGACGACGGACATCCGTCGTCTGATTTGAGCAATATTTCAAAACCACCATAATTTGAGGTATCCGCCCTTGAAATATACATAGTTTAGATGTTCACCTTTGAAAACTAAAAATTATGATCGTTTCAAGCTGGATGACATGCCATACATTTTGGGAATGTCATCTCTCTCTTATAAAATCAGTCAGACGACGTACTTTTCAATTATGTCATATGAGCGGCATCGTATGATGTTGTTTTTGTACTAATGCAAAGATAGCAAAATTCATCTCTAACCCATCTGAATTCGAGAGAGAGAGAGGCTTACGTGTGCTTCGAACATGGCTACGATGACAGACGATCATCCAGATTATGACCTCAGCAATGCGCAAAGCGACGGTGATCGGAGGGCGATCATTGCCATGATGACGAACCTTAGGCTTACGTGTGCTTTGAACATGGCTACGATGACAGACGATCAGCCGGATTATGACCTCAGCAATGCGCAAAGGGACGGTGATCGGAAGGCGATCATTGCCATTGATGACAAACCTTAGTTGCATAGAGGAGATTGGAGTCGGTCAATTTAGGATTTTTTAGGCCTTCTTAAACTCTATTTTTTCTCACACACACTGTTTCACAAAATTAATGGCATTTTTAGTAAATATGAAGAAAAAATTGGGTTATTATGTAGTTAAGAAATAAAACGAATTTTTTTGGGATTGAAACTTATGGTGATTTTTTTTTGGAAAGAGTGTTGAAAATAAACTTTTTTTTTATTATTTCCCTCCAAAAAAACAAAATTTTGCGTATTTAACAATCAAGAGTAGTTTATTTCCTGTTTTCTCTTATTTTTATGTTCTCTTTTTTATTATTTTACTTTGTGAATTACTGCAATACCCTTTAATTATAATTGGAAAAATGGACAAAATAGGGGAACAACCTCTATTTTCTTAATAAATAATATAGATATAGGCTTCAATGATGCCAAAAAGTCCAGTATATACTAACTAATTAACTTTAAAAAAACAAACTACCCATATTAACGTCCGAATTTGCCTTGAATAGGGTAATACAGAGGTTTAAGCTTTGAGCTTCCTCATACAACTTTTTCTAAGTCTGATTTTACTTTTTTTGTTGTATTCGGTATGTGAAACAATATTAAGTTACTAGAAAAAAAATATTAAGTAATTGCTTATGTGTTTCAACATTTCATCATGATCAAGTCATGATATATAGATCGAGAATATCTCACAGACATTTACACAAATTTGGTTATAATGTCCTAATTATAAGGTAAAGGAAAAAAGTCATCTATATGGTCTGAACTTTTCCTGTGGTATTAAAATAATGCCCGAACTTAAACACTATCAAAGTGATGGTCAAACTCTTGAAATTATATCTACGTGATGCTTAGAACTATTTTTCGTCACTGCTCGGTTTATAATGATGACATGGCAAAAAATACTTTCAAAAAAGAGGGAAAAAGTCTGTATTACCCTTCTTATTTTTTTTTCTTTTTCATTTCTTTTCTTCTTCTTTTTTCTTTTTTTTCATATTTTTTTTTATTTTTTTTTCTATTTCATTTTTCCCTTTATTTCTCTCTGTCTCTCTCATGATTTTCTCTCTATTCTCTCCATCTCTCACTCGTCGTCGACCTCGCCAGAGGCGAACCACCGAAACGTAATTGATTAACTAAGTGATTTTTTAAAATCCTTCCAATTTTCATTTTTATTTTTTATTTTCTTGTTTAAATTTCATTTTTTATTTTTTTTTCCTTTCTAATTTTTTTCCCTTATTTCTCTCTCTCTCTCTCTCCTGATTTTCTCACTATCCTCTCCATTTCTCACTCGTCGTCAAGCGCGCTGGAGATGAACCACCTAAAACGCAGCATTGGGTACGTATCAATTACTTCGTCTCAGTCCCCTCTATCTTCTTCCCATAATCCTAGCACTCATCCCTCCTTTGTTTTACTGGAAGTTGGAGGGAAATGTTCGAAAAAGAAAAGAAAAGAAAAGAAGGAAAAAAATAAAAAAAATAAAAAGAAATAATAAATAAAATAAAAATAAGAAAATAAAATGAAAGAAAAAAAGGAAAAAAATATTTAAAAATCGGAAGGGTATTACAATCTTTTCCCTCTTTTTTGAATTTTTTCACATCATCATTATAGACGGAACAATGATGAAAAATGACAGATATAACTTCAAAAGTTTGAACATCACTTTCATAGCTTTTAAAATTCGGACATCATTTTAATAGCACAGAAAAAGATCATGTGAGTGACTTTTTTCCCAAGGTAAATAGTCTTTTTTGTTTTAAAGAAGTCCTACTTTCTTTCAAGTAAAACCTAAGTATGGATGCTAGTTCAACTCTTTTTTTTTGTGATTTATGCCTTGACGGTATTACCTTATTAGAGGTAGTGATGGGGATTGTCGACCTCAGCCCATGATGTCGAGTTGGGTAAATGACTAAATGTCACACTCAGAGCACCAGCCAGATTCGAGATTCTTATCAGAACATAAATTTACTTTATATTTAAGGAACCAACTAGATAAGAAGATTACGAAAATAACTCATCATGTTCTTAACTCTCGTAGTCCCTTTCCCATGAAATGCTTCAACACCTAGCCTAAATTTCTCTCTTAAAAAAGTTAATGAATCACCAAAAACGGTCCAAGTTCAAATGCTTGGCTTCAGTTGATAAAGATCCCACAACACGGCACACACGATGTCACTGCTCCTGAAATTTGACATAACAATTGGTTTGACACGGCTTCAGCTCCCACTAACTTGGCATCTGCTAATCTTGTATGCTGTAGCAAAATAGTGTTGTTGACAGTTGACACCAGTACTACGGAAAAAAGTGCCGAATACAGAACCACTTTTACAATGATCGAAGGACAACCTGTTCTGGGTTCATTGATAGCACTTGTTCAACTTCCGGATACGTAATCCACTATACTGTCGGTTATATTATCTGGGACTCTGGGTGTTAGCAGTGTGAGACCACCAAATACATTCAACGACATTGGCTTTCTCGGCCATGACTTCTAATTTACATCAGTGCTCATGAGATGCCTAGTCAAACACCACGCCTAGATTTCCTTGGGAAACCCTTCACTCCTATGATTCTCTACCAGCTTTCTTTCCCAAAAGGTCTAAAGAAGGTTCCGTTTGGTATCCCAGGTATACAAACAATTTCATTCCGAGCACGACAACAACAAAAACTATATCACCCATTTATTATATTAAAGATTCCATATACAACGAAAGTGCTGCACAAGTATTTTGAACCAAAAAGTCTAGGAATAGTTTAAAAGACATCCTCTCTACTTCTAGACGTGCAAGACTACCCCAAGGCAGACATAGGAACTATCCTGATCACCATTCTCTAAAATACCCATCCATCAGTAACTTGAACGGTTTGAAACTCTGTTTATGTCATTTGACTGAATCAATCTTCGGTATGATAGGAGGCTGCAACACATGAGGCAGGGAATAAAATGGGCAAGGGAAACAATGTGATCACCTTGGTGAGCGGGAGTAAGTGCGTAAACGAGTACACGAGCGAGACCTGGAGCGAGAATGAGAAGGTGAGCGGGACCTCGACCTAGAACGGGAGTAATATCTTCGGGATCTCCTGCTTCGACTTGGACTTCTACTACGTTGGTGTCTTCTGCATTTTGAGCACACAGTCAAAATCATAGGCAAGTGAACTGCAAATGGCATATCTGAACTACATGATTCGGCTTCAAATATTCTACATCAGAGTCTAAAGGAAATTTTTTTGCAAATATTTATGTATATGTTCTAGAACACGACAGCAAAATTAGTTGGTTGTCGCCCAACATTCATAGTTGCATAGCATATAGTATGTAACTCAACCACCTTGGTGGAGATTGGCTGTAGCTTCTGCTACGACTGGGATGCCTAGATCGAGTTAATCGGCTTGTATTAGCCAGTTTTTCTAGCCTCTGGCGCTCCTGCTCTCGCTTTTTAGCCATTTCAGCAGCAGTATCTTTCTTAACTGAAAAGGCAATTTTTATCAAAATCATATCATAAGCATGCAGAACATATGACCACAGTTATACTAGCACGTCCAAGGGGATAAGCTCAAGCCAATTGGCTATTTATTTCTAAGCACATGAGTTGTATGAAGCTGTAACATACTCTGATTGTTAAGCTGCTTGCTCATAATGCGCTTAAGTCTTTCTTGAGGAGTTTCTTTCTTCTCTGCCGGTTGTTGTTTCGGTGACCCCATAGAATTACTCATCTTACTTAACTTTGCTAATGCTGAAGATGTGCTGTTCAGAGATAAGGAAACAATTTAGAAGTGAGAGGTATATAGTTACTAAGATATAGAACTTGGGTAACAAGCAGTGTCAGTCAATCACTAACTGGCCCAGTTGTTTTCAATGATACTGGAATCTAATTATCCGGTCTCCATGGGATACCTTGCTAATGGCTTCACCAACTTTGTAATCTTATCCTTGTCAAGTGATGCCCCGGATGCCGGATCAACATGCAGAGCCTCAAGTATTAAACCAGTAGACGGCCTGCAGAAAAGAAGCAGCATTAGGAAATCAATTTCAGGGGGGAAATGGGCTTCAGAAAAGAGGCCGCCTCCTTCTTCCTTTTGGCAGTTAAACTTGATAACCCTAAACCTGACTATTGTTAACCACATTATTTTTCCTCAGGCAACAAATGGGTTAAAAGTGGCAGCAGAGTAAAGACTGTCCAATGAATCTTTGCAATCATAATTCCAATGAATCTTTGCAATCATAAAATGATTCTTCCTTGTTGCCTGAGCCCCCAAATTCAGTAATGTATTCTATTTTAGAAGTTGTTAATCTGCTTCTATGATCATCAGACTGTCGTTCATGAGTATGATGCCTTGAGGATGATGGTGATCTTGATCTACACAAACAAGTATCAATACCTATCGTTTATCGAACATCTTTACAGGGAAGACTAGGATATACAAGGTAGTCATTGTACCTTCTTGAACGAGGATAAGCTTCAAATGTTGGACTTCGCCTGCTTTCACTGCACCAATAGGTGTTAGCATATGTCCTACCAAATGGTAATTACTTGGAGATGGAGCAAGTCAAATTTGCATGTTTTGAGAAGCTTGTAGATTTTTACCAGTAAGGATCATGTTGGAGAGCTCGAGTTCCAGTTAACCATGCAGATTCTCTTTCTCTCTCCCTTTCTGTCTGAGAAACTTTCCTTCTCTCTTTGCGACTCATCTTCCTCTACACAGTTTTGGTAATACAACTTATGCACTGATAAATAAAACAATAGCCAGGTAATTTCCCGCACTTATGAGAAGTGAGAACTTACAATTGCAGGATCGCCTTTGATCACCTCCTGTTGCCTTTTCTCATCCTCCTTGGCTTTCTTATCCATGTAGACAAGCCAACCTTACCTTTTGATTCCAAATTCTTTGGCAATTTTATCCATTCCTTCGTCACTGCTATCATCAGAGTTGAAATCGTCCTCGTCTTCATCATCGTCATCATCTTCCTCATCATCTTCATCAGTATGTGAAGAATTAGCCTCCTCCTTTCCATCCCCATCATAAGAGAACCCAACTTGTGAATAAGAACCCTCGGTAGCAGAAGCTTGTTTTGGCTGAGACCTACCACAATTGCATGAACACACAAGAAACTAAGTCAGAAAAAAATATTCCAAAGAACCTATCCTACTACAAAATCTGTTAATAGGCAATCAAAGTAAATGAAAAATCTAACCTCTCATGTTGAAATGGAGCAGTAAGCTTAGCCTCCATCTCTTGATTCACGTGTAGCAAACCCTCCTCATCAGTAACTGTTTTCGTAAAAAGCTTAGCAAGTGACAATCTTAAACTGAAACCCCCACATTACTGATAATAACATTATGGAGCTCATTAACTAGTTGGATACTTCATTTTTAGTCTTTCAGCAGATAGAAGAAGATGATATAGCACACATATAATAAAACACCCTATATTTGAAATGCCGATACAATGAACTTAATTGAAGACATGATTCCAAAATCAAAAAGTACCGGCATCCTCTACTACGATGCTTAATTAAATCCCGATAACGCTCAAAATTAACAAACTCTTCTAACTCTTCCTCCTCTTCCGACTTCTCTTGAACACAAAAATGCTAGTCTCGAATAAAATCGAGCAAGGCACGCCCATCAAATCTGTACATTGCATACATAAAACATTCAATCCCCAATTTCTATAATTTCACTAAGCTAAATTCATGCCGAAAAAAAAAAGCAATAAAATTTTCACCTGTCAATTAACACATCCTGTTTCCCATTCCAAGGAATCCTGAATCACACAAATGATGTTCATAAACTCGTATACATAATCAAAGTTGTAATTCGGGAATTTAAAGAAGAGATATTAGGGTTTGGTTAGAGAGACGTACAGGCCTTGCTGGTCCTCGGAGGCTTGGTAGAAGCCGTCGTCGCGGTAGAGGCGGCAGCGGGATCCGATGGCCTGGATGACTGCTGAGAATCGCCGCGGCGTTTGGCGAGGTAAACGGCACGTCGTTGAGCTCGTTTTCGAGCCGCGTCCATCATGTCGTGGACATTCCGCTCCGACCTCCGAGCTTCGTGCCACATCGTCGCTTCTTCTTCGTCGGTCGGCTCTGTGATTCGATTCGGATATGTTCAAAGTAAGATTGGACTCGATTGAAGGACGAAGCCTTTGCTTTTTTCTCTACTACTGGTTTGTCTCTATGAGACCGAGCTCTGTCATCAGAAAGAAGGAGACGAACAATTAACACAATTTCTGGCTAAAAGAAATATCTAAATTTGCTATATTCTATATTGGACCTTTGGCAAAGACACAGAAAGCCCGGTGTTGATTCATTACTGTCTTAGTTTCCTATTGGGCCTCGTTTTTAAGGTTCTCTATTGCCGCCGACCGCTCGCAGCTTCTCATCACATGTCTCGGTGTCTCAAATCAAATCCAGCCGCCTTGGGTGCTCTATCGTTGTCTTGGCACACTCGGGATTCCTCCTTCTCTCACAACCTAGCTCACATAAGTACTACTAAATTATTCTGGAAGTGCCACTAATTGTTCGTCGAATTTTTACTGAATAGCAACTGCGTTTTTCTAACTGTTGCTACTACATTTTTAAAACTCATGCTACTGAATCATTCGTCAACCTGCTACTAAATTGTTAGTTGAGCTACTATTGCATTGTTTATCAAGCTGTTATTGAAGTTTGGTTCAACTACTACTAAAGTTTCATTCAGCTGCTACTGGATCATTCTTGAAGTACTATTGAATCATTCATAGAGTTGCTACTAGATTAATAGTTTGAACTCAGTGGCGGATACACGTACTGGCTTACCAGAGCTTAAACCCTAGTGAGATTTTTCAAGTTGAAAAAAAAAACTACTACTAGTTTACCTAGAGGCCAGAGTTGCTCTCCTCAATCGAGCTCGTTCGACCAAACCCATAGCTATTACCCAGACCTCAAAAGTCATCTTCTTCTTCGATATGTTGATTGATTTTAGTTCTTTGTCACATGAAATTGCAAACAAGATAATGAGAAGAGGAAAGGAGATGTTAAAGAAAGCCCAGATTACAAATATGAACAATCCGATCACACATGGAGAATTTCAATAAAAAATTAATCTTGAAGTACTTTGATCTTTGAAAGGACCCAACCCCGATTTAGTTTCCTAAACCGGAATCAAACCCCTTCTAAAAACACGAACTTGCAAAAACCACAAAAATTTCGGCAGAGTTACACTACTACG
Source organism: Geum urbanum (assembly GCA_946800695.1). Lineage (NCBI taxonomy): Eukaryota > Viridiplantae > Streptophyta > Magnoliopsida > Rosales > Rosaceae > Geum > Geum urbanum. Next base: position 16,563,622 of record OX326997.1, on the reverse strand, counting down.
TGGAATTGTCATTAACCTGCACCCGAAAACACACTTCATCCTATGCCACAAAAGCCAAACTGTGGGCACCAATCCTATCCGGATTTCTCAATATCATAACATTAATGCAAAGCAGTAATCAAAACTGTACTTTACAGAAATCCGGGAAAAAATCACATAAAAGTATAACGACAAAGTAATCAGAGCGACCTCTAGTGTACATATACAAAATATACAATAGTAGGCAAAACAAGAAACCTACTGGAAAAGAAAGGTAGCTCGAACACTAAGCCTCTGACCGCGACGTGAGACACCAGAATCCGAACTGCAAACTGGGCGGAAAGCGAAAAGCCTAGGGGAAAGGCAATAAAATCGTTAGAGTGAGTGGACGAAAATAATCGTATGCCTTTCACCAAACATATATCATAAAATAAAGCGAGTTCATAAAATGAATGGAGGTGTCAGGCGAATCTCTCAAGCCCGACGGTCAAGCGAATCTCTCAAGCCTAGTGGGCACCTCAGGGGAATCTCTCAACCTTGGATCTGGACTACTGGTGATCAGCCGAGTAGTCAATGCATCGATGCTAAGTAAATGCCATCACCATATAAAATATAAAACAATACCTCCAAAAACAATAAATAATCTCAACATCGAATTAGAAATAAATACGGAAATCAAGAATTCGCTACGACACTGTAAATAAAAGGGTCCACTCACAAATAGCACAGCGCACACACGCGCTAATCACGAGATCCGGCGGAAGATCCCTCGTTCAACGTACGATCTCGATCCCCTGAATAATCAAAAAATATAACTGATCAAAATCACAATTCATCACACTGTACCACACCTCGGAAACCAACCATTTCAAGAAACATATAATTCGATACAAAATAATCGGCGAAATTCCCCAAACTCTCCACATAAACCCTCGACTAAAAATTCGATATCCAAATCAACTCGAAAACCTCAAGGCGATGATCGAGGCGCGATTACGAGCAAAACGACATATAATTCATCAAATTCCAAAAAGTCAACGGGTCGCCGGATCTCCGCCGTTAACCGCCGCCGCCAGCGGCGGCGCGCCGTCAACCGGAGGAATTTCCCGGCGGCCAAGCTCACAATAGCTTCTCCTCCTCAAGCCCAACACATCTCTCAACTGTGACAACCTCCAATTCCGGCCCAAATCGCCGGAAATCAGCTCGAGAAATTCAAAAACCAAATCGGCCGGCAACCCCTATTTTCCGTCGATCTTCGTCCACGGCGCACGGCGGCCCTCGAGGCCACTCCCAAGGGCTCCATCGTGGCCCCACGAGTCAAACCACTCTAATCTCCGGCCACCACCGTAGCCGGAGCACCGCCGTCCAACCACCTTGATTCCGGCCGAAAAAACACAAACTTCAATTCACTCGTTCTCCCTCAAATCGAAACTAATTCAAACAATTCCAAGTTCTATACTGTTGCAAATCACGAGAGGAATCCATACCTTCCAAAATCGTTGCTGGAAACGGCAAGTCCGCCGGTGAGTTTCAAACCGGGTCAAATCATCAACTGGTCAACGGCGGTCAACGGGTCCAAGTCTGGTCAACGCCGGTCAAACTTCCAAACAATGTTTTTGACAATTTTTCGACTATTTCCGATATTTATACTCGTGGCTTGATACGATCGATGGTCCAAAACGAATCACATCCATGTTTCGGATAACTCAAACTCGAACGGATAAACACGACGAAATTTCGCGATTTCAAATATTCATAATATATTCCTCGGTTATCGAAACAATTATCCGAAACTATCCACGAACTCGAAATCACGCGTACTACAATTCTCATGAAGAGACTCAACTCAAATTATCGCCCGATAATTAAGTCATGATCAAAACCGCCAATTCAATTCATTTACGGAAAACTGCGATTACGCGTAAACTCGTGGATTAAGCCGATTACAATACTGATTCTGATTCGGGTCGTCACAAATCTACCCCCCTTAAAAAAAATTCGACCTCGAAATTTACGTACCTGCTAGGTGAACAGATGAGGATACTGCTCCCGTGTACGCTGCTCAGTCTCCCAAGTGGCCTCCTCAACCGAATGATTCTGCCACAAGACCTTCACCAGCGGTATAACACGGTGCCTCAACTCCTGCTCACGCCGATCGAGAATCTGTACCAGCTCCTCCACATATGTCAAATTCTCTCGGATAGGAAGCTGATGTGGTGCTAACACATGTGATGGATATGGAATATACTTCCGCAACATCGAAACATGGAAAAAATCGTGTACACGAGCCATCTCAGAAGGCAACTCTAATCTGTAAGCCACGACATCAACCCTCTTAGTAATCTCGTACGAACCAATGTACCATGGTCGAAGCTTGCCACGCTTCCCGAAACGCACAACTCCCCTCCACGGAGATAGTTTCAGGAAGACCAAATCGCCTACCTCAAACTCGAGACTTTTTCTTCTCACGTCCGCAAAACTCTTCTGGCGATCCTGGGCAATCTTCAATCTGTCTTGGATAATCTGGATGTCTTCCATGGTGTTCTTCACCAGATCTGGGCCAATAATCCATCTACCTCACTCCAACACAATGGATTGCGGCACTGCCTCCCATATAGAGCCTCATATGGTGCCATCTCAATACTGGCCTGATAACTGTTGTTGTAAGCAAACTCAATCAAATGCAGTTGCTGGTCCCAATTTCCTCGAAATTGTAAAACACAAGACCACAACATATTCTCGAGAGTCTGAATAGTCTTCTCAGACTGCCCATCAGTCTGAGGATGAAAAGCTGTACTGAAACGCAATCTAGTACCCATGGCTCGCTGCAGTGCCTGCCAAAACTCTGAGGTAAACTGACTATCTCGATTAGAAACAATAGATATAGGCACACCGTGCAGATGAACGATCTCCGCCAAATACAGCTTTGCCAATCTACCCACTGAAATCTTTCCCGGAAATGCCAGAAAATGGGCGAATTTCGTCAAACAGTCTACGATAACCCAAATATACCAGTATTACTAGCCGAAGTACGCGGTAACTGATACACGAAATCCATAGTAATGTGTTCCCACTTCCAAACCGGAATCTCCAAGAGCTGCAACTTTCCCGCAGGCTTCTGCCTCTTCGCTTTAACCTGCTAACAAATCAGACATTTGCTCACATATGTGGCAATCTCCCGCTTCATATTGCACCACCAGTAATAAGCTCGAAGTGTACGAAACATCTTCGTACCGCTGGGATGCATCGCATACACAGAACAATGAGCTTCGTCTAAAATCTCTTTCTTCAAAGTCTTGTCCCTGGGTACACACAATCTGCCTCTGAATAGCAACGTACCATCATCACTCAACCGAAACTTTGTTGGCACACCATTCCGAATCATGGTCTTCTTGTCCAACTGGTAGGAATCCACATCCTGAGCTTCCCGAACCTGATCAACCAATACCGGTCGAACCTGGAAGCTAGCCAATAAAGCTCCATCATCGTCCCACGCGAACTCAGCTCCTGTAGCCCGTAGCTTGGCTAACATGGAAACTCTGGTCACACACACATGAAATAATGATGCTCTGGATTTCCGACTGAGTGCATCAGCAACGACATTAGCCTTCCCTAGATGGTACTCAAAAGTGCAATCATAGTCATTGATCATCTCCATCCATCTGCGATGCCTCATATTCAAGTCTGGTTGCGTGCGCAAATAAGTGAGACTCTTGTGATCGGTGTATATCTTGCACTGAGCTCCGTACAAATAGTGTCTCCAACTCTTCAAAGCTAATACAATAACAACTCCAAATCATGGGTAGGATAGTTGACTTCATGTGGTTTCAGCTGCCTGAAACCGTAGGCCACTACTCTACCATGCTGCATCAGAACACAACCAAGTCCCAACTTCGATGCATCGCTGTAAACCACGAACTCTCCACTGTCGTCAGGTAGGGTCAAAACCGGTGCAGTAGTCAACTTTTCCTTCAGGAGCAAGTAACTCTCCTCACATGCATCAGACCACTCAAACTTGACGCATTTCTTCGTCAATCTGGTAAGTGGCGTGGCAATCCGTGAAAAATCCTGCACAAAGCGCCGATAGTAACCTGCCAAACCCAAGAAACTCCTAATCTCTTGTACGGTGGTAGGTCTACTCCAATTCAACATGGCTTCTATCTTGTCAGGATCCATGCTGACTCCCTCAGCCGATATCATGTGACCCAAAAACTTCACGTTGTCCAACCAAAACTCACACTTGATGAACTTCGCAAACAATTGATTGTCCCGCAAAGTCTGCAAAACAGCTCACAAATGCTTCTTGTGTTGGCTCACACTCCTGGAATAAATCAGGATGTCGTCGATGAACATGATCACAAACTTGTCCAGAAACTGCCTGAACACCCGGTTCATCAAGTCCATAAAAACTGCGGGGGCATTGGTCAACCCAAACGGCATAACCAAGAACTCGTAATGCCTATATCGTGATCTGAAAGCTGTCATGGCCACATCTGACTCTCTGATCCTCAACTGATGGTATCCACGGCAACGGATACTTGTTCTTTACAGTGACCTGATTCAGCTTCCGGTAATCGATACACAACCGCATGGAACCATCCTTCTTCCGCACAAACAATACCGGAGCACCCCACGGCGATACATTGGGTCGTATAAAACCCTTCTCCAGCAACTCCTGAAGTTGAATCTGTAGCTCTTTCAACTCCGCTGGCGCCATACGATAAGGTGCATGTGATATGGATCCAGTGCCCGGTAATAGCTCAATGGTGAAATCGATTTCCCTAACTAGAGGAATACCCGGTAACTTCTCCGGAAATACATCTGGAAACTCGAAAACCACCTCAATATCACCAATGTCTAGTACAGCAGCCATAGTATCCACAACATGAGCTAAATATGCAACACAACCCTTCTTCATCATCTGCTCGGCCTTAATCGCTGAAATCACACATGGCATTAAAGTATTCTTCTCACCGCGAAACAGTATCTCGGGGAAGCCTGGTCGTCGAAACACAACCTTCTTCTTGTGACAATCGAACATAGCCCAATGTGTCTCCAAGAAATCCATACCCAAAATCACATCAAAGTCGATGATATCCAGCAATAACAAATCCGCGGCTAAACCATGACCTCCAATAAAAATCTCACAATCCCTATACACCCAACCAATACTCATAACCTCACCGGATGGATACAACACTCTCCACAACTCTGGAAGTGGAGACGCAGGCATAGTAGCTGAAGATGATAATCTATATGATATGAATGAATGTGTAGCACCCGGATCTAGCAAAGTAAGTACTGGATAGCTAAAAATATGCAACGTACCAATAACAACCTCCAGTGAAGTTCTGCCCTCACGCAAAGACATGGCATGAACCCTGGCCTGCCCGGCTGGTCGTCCACGCTGAGGGTGACCCTGCTGTCCTCCATGGCCAGAAGACTGTACTGGTCGAGCCCCAGAAGTGGTACCTCGCTCTCCTCTGGAACTCTGGGCTGCCTCTCCACTGGCACCAGCAAGTTGGAAACATTCCCTCGCATAGTGACCCTCCTGGCCACAACGATAACAAACGACAGGGCCTCGCTAACATGGACCAACATGATGCCTGCTGCAGAGACTACACAATGGGTACTCCCTCGGTACGGAAAAAGTGCCACCGGTACGCCGAGGATAACTGGATCCGCTAGAACCCCCACTAGACTGTGGCCGCTGTGGTTGATCCCTCATCCATCTCTGTCTCTGTCTAGGTGCACTAGCTGGTGGTCTATATGGTCCACTGCCCGAGGATGACGCCGATCTGGAAGTATCAAAACTCAGCCTCTTGGAAGGTCCCTGACTTGGTCCACCCTCCTCAAATCGTCGAGACTGGTATCTCATCTACCTTTCCTTCTCGATATCCTCGCCTCGAAGTGCTGCACTCACAAACTCATCAAAGTTGTTCTGAGGCATCGTAGTCAGTGTACCCTTGATGTTCAGGTTCAAGCCCAGCTCAAATCTTCGGCACTTGGCTTCCTCTGTAGCCACCATGTCACGAGCAAACCGAGATAAACAGGTAAATCTGTCCCGGTACTCAAGCATAGACATACTGCCCTGTCTCAAATTAGTGAACTCCACATACTTCCGCTGCTGTGTAGCCTGGTTGAAGTATCTCCGCATAAACAAATCTCGAAACAAAGTCCACAGAGTATCAACCGGAACTCTATCGGTGCTAACCCACCAGAAGTATGCATCTGACTCAAGTAATCAAACTGCAGCCACTGTCATCTTCTCAGGGGTGAAACGCATACGCTTACAAACGTGTTTAACCTGAACCAACCATGCCTCACAAATCTCTAGATCAGCTGAACCCGAAAAGACAGTCGCTCCAGCAGTACGAGCTTTGACCACAGGGTCAAAACGCTTCTCCAAACGGAACACTCGTATCAGCAAGTCATGCGTCTGGCGATCCTCATCAGGATCCACATCCCGATTAACACGGGGACCACGTCGAGGAGGCATCCTACTGATACAAGACAAGCATTAGCCACAAGCACAAGGAACGTAATCATGAGACTTCAGACATTTGAGAACACACAACACCCCCCGAAGCATTGATGAGTAACCGCTGGACAGTCGGGTTATCACTCCAGACATGATGTACATACTCAAATACCCTTAGTGTCACAACTACAAGAGTCTACAGAACCTGAAACCTATTTCTCTGATACCAAGCTGAAAGGACCCAACCTCGATTTAGTTTCCTAAACCGAAATCAAACCCCTTCTGAAAACACGAACTTGCAAAAACCACAAAAATTTCGGCAGAGTTACGCTACTACGTGGAATTGTCATTAACCTGCACCCGAAAACACACTTCATCCTATGCCACAAAAGCTAAACTGTGGGCACCAATCCCATCCGGATTTCTCAATATCATAGCATTAATGCAAAGTAGTAATCAAAACTGTACTTTACAGAAATCCGGGGAAAAATCACATAAAAGTATAACGAGAAAGTAATCAGAGCGACATGTAGTGTATAAATACAAAATATACAACAGTAGGCAAAACAAGAAACCTACTGGAAAAGAAAGATAGCTCGAACACTAAGCCTCCGACCACGACGTGAGACACCAGAATCCGAACTGCAAACTGGGTACGGAAACCGAAAAGCCCAGGGGAAAGGCAATAAAATTGTTAGAGTGAGTAGACGAAAATAATCGTATGCCTTTCACCAAACATATATCATAAAATAAAGCGAGTTCATAAAATGAATGGAGGTGTCAGGCGAATCTCTCAAGCCCGACGGTCAAGCGAATCTCTCAAGCCTAGTGGGCACCTCAGGGGAATCTCTCAACCCTGGATCTGGACTACCGGTGATCAGTCGAGTAGTCAATGCATCGATGCTAAGTAAATGCCATCACCATATAAAATATAAAACAATACCTCCAAAAACAATAAATAATCTCAACATCGTACTAGAAATAAATACGGAAATTAAGAACTCGCTACGACAGTGTAAATAAAAGGGTCCACTCACAGATAGCACAGCGCTCGCACGCGCTAATCACGAGATCCGGCGGAAGATCCCTCGCCCAACGTACAATCTCGATCCCCTGAATAATCAAAAAATATAACTGATCAAAATCAAAATTCATCACACTGTACCACACCTCGGAAACCAACCATTTCCGGAAACATATAACTCGATACAAAATAATCATCGAAATTCCCCAAACTCTCCACATAAACCCTCGACTAAAAATCTGATATCCAAATCGACTCAAAAACCTCACGATGATGATCGAGGCATGATTACGAGCAAAACGATATATAATTCATCAATTCTAAAAAGTCAACGGGTCGCCGAAGCTCCGCTGTTGACCGCCGCCGAGCGGCGGCGCACCGTCAACCAGAGGAATTTCTCGACGGCCAAGCTCACCGTAGCTTCTCCTCATTAAGCCCAACACATCTCTCAACTGTGACAACCTCCAATTCCGGCCCAAATCGCCGGAAATCAGCTCGAGAAATTCAAAAACCAAATTGACCGGTAGCCTCTGTTTTCCGTCGATCTCCGTCCATGGTGCACGGCGATCCTCGAGGCCACTCCCAAAGGCTCCGCCGTGGCCCCTCGAATCGAACCCCTCTAATCTCCGGCCACCACCGTGGCCGGAGCACCGCCGTCCAACCACCTTGATTCCGGCCGAAAAAACACAAACTTCAATTCACTCGTTCTCCCTCAAATCAAAACCAATTCAAACAATTCCAATTTCTATACTGTTGCAAATCACGAGAGGAATCCATACCTTCCAAAATCGTGGCCGGAAACGGCAAGTCCACCGGTGAGTTTCAAACCGGGTCAAATCGTCCACGGGTCAACGGGTCCAAGTCTGGTTAACACCGGTCAAACTTCCAAACAGTGTTTTCGACAATTTTTCGACTATTTCCGATATTTATACTCGGGATTCGATACGATCGACGGTCCAAAACGAATCACATCCACGTTTCGGATAACTCAAACTCGAACGGATAAGCATGACGAAATTCCACGATTTCAAATATTCATAATATATTCCTCGGTTATCGAAACAATTATCCGAAACTGCCCACGAACTCGAAATCACGCGTACTACAATTGTCGTGAAGAGACTCAACTCAAATTCTCGCCCGATAATTAAGTCGTGATCAAAACCGCCAATTCAATTCATTTACGAAAAACTGCGATTACGCGTAAACTCGTGGATTAAGCCGATTACAAAACTGATTCTGATTCGGGTCGTCACAATCTTCTATTTTGGGAACCTGCTTACAAGCAAATGAATATGTTCAATTAGTTCACGCTAGGATTACAGTTAGAGGTATGAATCCATAATGGGACTTTTAGGCATCTATTCCATCTGCTCACACCAACCCGCCGCAAGCTCGCTCTCGTCAAGATCTGCATCTTCCTAAAACAAAACTTGCTAGAGCAAAAGCGGAGGAAATGGATGGATTTTTGTTTTTTTTTTCATATTTAATCTCCATTATTCTCCATGTGCGTATAAGGTATTACTAAATTTCGGAACTATTATTGCATTTGTTTCAAAGCTGCTATTGAAAAGTGTTATTTTTTAGTACAGTATTGTTACTTTATTTTTGAATGTGCTATCGTAATTTTCAGAAGTGCTACTAAATTTTTTGATAGTGTTATTGCTACTGTGTTTTCAGAGCTACCATTGCTACTGTGTTTTAGAGCTATCACTAATACTGAGTTTTCCAAACTGCTACTGCTACTACATTTTCAAAGATGCTACTGCATCTTTTTCAAAATTGCTACTCAAAAGTGTTGGTTGTTATTTTCAAATGATATTGCTACTATATTTTTAGAGTGTAATTTCCTTTTTGGAAATTGATATTGCTACTGCTTTTTCGAAAGTGCTACTGTGTTTCTTAAAAGTAACACTACTACCGTGTTTTAAAATAGCAATTGTGCTTTTTGAGGGTGCTATTGCATTAGTTTCGATGCTGCTATTGAATTTTGTTAAGAAAATGTTACTAAATATGTATTGGAAACACTACTGAATTTGTCAAGGAATTGTAACTAAAATTATATTGATAATGATATTGAATGTGCATTCTTGTGTGCATATAAGGGTAATAGGGTATAGAGTTTAGTAGCAATGTGCATTCTCATACAACTAGTAACGTGCATTATCTTTTAATATTAGTGTGCGTATAGGAGTTATACGGTATATGGTATAGGGGTTAACGAGCAGTGTAGTAACAACTCGACCAACGATTTAGTAGCAGCTTGACAAACGATGCACTTTGATTCTTTACAAATGATTGCACTTCACATCAGTAGCAGTGTTAGAAAAAATTCAGTATCACTCTCGATATAAATATGATAAAATTTAATCAAAAATATGTAATAATAACTCGACAAAACTTCAGTAGCAGCGAATAAAGATTTAGTATCAACTCGTTAAAAATTCAATAGCGGTATACTTTTTCAGTAGTAGTGTGCATTCTTTTTTAACAGTAGTGTACGTATAGGGATTATAGGGTGTTTTAAGATTTTTTTTTGAAAGAAAAAAAATCCTGCTAACTAGTCCCGACGAGGCTTAAGGTTTTAGGGTATATGGTTTTGGTAGTAGCATGCATATTCCTTTTCAGTAGCATGTGCATTTTTTTTCAGTATCAGTGTCCTTTCTTTTTCAGTGGAAGTGTGTGTATAGGGGTTATAGAGTATAGGGTATAAGGTATTTAGGGTATATATAAGGATTAGTAGCTAAAACAGTGTGCATAGTTTTTCACTACGAGTGTGCATGCATTATTTTTCAATAACATTATGCATTCTTTTTTCAGTAGCAGTGTACAACATCCATTAATATAATAGCAGCACCAAAAAATTTAATAACATGCACATTATAGAAAAGTTTAATATCGCTTCTCATACAAATTCACTAGCAATTTTGATACATTCAATAACAATTCCAGTACAAAATTCAGTAGCAGTTAAAATATAATTCAACTTCCAAAGTGCTGAAAATAAAACATTAGTAGTTCTTGTAACGCAGTAGCAGTCCTCAAACTGAAATCACAATAGCAGTCCCAAACCGAAAACGCAGTAGCAATCACAAACCGAAATAAAAGAAGAGTTATTGCATCCAGATAGCGATGAGGTGATATTCTAAGTTTCATTTCAATTGGTGGGTTCCGTAGTTGAAGATTTCTCATTATCCTTTGGTTGTCTTATTATGGATAGCCTTGTTTTGGTCGGGAGTTTTTCCGCTTGTTATAGACTTATAGGATGGTTTAAGGGATTTTATGGTTTATGGGGTTAAGGTTTAGTAGAAATGTACATTCTTTTTCGAGTAGCAGTATGCCTTCTTTTTTTTAGTATTAATGTTCATTCTTTTTCAAGTAGCAATGTGCATTATTTTTCAGTAGGAGCATGCAATTTTTTTTCAAGTAGCAATATGCATTATTTTTCAGTAGGAATCTGTGTATGGTAGCTTAAGGGTTTTAGGATATAGGGTAATATGGTTTTTGGGTATAGGATATTTAAGGTTTTAGAGGTCTTAGGGTCTAGGAATTTTAAGGTTTATGGTTTTAGTTGCAATGTGTAGTCTTTCTCGAATGTGCATTCTTTTTTAGTATCAGTATTCATTTTTTTCGAGTAGCAATGTGCTTCTTTTTTTTCTAGTAGCAATGTTCGTATTGGGGTTCAAGGTTTAGGAGAAGTGCTTTTCAGTATCAGTGTTCATTATTTATAGAGTAGCAATGCATATTCTTTTTTGATAGCAACGTACATTCTTTTCTAGTAGCAGTGTTCATATTTATCGAGTAGCAATATATGCACATTCTTTTAGAATCATTGTTCATTATTTATCGAGTAGCAATATATGCACATTCTTTTTCGAGTAGCAACATGCATTCTTTTCTACTTACAGTGTTCATATTGGGGTTTAAGGTTTAGGAGAAGTGCTTTTTTCAGTATCAATGTTCATTATTTACGGAGTAGCAATGCGAATTCTCTTTCGAGTAGCAACGTGCATTCTTTTCTAGTAGCAACGTGCATTCTTTTCTAGTAACAGTGATCGTATTGAGATTTAGGGTATAAAACTCAATACCTTGAGAACATTTACATGCTAACACTGACAAAAATTAACACCGGTGACTATCAATGGCATAAAAACATCAACAAAAACAACTTTAAATAAACATAATAACACTTGTCGCAAGTTAAATAATAGTAGCAGCTTCAATTACCCACTATAGCAATTTACAAAATCACAGTAGTAGTTGAAAAGAAAGATTCAATGGCAGTCTTTAAAAACACAAGCAATGTCAAAAATCACAGTATCAGTGGCTATGAAAACATAATAACAACTTTGAAAAAGCATAATAGCATGGTAGCACCTCATTAAAACATTACCAAATACAAAAATCATAATATAATATTTGTGTATATATCACTTCGATTGAAGTTCAGTAGCACTCTTCAAATACTCTCACTTGCAATGAGTAACACAATTTCTAATTCGTAAAGTAGCAGAATCAAAAATTTGTGCAGTGGCATTTCTATTTACACAAACACTAGATCGGACTCGATATTCTCGAGGTGCGGCTCGGAGACCAGCTGCTACTAAGCAATCCCGACTCCCTAGCCGCTCATCCAACTCTCTGAAATAGTGCTCAAGCACTTGCCGATCACAAATAAACAATCAAAATCACACATCTTCTACATTTTCTTTAGGCAACAGACAAAAAAGCCGGCGCGGTGGAGGAAGTTCGACCGCCAGAGGCCTAAGTACGGCGTTGGCGGAGAGTTCGACCGCCAGAGGAAGAGGTGATGGCGGCAAGTTCGAACAGTTGCTACTAAAATCTCTTTGCTGAGAGAAAGAGAGAAGAGAGAGAGAGAGTGATGAGAGAGAATGTATCTTTAGCTATATATTTTTGGAAAAAATTCACTACTGGGGTCTGAACTTTTGCAAAGTTCTCAATTTGATACCCACACTTTGAAAACTAATAAAGTGGTCCTCAGAGTTTTAAAAAAGCATTTTCATGATGCCTAAAGTCATTTTTCATCGCGGCTCCGTATATGTTGATGACGTGACATATTCCAATTATCACCACCAGTGTTTGAACTTTTACAAAGTCGTCAATGTGATGCCCACCATTTGAAAACTATTAAAGTGATGCCCAGAATCTCAAAACTATATCTACACGATGCCTACACTCATTTTCCGCTACATAGCCGTCTATGTCGTTGACGTGACAATTTTCTTTTCAAAATAAATAAGAAAAGACGTTAATACCCTTAAGCTAGTTTTATTATTTTTATTTATTTAGTCTCACTCTCACTTCACTTACTGTCTCTCTCTCTTCTATCTCTCTCTCTCTCTCTCTCTCTCTCTCTCTCTCTATCTCTCTCTCGATCTCGATCTTGATTCAACGAGAGATTGCGACTCGCCTTCATCGATCCCGAGCCTACTGTTACTTCATTGATCTACATCATCCTCGTTCAACCTCCATCTTCGTGCCGTCAGTTTTCACCTCGGCAACTACATCGTCAACCAGATACTTATCGAGGAAACTAATTAACCAGATTGCTTAAGCAAACTCGTCGACATATAACTTTGCCGCTTAAGGCCTCTTCTCATCCATTCCTCGACTTGCACGCCAACAACAGTGGTACGTTACTCTATAACGACAATATATTTGCTCTAATTTTGTTCATCTCTATTTCGCTCTAATTTAGTCGGGCTCAGATTTAGTTAGCGAAAGAATACAACAATATGATCGCAGGTACTATTCCATTAAGCCCGCAACAAATGTAGTAGATATGTGAATCCTTTGGGGCCATTATGTACGTGATGTAGCAAAAGAATATGACATATGGGTTCATGTGGATGCTGCCTATGCTGGTAGTGCTTGCATTTGTCAAGAGTTTCTCCATATCCTCGACGACATTGAAGGTGCAAATTCTTTTAGTTTCAGTTCGCATAAATGGTTATTCACATGTGTTGAGTGTTGCTGCCTTTAGGTTAAGAGCAGAAGTGTATTCACAAATTCTTTGTCCACAAATCTGGAGATGTTAAGGCACAAATCCAGTTAGTCAAAGCAAGTGCTGGACTATAAGGGTTGGCAGATAACACTAACTCGGGGGTGATTAATGAGTAGTGTTGGGTCTCTAAACTGGTCGATCGATCGATCGATCGATCAAGAGAGAGAGAGAGAGAGAGAGAGAGAGAGAGAGAGAGAGAGAGAGATAAAAGAAAAAAAATTAAAAGAACAAAAAATAAAAAAAATATTAAGGGTATTATTGACCCAGCACTATATTTTTCGAAAAAAAAATAGTGACAAAACAGTAATACCTTTAATTGCCACGTCAGTGACATAGACGGTTATGTGACAGAAGATGGCCGGGTCTAGCCATTACGTGGATATAGTTTTGAGATTGTGGGCACCACTTTGATAGTTTTGAAAGTGTGGACATCACATTGACGACTTTGCAAAAGTTCAGACTCTGGTGGTGATAATTAAAATTTGCCACGTCATCAACATAAAAAGAGTCGTGATGAAAAATGACTTTAAGCATCATGAAAGTCCTGTTTTAAAACTCTGGGCATCACTGTGATAGTTTCAAAGTGTGGGCATAACATTGAGGACTTTGCAAAGGTTCAGACTCTAGTGGTGATAATTTTCCCTTTTTTATATAAATAGAAGGGTAGTATCGTATTTTCGTCTCACTTGATGGTTTGGGCTTTTGATACTATGTTTTGGTCTGGAGGCCCGTGCCATTTGTTGTCCAAATATTATTGTAGTTGAGTTATTTGTATTTGTGATATTTTTATTGTCCTTCTATGTTTTTTTTTCTATTATTTCTTTTAGAATGTCGATAATATTCCATTAAGATGTGGCAGTAGTACAAAGACTCCACCTTATTACCCGACTCAATAAAGTTGTTAGAACCCGATCCCTATTTAGCAGCCTAAACCAAGATTAGGTCCTAATGACACTTTTAACTGGGATTTCCTATCAACATTCTAACTAAAAAATTTCATAGAACAACGAACAAGAAACTGATACTAAACTTTTTGTAAAATCATTAGCTTAGTTAAGAATCTACACAAACAAGGAAACTACTTTGACATCAAAGCTGTTAAATACTCTAAGTGTCTAACTAAGCTACTAGCCTATAGGATCAATGAAAAATCCTACGGTGGGGTTCCACTATGCCTCAAACAATGTGTGTGCCCTACCTCCACACTCTCTGCAAACCTAGGCATTAGAAACCAAAGGGCTCAGAGAAGGACATTCAAAAAATAGAAAAACTTTTACAGTGAGTAGACAAAAACTATTATAATGCAAAAATATAGAAAATTATATTTATGCCCTTCCGCTAAATTTTGGTGAAAAACTAGTATGCGAGTACTTAAAATCATAAGATGAAATAATAGACCAACCACGAGGCTGACTATGAACTCAATATCTAAATGCACGATGAGAAATCAACTACCTGAGAATTGAATATGCGATTGGGGCTCTCACTCGAGCCCTAAATCACTGCATGGACTCCTCTGATGAATCATCATCATCAAGCTACCTCCGGCCACCATCTCGGTCTCGTTCAGATTGCCTCCATCTCCTTATCATCTTTCTACACTCGATTTCTTCATTTGGAGCGATAGTGAGCTTGAATCGACGTCGACGAGTTCTAGGGTTTCACTTAGAACTGTCGACGAAGGCGACGACGTTTAAGGCAGCGATGCGTCGTCGGCCTTGAGGGGTTTTGAAGCTCTTCATCTCAAGTGTCAAATGAAACCCACCTCAGATCTCGTCGTCGTCGACAACCATTGTGGGATCAATTTGAAATTCTAGAAAATTTTTGAGATTTCGAGGTACCAGAGGAGCTTTAACAGGGTGGGGCGTGAAGCTCATGAGTCTCTGCCTGTGGTGGTGCGTGAGGGTCATGCGCTACCATGGATGGTGTTCTCAAATCAAATAGAATCTCTAGTCTTGCAATGGGAATTTGAGTAAAGAACTTTTACGAATGAGTGTTTCTCAACTAGCTTGTATTGCGTTCTTAGGCAAAAATAGAGAGGAGAATTGTGGAGTGACAATGTTTAGTGCTGAAACTGGCTAGCTATATATTTTTAGAAATATCGAGGTGAGTGGATCTTTGCTTTTCACTGTCATATATGCGAGTAGAATATGTTGATATTAATCGTCGAAGTTAGTTCTTTAAAGCAATTACATTTAATGAGTTCTTTTATGTTAGCTAGAAACTTTATTAGCAATATGTTTAATATTCGTTTCCATCATATTACTTTTCATGTCTATGGTTTATGCTTAACATTTCCAGTTCAGTTAGTGCTTACGCTTGACATGCCAGTTCCATAGTTCATTTCTTGTGTCTTATTGGAAGATGAGTCAGTATCATGGAGGCTATATACATATATTTGAGATTTTTATATATGTGCATACATGCTACCTGACTGACCCTCCGGTAGTCATTCCAGAGTTGTAGTTCACTCCTGATGCATTATCAGAGGTTGTAGTTCACTACCAGTCATCATTGCCTTTTCATTCTTTGAGTCGCGATAGCCATATGTCGACATGGATGCTAGGCTCCTAAATGACACTCGGCAAATGATTTCATTTCATATTTAGCTCTTAGTCAATTGACTTCAGTTTATGATGACTACTAGAGACGACATACCTCAGTCATCCTCCTTTGATTATTTCATTTTGGATTCAGTTCTCAGTTAGCCAAATGTTAATTCTGATGGCTAGAGATGCATATACCTCTCAGTCATGGTTCTTGTTAGATATTTAAGTTTTAGACAATCATTTCATATTCAACTCTCAGCTAGTCGATTTCTTATCGTGCGCTTAGACATTGAGTTCATAGTGAGTCTCGTGGTTGATCTCAACTATTTTGTTTCATCTTATGATTTTAAGTACTCGAATACTAGTATTTTTACGTTATAATATAGTTTTCTATATTTTTACGTTATAATACCGAAATTCAGCGGAAGGGCATAAATACAGTTTTCTATATTTTTACGTTATAATAATTTTTGTTCACTCACTCTAATAATTTTCTTATTTTTTGAATGTCCTTCCCTGGACCCTTTGGTTTCTAATACCCAAGTTTGCACAGAGTCTATGGAGGTTGGGCGCACACGTTGTTGGAGGCGTAGCGGAACCCCGTTGTAGCTTTGTTGCTGATCCTACAGGCTAGTAGCTTAGTTAGTTAGTCACTTAGAATATTTAGCATCTCTGATGTTAAAGTAGTTTCCTTGTTTGTGTAGATTCTTGAGCTATGAATTTTACAAAAAGTTGAGTTTCAGTTTCATGTCTGTTGTTCTATGAAATTTTTTATTAAGAATGTTGATAGAAAATCCAAGTTAATAGCGTCATTAGAACCTAATCTCAATTTAGACTGCTAAATTGGAGTCGAGTTCTAACAATTTTTTTCAATTACCACCGCCTCAATCTATGGCCAAGATTAGAATTACTATTGGATCTGACAGCTAGGATTAAATCACCACGTGTAGAAATCTATTTTAATTTCTAAATACAACAAAACTTCAAAATTCGTAAAAATTAGATTGAATCTTGTAAAAGCAAAATAAAAATACACATGGGTTCGTATTTAATTTTCCCAATAATTTCTGTGAACAAAGCGAATCCAAACTTCGAACTTATAAAAAGTCGATTTAAAGAATCGCAACGAAACAATCTCTATAAATGTGCCAACTAGAATTAATTTGTTAGTAAAAATAAGATTAGCACAATAACTTTGATATGGGCCATTACAAAAGTGAAGCCCTATGCATAATATTGTACTAGACAACAAGTTGTACCACAAACCCTAGATTAGCAAACCAGGATAGCACTGGGTACAATAAAAAATCTGATTGCACCATCCCTTAATTAACTAGGCACCTCCTCTACTCGCGGTTCATTTCCATGTCCAAAGCTTTCCTTCCAATCTGGCTCTCTAATGTTTGATCCCACTGTAGAAAGTTGTGACGTGTTGTCCACCACCCGAGCTCAGATTTTCTCCTTCAACCCAGATTTCCTCCTTCATCTTTACTTCTTCTGCTTCTTCCATCTTACCACATTAGATTGAAAAATCATTTAACATGTGACTGAAGCTACCATAACCCACACAGTAGTCTCGCAAGGTAATTTACTCAATATCAAACATAGGCCAAGTTTTTGGACCAAGTGCAAGACACACCTTCATTTTCAATGGATGACGAAGGTCCACCTCCACGAACAACCAGATTTCCTTTCCTTCCTCCAGCTGAACCTTGTCATAGTCGAGAAATTTTTCCAAGCAGTTCCCCAAAGACTTCCACCAGTGCTGATTCTCCACCTCACATGTTAGATCCCCACCAATTGCCTCCACCTGCGCCCACACACGAGCTTTGGCTGCCAAGATCAAGTGCACTGGAGTCAAACCATCAAACTCCTCAACCATCATAGTGATGTCATGGTAGAACCAGGGTCATCGATCAACCACCGTTTGAAGTGCCCATTTTCCTTAAACCTTCCCACAAAACTATCATGGGTATAACGCCAAATATGGGTCACATGAGATCCCAAAAGTCTCTACCAAAGACTTATGATCCAAAGCTTGAGAGACTTCGTGCGATCATCCAACAACAATGTTGGAGAATAAATTCGGATAATGGCAAATCTGTAATCCGTCTCCTCCTTCGTCGCATCTATAGAGATGTCACATTCCGGAAAAGAGACCCGATCCATGGTTTTCGATATGGATGAATGCATGGATTGCAAGAACTCGCACCAAAAAGATATGAAAACAAGAATAAACGAGAGAAGAGGGAAACCAACAAAAGAACTGATTTTAGGTTAGGAAATTGACTAGGAATCTTTAAACGAATTCTAAGAAAATAGGACTGTAAAATAAGCAAGATTGGAAGAGATTTGGAAGACATCGGGAGAAAAAGTGATGTACGGTAGCTAGGGCTTTAGAGGAAGATTATGAGACCTAAAGAGACAAGAGAATAACTCGATAACCACAATGTCAATTCAAAAATAGACGTTATGTTATTTTAATTTGAGATAAACTGACGTTATATAAACTCCTACTCTCCTGTCGTTACTGACCTAATGAATATGACATCATATATGCCTCTTACAAGATTGATTTGTCTATTTGAAATTTATGATGTTACAAGCGACGATGACGTGCTATTGGGGCAGTAATTCCCCGCAGAAGGAGAAACTCAATGATGCTGCTTTAGCTATATCATTATGCTTTTCTCAACAAATGTGTGATCGATCACTCATCATGTAAAAGGAATATCAAACTGTGTTAGCTAGCTGTTTCCACCGATTTATATGCTTAAATTCCTTCTGCTAGCTAGGTAAGTCCTACTAGTCATGCATGCTTTGCCTTTTGCCCTTAATTTCAAATAAGATGGGACACCTGATATGATCATATCAGCACCACTATACTTCCCCAGCCAATATTATTCAAAACCCTGCCGAGGCATGTAAAGTCAAAGTTTGTGAAATCTTGCTTAATTACAATATATGTTATTTTATGGATATGAACTGCTGCAAATCCTGCCATCATTCGAATAATATATGCAAAATAAATCGGCATACGGCCATGCCACCTTCTCAAATAGTCAAGAAGAAAAGTAATATTGGCGCGTACCAATAATTCCACCCGAACTTTCTGGAACCAAAATACTGGGTTTCTGGATCAAATAAAACGTACGAAGCAACTTTGCCACATTAGTTGTAACTTTTTTATGGTCGAAAGTACTATTATAAATGTGATTGCAGTAAAGAGTTTTATTGAATTATTCAGTTTGATGAATTAAAATCTTTAATATAATACAATACTGAATTAGTTCAAGCAAATAAAGTTACGCACACAAATCAGTGTAGTACTCGAACAGTCAAAAAATTTAAAGTGTATCACTTTTTAGTTGTCTAGATACCATTTTTACTAAGATGCATTATGGTGAAGTTCTTCAGCTGTCATCCCCAAGAAAAAGACCGTTTTCTTTTGTGGAGAAACTTTTTTTGTGGTAGATATTACGGGGCCACGCTTAGACTTGGCTTTCTTGTCTTCTGACCGGCGACGCTTGCCGCCCTTCCCCTTGACGAACTAGGAGGCTTCTCCTCAGCAAGCTGCAATCCTCCATGTGCAGCTTCTGTAGGCTCTACATGTTGCTGACTTGTTGGGCTCACTATACCTTGATCTGAGTACATCTCTAAAGAACCCAGTGACAACTTTGTAGGAATAAACTAAGGAGTCTGTCTTGCAGACCAAGGTGCATTGTCTGCAGCTGTCATCATAGATGAATTCAGAGTGTCAATGGCGACCACCTGCTGCGCCGCTAATGCCCGACTTAGGCCAGAAGATCCTTAAACTAGAATCGTACCTGAAAGTGCCATTAGCAAAAAAATAACTAGGCTAGCCAGTCGTTCCCCATAAAGGGGATTGTCCATAAAAGTAGCCTCAATCACTTTTGAATAAGGAAGTTGCAATTGCCTCATCGCCTGGCCCATACTAGCCTGAAGTGTATCTGCAACCGGTCTAGTAGATAAAGGAGGAGCCTGGGTCTGCTGTATTGATTCTAAAAGTAGCATCATTGATGGGGCAGAGCCTCCCTCATCCACCGGTTGCGACAGACCACTACCTAAACTCCCGCTGATGCCTACAAGGGTCTGAGGAGCACCAAGAATCAGGCCTGAGTTCCATCCCTGAACCGCAACCGCCACAGACGCCCCAAGCTCCTGAACAGACCCATTTGGCCAAGGTGCCGCCACCATGGCCTTTGCTACCAGCTCATGTCCTTTATGAGTACCAAAAATATAGCTGCGAGAAGGAACCACAATCTCCACAATCACCTTTGATATTCTCATACATTAAAGACACATCCATAACATAATTTTTGAAAAATTAGAATCGGGTTCTTACCACCAGAGGTTTATTTAAGTCAAGCTTCACCCGAATCTTTATCTCTGACTGATAGTTCAATGCATGTTGGTCATTGTTAGGCTCATAATTATGCACTAATTATGTTCCAAACCCCATGCTTATTACTTGCCTTTTATCAATAAATCATCATTTTTATATGTTTCTTTATTATGCTAAGAAAGTGGGAGTTGACATGGAAACGCTCTAAGAGATGAGAATTAATCACTTTTCGGAGAAGCCGAGCTTATTTCTGAAGCCCTTGGAGAAGATGGAGCAAAAGCGGGAAAATGACGAAAAGTCAATGCTGGTCAATGTTCAACTCTGGCAATTTCAAGTCAAGTTTGGGTCAAGGCCTCAAGAGTCCAAGCTCACATGGAAGATATTTTGAGAGATTGATGCATATGCAAATCACATGACGGTGAGTCACACATTAGGACCACATAAAAGCCTAAAGTTTTGGATCATGTCTAAGTTTCTAATTTTGAATTTCAAATACCAAAATATCTCCCCTATACCTAATAGGGTCGAGCTCCCCATTCACCACATGTATATCTCACCTTACTTTTACATTTCTCATAGTTTTAGTCACTCTCTCTATAGCCCCAACCTTATCCCCACCCTTAAGCACTCTCTCCCACCTTATCTCCTCCCTATCTAGGCCAAAATTCCTACATCTCCACCATTAGAGACTTAGCTATTCCCTCTCTTGGGTAGAACCAAACCTCTCGACCACCACACCATCACCTTGGCCTAGTTTGGGTGTTCCTCCTCTCACATTTACCTTAAGGGTTTGTGTTAGTTCTTAGAGTTCAAAGGAGTGGGAAGTAATCTCTCTTTCCCTTGGCTCATTGGAATCCAAAGGGATATCCTTACCTCTTCTAGAATATTAATTAGGTGCTAGCTTGAAGTGAAGAAGTGGAGCTAGAAGCCTTGGAGTCATTGGTGGAGGTTTGGCTAAGGGGACTCTTGGTTATATCTCTTCTCTTTTAGTTTCAAGCATGTATCTAGTCTTGATTTCCTTTATGTTTAGTAAGTAGTCCTATTCGGGAAGCTAGGGTTAGAACTCTAGCCATATCGTAAAGAATAATGATGGATTGATATATGTATGGTTTATGTTTTTGTGTATATTGTGTGAGACATGTGTTTGTGAATGAGATTACTGTGTGTTTGTGCATGTTTATGTGCTTGAGCTTCATGTATGGTTTCATTTATGCATGTGTTGACCTTAGTTAAGTTGATGCATGCATTAAGGAGCTAGAAATGAGACCTTGGTTGAATTAGCTACTCACCTAAGGCTAGATGAGCATGTAAACATAATTATGGCCTATTCCAAGAAGGTTTACCTTAAGGAGCTTTGGTTAAGCACACATAGAATCGAGAGGTTTGGTTTCCTTAGCACTAAGAAAGGACTAAAGCCTCCTTGAGTCTCAATAGACTTCAGGAGCTTTGGTCAAGCACACGAAAAATCGAGAGGTTCCTGTGGCTACTAGTTGGGTCTTTCGATTTGTAATTCACAAAGTCCGGATTAGGAGATTCACTTAGACTTTCTCCCGAGTCCTCCAATAGAGGTTCAGGAAGAGGAACCTTCCACAAGTAGCACATAGTACACTTGTTTGCTTCACTCACGTGACATATGGTCAAGAAGTAAGCCCGAGATGGTTTAGGTCTTGGTCTCGGTTCACTAGATATTTCACAGTTGGGCTCAAGTCATCTAAAGTCCAAAATGACCTAGGGACTTGGGTTCAAAACCAAATGTGACCCAAAAGGTTATGATTTGGACATTAACTTGTGTGAAACAGACTCTAATTATATACATAAATTGGGACATTATTTGAGCATCAAATGGTCAATGGGAATTTTTCTAGCCAACAATTCTCTCTTATTGTGAATTTGCTATTTAATCTCTTTGTATTAGTCTATAATTAATCAATCAACTCGTATAATCACTCACCGTAGTCTAATCATCTCTTGCAATGCTAGGTCTCCAAAGAACTTAGTAGTGTGAGATACACATCCGCATTTTATTTTTGTTTTCATGTCAAGATTAGTGTCTATTTTAGCCGTAGTCAAAGCTCTATATCAATTCGAAGTAAGAAGTAAAGCGATGAATCCCCGTGGGTTCGACAATCGAATTCTTATAAATACTATAACTTGACCCCATATACTTGCGGGAAGAAATAACTCTTTACACTTATGAGCTAGTTATTAGTGCATAAAGTGTGTAGGGGTAAACTTTCTAACAGCCATATTCCTTGTACATCCCGACCACATTACCAATACGGCGACACCACCGCTCATGTAGAACACAAGCAACAAATCGCCCAAAAATGGGCCGAACCACCACCTAAGCTCTACCACTTGAGACCGTGACTGCAAAAGGTTCCTCAAAATCCTTCACAGCCTTAACAATAATTGTAGCAGAGTGAAAATACCAAGGTCCACTGCTATCGCAAGGCGCCGATCGACATATGACCAAAACTATCAGACAAACCGGTCATCGGAGACCCGGGTAAAGCCCATGATGCCGGATCCTGTTGCTTGATGCCACAGACCAATCATCTTCATTTTGAATGCTTATACACGATCTGCAGCCAACAAATTAAGAGAGAATAGCCAAGCAACATCATAAAACTATGCTTGATCAGCCAATGTACATTCATTGGCTTGATCTTGTTTGATAGTTTAATGATTTTTAAATTAGATGAAAATTTACACAATTGATCTACTTATATATATATATCTAAATAATCAATAGTTGATCTTTTGAAATGTAGTTGGAAAACATGTTTTATAAGAATGTACTCACCAAGTACTCACTACAAAGGTACTCATTAGAGTCTTCCCCCCCCCCCCCCCCCCCACCCACACACACACACACACACACACACACACACACACACACAGTACGTGTTCTAAGAGTCAGCCGACTAGTCAGCAACTACTCGGTGATTTTTACAATCCGAACAAATTTTGTCAAGTCAGTTAGAAAAGTTGGTCAACGCCAAAACATGGGTCAAGTCAGATTGACCCGACTAATAAGTCAATTTTTAGTTTTGATTTTTGATTTTTTATTAACGTGCATAATTTTTTTAAGAAAAAAGATGCATAAGCTGAAATTCATAATTTCTTTCATTTATTTATATGGATATTGTTAAATTTAATTGAAAAATAAAAAATTCACTTATCTGACTAATCGTTTTGTGTGTCGACTGACCCAATTCCGATTAACAACTTTTAAAATAATATATATATATATATATAGAAAATGATTATGAGCCTTAGGAACCCTAAATTTTATGACCTTAGTCCTATGTGTCAAATAATTTTTTCCACCTAATGAATTGTTTTCCCTGTCATACTATCTAGCCTTAATTCAAAGGCAATCTTGTCCTTTTAAATCCAACGATTATTTATGGTTTATTTCAACTCCAATATTCTTTTCTCGTTCATATTGGTGTTTTCCCTTCTGCTGTCTGCTTCTTCTTTTCCAGATTAAAAAAAATGTCTGCATCGATCTGTATCGATCTCATTATCCTAGCAAGAGGATAACTTGCATTGAATCAAATTTATGACCTTTCATTTGTCTTATATTTTTTACAATATTTTGCGGCATATGAAGGAAAGTCTTAGATTCTTAGGGTTTACAATATTTGTGTGAGATCTGGGTTGTTGGTCATTGATAAGAATTCATCTAAAGTCTTTTTAGAAGGAAAAATAGTAAAGAAAAAGAAATTTTATGCAGATAGAAATGGAAGAATACGAAACGGATCCGCTTGTTGCTAAAAAAAACTATGAATTAACAAGAAGAAGAAGAATTTTTTAATCTTTTTTTGGTCTAAGAATTCGAGGGAAGAAGAACAAATTAAGGGGATCGGAAAAAGGGATTTGTAAGATGTTGAAGGAAGAAGAACAAGTTAAGGGGAACAAAGGATTTTATAAGATGCCGATGATTTTGTGCCTGCGCAAAGAATAAGAAGAAAGATAAATCAGTTTTTACACCTCATATCTTATTTTTTGTTGCTCCAACATTTATGCTAATTTGTTATTCTAGAAATGATCAATTTGTTATCTTAAGATTTGTTTCCTGTCAATTTGTCACCCTAGGTTTTAAAACTAGTCAATTTGCTATACATATACATCATATTAGGCAAAATATTTAGCCAATTTACTATGCTAGGTTTAAATTTTTTTGATAGTTTTTCATATTTTTTTTCATTCAAATCAATAGAATAGATGATTTAGAGTACCAAAGTGCATTCAAATTTTTATAATTTGATGAATAAATTGACAAAATTCAAGTAGTTACACAAAAGCACGACAAGAAAAAGTGCTTTAAACAATGTCAATAACACAAGGAGTTTAAAAAATGTGTTATGTGAAAGTGAAAAAATGAATAACTACTATCATACATCGGTTTGTTTTCAGCATCATTGTCTGTTACAGATAAAAAACTATATCATGCAACAAATATGTACTTTTACGTCGTATAATGGTGATAAAAAGAGTGGCATTTCCCCCTCCATTTGTGAAGTCTGAACATGCTCTAAACATGAATCTTTTGAACACATCAGACACTACCACATTTTGACTCATTGCCGGGGATTTTTAAATCGCCGGCAACGTTTTTTAACATTACCGGCGATTTTTGCTGGAAAAATCGCCGGTAATGTCTTTTTTTTTTTTAACATTACCGGCGACATAAATGTATGTCGCCGGCAATGTCTCGAAGGTAATGTAAAAAAAAACGACATTGCCGGCGACATACATTTATGTCGCCGGTAATGTTTAAAAAAAAAAAAAAGACATTGCCGGCGACATAAATGAAGTCGCCGGCAATGTCTTTTTTTTTTTTTACATTACCATCGAGACATTGCCGGCGACATACATTTATGTCGCCGGTAATGTTAAAAAAAAAGAAGACATTACCGGCGATTTTTCCGGCAAAAATCGCCGGCAATGAGTCAAAATGTGGTAGTGAGACAACAGATATTCACATAATCGTTTATGTGTTTTCAAATTGATCAGCTCCCAAAGTTGTCTTATTTGAGTTTCACTATGGCACAACCACAATTATATACTTACGTTATATGATAATAATGTTGGTGGCAACTATTTGAAGTCATTTTGTTTCCGACCAAATTTAACATTATAACACAAGAAAGTATATAACACATCGTTGTATCATCACATGTTGGCGGAAACTATTCGATGCAAATTTGTTTTTCCCCAATTTCATCATTTTTAGACAACGAAAGATATAACATTGTGATGTATAAACAAAATGTTGGCGGCAACTATTTGATGTCATTGTTACACAACGATACCTATACCAATGCGTTGTATGGACAAAAATTTTGGCGACAACTATTCGATGTCGATTATTTTGTTTCCCCCCAAGTTAAAATATGCACACAACACAACATATAATGCTCTGTTGTATGATTAAAACATTTGTGATAATGTCCAAATTTTAGCTCAACGAAGACTAAGGGAAATTTTACGGAGTGGAAATTTACGTTTTAGTCTTAAGGGTACTATGACCATAATTGTTGGCATGGACACATAGATCGAGGGCTTACTGAAGTTGGAAAATTCTCAATTTTTTACAATGTGCTTTGATCATTTTGATTGTCGCATCTAACAGTCGATTTTGCAAAATTATTATTAATTCATGATTGAGTATCACAAA
Source organism: Geum urbanum (assembly GCA_946800695.1). NCBI lineage: Eukaryota > Viridiplantae > Streptophyta > Magnoliopsida > Rosales > Rosaceae > Geum > Geum urbanum. The sequence goes on along the minus strand of OX326997.1, from coordinate 16,537,509 downwards.
GGTTTACATTTTCATATAACTAATAAATAAAGTTAATAACACTAGTTGTCATATAGTGAATTTAAGCAATACGATAAATCAAAATGGTCAAACGAGAAATATCATTATACTCATGTGTTCACCTTGTACTAATAGGCAATTTTGAAAAAAAATTAGCCCCATTTGAGTCTTTTTAGTGTTACAACTTACAAGTATCACGCGATAATCAGAACTTATGTCGTTAGTCGTTAATTAATTACGTTAATTGTCGATGGTAATTAATCTTTATCATCGATAAATTTCGTTGGCGTTTCGTCAAGGTTTTAAATACTATATTTTTTGAGAAATTTCTTTGGATAAAGTCGCAGAGTTTGTTGAAACAAATTCGTGGCCATGTCAAATGTTGGTATCAGAGTTGCGACGAGGAAGTCGTGACTATAGGGTGACTATAGGAAGTCGTGTCAAATGGTCAACAAAAGTTTTGTACGATTTTACGAATTTAAGTTAGTAGCAATTTTTGAGCATAAATATGACTTTCCGAAAATGGAAAGTCAAACTTTCCATTTTAGTCAACAAACTTTTTTTCTTCCCTTTTTCTCTCTCCTCGATCTCCTTCGTGTCTCTCTTCTCTCTCATGGCTGCGAGCTTGCCAACGACAGATATCGCCGGTCCGGCCACCAAAATCGGTGAGACCGGTGTCAACATTCCACTCTCTCTCCTCTATCAATTGGTGGTAGCATCTCCGACATTGGTGACCAGTGGAGGACGAACCGAGGCAGAGATGGTGGTGGATTTTGGGTGATTTTGATGGTGACGGTGGAAGTCGTGACTATCGGGTGATTTTGAAGCCCAGATGACCACAAAACTATTAGGGAAGGACTTAGACCCTGCCATGGATGGACGACGATGAACAGAGGAAATAATTTCTGACAAGGGTTCAGAATTTCAACGGTTGCTCGATTTGGTGCCGGTGGGATTCCGGCCACTGCTAGCGGTGGTGCGTGGCCCCACGCGCTGCCGTGCTCGGCGAAGCTCTAGCGAGGTTGGATTTTATGCAAAATTTATGTCATTTCGCTCGTAATTTCGCGCTGAATGTAATGGATTACGAATTAGCAGGCCATGTTGGATGATTATTGCGCCGCTTAGCAAGTTTTGACTTTATGAATATCCCGACATAATACGGTGAGTGGACGTTTATTTATTTTCACAATTGAGCGAGTTCATGTTTATGCATATTTATAGTCTCATGTATTTTACTACAGTCGAGTTTGGAGGTATGTTTGTGATGGTTTTATTTTCAGCATTGATGCTTTCATTAGTCGGCTGATCACTGACTAGTCAGGTCAGATTGGGTTAGGACAAACACTTTGTCGACCCAGATTGTCTCGCGTTAGGACAAACACCCTAGACGATTCTATCACCTTTTATTTATAGTCATGGAGACGCTTCGGGTTAGGACAAACACCTTGAGTGCCCAACTCCATATTTTATTTAGTTTATTATTTTGAACTCGCATGATTTCACAGAAATCAGCGGAAAGTACACTGATTGTGAGGTTTTGTCCACTCACGCTAGCATTTTTATATTTTTATTTGCCTTTCCCTGGGCCTTTCGGTTTTCTGTGCCCAGGTTGCAGTGCTTCTTCTAAGTTGAATTTTGATCCCCAGAGGCTTTGAGTCCACAGGATTATCATACCATTCTGTAGGTTTCGGCACACTAGCAGTGTATTTTCATATGTTTTATTATACTCCTAGAAGTTGCTCTGAACACTAGTGTTGTAAATATTTTTTAGTGTTGGTTGTAAATTGTTAGTATTGCTGAATTATGAGTTTTCAGTTCTTGTATTCTTATTCCAGCAATTTAATTAATTTACTTTCCGCAATTTATTGAGAAATCTAGATGGCCATCAGTGGTCCACGGTATTGTTTATGGAAAATTCGAAGTGTGATTTTCTTGCAGGTTTCTGTTAGTCCACTTCGTAGAGGAAAACTATGTCAATTTTTAAACAGGAATCCATAGTTTTAGTCATATTGTTAGTGCGTGATCCTAGATTACTAGTTAATCTAGGGTTGGGTCCTTTCAATTGGTATCAGAGCATTAGGTCACAAATTCTGTAGACTTCCTTGGTCAGATCAGTTTGAACATTTGATAGTATACAACACTCCCGGGAGGAGTGGCCCGACCGGTCGGCGGATTCCCATTACGTCCAAGTGTTGTGCATTGTTAAGTAATCAAAGTCTTCTAGTTGAACCAGTTTTCTTGGTCTAATTTTGTGGGCTAATTATTAATTGTGGACTCGTAGATTATTATACCTCAACAACCAGCTTCTCAGGATAAGGTGTAGTCATTGGCCCAACAAATGCACGAGCAATTCACACGCATGATGTGAGCGCCATTGGTGGACCTTGATGATCTTGATACTTGGGCAAAGAAGGCAGGTTTTGTGTCTTTCCGTTGTTCTCACGAACTAGTAGTGTGTGAGAACTGGCTTATCGAGATTAGTCGAGTTTGCGACCGTATGTGTCCCCAGCTGACACTTGAGCAGAGGATAAAGTTAGTTGTCGGCTTACTGTAGGATCATGCCTATCGTTGGTGGATGTGCACCGAGAGGAAGGAGGTTGCTACCTCGTGGGCTAAGATCAACGATTTATGGAAGTGTTGTTTTCCAGTAAGGCGGTTGAGTAGAGGAGGCATGTAGAGTTCGTGAATCTGCGGCGAGGAAATTTATCAGCTATGGTGTATCGGGACTGCTTTTATTGCCCATTCTGATTTGCATTCTGCTATATCGAAACAGTAAGGGGGGAATTCTGGGGTCTAAGCAAGGTTGTGATCTGTAATTTCTTCATTTATGGCGAGCGTTTCATACACAAACTTTGATGAATGTGTCTGTGTTGCAATTTAATGTGAGATTTGACCTCAATTTGTGCAGGGTGTTATTTGACAATTTAAGGGAGGTGGACCCGCCAGAGATTTTCAACGACTAGAGGTTACATCATAATTAGTTCCACATCATCTTCTGGCATGAGATCTCATACCTCAACTTCTAGTGCCCATCGTTCGAGTTATTTCCGTGATGGAGGAGGAGCCATTGCCAGAGATGAGAGTTTAGAATGAGCTTCGGTGGATCTAGATTTGTATCCCCAGCACTCAGAGATCCTCTTTTATATAAATTTGCCATAAATGTTGTTTTGAGCAGTGCCGGTTGGGGATTTTAGTAAGTTACCATTGTGGTTAGGTGGACTATTGTACGAGGGATATTGTACGAGGGATACCTCAGAGACGAATTTCCAGCTTTTAGTTCTGGTTGGGACCAGGGAGTTACTTCGGGTGCCACACTTACACCACCATTTGGGAAGCCAGTATACCAGGACCGAAAGGACGGCCAACGTGACTGTCAGGTCAAGCTCGCCTTCACCGGATGACTCTGTGAGAGAGTCGAGTATCTCGGAGGTCACTTAGTATGTTGAATGTTTTCGAGTATGTCGTTTATACTTTGCTTGACCCAGAGGGTGACATGTTCTTTTATATCAGTAAGGTGGGCGTCCATAATCAACATACCTATCACATCCTTTTTGAAATTGTGGCAAGTGAATTTATCCCTCTGGTGAGGTGATTTTAGTTGGATTAGTTTATAGAGATTGTAGTGTATGTTCAAAAGTTTTAGTTTGTCTACCGATTTTATACTTCTGGATATAGTAAATTTTGATTTAATCTTAGGCATGGACTTCTTGAGCCATCATTAGGCGTTGGTAGATGGTTATTGAGAAGGGGTGTTTTTGAGTCCGGTGTTGCTTGAGATTTTGCTCCGTGGTGAGATAAATGTGTTATATTTGTGCCTGAGTTCGGCCGTGAAGGTTGTGATTATGTTGTGGAAAGGATGTACCGTATACTTGGCACATGTGGTGAAACTACGTGTCTCCACTTTCTATACTGATTCGATTGAAGTAGTAAGTGTGTATCCGGATATATTTCCCAAGAAGTTACCAGGTTTACCTACAGTTCGAGAGAGATTTTGTTGTTGAGTTATTATCGAGTACCGATCCTATAACTCAAGTATCTTATCAGATGGCTCCAGCTGAGTTGCGAGAGTGGCAAACTCAACATCAGCAATTGATCGACGAGAATTTTATCCATTACAACATTTCATCGTGAGGAGCCCCAATATTATTTGCGAATGTGAAGGATGGGTCAACGAGGTTACAAATCGCTTATTGAAAACTGAACCCAGTTTTGGGAAAGAACAAATATCCGTTACCAGAGGTCGATGATTTATTTATTCTTGATATTCCTTCTTCGAAACTCATTCGTTCTTTGAGGAATTCTAGTAATTCAGTTTTGTTAACCTAAAATGTTTTCACTTTTGTTGTTTCTTTCATTGTTTGTGTTTATTTTTTTTGTCGTGAACACATTCCTTCGTGAAAGGATAATTTTCGCTTCGTGCCACAGACCTGGAAATGTATTTCTTCTAGTTATTAATCACATGAGTTCGCTGAGGTTCAGGTTATGTATTTATATTTGTTCAGACTAAAAATATTGTCTATTTTATTGACTTAACAGTGGCGACTATTCAGGAACTTCAGATGGAATGCCGAGTTTATATCTCCAATTCGTAGCATTGCGATGTCAGTTTGACTTTCTCATTCTCGCCCATAGATTTGGATTTATTTGAGGCTTATTGTAGATATATTCTTTTAAGTCTCTTTATGGTAATTTAGATGTTTGTTGAGGTAGTATGTTCTTTGGAGTTATAAATGGTGGAGATATATGGTTTGGTGATCAATATGAGTCATGAAATCAGATAAATATTAGTGATTTATATTCCTTTTATAGTTATGTTGATTTATGGAGAATCCGAACGAGATGTGGAGCCCATAGTTTATATTTTGAGATGAGATTATTGAAATATTTTGGTTTTACAGGTTTTTGGGTTCCTTACATTTTAGAGGAGACTGCCAAATTTTCTGTAAACAATTTCGAAAACAGTATAAGGCTGGAAGTTCATTGTAGATTGGCCATGTACCCATATTTATTTTGATTTTAAACTGATTTGTTGGGTCCCCTGTTTATGATTTTGGTGGTTTTAGTATCCATCCTATGGGTGAGTGTCCGTGGTTGGATATCTCAGATAGTTTCCGTTGCAGAGTTCTGATGAAAATTTAGGTGCCATTTCTGTATTGGAACCGCACCACTACCTATATAGTTATCTTTGTGGGACCTTGGTCTGTGCAGTTTTGGGTAAGTTTGGCCGATTGTGTTTGAGTATGTTAATAGAATTGGTCATTATTTTTGGCGGGAATACTAGAAGCTTCTAAATATTATGTTATCGAATTTGGATTATGTCGCTCCTTGTGTCAGATTTATTTGGAGTAGTTATTATGCCGTCAGATTTATTGGACGAGACTTGATGACGAAATGTTAGGTTAGTAATAGAGGTATGGATCAAGCTAACAATTGTGGATATCTTGTGAGCTAGAAGGCGCTGACTGGAGAGGTAAGTAAGGGAATTCATTTTTTATATACATATGGGGGTAGATTGTTACGACCCGGAACAATATAACGCGACAATCGGAACTTATGTGGTTAGTCGCTAATTAATTATGTTAATCGTCGATGGTAATTAATCTTTACTGTTGGTAACTTTCGCTGGCGTTTCATCGAGATTTTATCAACTATATTTTTCAAGAAATTTCTTTGAATAAATTTGAGGGGTTTGTCGAAATGAATTCGTGGCCACGTCAAGTGTTGAAATCGGAGTTGCGACGAGGAATTTATGATCAACGAAAGTTTTGTACAATTTTACGAATTTAAGTTAGTTGCAATTTGCGAGCATAGATATGACTTTTCGGAAATGGAAAGTCAAACTTTCCATTTCAGTTAGCCAACTTTGTTTTCCTTTTTCTCTCTCCTCTCCCCCGTGTTTCTCTCCTCTCTCACGGCTGCGAGCTCGCCGGTCCGACCACCAAAATCGGTAAGACTAGTGTCAAAGCATTCCTATCAATTGGTGGTAGCATCTCCGACATTGGTGACCGGTGGAGGAAGAATCTAGGTCGAGAAGGTGGCAGATTCCAGGTGATTTTGACGGTGATGGTTGTGGTTCACACGACGGCGATGGTGGTCATGACCATAAGGGTTTTGAAGCCCAGACGACCACGAAACTATTGGGACAAGTCTTGGAACCTGCCGTGGCTGAACGGAGGAAATAATTTCTGGTGAGGGTTTGGAATTTCAACGGTTTCTCAATTTGGTGCCAGTGGGATTCCGTCTGCCCCCAGCGGTGGTGCGTGGCCCCACGCGCCGCCGTGCTCGGTGGAGCTCAGATGAGGTTGGATTTTTGGCAAAATTTATGTCGTTCCGCTCGTAATTTTGTGCTGAATGCAATGGATTACGAGTTAGCGAGACAAATTGGATGATTATTGTGCAAATTAGCAGGTTTTGACTTTATGAATAGCCCGACATAGTACGGTGAGTGGATGTTTATTTATTTTCATAGTTGTTGCGAGTTCATATTTATGCAGATCTACAGTCTCCTGTACTTTATTACAGTCGAGTTTGGAGGTATGTTTGTGATGGTTTTATTTTCAGCATCGATGCTTTGACTAGTTTGTTGATCACTGAGTAGTCGGGTCAGACTGGGTTAGGACAAACACTCTACCGACCCAAATTGTCTCGGGTTAGGACAAAAACCCTAAACTATCCCAGCACCTTTTATTTACAGTCATGGAGACGCTTCGGGTTAGGACAAACATCCTGAGTGCCCACCTCCATATTTTATTCAGTTTATTATTTTCAAGTCGCATGATTTCACAGAAATCAGCGAAAAGGCACATATAGAATATTTTATTTTTTACACTGATTGTGAGGTTTTGTCCACTCACGCTAACATTTTTATGTTTTTATCTGCCTTCTCCTGGGCCTTTCGGTTTTCAGTGCCCAGGTTGCAGTGCTTCTTTTGAGCTGGATTTTGATCCCTAGAGGCTTTGAGTCCACTGGATTATCATACCATTATATAGGTTTAGACCCACTAGCAGTGTATTTTCATAAGTTTTATCATACCATTGTTGGATTATGAGTACGTTTTCAGATCTATATTCTTATTCCAGCATTTTAAATAATTTACTTTTCGCACTTTATTGAGTAATCTGGATGGACATCTGTGATCCACGGTATTGTTTGTGGGAAATTTGAAGTGTAATTTTCTTACAGGTTTCTGGTAGTCCACTTCTTAGTGAAAACTATGTCAATTTTTTTACAGAAATCCGTAGTTTAAGTCATGTCATTATGGCGTGATCCTAGATTACTAGTTAATCTGGGGTTAGGTCCTTTCATGCGGGTCAAATAAGTCAAACAATAGTTATGAAAGACTTGTGTACCTTTTTTATATTTTGCTCATCTTTCTATGAGAGGAGTAGCTAATTAATTTTTTTGTCTATTTTTTTAACACAATGAGATAGAAATGAATCCCATGAGAATGTGTGCATGCATAAGGATTGATCCCAAATTATTTTTTTACAGAGTGGTAAATTATGTTTTAGTCGTAAGGGAACTATGGCCATTATCGTTGGACATAGAGATCGAGATCATATTGAACTCGAAAAATTCTAATTTTTTTTATAGTTTGCTTAGATCATTTTGATTGTCGCATCGAACGGTCGGTTTTGTAAAATTATTATTTATTCGTGATTAAGTATCATAAAGATTTACATTTCTATATAACAAATTAACAAAGTCAACAATACTAGTAGTCATATGGGGAATTTAAGTAATAAGAGAATTTGAACTGATCTAACGAGGAATGCGCACATACACAAGTGTTCACGTCGTAGCAATAAACATTGTACAAAAATATTAGTCTCGTCGAATTTTGTATTGCCTCCTGTCAATGTAGTCAAAGGATTATTATGAAAAGACATAAATACCCTTTTCATGAGTTTTTCTCTTTTTCCTATGTGGGAATAGCTAAATTGATTTTTTTTATCAAATTGTTTTGATATGACGATATAAATATGAATATCATGAGAATATAAATGTTGAACTCAAAATAAAATTAGTTTTTAAATAGTCATAGATCTCAATTTAGTCGTAAGGACAATATATATAGTCACAACAATTGAATAATCATATGGTGACTTTGAGGCTTCAAGTTACATGAGAAATTAAAATAGTCTAACTAAAAATGGTTATATATTTGCTGTATTTAATGATCGGCTTTGCAAAATAATTTTTCTTCTCGAAGTTTGCATTTTGAATTAATATTTTTGTTAGTAATCTTGAATATTGGTAAAAATCAAAAAAACAAAAAAAACCCTATGTCAACTGAAAGCACTTCCACCTCCCTCTCTCACAAAAGGATTCATCTCTCTCTCACCAAGATGATGAAGAAGACGAAGATGAAGAAGAACTCACTACTACAATATAGGGCAATAGACACACACTTATAGGTGGCCAATAGGGGGGGGGGGGGTGACAAGCAACATTAGTGGCTATTTAGCCTTGTGAACCAATGCAGCCACAAATGGGTTGTTTGTGGCCAATAGGGGGGGTGACAATTCATATTGTTGGTAGCAATAATGAGTATAGTGGTGGCAAAATTGGTGGAAAAAATAGATATATTGGTGGCAATGGAAGTTGACCTCACCATTCTATTATTGGTGGAAAATTTGTGTGTGGCTTTTGCTTGGTATTGTAGTAGTGATTGTTTAACCCTACCGGGTTCGTCACTGCATTCTCGATCTGGTCCCTCTAGCCCAGCCTGATGTACCTATCATGCCGTCTCACCCTCGTGGCGTCCCCATCGGCTTACGCTGCAATAGCATAGGATCCGACTTCGCCCCTCGGCGTCGCGCCCAACAACCTCAACTGCACACCTCAGTCGCTGGCAGAGCACCATCCTCGCCACTCGCCGCCTACAACTTCGTGCACTATTGCGCCACTCCTGCGTCTCACCTTCGCTGCCTCCTCGACCTCCTACCAAGCTTTGCTTCGACCTCGAGCCCCACCTCGACCTCACTGCAGTTGTGCGCGTTCGCTGATTCTCAGCCTCGACCGCCATCGGGCTTCATCCATCGCACCTCAACCTTAAGTTTGATTGAGTTTCCTCTGTCACTCCGCATCGGATGTCTCACAAATGCCTCAGACGCTGAACCTCGTCTCAAGTACTGGTTTCTTCTCTTCTTGTATGATTTTTTTTTTACTTTGGATGTATGATATGATATTTTTTATCTTTGGGTGTTTTCAGTACTGGTTTCTCTTAATAGAGCAAACGTTTAACAATCAATCTCAATTTCTCTTAATCTTATTTCCAATGTTGTGCTTCAATTCGGTTTACTCACATAGATTACTTTGATGTATTGTAGCATTGACTTTGCATATATCTACTTGCTTAGTTCAATTTTCTTTTAATGGATTTCTGCATTTAGCTTAAGAGCTAGGTTTAGTTCATTTTTCTTTTAATTTTTTTGCTTTGCAAAATGCTGGGCTTTTACTTGGTGTCTATTGATTATGATTTTCTGAGGTATCTATCACCTCAAATGATCATTATGTGTGTGAGTTTAGACTTGCTGAAATGACTATAATAGATTGAAGGCATTTGCCTTTCTGATAGTGATAGTGATAGATGTTCATGTCAAGCTTCATCATTATTCATGTGCAAGCATTTGGTTCAAGTGTGTGTTAATGTTTCAAGCAAGTTGCTGTTATCTTTTTGGTATATACAGGTTATTGATCTATTTTTATTTTTTAAATCTGTGTTATAGGATATGTGGAGAATGAGAGCTCTCATGCAGCTGAGTTATGACATAGGGTGAAGAGTTTTCTTGTAGCTGCTATCTTATAAACGTTGACTTAGGATTCATTTCAATTTGTGTATTTAGTTAGACTTCTAATTGCATGGCTATTGCGTTTATGAATCAATGTAACACATATTTTTGAATTATAAATGGAATGGTTTGAGCTTATATATTAATGGTATATTACAGATTTAAATCATACAACATCATTCTTATAAATTTTATAATTTGTTGTGAAAAGGGTATACATAGTCGAGCTTTACACAACAGAGAAAGACCAACACAAACAACATTCACTGTATAGTATATATCTTCTAAGCACAATTTACACAACAAGAAAATAAAAAAACTATTGTCTCACGTGATATCACACAATAGTTTAATAAAATATTTCGTTGTATATTGGACGTAGATATACATAAATAAGACATATCCAACAACGGTGATCATTAATATAATGATGTTTGAACAATTAACAAACAAAATGACACAACTCTAGAAAGAATAAAAACGTTGAATGATGTCATTTTCTTAACTAAAATTTGTCATATGATTGCAATGCCGTACCATGCGTGCCGAATGCTATGCGCGCGCGCCGAATGTCATGCACTCACTATGGCGCGCGCGAACTAGCATGTCTCATTATAGAACGAGTTCTAAATAAACATCGTTGTACAAGTTTTGTAATACAACCATTATTTACGCGTCGTCTGATGATTTCAATCACACAACATGTAGTAACACAATAATTTTCAACACTTATTCGCAATGGTATTTACCAATTGTGTGATGCATTCTGTGTAGTAGTGAATGTAGTAAATTGACAAGAAAAATTCTTATGATAATAAATTGACATTAAAGTGATTTATAAGGTAATAAATTGACAATTAAGCTAAATTTATTGATCAAAAACTAGAATACGTGCATATTATGCGTCACGTCACGTACATTATTTGATCGAGTACGTACGCGACATCAAACTACACGCTTTAAACAACTTTACTACTTTGATGGGAAACCGTGATGGCCAGCCTCAAGCAGCACAATAAGCACATCAAATTAGCATCTATGCTTATAAATTACAATATTAGGTAATTATCAATTCAATTTAATGTGTATACTTCAAGGCTTTCTGCTTAATTAATTAATAAGTGGGCTGCCACATATTGCTGTGTATCTCACAAGAACATCTTTAACAGAGTAGCTAAAAGTTATAACTTTTAAAATTATAGTTAAAAACTACTCCAACAGAGTAGGTCAAGCTAAACTACATTTAACTTTGAGCTATTTTGAGTAACTATATTTAGATACGAAAGAGAGAAAATAACTTTAAAAACTATATCTCTCACCATCCAAAAAGTGGTTCTATTATCCAACAATTGATTTAATGGTTCCAGTATTTAAAATGACTTAATTTTAGCTACAACTACTAAAGTTGAAGTCAAAGTCATGTGAGCTGCATTTAACTTTTTAGTCAAAAATAACTATACATATAATTACAATCAGCGGAATCACTATAGCCGACGATTTTTAAAAAACTATAGCCGACGAGTTTTCTTTTCGTCGGCTATAGAAGAAAAAAAAACTCGTCGGCTATAGTTTTTAAAAAATCGTCGGCTATAATTTTTAAAAAATCGTCGTCTATAGTGATTACGCTGGTATATATAAGTTTACTGTTGGAGATACTCTATGTGTAAGTTGCAAGTGATTTGCTCCTTGTTTATTCAAAACAAAGTCTTACTTAAAAGAATGGAGTGAATACTCATTTTGTACGAATAAATTAACAATCAACTTTAATATTGAAACTACTTATTATTTAAATTTTTATACAAAGCTCTTATACTTTTAGACAAACAATACGTTTAGATAAAGATTGTTCGATATAACTCAAAAATAAAAACCAAATCATATTTCATAATTTGAGTTTAGTTCGCTTGAACTCATCACATAAATGATTGATAATTTTGATAATTAAGTTACGAAGAAAACATAACTTCACTTCCTTTTTCGAAGTAGAACGTACGGTAGTATTGATTAACATGTTAACAATAAGCAATTTTTCATTGAATAATTAAATAATACGTAATAGGCACAACAAATTTTAAAAAAAAACAAGTAAGGACAAGATACATTCAAATAATACAAATAAACTAACTATTCTAATATTTAGTCCAATAGTAAATACAATCCATTAAATAACTGGTTAAAAAGACAACGTCACGTAATAAGAACCTAACAGAGAATATAATAGCAGTATCTCTCTATCTCCTTACAGTAGTAGTTGACACCTTGCTGACAGTGACTTACAGTAGCAGTTACACCTTGCTGGCGACACCCCCATGCCTTGCACGCCACCACCAAAGCGTCCCTCGACCTCGACTCGTGCCGTGGTGTCGTCTCGCTTCGCCTTAGGCCCGCAGCCTTGATCAGCATAACACGCTGTTGTGTCATGCTAGCGGTGTCGTGCGCCTCTTAAACTCGCTACCGTGTGTCACCAGAGAATATAGTAGTAGTCTCTCTCTCTCTCTCTCTCTCTCTCTCTCTCTCTACCTACTTACAGTATTAGTCTACACCTTGTCGACAGTGACTTACATTAGTAGTTACACCTTGCAGGCAGTGACAGAGGGATGTTGGGTCCAGGGTGGGCATGGGCCCCCCCTCAGTTTATGTGAAGAAAAAAAATTAGTATATTATTATTATATAATATAAATATTATAATTTATTTGAAGTATATCTAAACTTTAATGACGTGTATGAGTACATAACTAATTCAAATTTGACGACTTTGTAAGAATTAATATTATTATATTTTATTTCAATAATAAAGTTCAAATATTAGGTCAATTAGGATTCAATATCTTACCAAGTTTAAGATTTTATGGTCTTTTTTTCTTTATAAAAGCTCTACCGTTCCTGAGATTAAAATACAATCATTTTATTAAGTTTATTAGATATGGAGAGATACTTCAAAAAAAAAAATCCTCTTCTTCTACTCTAACATCAAATGAGCAATCACCTATGAAAATTCAAAAGAAGAATAGTAACAATATGAAAAAGTCTCGTGCTGGAGATATTACAGAAAAGTATCCATCGGATCCCGCTAAACGCCTGTCAATTTCAAGTTATCATCATAACATTCAAGAAGAAGTTCGAAGATATTATCTACAACAAGGCCCTTGTTGACCTAAAAATCATACCTTTCCTTTCACGAAATTTGGGAAAAAAAAGAAGAAAATAAGGTTTATTCATGATTGGTTTATTGAATTTTTATATTTGTTAGAGTACAGTATTAAAGAGGATGCTGCATTTTAATTATGTTGTTATCTTTTCAAACCAGCTATTGGAGAACAAGGCGGTGGTGAAACTTTTGTTGGAGCTGGTCATGGATTCAGTAATTGGAAGAAGAAGCAAACGCTAATATCATATTTTGGAGGATCAAATATTACTCATAATCAGGCTGCAAGTAATTGTGATGCTTTATCAAACCAAAAACAACACATTGAGATTGTTTTGTCAAAATATATAGATCAAGATCCAACTGACTACCCTAACTAAGACTATTTTTTAAGCTTTTTATTTAGCCCCCCCCCCCCCCCCAAACTGAGAATCCTGGCTCCGTCCCTGCTTGTAGGCGACACCCTCATGCCTTGCACGCCACCACCAAAGCCTCCCTCGACCTCGACTCACGCTGTGGTGCCGTCTCGCCTCGCCTTGGGCCCGCGGCCTCGATCAACACAGCACGTCGTTGTGTCATGCTAGTTGCGCCATCCGCCTCTTAAACTCGCTATCGTGCGTAACGGTGGACAAAACCCTCAGCCGCGATAGATCCATTGAATGGAGGAGGTGCCATCGTGCGAAATAGGATGTGTTGCTACTACTGCAAAGGCCACTGTCATCTTACCTGCATTTGAAGACCTTGAACACAAATTAGAAGAAAGGAAGACCCGTGCTTTATTGCTACTTCCTTTTTGTTGATAATTTTTTAATTATTTTCTTTTATCAAAACTCACTTGAAACGCTTTTGTTTTGTTTCATATGCTTTTGCTTTTTGGTGCGATGGTTTATAATGAGCAGTTGGTAAATTGAACTTGGAGTTGGAAGTTTTGTTTTTAAATGGTGGTATTGCACTACCACAATAAACACTATAACCGACGAGATTTGTAAAACTATAACCGACGAGATAAAAATCTCGTCGGTTATAGTGGAAAAAAATATTTTTTTTTAATTTTTTTTTTAAAAAATAAAAAATCTCGTCGGTTATAGTACTATAACCGATGATAATGGCTAAAAATCTTGTCTGTTATACTATTACCGACCCCCTTTAACCAACGGACTATATTCGACGACCCTTAAACATCGTCGGTTATAGTCCTTTGGTTAAAGGGGGTCGGTAATAGTATAACCGACGAAATTTTTAGCCATTATCGTCGGTTATAGTACTATAACCGACGAGATTTTTTATTTTTTTAAAAAAAAAATTAAAATTTTTTTTTCCACTATAACCGACGAGATTTTTATCTCGTCGGTTATAGTTTTACAGATCTCGTCGGTTATAGTGTTTATTGTGGTAGTGCTGGTACTGTATTTTTTATTTGCATAGTAGCAGTAGTTGTTAAGTTTAATTTGAACACAGAGATCTGTTTTTGATTTATGATTTGGTTTGTGTTGATTTTCATAAAAAAAAAAAATTGTGCTATGGTACCGTTGGGATTTTATGAAGTTGTAATATGCTATTGCATGTATTGATTTGTTCACTGCTACAATATTGGCTTTTTTTCTTTCTCTTTTTTCTTTTCAAAAAATTTGTCGCCTCGATTTTCATTCAGTTCTATTCGGAGGTATCACTGTGTGTTTTTAAAGTGCAATGGCATCTTTTTTAATATAAAGTGCTTTAAGTTATTGAGGCGCTATTGCATTTGTCCATACTGTTATTATATTTTTGGTATTATGTTTTTTTGACTGTTATTGCGTTTTTCAAAATAGTTAATGTGTATTTATAAATATTAAAACTTTGAGATTGCTAATGTGTTTTTGAAGTTGTCAAATTGGTACTACATTTTTTAATCATTCGTCGAGTTGCTACTGAATTGTTAGTCGAATTGCTACTATATTCTTCATCTCGATCTGCTACTGGAGTGCTACTGTAGTTTTGCCTAGATGTTACTGACACTACTAAAAAACATCACTTAGACGACGAAACATTTTCGTCGCCTAAGTGGGTTTTTTTGTCACTTAAGTACGCAGGCGACAAAATTTTTGTTGCTTAAAATTCGTCGCCTAAGTGCTGTAGCCCAAAGATTTAGGTGACGAAACAAAAAAAATCGTCGCTTAAGTGACATCTGAGGCGACGAAACGATATTCATCGTCTAAAGTCCTAGACGATGAACATTTACTGAATCAGGCGACGAACATCTTCGTCGTATAATTTGATGTAGGACGACAAAAATATGTCGTCGTCTTAGAGTCACACATAGACAACGAAAATTTGTCGTCATCTAAGAGTTGCACCTAGACGACGAACATTTATCGTCGTCTAAGACGAAAACTTTAGGCGACGAAAGCATCAGATTTCGTCATGTAAGCATCCAAACCTGGCAATGAATATTTTCTTCATCGCCTGAGTTGTGGAATGAACTTAGATGACAAAATCGTCAGATTTCATCGTGTAAGTTGTGTATTTTTTTTTATAAAAAATTCATAATTATAAATTGAATTAAAATTAAATATTAAATTAAGAAAAATACAAATTGAACAAAAAATTTATACATTAAATAAAAAATTATACCGATCCAAATGTTCATATACTACGTAGAAATTACACTAAACAACAACATTGGCGGGAGTCTGGACCCCACCGAGTCCCCCAGTACCCGGATCGTCTTCATTAGGTCGGCGCTATCGATGCGGGACACAGGGACCACAAAAATCTGCCCGAACATTGAGAAATTCAAGTAACTTATCCAGCTTCTCCCGTAACGCATCAGTCTGTGCGGCTGCTGCCTCAGCCGCTCGGGCTTCCTCCTAAGATACTACGTTACTCGATCTCCTCATCGCTGAAAACTGACTCAGATTTTGATGGATATCCCGTCTGAGGCCTCGAACCTCCTTCCCAAGTTGGCTGTCGAAAACTGTATCGACAATAGCGATTTCAGTCTCCAAGGGTAGCGGAGGCAACTCTTCCAGCGTCAAGCCCGGATTCTTTTCCTGCATGCGTGCCACTGCCTTGGCGGCCATTTGTTGCACTTTGCCTGAAATAGATATTGTGAACAACAAATGAACATCGATTTCTATAAAAAAAACATTGACATAATTTCCTCTAAAAACATAGGAAACCAAAAACCTGTATAGAAGAAAATACTTTAAATAACATCTCAATTTCCAAAATAATATACCGTGGGCACCTACTCTCATCTGGATTTCTCAACTTTATAATCATATTTAATATAGCAAACTATACCAAAGCCATATAGTACAACCTAATTAAATGTCATAATCATAATTCGATCAATTACTTCAAACCAACAATAATATTCAACTCGCATAGCTTCAGAATAAGTGTTACTTACAACGTTTTGAGTCCCAACATCTTCTTCTTGCTTGGGCCTATTGTAAGCATCCACAAAGACAGAGAGATGCGGGTGCTTCGAACCCTTATCTTTGTGAGCCTTTGCAAGGTAGGCAATCTTCGTGGAGCCCAAACCGTGGTGGCAAGTTTTCATTGCCTGATTGGATGTGTTCTCCCTCGACCGTGTCTGTTTCATAACCAGGAAAATTAATTACTAAGATAACTTATAAAAGTATATATGATTAACAAACAAAAAGTAAAGAAATAAGAACCATAAACTACTCCGACTCAAAGTGGCTGACCAACCAAACCCATTTGGTTATCCTTTCCTCCTGGAACTCCTCTGAGGCTACGCCGTATTTCTTGTAGTGCTTGTGCATCTGGTGCTTCCATCTTCTGTTGTAACATTTCAACTCGAAATTAACCTCTTATATTCTGATTAAGTGTTAATCAATGATGGTACTAATTTTTACCGTTGATAATTATCGATAACTTTTTTTATTAGAATTTTGTCAATTAAGTTTTTTGAGAAATTTTATTGAGCAAAGTCGTTGAGTTCGTCAAGACGACTTTGTAGCCATGTTAAGTGTTAAAATCAGAGTCACGATGAAGAAATTATGATCAATGGAAGTTTTGTCGAGAATTACGATATTAAAATACGAAAACTACACGAAGACATATACAAGTTTCCATTTTTGGAACGAGGGAGACTTTTCCATTTTGGGAAATGCGGGTTGACCCACATTGATCGAGTTCCACCGGCCCAAAATTTTCACCAAAGTATGTGGCGGCGGTGCGACGGTTTCCTGCCACCTCCGACCTTAAAATTGGTTGATATCAATGCGTCTCATCGTCTTCTACATAGTCCTGCCCTCGATTTCGGTGATTAGAGGCTGAGGTGAGAGAATCAAGGAAGAGAAGGTTTAGGGTTTTAGGTGAACTCTGTCGCTGTCTCCGATATACTTTCTATCCATGATTCAGGTATGGTTGGACTTGTTATGAGGTGTAGATTGTGATGGTATTTGTGTTTTGCTGCGTTTTCTGATAGGGAAATCCGGCCGAATCACCGTTGAAAGTGGCGGCGGTTAATGGTGATGATAAGCGACAAGGGGTTGTGGGTTTTGCAGCCCACTCTCGTGGGAGTCAAACCCGATCGGCCTTAAGCTCCATTGTGGCTCGACGACATCGGAATCGGGATTCAAAGTTTTTCGACGAATTTTGATCTACCGACTTTTGGGGCTATTTCCGGCCATATTGTTAAGAATTAGACATTGGTGCAGTTAGGAGAGTTTTTGGGTTTAACGAGATGAAGAGATTGGTGTGTCATTCATCATTATCAGAGGTGGTCGCTGGTGGCGCGTGGGCGGCACAGGCCTCCGCCTGTGGCGGCACGTCTGGCCAGAAATTTTTTTCGAAATGTATCAAGTTTTATATCGTTGGATTCGTTTTTATGCCGCGAGTGTATTGGTAAGGTTATTAAATTTATGGGATGTAGTTTGGTGTGGATTTAGAATTAATCGGTGATAATTAAACGTTTTTACAATTTTATTATTTAGTCAAGTAGTACGTTGATTCGAGCTTGAGTCGCACAATGTTCAAGGAACTTATTATGACTTCCAAAGAGAATTAAGGACACAAATTATAATTGGCATTAAACTAGTAAGAAGTTCGGAAAGTACGTTATTCGAGAATGCGATGTTCTCGATGGTGTTGCTCGTTAGGTGAACAAGCTTAGTTATTCAATTTTTATTCTCAATGATTAGTTGTTAAATAATAATCGTTGTTTCAGGACGACGTGTTAGTTGTTAAATAATAATCGTTGTTTCAGGACGACGTTGTTTCATACTTTAGACGACGATTTTTAAACGTAAGCCGACAATAAGCAAAAACTTTAGCCGATGAAATTCTATACCAATCGTCGACTAAAGTCTAGTTCGGATCAACCATTTTGACCAGGGGAAAGTTTTGGCCAATGACATTTCATCGGTAAAAGTGTACAAAGTCGTCGGTTAAAGTCCAAACTTTACGCCGACGACTAAATTTGTCGTCGACTAAAGTCCACACTTAAACCAATGACTGCTACTATTTTCATTGGCTTAAGTATCACCGACGACCTTTAGCCGATGACACTAAAGCCGACAAACGTTTGTCAGCTTTTACTTTAGGCGACAAAAATGTCTAAAATGTCGGCGAATTTTTTTCGTCAGCTAAAGTATTTTTTTTTTTCTGGTAGTGTAAGCCTTTATATCCCATCAAGCTGATAAACTACATCTTCATTGAACCAAAATCTAAAACTGGTGGGAAGTTTGCATTTTCGTGTAATATTCTCATATATGCTCCTGCGAGTGATGAACGCTTAGTCATCTGCAAAATGCTCCTCTATTCGGTCTACCATGAATCTGAAGATCGTGCAACATATATCGAATCAAGTCATACTCATCCTTGCTGATTATCAAACTTAGTGTTTCCTAGGTGTACAAGCATAAAACACACAACTCTTATTCAAATCCTCGACATTAACGTCTTCACCCTTGTGATTCATAACAAGGCCATTTACATTGCTGACCTGGTTACACATCACTAAAGACATCTTTATAAAGGGAAGTGTGTTCTAGACATAAAATGAACACGACCTATACATGAAGAGATTGACGTAGAAAAACTTAAAGTTAATCCTGACCAACCAGACTAAATTAATAGAATCACAAGATAGTGAATGAGTCTCCACTGTTGATGTCGATTAGAAACTCTCTACACGTCGAGGTGACCAGTGGTGATTTAATCAAATTTCACATATTTTGAGGCAACAATATTCCTTGAGCACTACAAATTCGCTCCACGAAAAAACGTTAAAAAAGGAAATCGAACGTCTAAAATAAATAAGTACGCACTCCAGCGATATTTTCTTGCTGAAATCATTGCGGATTGCGATGAAAATGTGAAGTTATGAAACGGTAACATAATCCACAATAACATTTTCACGTAACAACCTGGCTAAGGCATAAAATAGTTACTCCTTACCTCCAACATCAACCACGAAACAGAGCGGATCACCAAACCCAATGACAGAACTACATGGAGAGAAAACTATTCTATTCTCTTATACTAGTACTCGTAGGCACCAAACCCAACGGAACTCAAATCAAAAGAAATTAAGAAGCCTCAGAACGATATCTGAAACACTGATAAAGGTTGGCTGGGAAAGATGACGGGAGGTTTTATAGTTAAGTCGGATCAAGCTAGGGAGTAAAAATAGGAATAGATAAAACTTGCTCTTGATAACAAACATGTTCCCCAAAAATATTAGAGGATCAACTTGAGCTCTACAATAAATTTCACGATTACACCATATCCTTGCTACTCTATTCGCATCATCCACAACTACGGCATTGCATAAATTCCCGATGGAAAAGAAAACACATTAACCCAAAAAACTTCAAGTTGAAGCCGCTGAACTCGCTGAAATCACCAACTTAAAGGTCAATGACTCCGAGGTTTGAAGTATGTCCATCGAGGGCAAACCACTCGCTAAGTCCATTCCTAAGGAAACCTTACTTCCCATAGTTACCATCACAAACACCTCGTCTACTACATTAATAATACCCATGACTCACATTGACCAAACAATTCTGGAATGAAGGAAAAGACGAAACAAGCACAGGGAAGAGGGTTGTTGATACCGCATAACTGAGGGAAAATGATTATAAGACTACTAAATATTGTGTTACTCCCCAGAGAGCAAGCTCATATCTCGACTAACATTTGAGTCGATGCTACGGGTGGATAACTAGACAAACTATTGTTACTGAATTCTTATAGTGCCACTCAATATACCTGATAGAAAGTGTGTAATACTACTCAGGTTGCTATCATCAAACTAGGAAACAAAGCAGATGATCAATATCTTCTTGTTCTCTATTCACACGTGGAAAAAGAAAACTGAACCTTGAGTGATGACACATGGTATACAATCATGATGGTAAAGTATCTGGCTAATACCATCGTAGAATGGACACAAGCAAGAGCTGGTCAGTGAATACAAGGAGTTCACCACACTACTCAAACAACGTGAGGAAATCGGTCTAATACTTAACTCCACAGTCCCCTTGCAATCCTAATGTTGGCATATGTCTCCCCACTGAACTTACATTCCTTAGGAACTCAATTATTTCATATCATTTCATTACGTTCTGCCTAACATGCATAAATGCCTGAAAGTAATCGGCTGTGAAAGTAAAAGTGTCAACTCACAGTACTGTGCCGTGATTTTCATAAATCAATGGCATGTCTATCGACGTTTCTATCTCCATGGTCAAAATGGTTGACCGTGGAGAAAACTATAGCCGACGATGTTGACACATATCGTCGGTTATAGTTATTAATAATAAATTTTTTTTTGCAGGTTCTGGGTTTTATCCCAAAACCTGCATTCCCAAATAATCACAAATATTGTTCAAATTGCACATCAACAACCATTGAAACTATAGTAATAAATAAATAAAAAAAACCGAAATCGTTCAAATCTGTATACATATGCATGCATGCGTACGTACGTAGTAAATAATTAAAATAAAAACCGACAATTGTTCAAATCTATGTGATCAAACGGATTGTCATCAGATGGTTGGTCCTGGTCTGGCTGAGGTTGCGGCTGAGGCTGAGGCTGAGGCTGAGGCTGTGGCTGTGGCGCACCAAAAATAGGCGGGGAAGCTATCTGGATTCCAGATGCCTGCAGCTGTGCATAACAGTGCTGCATCCATGTCCCCATCTGCTGCTGCTGTTCGGCCAACCGATTCTGCTCTGCTGCTCGCGCATGCTCCATCTCCTCCATCTGACGCCGTTGAGCTTCCATCTCAATTTCTTGCCTATGAAGCTGGTCCTATAGCTCATTAGTCCTCGAAGATGATGATGATCCCGATCCGCGAGAGAATTCAGGGGTTTGCTTCAGTAGCCCTTGACCCCACTTTCTGGAACCCTTGCAGTAGAATGTGTTCTTCCCTGGAGGAATCGCAGCTGACATAATCCTGGCCCTGACGATCGGATCAGATCGATCAATCTGATCAATCGGGAGTTCCGCATCGGGGGTGTTGGGATAGAGCTCTCTCGCCACTTGAGTCAACACCTCCGGAATTGCCTCCTGAATTCTCGCCTAATTTACAAAGAACAATAAAATATTAATTAAAAAAATTATATCTAAATAAATAAGAAATAAGTTTATTTTGTTATAAGGACACTTACAGCATATTCGGGGGATTGCGGATACGCGTGCTGCATCGTATAGACAAGGGGATCCTCTTCTAGGTGGTTGGCCGCCTCCTTGATCCAACCCGAGTATGATCTGGAACCGGTATGATGATTTTTGGTGTTTTTGGCCCGGTTCCTTGTGTTGACTTCAGAAAGAGCCTGCTCGATTAATCCAACATCAACAAAAAAACACTCATTAGCCAAATAATTTAAGGGAAGTACGATAAAACAAAAATTTAATCGATGGAAGGTTGCATACCTTCAATTTCGGGTTGTTGAAGTGAACCACAAGCCATCGCCACTCGTACTCCCTATAATGAAACTCGCTAGGGGTACCCGAACGATCGTCGCCGTACATTTTCCAATGCTTCTTCAGCTCACCCTTCCACTCCTTATACCTATATATACCCATAAAATCAAGCGCTAGTAACTTACAACATTGTATGAACATAATCAAAAGAAACGAAAAAATTGAAACAAATTAAATGCCGGTCTGCAAACCTGCTCCCATGCACTTCATCCGCCCACGTGGGTCTAATGTCTGCATCCACGCGGAACCACCTCTGCAATGCATATATATATATATCAATAATATTAAAAATTTATTTAGAAAATTTACATAATGAATATACAATTCAACTCACCGACAACGCATTATTCAGCTGATATTTGACGGATTGCGACACTGAATTCCAATCTGGCCACAACATTGGGACTCTATCCCGTATGAGGCTGCCCGCCATCCCCGCGTACTTTCGAGTGACCTTTCCCTCGATCACCTGTCCTCTATCCCCGGTCGGAATCATAACTTGGCCACCACCGCTAGCCTGAATGGCGCCGTCCAGTAACTTGCCGACGATGGGGCCTCTGGTTCTCTTCTGTTTCTCACCGGGCACGATCTCGCCTATCACATATATATGTAGACGATTTTTTTAACATCAACACCTAATTGAATTTAAATATTACTAAGTAAAAAGATATCACTAATTAATATTTACCTGATTCGTCGGTGCGTTGTCCCGGAATCCTCACTCTCCAGAGAGGTTCCGGGAAGGGTACATACGCATATGCCTGGTCCGGGGTAATGAACCCTAGCTGTCCCGGAACAGGCATCCCGTCGGAATCGACGTGAGGTATCGTCGGGATTTCCAACGGTAAGAATAAGGTAAACGGCGGGCATAGTCGCATCCTCGCCGAGGACTGAGTGAATCCACCAGCCTCCTCGGAAGAATGAGGAGCTGTCTGGTGGATGACGGGGGAAGGGTCCTCACGATCAATGTCCAGCATTCGAAAGGAGGATTGAGTCGCACTATCCGTTTCCAGCGTGCGACTAACCTCTTGAACCCTCCTCGCGCCTGAGGATCGAGGAGGCTCGAACTGCTGCTGCTGAGGTTGTCCCTCGCCCATCAGTCTACGGTGTCGAGAGGTCTGCGGAAGACTGTAAGTGATGCCGACGCTGGTGGATCCTGATGCGGACCGACTTTCGGTGCCCTCATCCCCACGTCCCGATCTCCCTCTCCCTCTCGACCTCCCCCTCGAGCTCGACCCCCCTCGGGAAGCACCGCAATTTAACCAATTCATCGTTGCTATAAAATTATAAAAATTCAAAATAATTCCTAATTCATCCAAAAATTCGAATACATATTCCAATATATATCAATAATTCAATACATAAATATTCCAATATATATCCAAAAATTCCATAAAATCCAATATATATAATTCCAATAATCCAAGATATAAATATTCCACAAAAATCAACAATAAACCAATATATAAATCCAATATATATTCCAATATATAAATATTCCACAAAAATCAACAATAATTCCATAAAATCCACAATAATTACAATATATATATAATCCAATATAATTCATCCAATACAAATATAATCCAATAATTTAACTATATATATTCCAATATATATATCAATAATCCAATATATAAATCCAATATATATATATCCAAAAATTCCAATAATTCCATAAAATCAATATATAATTCCAATATATAAATATTCCACAAAAATCAAGATAATCCAATATATAAATTCCCAATAATCCACAAAAATTCCAATATATAAATTAATATATATTCCACAAAAATCAACAATAATTCCATAAAATTCACAATATCCAATATATAATCACAATGTTCATGCATGCATCCACATTATCGATTAACAAACGAAACAACTTCAAATCTAACCTAAATAAAAAAAATTCGAAATAAAATAATTAGGGATTTCAAACCTGAAAAATTCAAAATCGACGAGGGCTTTGGCTTGAGGATCGATGGGCTTTGGCTTGAGCTTCGATTGCTTGCTCCCAACACCAAGGAAATGGAGAAAATCGTAGAGGATCGAGAGGAGTTCTTCGTTTTGGGCAGTTTCGTTTCTGCCCAAAACGTACCCAGTTCCGGATATAAACCAGAACTATACCCGACGATATAAGTAATATCGTCGGTTATAGTTGAACCGAAACTATATCCGACGAGATTTCATATGAATGTCGTCGGATATAGTTTTTTTTTATTTATTTTTCATATATATGCCGCGGTTATATATATGTAGTGTATTAATATATATTTATTAATATTTAATACGAAATTATTAGAAAAAATAAACCGAAATAATTTAAAACCCTAATTAAATTAAAATGGCATTTAATTTTTTTGGCTATATTTAATAATATATATTTATTAATATTTAATAATACGATATTAATTATTTCGAATATCGTCGATCGGTTGTATTTTTTTTCCGATCTCTCGATCTCTCTCTCTCTTATGATCGCTATTTACCAATTTAATCGATCGACACAATTTAAAGTCGATAATCTGAATATAATTCATTTTACATTGCACGTGCAAACTCAAAATAACATACGTACATACACTAATTAAGGCGCATAGTCAGAATCATCGCTTGAGTCTGACTCTGTTTCCGAGTTAATTTCAGGTAAGATGTGTATGTCCTGGTCACTTGAGTCTTCATTGTCTTCATTTTGATTAACATCAATAAGATTCGGTTGAGGAATTCGTACCACATTGCCCTGTCTCACATTATTAAGGCGAATTGTTGAGGTTTCAGGAATACCAGTTGCGTTCGGCTCTTGGTATGCACTGACTTCTTCATTATCTGAGGTCACACCAAGGGTTGAGGCACTGTATATGTTTCGTGAAAGAACATGGTTAACCACTTTCCACGTGCCTTTATGTACAAGATCATCAAGATAGAACAATTGTTTCACCGTCGTGGCCAACACAAACGGATCATCTTCATACCAGCTTGTAGCAGTATTCACTGAAAAAATCCCGTATTGATCGGTCCTTGTGTTCTGAGGGTCGGTATCAAACCATCTACACTTAAACAAGTGCACGGTCATGCCTTCCCCATATATTAATTCGACAACAGAATGGAGAACACCATAATAGTCAACTCCATTATGCCCACCATGCACCATTACCCCAGAATTCTGTGTTTTTCGTCTGACATCTCTATGTTCACAAATAAATAGCACGCCATTTACCTTACACATAGGATAAACTTTGGAAGTTACCGATTTCTGCGCCAAGAGCCTCAATTCGTGTGACCACTGAGGGATACCATCATCTTGTACATGATTCATCTGAAAATAATCATTTATTAACTTAACTATAAATAGGATGCGAGACATGCACTTAACATCATATACAGGTCAATTTATCTATAAACGTACCCAGTTGCCAAAATAGTTTGCGAACGTCTTGTTGTGGTACTCAACATCACCGGAAATAGCAGGGCAGTAAATGTGCAAATTTTTCCAATATTGAACTTCTGGACAGTTAATCAATACCGACCAATGGGCAATGACTAGCTCATAAGGTTCCAACTTGTACGAGTTGGGCAACTTTCCAGAAACTTCAACATCATCGGAGATGATCGAAAGGTTGAACTGCCCTCCATCTACTGGCATATGTTGTGGAGGGTCCTCCAACGCTCCCAAATACAACTTGGTGTACGTTACGCACTCATGCGCAATATATGCTTCAACGATACACCCTTCGGGTGCAGATTTGTTCATCACATAGTCTTTGTAGTCCCCTAATTGTCTGTAAATTGGTAATTACAGATCGAGCATGTTATGCTTATTGCAACAATAAGTGAATAAATAATATTAAAGATCGACATATATATAGCCAGATTCAGAGATGCATCACGTACCTTTCCATAGGATACATCCATGTGTAGTGTACTGGACCAGTAAGCAACAATTGTTCCGGAAGATGGAGCATCAGGTGAGGCATGATGTCGAAAAAGTTTGGAGGAAATATCCTTTCGAATTTGCACATGATAAAAATGATGTCCTGTTGCATTTCCAACAAGTCCGATTTCTTCACTTCTCTCGTGCATAACTTCTGAAAGAATCTTGACAAAGCCACTAACGGCTCCACCACCTCTTTGGGCAGGTACCCTCGAATGAAAACAGGGAAGAGGCGTTGAAGCAGTATATGACAGTCATGACTCTTTAGTCCGTACATCTTATTGTCTTTGAAGTTAACACATCGACTTATATTTCCAGCATAGCCTGAAGGATACCTGACATTACCCATCCAGCCAAAAATTTCATTCTTCTAGGCAGGCTTCACGGTATAAGGAGCTTGTGGCATTTTTTTCTTCCCATCTCTCAACCACAAATGTTTTCGCAGTCCCATCCTTTTAAGATCAATGCGTGCCTTCGGGCCGTCTTTAGTTTTTCCCTCCCAATTCGACACTGTGCCGACCACACTCTCGCACACATTTTTCTCTATGTGCATGGCATCTAAGTAGTGTCTGATCAGCAACTTGGACCAATAAGGAAGTTCCCAAAAAATACTTTTGTGTGCCCAGAATTTATACCTGTCGGGTTTGTCAGGTATTGACGCCACTATCTCAGGATGATTGCTTAGCTGCCCAAAATCGTATTCATTTAGCACTTCTAATATTTCATCCCCCGTCCATCTCCTCGGCTGCTCACCTGTTTCCACAGTCCCATCAAATGCCTCCATATCCTCCCGAAATGGGTGATCATGTGGAAGCCAACAACAATGACGCATCTGTACAATCTTCCTACAATGAGGTCTGCAACACTCAACCGTCATGCACTTTGGACAAGCCTTGTATCCCCTGGTAATGTTGCCCGACAACATCCCGCGTGTAGGAAAATCGCTAATGGTGCCAACAAGCATGGCATGCATCTGGAACATCTCATTTTTGAACTTGTCATAAGTGGGATGACCATGCTCACTCAAGTACTTAAGCTCCTCAATCAAGGGTCTCAAATACACATCGAGACACTTTCCTGGATAACCCGTCCCTGGAATTATCATAGTGAGCATATTGTATTCTTTCTTCATGCACATCCATGGAGGAAGGTTGTACGGTACCAAAATAACTGGCCATATACTGTATTGAAGACTCATGTTGCCAAAAGGGTTGAATCCGTCAGATGAAAGCCCCAGCCAAACATTTCGAACCTCTAATGCAAAATAAGAAAACTCCTTCACCATGTGCTTCCAAGCCTCTCCGTCAGCAGGGTGTATAAGCGTATCACCGTCGGGCAAATTCCTCTCGGCCCACCATCTCATAGCTTCAGCCGTGTGTGCACACATGAACAACCGTTCCAGCCTATCTATCAGGGGAAAATACCGAAGTATCTTCACAGCTTTCTTGTTTCCGGCAGGAGTCAACTTATACCTATCTGTACCACATACCGGGCATTCATCAAGGGATTCAAGATCATTCCCATAAGCATCTTCACCCCAGAAGAGAACACAATCATATCTACAAGCATGGATTTTGATGTAGGAAAGGCCAAGATGTTTAAGGATCTGTCACACCTTATGATGAGTGGTAGGAAGACAATGACCGGGGGGCAACAACGAACCAGACCACTTCAGCCAATCATCAACAGCCTTCACACTCATTTTGTTCACCACTTTGAGCTTCATTACTCTCATAACACTTTCGAGAACAGTCTTATTACACCCGTTGTACAACGGGGCCTGTTGGAAGGCAATGAGGTTGTTGTACTTGTCCATACCAGCAGTGTTGACAGCTGTAGGTAATTGCTGGACTGGCTCAATATGAGGGAAGTCTCCAACGGCGGGAGGGATATCCGGTGCTTGAGCAAATATACCGCTCTCATGAGGAAACATATCGTTGATCAACATTGTTGTTGGATCATTGGATGTACTGCCACTCTCAAAAAATTATCCGTGATCATGTTGACCAACTGATGAGCTCTCACCGTGATAAATCCAACATGTGTACTTATCCCAAAACCCGTTTTTCTTCAAGTGCTCCAATACTTTATCGATGTGAAAACGATATTGCTCGCTGCGACACTGACATTTCGTATACGGACAATAATGAATTGTCATCCCTCCAAAATTAACCTTCACATATTCGACAAAACTTCTAATTCCACGGTGATATCTTACATCCCATCTTGGAAGACACATTCAACTCTTGTCCATCCTGAAAATTATAACTGCATGTATATATACCCATGATCTTATTAATAAAAATTTCATAGCTAGATATAAATATTTATTATTATAATTCCCATAATTTTAATATATATATATATACACACACGTACACCCTAATTATATATATATAATCGATCGATCACAAAAATCTAAATATATATATATATAACCATGCACGTACGTACACTAGCTAGCTAGCTATATATATATAATATATTAATCCTATATATAATAATCACAATATATATAATGCAATATATTAATTAAATAAATTAATCACCCTAGCTAGCTAGCTATATATATATATTCACAATAATCAAAATTAACAACAATTAATATATATATTTACGATCATTAATCACGTACTCAAAATCAACCATCGATCAATTACTCAAACTCAAGAATCAATTAATTAACTCGATCGATCGATCGATCAATATATATATATATTCAAAATCAATATCGATTGATCAATTCAACAAATTAAAGCAATATATATTCAAAAACATATTAAGCACGTACCTATATATATAATGCATGCATGAATCATCACGAACTCATTCTCGACATCACCCAAAGATCGATTTCAGAGCATTTTCAGAAAAAAGGGAAATTTTTTTGAATTAATGACAGATCGAGCTGCTGTCCAGATCTGAAATAAGAAACTATAGCCGACGATAGAAAAAAATTGTGGCTAATAGTCCAAAAAAATCGTCGGTAATAGTCGAAAACTATAACCGACAATTTTCCGGCGACTATAACCGACGACAAGAAAATCTCGACGGTCAAAAACCTATAACCGACGAGGTAATCCTGTCGTCGGTTATAGTTTACTATAACCGACGAGAAACCTTCTTGTCGGTCGTTTTTTGAGGACTTCGTCGGGTATACTACTTCTGCTGGTAGTGTGTAGAACAAAAGAAACAGAGTAAATGAGTCTACAAACATGAAAAACGCAATAAAAATGGAGAAGAAGAATTTTGCTGAAAATTCCAAAGGAAGAAAGAATAAAAATTATAGAGAAAAGAAGTCTGATGTAAACTAAGAAAATGTTTCCTATGTTGACGAGGAATTGGAAGCTTCCGGAAGGAACTTGGAAGAAGAACAAATGCAAATAGGCCAAATTAGTTAGAAGACCATTTGAAATGTCCAAACTTGAAGATCAAGTCAGCCAATTTCGTGGAGCACAAGATATGACAAGAAAAAGATTCCTAAGTTTAGTAGGAGAAGGAAATTATGAAGAATATGGAAAGAAGAATCTGCCTATACAGGTCAACCAACTTCGAACAACAACTGGGAACAGTTCAAGAAGAGTTAGACGTCGATCGACCTGTTGCTGGAAAGCTTTTTGAGTCTTCTTTCCAACGAGCAAAAAATCATAATGTTTGGAGTTCTACAACTCCGAAAAAATGTGATTCTTTGTAAACTGCCAGACTTACTTGGGTAGAGTAGGAAAACCTTGTTTTGTGAGGAAAACTACTTTGTAATGCCTATATATACAGGAGGCACGTCCCAAATCTGGATCACTCATTCTACAACCTAAGATCTGCCAAATACTTCTCTCCTTCCCATAAATCAAGCCTTCATCTTCAAGAGTGCCGACTACACCATCACACCACCGCATCTTCAGCACCATCGACGTATAGGGGATCCCGAGTGTTTACCATCAAAGAAGTCTAGTTCTCTTGAGTATTCATATGGGATCTCAAAGATATAAAAGTATAACCATGATTTCTTTACTCTGTAGTCTCTCTTTGTTTATGAAACTTGTTTTTTGTATGTTGAATGATTTTGTTTTGGTTTTATTACATATATGGATTTCAAAAACTTTTCATGTATTCCTTATTCTATATTTTGATATGCATGTGTTTAATTGGTTCTTAATGCTTTGATTTTAGATATAGGGGATCCCGAGTTTAGGTAAAAAGGTGTATAGGGGATCCCGAGCACAAAATATGAATTATTTATGTTTAATTGAAATTTAGGGTTATGGGATTTTGTTAAGTGTTGATATTTACATCTGTTAATAAATGAGATAGGTAAAGGAATAGGTTGATCACTTGTATATAGTAATAAGTTTTATTTTTGTCATAATATGAATTAGAGTCTTTAGGGGTCTTTTGTGTATCTTGTCTATGAGTTTATGCATGTTAGAGTCCTAGGAATTCTTATTTTTATTTATAACGTTTTAGGTGGTAATTTAGATAGAAAATTTAGTTAAATAAAATCAATCTTTATAACCCCCCTATTTACACAATTATTGGATGCACCCCTTCAATTCCCGATTTAGAACGATTCCTTACTTATCAATGCTACTACATCTACACTAAATGAGTTTTAAATTGCAAATAAGTGAATTATATGTTAAGTGTCTACTTTATGTTAATATTTGATGCATGTTTTAGTTATATCACATTGTATATGTTTCTAGGAACAATATGGTTAACTACTTTCCACACATCTTTGTGCACCAGATTATCAAGATAAAACACTTGATTTACCGCTGTGACAAAAATAAAATGGTCATCTCTATACCAGCTTCTAGCAGTATTCACCGAAAATATTCTATATTGATTGGTCTTTGTGTTCCGAGGGTTAGTATCAAACCATCTACACTTAAACAAGTGCACTGTCATGCCTTCTCAACAAATTAGTTCAACCACTGAATGGAGAACACCATAATAGTCAATGCCATTTTGCCCACTATGAACCATTACTCAAGAATTTTGTGTTCTTCATCTGTCGTCTCTATGTTCACATATAAATTGCACGCCATTGACCTTACACATCAGATAAAATCTTGAAGTTATCAGTTTCTAATAATGACTAAAACATGCATTAAATAAACACTCAACACATAATTCAATCATACAATTTAAAACCCTATAAATGTAGTAATTTAAGCAAATAATGATCGTTCTAAACCAGAGATTGAAGGGTGCATGCAATAATTGTGTAATAAAGGGGAATATAAAAGTTTATTTTAGTTTCCTAGATTATCTACCTAAAAATGTCAATCATATAGCAAGTAATTCCTAGTACCCTAACCTGCATTGACTCATAGACAAGCAAACACATAAAAAGAACCCTAAAATCCTTACCATATTTTTGACAAATATAAAGACTTTAACTAATTATTTACTAGTGATCATCCCATACCACATACTTTGCAATTAAACTTATAATCTCATTTAATTACCTACGAAATTTACAAGTCTTAATTTCGTATTACATGCCATGACTTTGAATTAAAGTGCAACTAAGCGTCTAAACACCATAATCTCGACTTCATTGATTTAAGGTAAAAAGCGATTGACTAACCGTTTCATCCTCAGATCCAACAAAAGCATTAAGAATGACACACAACATACAATTAAGACTCAAAACTCATAAGCACATGGAAGATATATTAAACTTGAAAATAGCATAAAACTAAAACAAACATGTATTCTTCACAAACAAAGCAAAAAAAATACAAGGAGAGTTACGGAGTAAAGGGTTCATGTTTACATGTTTTGATTCCCAGTAAGCCCTGTAAAATATCGAGTGGATGGAGCTTTAGATGGAAACTACACACCTTCTAAAGGGACTAAACGTATTTAGAAGAAATGTGATGAAAATTTAGGGTGATGGTGGTATAACTCGGCCTTGGCTCTTGGAGAACCTTGTAATGAAGCATCTTCTTGTATTGTGGCTGAAAGAGGACGTAGAATAGGTGATGATCTAAATTGGGGACGTGCCTCTTGTATTTATAGGCCTTTATAAAATAGTTTTCCTAGTAAACAAGGCTTCCTAGCTCCACCTAGGTACAATTGACAACTTGCAAAGAATCGCCCTTTTCTGGAGTTGTAGACTTCCAAAAATTTATTATTTTGATGTCGTTGAAAAGAATACTCGAAGAGCTTTCCAACCATAGGTCGATCTCTATCTAACTCCTCATGATCTGTTCCCAGTTATCGGTTGAAGTTGGCCAATCTGCATAGGCAGATTTTTTTTCCTTATTCTTCATATTTTCCTTTTCCTACTCAACTTGGGAATCCTCTTCGTGCCAAAACTTGGTCTCCACAAAATTGGCTGACTTGTTCTTCAAGTTTCGACTTTTCAAATGGTCTTCTAATTAATTTGGTCTATTTGTATTTGTTCTTCTTCAAGATCCTTCCGGAAGCTTCCAAATCATAGTCAACATAGGAAAGGTTTTCTTAGTCTACTAAGGATTTATTTTTCTCTTTAATTTTCTTCTTCCTTTATTTTTTTGCCCAATTCCTTTGCCAAAATTTCTCCATCTTCTTTTTCATTTAACTTCGTGATTTGTGTGCTTATAGGCTCATTTACTCCGTCTCTTTTGGTTAACACCTGAAAATAACAAAACATATTAAAAGTAATCAAACTAAGTAATTAACAAGGTAAAAATGTAGAGAATAACATATTAATTAATATGCCAAAAATGCGTAGATTAAATTCTCTCACACTTAGACTTTGCTAGTCCCTGAGCAAGCATTAAATTAAGACTCAAAATTTTCCAACAAATAATACTTTCAAAAATTTCCATGTTTTTCACAAAATAAAGAAAAACTACTAAGCCCTTCAAAGATATTTCAAAATTTTCATGGCAAATTACAAAGTTTAAGCACAAAGAATTCAAAAGTTAATAAAAATATTCTCATGCATGAACAAGTAAGACTTAGATGAAAATAATGGTGATTTAAAAACTATGCATACACTAAAAAAGTTTAAAATCTTCTCACATGGATGCATTCGTCATCTTTTCACTCATGAAAAATGGTTTCACTCAAGACATATAGAAGAATCAATAAAAATCGCATGAATGGAACTAATTACTTACACAAATTAACCCAAATCATATCCTCACTCATGTAACTTACTCAACCAATCGAGGGCTACTCATCTTAAGGATCATAAAAGACTTTAGAAAGGTTGTAATGGGGTTGAGGTTAAGGTATTCAAAATTTAGATATGCGGTGATAAAAACATTCCAAAGACTTAGTCAATACTTTATCCATTTCAATCTCCATCCTTTCTCATGTGTCAATCTTCCAAAATGGGGGCAAAATTCTATCTTCTTGGGCCCTAACTTCACTCTAAACATTACTTGATCCAAACTTTCACACTTTAGAACATTTTTCCAGAGAGCTGTATATATATATATATATATATTCTGTTGGCAATCATTTTTGTTTTGTTTTTCTTTTGGACAAGTCTTCCCTTGATTTTCATTCTTTCATCATTTTCACACCATCTTCATGTGCTAGTTTCGAAATTCTTCACTAAGTCTTTAGAACAAGGTAGGAAAATCTACACTAGGATGAGTGTTTAGATATATATGGCAATTAAAAAAAAGGTTCAATGTAAACTCAAAGGGGCTATCTAACGGTGTCGCAACTTGTCCGCAGAAAAAGGGACATATGGTTATTTGGTTAAGTGGTGGTAAATCCTAAGTGCCTTTAATCATATCCTAAATCTGAGTATATATCAATGTAAAAGCTTTGCAAATCTACATGAGCAAGTTCTAGCAATCTCTAGTTCATTGAAAACTATGACAAGCAATTAAATGAGGCATGTATAATTTTTGGATGTAAAATCCTAAATATGTTGAAAATTTCACTCACAAAAAGCATGGATTTAGCTCAAAAACTCACTTTAAGGTTCAAATGATTTAAACTTATTCTATCATACGAAATTCTGTACAAAGTTTTACTATCTATATCTACTACATGTCAATGTAATCAAAACATCTCTATTAATAAAAGAATTCCAAAAATTAACAATATGAAAGCCAGGAACTCAAAATTTTCTCAGAAAAATATCTTCATCGATGAGTTAAGGGCATCCTAAAATTTTGAAAAACACTAAAAATTACATCAAAAGACTTCTAAAATAAAAGCCACGAAAGTCTAAATAATTTTTTTTAGAGCATCATCTGCTAGAAAGTTCTATTGTCCGCCTAATTTTTTCAATTTATGACTTTATAAAGTTGTAAACCCTTCCCCCATACTTAAATCATACATTGTCCTCAATGTAATTAAGTAAAAACATAGAATCAAGCATGGAGAAATGGTTTTACCAAAAATAACTAACTAACTAGCACACAAACCAACTAATTAATAAAGAGGAGGGAAAAGAAAGCAAATTTGTGCGTCAATCCTCCATTGGGTTGTCTCCCATGAAGCGCTTATTTTTTATTGCCTTATAGCCTAGACATGATGCACTTCTAAACACTCGTAATGACTGGTTCTGCAAGGGGCATTTCCTCCACCGTACGTTCCTTCTGAAGCTCATAGTTGGGCTTTAAACGATGGCCATTGACTTTGAATTCCTTCCCAGATGTGTCGAAACGAATTTGTATGGCACCATGATGGAAAATCTGCGTGGTGGTGAATGGTCCAACCCAACGTGATCTTAACTTGCCAGGAAAGAGTTTAAGTCGAGAATGGAAGAGCAATACTTTCTGTCCAACTTCAAACGACTTGTTCTTGATCATTCTGTTATGAAACGTCTTTGTTCTTTCTTTGTGGATCCAAGAACTCTCATAAGCTTCATTTCGAATTTTTTCAAGCTCATCCAACTGTAATTTTTTATGGAGACCAGCCTTATTATATTAAACGTTGAATCTCTTCACAGCCCAATAAGCTCGATGCTTCAACTCTACCGGAAGGTGACATGCTTTCCCATAAACCAATCTGTAAGGTGACATTCCGATAGGTGTCTTATAAGAAGTTCTGTAGGCCCATAAAGCATCATCTACACGTTGAATCCAGTCTTTTCTGTTAGGCATCACAGTTCTATCTAGAATCTTCTTGATCTCACGGTTGGAAACTTCAGCTAAGCCATTTGTCTGTGGGTGATATGGTGTTGAAACCTTGTGAGTAACTCCATATTTCTTCATTAATGCTGCCACAGTTTTGTTGCAAAAGTGACTTCCTCCACCACTGATAAGTACACGAGGCATGCCAAACCTCGAAAAGATGTCGTAAGAAGGAATGGGCAACAACCCTTGAATCGTTGGTGCGTGTAGCTTTAGCTTCAACCCATTTTGAAACATAGTCCTTTGCAAGCAAGATATAAGTGAAACCGTTAGAGATAGGGAAAGGTCCCATAAAGTCAATCCCCCAAAAATCAAAAATCTCAACGTTGAGTACATAGTGCATAGGCATCTGATCCCGTGGTCCAAGATTACCACTGCATTGGCATGTGTCACATGAAGTACAAAACTCCGCAGCATCCTTGAATATAGTCGGCCAAAAGAAGCCAGACTCCAATATCTTCAAAGCTGTCTTTTTCGATCCAAAGTGACCTTCACAAGCTTCATTGTGACAAAATTCAATAATCGATCTATGCTCGTTGTCTGGAACACATCTTCTAATCAATGCATCATCACAATTTTTCCACAAGTAAGGCTCATCCCAGACATACTGATGTGCTACATACTTTAAGAGATCACGTTTGGCTTTGGACATGTCAGCTGGAAATTCCCTTGTAACAATATCATCATACCAAGGTAATTCCTATGAACTAGTCTGAACTCTGAAAAGCTGCTCATCTGGAAAATGTTCCTTGATATCAATGTCCTCCTGAGTGTCATTCACAATCCGTGATGAGTGATCTGCTATAACATTCTCAACTCCTTTCTTGTCTCGAACCTCAATGTCAAACTCTTGGAGAAGTAGAATCTATCGAATAAGTCTTGGCATGGCATCCTTCTTAGACATCAAATACTTCAATGTTGCATGGTCAGTGTAAATAATTACCTTAGTCTGAAGCAAGTATTGCCAAAATTTGTCTAAGGCAAATACAACAGCAAGTAGCTCCATCCCGGTTATTGTATAGTTTTTCTGAGCTTCATCCAAAGTCTGAGAGGCATAATATATGGCATATGGCTTCTTGTCCTTACGTTGTCCTAAAACAGCTCCTACTGCGTAGTCTAGTGCATCACACATAAGTTCAAAGGGCAAGGACCAATCCAGGGCATAAAGAATAGGAGCGGAAGTCAAAAGCTCCTTTAATATGTCAAAGGCACGTTGACATTCTTCATCAAAGTCAAACATCATCTCCTTCTAAAGCAGAAGACATAAGGGTCTGGCAATGTGTGAGAAGTCTTTGATGTAGCATCTATAGAATTCTGCATGTCCCAAGAATGAACGAACCTCCCTCACACTTGTTGGAGATGGTAAATCTCGGACAAGATCTACTTTTTCTTTATCAACTTCAATTCTCTTTGCTGAAATAATGTGTCTAAGGACAATACCTTGCGTCACCATGAGATGACACTTCTCCCAGTTCATCACTAGCTTAGTTTCCACGCATCGTCGCAAGATCAGCTCCAAGTTACTCAAGCATGCGTCAAAACTGTCTCCAAAGACGCTGAAGTCATCCATAAATACTTCAATGATCTTCTCAATGTAATCTAAAAATATGGCCAACATACATCTTTGAAAGGTGCCTGGTGCGTTGCATAAACTGAAGGGCATTCTTCTGTAAGCAAAGGTACTAAATGGGCATGTAAACGTGGTCTTCTCTTGATCCTCTTCAGTAATGCTAATCTGATTGTACCCAAAATAGCCATCAAGGAAGCAGTAATAAGCATGATCAGCCAACCGTTCAAGCATTTGATCAATAAATGGCAAAGGAAAGTGATCCTTTCTGATGGTGGCATTTAGCTACCTGTAGTCAATGCATACTCGATGTCCTGTAACAATCCTCTGAGGCACTAACTCATTGTCCTCATTCTTGACAAAGGTAATTCCAGACTTCTTCGGAACGACTTGTACTAGAGAAATCCAATGACTGTCTGATATAGGTTAAATAACTCCATAATCATAGAGCTTAATCACCTCCTTTTTCACAACTTCCATCGTAGGTGGATGTAGTCAGTGTTGAGCCTCCCTACTAGGCTTAGCGTCATCCTCAAGCAAAATTCGGTGAACACAAGTAGCCGAATTCATTCCTTTAATGTCTACAAGGGTCCAACTTATAGTTGTCTTGTGTTTCTTCGACACCTCAACAAGCTTGCATTCCTGTTCGGCTTCCAACGTTGTAGAGATGATCACAGACAACATTTCCTTCTCCCCTAGATAAGTATACTTCAAGTGATCTGGTAAGACTTTCAGCTTTAATTCTGGTGCTTGATCAATTGAAGGCAACATCTTGTTCTCTCAAAAAGTGATCAACATAGGAGGATAATGTCGGATTTCTACTTGTGCTACGTCTAACAATGCTAAGACTTCACGAGCTAATGGCTCCATTTCGAGCCAGAGATCTTTAAAATTGGCATCATCCCTGAGTTGAGTCCGATGTGCTCTTTCTTGTTGAACCAGGTTCAACGTGTCAACCTTCCTTATATCCAAGTGAGCTTGTGCTAAAGTGTCAACAATATCCACCGAAAAGCATGAATTAACACTTGCTGAAGGATGTCGCATGACCTCAAACATATTGAACTCTATCTTCTCTCTATCGAATTCCCTGCTGAAAGTTCCACTAAACACAACAATCTTCGTTCTTGCAGTCCTCATAAATGGACGCCCCAATAACATTGACGTGGTGTTGACGTCACTATCTTCAATATCAATAACATAGAAATCAGCTGGGAAGATAAGCTGATTGACTTGGACAAGAACGTCTTCCACATAACCTCGTGGATAAGTCTCTGAACGATTAGCTAACTGAATGATCACATCATCTTTCTTCAACATAGAAAGACCAAGAGCTTGGTACAATGTATAGGGCATAACGTTAATGGAAGCTCCAAGGTCCAGCATCACATTGTTGAAAGATCTTGAACCAATAACGCACTTCAATTTAGGGGATAGTCGTCGTTGAATGACTGCAGAAACAGTTTCATTCACCTTCAAAATCTTTTTTCTCTCGTTTGTCTCCTTATGGTGCACAATTCTTTCAAAAACTTAGCATATTTAGGCCCTTGTTTGAGGCACTCGATGATGGGTAGATTTACTTGCACTTTCTTGAAAATATCCAAGATCTCGTCATCAGTCTCTTACTTCTTCCTACTCACTAAGCGGCTTGGAAATGGTGCTGTGACAAACGGAGAATTAGCATGAGTCTAACTTGAAGGAATTGAGCTCATGCCTTATGGCTTCGGGTTGACTTATGAAGATGAGGGTGCCTTGGTGACAGGTGGTGTCAACTTGCTCCTCTCGGCCTCAAGAGTGGTCGGATCATGCTCAACGCCATCTAGGATGGTAAAGTGTGATGTTGGCTTCTTCTGATGATACTCACTGTGTTGCTTCCCACTCCTAGTAGCTACAACATTGGTCTGTCGAAAATCACCTCTTGGATTTGAAACTGATTGAGTTGGCAATTTTGCAGATCCTCCCTTAATCTGGCCCATGAATTTAACAACCTGGCCCATCTGCTTCTTCAACTCAGCTATGTCATTTCCCTGTTGGGCTTGAGTGTTCAGGAGAACCTGTGTGGATGATAAGAGCCGTGACAATATCTTGTCATAATCCAGATTGGTAAGAACAGGCTGAGCTGGAGCACTTGTAACATTGGAAGGCCTTTACTCAGTCGATTAATGCTGCAGAAATGGTTGAGGCGCAGAAGGGTTAAGACAGCCATCATTGTTCCTCCGCTGAAAACCAGGATGATTGTTTCTGAACCCCTGATTGTAGTTACCATAGTTGTTATACCGAGGGGTGCCTTGGTTATTCAAAAAAACCACCAATGGCATTAACTTCTTCTGCTACTGGAGATGGTACATTATGAGGGCATTGATCATTATGATGTCCATCAAGCAAGCAGATTCAATAAAAAAGTGTTGCAACTGGTATATGCTAAGGTGACTTGGCCTCCAACAAGTTGATAATCAATTAAGTGAGCTGGCCAATTCCGCAGTAGTACTTGATGAAGACACTTCACTAACTTTTCTGCTCTGATGCAACGTCATCCCCTCATACTGCTGAGTGTTGAGAGCACACTGGTTCAATAAAGCACGACCTACAGTTGCAGGTTTCTCTAGAAATAATCCACCTGCTGCCGCGTCTAGGAGCTCTTTCTCTAAAGGCTTGAGTCCTTCATAGAAGTATGTCAAGATGTTGCTTTCTGATATGCCATATGATGGACAAGACTTGCACAACTCCTTGAATCTTTCATAGTAAGTAGAGAAAGACTCATCATGTTCTTGCCATAACGCCCGTTATCTTCTTCCTCAAGTTGGTGATTTTGGACGCTGAAAAGTACTTGGTGAGAAACTCCTTCACACATGCTCCCATGTAGTGATAGATCCAGCAGGCAAAGTAAAGAGCCAACGTTTGGCTCTCTCCTCCAGTGAAAATGGAAAAGCTCTGAGCCTGAAAGATTCCTTGGTCTTTCCAGATGGGCACTTGGAATCACACACAAACAAAAATGTAGTCAAGTGTGTGTTCGCATATTTAGTTGAGTTGCCATGAAAGTGTGGAAGATGGTGTATGACGCCACTCTTCAATTCAGGTGCAGTCTGCCCTGCTGCTGGTTGTGGATACATAATCAAAGTTGGGCTAAAGTTATCCAAATTCGAACATGTCTGCCGTCTGATAGATTGTTCGACATTGTTTTTGTTCTCAGCACCTACCATGGATTGTGCGTCAGAAATGTCTATTGATGATGTAAGAGATGGCGGTCTAGGTGGACTAGAAGGTGGACTATTGAAAATAGACCCTTGTTCAAATCCTTCTACGCTAACCTGATTCTGATTCTGTCTAAGTACTGATCGATTTCTGAGTTCAAGTTGACGAAGAGCAGGATTGGTCATTCATTTAATAGCCTGAGATGTCAATAGATGAAGTGTTAGTATCATCGGAATACAAAAGAAATGCAAAAATGTACATTGTACACGAAAAATGTACTAATTAAACACACAAAATGTGAAAACACACTTAAACTTGAATGCAAATGATATATATAAAAAATGCAATGCAAATGATGCAATGTAAAAGCAACGAAAATTTTGTATAAGTATATAGTCATATAATTTGTTCCACACGTTGGAACACAATTTGGAAAATATTGAGGCATCTTTCACACAATGTCACACCTTCGTTCATCATGGATCACACATTTGCTTAATCAGAAATTAAGTAAATGCATCAAACAAAATCAACCTAAATGATATGATGGTGTGAATGCATAAGAGAAAATGGTTAGAACCTGTACAAAACATCTAAGTTATGTGAACAGTTATGAATAAGATGACTCGTCCTTTGGTCTCATGTTCCTAACTTCACTTAGGTTATGGTACCTGGTGATGAAATCTGAGCATCACAAAACCGCAGGGGTGTTAATGCAATCAAAGTATGCAACGTTGGATTATCATTTTACAAGTTCAAACAATTTTGAGATTTTAGCATACATGTCCCAAATTGATTTTCGCCAAAAATTTACAAAGAGTAGAAGGCATTGATTTTTCAGTCTTTCTAAGGACATGTGACCCATGCGATAAATTATGAATTCTCAATTGTTCAGCCTTAGTTCAATAAAAAAAACATGGCCAGTTAGGATAGAGATAACGCGAGAGGCAAGACTAATTTTGACAAAACACCCCGAGGCTAATCGGACCAATGGTATATACCCTGTTGGTGTTAGTCTTTTTTAGATCTAGAACTTGGCACCAGTCATAACCCGTTCCTAGATACCATGTCTGACATTTAGCCAAACTTTCAAAAATTATACACTCCCTGAAGTCCATTCAAACTCCGCCCTCAACCTTATGTGTAAAACATAAGGGGTTAAGGAGATAAACAAGAAAAAGATGCACCATCTATTCCAATGAGTGCGACTTAATTAATTAAGTATGTAATCAATGTAAATCTAAGACTATCCTTTAACATGCTTAAAATTTATTAGATATATATAGATATATATATATATATTTATATATGCAAACACAGAATAATATTTACAGAAATTAAAATTTACACTAATATTTATTCAAATAAAATTTAAGAAAATTTTAAAATAATTATGGCACATATTAACAAAGCATTGAAAATTGTAAGTATTTTGTACAAGTATAGCACGAAATTCCTGCAAAAATTGGTTAGTAATATTTACAAGTATAAATTTACATATATACACACATAAATTACAAACAGTTCTCAATCCCAGGCAATGATGCCAAAATTAATAATGATTAAAACATGCATTAAATAAACACTCAACACATAATTCAACCATACAATTTAAAACACTATAGATGTAGTAATTTAAGCAAGTAGGGATCGTTCTAAATCGGAGATTGAATGGTACATGCAATAATTGTGTAGTAAATGGGGGTATAAAAGTTGATTTTATTTTCCTAGATTATCTACCTAAAAGCGTTAATCATAAAGCAAGTAATTCCTAGGACCCTAACATACATTAACTCATAGACAAACAAAGAACCCTAAAACCCTTACCATATTTTCGACAAAAATAAAGACTTTAACTAATTATTTAAAGGTGATCATCTCATCCCACAGACTTTGCAATTATTTGCAATAATCTCGTTTAATTACCTACAAAATTTACAAGTCTTAATTCTGGATTATATGCCATGACTTTGAATTAAAGTACAACTATGTGTCTAAACACCATAATCTCGACTTCATTGATTTAAAGTAAACAACGATTGACTAAGCGTTTTATCCTTAGACTCAACCAAAGCATTAAGAATGACACACAACATGCAATTAAGACTCAAAACTCATAAGCACGTGGAACATATATTAAACTTGAAAATAGCATAAAACTAAAACAAACATGTATTCTTCACAAACAAAGCAAAAAAATACAAGGAGAGTTACAGAGTAAAGGGTTCATGTTTACACTTTTTGATTCCCAGCAAGCCTTGTAAAATCTCGAGTGGATGGAGTCTTAGGTGGAAGCTACACACATTCTAAAGGGACTAAGCGTATTTAGAAGGAATATGATGAAAATTTAGGGTGGTGGTGGTATAACTCGGCCTTGGCTCTTGGTGAACTTTGTGATGGAGCATCTTCTTGTATTGTGGCTGAAAGAGGACGTAGAATAGGGGATGATCTCAATTGGGGACGTGCCTCTTGTATTTATAGGCCTTTACAAAATATTTTTCCTAGTAAACAAGGTTTGTTAGCTCCACCCGAGTAGAATTGGCAGTTTGTAATGAATCGCACTTTTCCGGAGTTGTAGACTTCCAAACATTATGATTTTGATGTCATTGGAAAGAAGACTCGAAGATCTTTCTAAGAATAGTTTGATTGCTATTTAACTCCTACTAAGATGTTCCCAGTTATCCTTTGAAGTTTGCCAATTTGCACAAGCAGATTCTTTTTTCCTTATTCTTCATGTTTTCATTTTCCTACTGAACTTGGGAATCCTCTTCTTACCAAAACTTGGTCTCCACGAAATTGGCTGACTTTTTCTTCTAGTTTGAACTTTTCAAATGGTCTTCTAACTTTAAATATGAACATTGATATTTATATATATATAAATATATATAGCAATAAATATATATATATAAACATACCCGGCCGCCAAAATAGTTTGCAAACTCCTTATTGTGGTACTCAAGATCACGGACAACCTCATCACAGTAAAGATGGAAGTCTTTCCAGTATTTCACTTCTGGATAGTTAATCAATACCCACCAGTGGGCAATGACTAGCTCATATGGTTCCAACTGGTACGAGTTTGGCACCTTTCCATAAACTTCAACATCATATGAGAGGATACAAATATTGAACTGTGGTTCATCTAATGACATTTGTTGTGGAGGGTCCTCCAACGTTCCCAAATACAACTTGGTATACGTTACACACTCGTGCGCAAGATATACTTCAGCTATACATCATTCAGATGCTGATTTATTAGCCACATAGTCTTTGTAGTCTCCTAGTTGTCTATCAAGTTGCAAAGTGCATGTTATGATTATTGAAAAGTAATTTTACATAAATACAGATTGATCTTCGGATGTTGAATTTCACCTTTCCATGGGATACATCCAAGTGTAGTGTACTGGACTAGTAAGCAACAATTGTTCGGGAAGATGGATCATCAGGTGCGACATGATGTCAAATTTTTTTGAGGGAAATATCCTCTCAAATTTGCACACTATAAAAATGATGTCCTCTTGCATTTCCCTCAGGTCTGATTTTTTCACTTCTCTTATGCATAACTTCTGAAAGAATCTTTGACAACACTACTAACGGCTCCACGCACCACTTGACGGGGCAGGTATGATCGAATGAAAACAGGGAAGAGTCGTTGAAGAAGTT
This sequence comes from Geum urbanum, assembly GCA_946800695.1. NCBI lineage: Eukaryota > Viridiplantae > Streptophyta > Magnoliopsida > Rosales > Rosaceae > Geum > Geum urbanum. The sequence goes on along the minus strand of OX326997.1, from coordinate 16,494,178 downwards.
TATGGCAGTCATGACTCTTTAATCCGTACATCTTATTTTCCCAGAAGTTAACACACCGACCTATATTTTCTGCATAGCCTGAAGAATACCTAAAAATTTCATTCTTCTGTTTAGGCTTGACGGTGTAAGGAGCTTGAGGCATTGTTTTCTTCCCTTCTTTCAACCACAAAAGTTTTCGTAAACCCATTCTTTTCAGATCAATGCGTGCCTTAGGACCATCTTTAGTTTTCCCCTCCCAATTCAGCATTGTGCCCACCACACTTTCGTACACATTCTTTTTTATGTGCATGACATTTAGGTAGTGCCTGGTCAACAACTTACTCCAGTATGGAAGTTCCTAGAATATGCGTTTATGTGTCCAGAATTTATACCTGTCGGGTCTGTTAGGTATTGCGCGGTGCTGCCATTATATTAGGATGATTGCTAAGCTGCCCAAATTCTTATTCACTCAGTACTTCCAAAATTTCATCTTCTGTCCATCACCTGGGTTGCACATCCTTTTCTATAGTCCCATCAAATGCCTTGTCATCCTCCCACCATGGGTGATCAATTCCAAACCAACAACGGTCACACATCTAGACGATATTCCTGCAATAAAGTCTGCTACACTCTTCAGTGAAGCACTTTGGATAAGCCCTGTATCTCTTAACAACATTGCTCGACAACAACCCGTGGGCAGGAAAGTCACTGATGATGCCAACAGCCATGACACGCATCTGGAACATCTCGTGATTGTACTTGTCATAAGGGGGATGGCCAATGTTCCACAGAAACTTAAGCTCCTCAATCAAGGGTCTCGAATACACATCCATACACTTTCCTAGATAACTCGACCCTGGAATTAATAGAGTCAGCATATTGTATTCCTTCTTCATGCACATCCATGGAGGAAGATTGTACGATACCAAAATAATTGGTCATATACTATATTGAAGACTCATGTTTCCAAAAGGGTTGAATCTGTCAGATGAGAGCCCGAACCAAATATTTTGGACCTCTGATGCAAAATTAAGATACACCCTAACGACATGCTTCCAAGTCTCTCTGTCAACAGGGTGTATTAGGGTATCATCGTCAGGCAAATCCCTTTCAGCGTTCTATCTCATAGCTTTGGACGTGTGTGAAGACATGTAAACCGTTCCAGCCTATCCCTCAGTAGAAAACACTGAAGTATCTTCACAGCTTTCTTATTCCCTATAGTCAACTTATACCTATCTGTGTGACATACCGGATAGGCATCAAGGTTTTCAAGATCATTCCCTTTAGGATCTTTACCCCATAAGAGAATGCAATCATATTTTCATGCATGAATTTTGATGTAGGTAAGGCAAAGATCTTTCAGGATATGTCGCACCTTACGATGAGTGGTAGGAAGGGGGGGTGTGGTAGGGCAACAACGAAGCAGTAAACTCCAGATAATTATCAACAGCCTTAACACTCAATTTGTTTTGACCTTCATTACTCCCATGATCATTTCAAGAACAGTTTTATTACACTTGTTGTACAACGGGGTCTGTTGGAAGGCAATCAGCTTATTGTACTTGTCAATACTGGCAATGTTGACAACTATAAGGATATCTTGTACTTGAGCAAATACACTGCTCTCATAAGAAAACACATTGTTGATCAACCTCGTTGTTGGATAATTGGATGTAGTGGTCTTCTCAGAAAATTGCCCATGATCATGCTGACCCGCTGGTTTCACCGTGATAAATTCAACATGTGTACTTACCCCAAAACCTGTTATTCTTCAGGTGCTCCCATACTATATAATTGGAAAATGATACAAATCGTTGCGACACTGACATTTCATACACGGGCAATAATGAATTGTATTCCCATTAGCACTAGCCTTCACATTTTCGATAAAACACCACATTCCAATGACATTGTGACGACCCGGACCAGAATTAGCAGTATGATCAGCTTGATTGATGAGTTACTGCGTAGTCGCAGCTGTTCGACAATTATTTGAATCGCCGAAGTTTCTTAACGACTTAATTATTGGCCGAGAATTTGAGCTGAGTCTCTTCTCGAGAGTCGTTGTACGTGTGATTACGAGTTCGTGGGTGGTTCCGGATTGTTATTTGGACGACCGAGGAATTAGTTATGAATATTTGAAGTTTCGACGGAAACAGATTTAAATGGCGGGTTTGTTCGCGACTAAATTACTGGTCAAGAATTTGGTTTCGGCTTCTTCACGGAAGTTGTTCAAAATTTAATTTCGAGTTCGTGGGAACTTCTGGAGCATGATTTGGAGTTACGAGGAATTAGTTGCGATTTTTTCCGTTTGTTGATTGTTTGGTTGATTTAATTGTGTGTTGGTTCGGAGGGTTGACTTTTTATCCGTTTGGCCGATGTATTTGACTTCAGGTGATTATTGAAGAGTACATCAAGACAAGTTTGTGGCCACAAGAATTATCGGAATCGGAATTACGATGAAGAAGTTACGCGCGTTTGAAGTTCGTCGAAAAGGATAAGTATGAAGTTTCCTCTTTGGGAAAGGCTATAAATAGCAAACTTACCATATTGGGAAAGTCAACAACCTCATAAATTGGTTTGACCGAGTTGACTCAGTCAACTCGGTGGGAGGAGGAGGCCGACGGCTTGCTCGTGCTCCACGGCGGCGTGATTGGTTTCGGCCACCTCCGGGCATGAGGCTGGTGTCTTTCGACTCGCCTCGGTGCGTTCGACACTGCCGTCCTCCGTTCACGGCGAGGTCGCCGGGGGAGTGAACTATTTCCGGCCAAAAGTGGTGAGATTTTTGATGAATTCGGGTTCTTAGATTCGGGTTGAATTGAGCTATGAATTGGTGTGGGCTTTGAAGCTCTTCCCCCCCACGAACCTAACCATGTAGGTTTTGAGTTTTAATTTGATTTGTGTAGGGAGAATTCTTGATTTGAAATTTTGTGTACAATTCGGTTCTTCATGAAATTGGATGAGTTAGAGTGAGAATTGGCCTTTGTTGTAGTTGACAAAGTTGCTCAGTGGATGGTTTTGAGTGGAATAGGGGTTGCTCCGCCTTGAAATTCTTTGGTCGGTGGCGGCGCCGCCGTGGGTGGCGGTCAACGGCGGCGGTCAACGGTCAACGGGTTGACTTTTAGACTTTCGACAAGTCGCATGTCATTTGACTCGAAATCGCGCTCCGATCGCTGTGGGGAGGTTAGTTTTTCGAGTTGAGCGTCCGAAATTACAGCGAGATATTGTGGTATGATTTCCGGATTTTCCGACAGTTTGTCGTGATCGGATTATGTGTTTCCGAGAACGGTGGTTTCTCATGATTTGTTTTGAATTGTCGAATATTGTTGTGAGAATTGGACATTGTGAATATTCAGGTATTCGTGATCGTTCGTTTGGCGAGGGACTTTCCGCCGGATCACGGGTTAACGCGAACTGCGTTACGCAAGAGTGTGAGTTGACATTTCTTTTCACGGAATTCTTGCGAGTCTTTTATATGATTTTCGAACTTGAGCATGCGTATTGAGATTACGGATTACATGAGCATGTGTTTTACGAATATACGATTATACATATACGAATATACGTATACGAGTATATAAACATTTATATGCTGTTTCATGCATTTGCATCGAAATGTTTATGATTTGGTTTACACAGAGTACAATCTTGGTTACGTTGTTGTATCGATACACTAGCCTCTCGGCTGATCCCCGATGGTAGGCATCCCAGGCGGGGCGTTACCCCGACCTGACCGGCGAGGGGCGTATCCCTGGAACCGAGGCCTTTCTGGCTTAGAATCACGTGTGGGTCTGGGATCCCGTGATTCGGACTGTACTAGCACGGTGTGTGTCCATGAGCGACCCCGTGGGATTTTTACTTGCATGCTATGTTGATCTACGCATTTTATGCTTGATTATTAATGTCTTTCTCTCTGCATTTTGCTTTGTTATGAGCTTAGTAAATATGTTTCTAACTTATTTTATGTTTTTAGGTAGAAAATAAAGGTGGAACAATAAATGAGGCGTTTCGGAGCTAAAAGCGGGATAAGGACAAAGTTCCTAAATCCGGAGAAGAAATGGTACGAGAAATGGTCTTCAAATGGTTTCTAAAACGTATTCTCAAATTCCATCAAGAATTGGAAACCATGTGACAAATGAAAATGGTGCAAATAAAGATGAAGACATTTCTCCTGCGCGATCATGGAAAGCATGTTCTTGCCGAATTCATGGAGGATACTTGGGCCACATTTGTGGAGAATATTCCAAGATGATTTGGATATGATTTAAAGCCCAAAATATGTGCAATTACATGGTATTTTCGGCCAATGAAGAATTGGAGAGAAAGAAGCCCAAAAGAAGAAGATGGACCGAAAGTTAGAAATCCAGAAATCTGTCGATGCAGATCAGCCCAATTCAACAGGCCACCAAAATCAATTGAAAATGAATTTGGACACATTTGAGGCATGCTTAGAAATATATGGAAGTCTAGTTTTCTACCCCACTGGAATCATGCCGTTACAATGTGTAGATATTCAGAAATCCCGGATTTAGTGGGTACAGGTCATTCTGCCTAACAGCCAACTTTAAATGGACGTTGAAGGCGCTCCAGGAGAAATTATGGCACAAATAATGCATAGCTGGAAAGCCCTGGAAGTCTATTTCCTAGTACCGAAAGAATCACGCCGTTTGAAGTTGTAAAACGTCCGAAACGTAGCTTTTAATATAGAAGGGTCAGATTTGACAGCTTTCAGAAGGTGGGAAGTTTCCTAATCTTCTTCTATATAAAGGGAAGCTCGACTCTTTCAAAGGGGATCACTCATTCTAGACGCCAAAGCTCTGCCTCTAAACACCTCCACACGTCCAAAATCTCTCCAAGAAATACCAAGAAGCCGTTCACACCAAAATTCATCATCTACCTTCCTCCATCGAGACTTTCATGGCAATCCTAACTGTCTCCTCCATTCATTGAAGGCGTGGCTTACATCAAGTAGACTAGGGCAATCCCGACATCAAAAAGTGTAACCATGATTTCTACTCTTTACTTCTTGTATTATTTCTTGGTTTGTATGGACAAATTTGTGGAAGTGTTTTTGGTTTGTAATTTTATCAAGTTCACGTGAACCTTCCACATTTTAGTCTTTGGTTTTCATGCTATATTTTGTGCTTAACGCTTTGATTTATTGCATGGCAATCCTACCTTAAATCAATGGAAGTGTCAGGGCAATCCCTACACTTTACTTTCGAGAGATATGCATGAAATTAGTCGCTAAAGACTTAGAACTAATAGGTTGCATGTAATTTGGTAGGTTCTAAAGAGTTAGGTGAAAGATGAGTCGATCCTTGTAAATATATTAGCTTAGGACGTTTTACCTTAAAATTTGTAGGAACTTAGACAACAAACTTTGCACCCCCCATACTTTTTATTTTATGTTTACAAACGTTGTCATGCATTAGTACCCTCAATCCCCGGTTAAGAACGATCCCTACTTATCAATGCTACATCTACAAAGAAGGGTTTTAAATTGCATACGTGTGAGATTGTTGAGTGTCTACTTTGTGTTAATATTTGATGCATGTTTTACGCGTTACCAATTTTGGCGCCGTTGCCGGGGATTGAAAAATCTATTGTGTGATTTCGTTTGTGTAAATATGTTCATATTATGTTACTATTATACTTGTGCATAATTTTTTTTTTCTCTGTTTTTGGAACTGTTCACTGACCTGTTTTGTACAATTTATTTGACATAGCTGCAGGTATTGGAAAAATCTGAAAATTTTCAGACGTGTTGAGTTTTGTGTGATGTTTATGCCTGTAAATTTTTATTGAATTCGGACAGGCCAACAATTCTGGAAAAATCTGACAATCTGCTATGTTCAATTTTGTGCGAATCTGGAAATTTTCTTGTGTTCTTGAGTTCCAAGCATGTTGTAACCTTGTTTTTGTTTTTTGTTTTTGCAGGTCAAAGAGTCAATATGTATGAGGTCAAAGAGTCATTTTTGCTGTAAAAATATTCATTATTGTTATTGTATAATGTGATTATAATTGTTTTAGTTTTAGTATTAATTTTAATTCGGGACTGTGATATGTGCTATTTTGTGAGATTTATCTGATATGGTTGCATGTCTTGAAAAATTATGAAATTTTACAGAGTTATGTATATATGTGTCTAGTATCCTCTCATAAAATTTCGTGAAATTACAATGTGTGATTAATTCTACATAAATTCTGCAAATAGCTGTATTCAGTTTCTCCGATTTTGTAACATGTTAAATAATAAGTCTTAGCTATGTTTTTATCACTTGTTATTTAGTTTTTAAGTTGGATTTTGATTGAAAGAGTTGATGTAATATCGTATTGAACTTTTGCTCTTAGTAAGAAATTTTCGGTTATGGTGACTAGAAGGGTTATGACTCGTGACGGGATTTGGATCTAAGAAAGAGAATATTCTCGAAATTAGTCCTACCTCTCGCGTTACATCTATCCCAACTGGCCATTTCCGGACTTGCCCAAAGGAGTAGAATGGATTTCGAGCCATTACACAATTTAATCATCTAAGTCTTAATTTAAATTCTAGATGCATGTGATAATCATATCTTTGGCGATCAATTGGGACATTGTTTTGTAAATTGTATTTGTCTACCATGTTGTCATGAATCTGTAACGAAAGATAAACCTACTTGTTGTAAATGCTCCATGAGCTACGTTTATGATTAATTAGTTAATTGATCACTAACTAATGTATCTTTTCGTGGATCATGAATTCTAACAAGCTCGTAAAGAGAAGAAGAAGGCCGAGCTAAAGGAGTTAGAGGAGATGACACCAACATATACATGCAAGTGCACATGCAAAGAAAACGTCAAGAATGTTGGAAGTCAAAAGTGAAGAAGGAGAAAAGCAACACGTCTAGGCTGTAAGACGTTAAAAAACAAGCGCTTGTTGGGAGGCAACCCAATGGAGGAGTCTACAAACAAGATTTGCTTTCTCTTCCCTTATTTTTTTTTTTTCATAGCTTTTATTTTTCCTAGTTAGATTTTTCGTAAATCATTATCTTCATGCTTGATTCTATGTTTTACTTTAGTACATTGAGGACAATGTAGAGTTTAAGTGTGGGGGAGGGGTTTACAACTTTGTTGAGTCATAAAATAAAAAAAATCGGGCGGGCAATGGAACTTTCCGACGGATGATGCCCTAAAATTTTTTTGTTTTGAGTCATAATTAGTGTATTTTTGAGTCTTTTTGTTGAACTTAGTGTATTTTGAGTCTTTTTGTTTAACTTAGTGTTTTTAAAGAGTCTTAGGATGCCCTTAGTTAGTCTATGATGAAAATAGACTGAATTTGAACATACATATGGCACTGCATTCATGATTTCTTGTGTTAATTGAGTTATTTTGAGTGTCATGACATGTAGTAGATATGGATAGTTAAACATGGTACAGATTTCGCATGTGAGAATAAGTTTAAGTCATATGAACCCTAAACGTGAGTTTTGAGCCTATACATTTCTTTTGAGTGAATTTTATGCATATTAGTCTCAAAACTATGCATGTGCATCATTTGGTTACTTGCCATAGATTTTAATGAACTAGAGATTACTAGAACTTACTCATGCCGAATTTGCAAAGCTTATAGTTGACATATACTCTGATTTTGGATATGATAAGAGGCACTTAGGTTTTCCACCACTTTGCCAAATAGCCATGTGTCCCATATGTGCGCACGAGTTGCGACACCCCTAGATGAGCCCATTTGAGCCTACATTAAGCCTCTCTTTCATTGCCATATACATCTAAACACTTAAACTTAGTGTAAATTGTCCATACACCCTTGTTATAAAAAGACTTGGTGGGATTTTTGAAGCTAAGTACATAAGATTGGCGTGTGAAACACAAAGGAGAATGTATGTATGGGGATAGACTTGTTCAAATAGCTTGTTAAAGTAGAAATTGCCGAAAATAAAGAAAAGAAAAGAAAGATCAAAAGCTCTCCGGCAATAGGTTTTAAATGTACATTGTTTGAATTAATGTCCCCCATATTTGTGAGTTTGGAGTTTGTTTCGAAATGAAGGCCCAAAAAAATAAAGAAATATGGCCTTTGTCCTGTTCACAAAGTTCAATGGGAGTTTAGAATGAAGTTAGGGTCCAACAAAATGAAATTTGGCCCTTGTTTATAGAAGATTGACCATGGAGGCGTGGAAAAGATGAAGGAGTCTGGTTTTACAAAGTTTGTGATATTTCGACTAAGTCTTTGGAACGTTTTTAACCACCACTTATCTAAATTTTCGAATGCCTTAGCCTTGCCCCATTATAACCCTTCGAAAGTCCTTTTTGATCCTTAAGATGAGTAGCAGTTAATCTGTTGAGTAAGTTGCATGAGTAAGCATATGGTTTGGTTCATTTGTGCAAGTATTTCATTCATGAGGTTTTCAATTATTTCTATCCATTTTTGAGTGAAAATATGATGAGTGCATCCATGTGAGTTGATTTGAACTTTATTCGAAACATGCACAGCTTTAACATCACCATTGTTTACACCACGTCTTACTTGTTCATTGCATGAATCATATCTTGGTTATCATTTGAAGTTATGTAATTCCATTGTCATATACATTAAGAAATTTCTGAGACAAATTTTGACTAAGGGCTTAGTGTTGTTTTACTTAGTATCTCTTACGTTTTCAAACATGATAACATGAAAATTTGCGGCTTTGAAACATTGAGACTTCTAAGTGTTTTGTACATATAAGTGTGACGTTTTTCCCATTGTTATTTTTTCCCTTTATTTTTCTTTTATCGAGTCCGTTGCTTTGATTTGTATTTGCTAGGGACTAGCAAAGTTTAAGTGTGGGGGAATTTGATTTACGCATTTTATGCTTGATTATTAATGTCTTTCTCTCTGCATTTTGCTTTGTTATGAGTTTAGAAAATATGTTTCTAACTTATTATATGTTTATAGGTAGAAAATAAAGGTAGAACAATAAATGAGGCGTTTCGGAGCTAAAAGCGGGATAAGGACAAAGTTCCTAAATCCGGAGAAGAAATGGTACGATAAATGGTCTTCAAATGGTTTCTAAAACGTATTCTCAAATTCCATCAAGAATTGGAAACCATGTGACAAATGAAAATGGTGCAAATAAAGATGAAGACATTTCTCCTGCGCGATCATGGAAAGCATGTTCTTGCCGAATTCATGGAGGATACTTGGGCCACATTTGTGGAGAATATTCCAAGATGATTTGGATATGATTTAAAGCCCAAAATATGTGTAATTACATGGTATTTTCGGCCAATGAAGAATTGGAGAGAAAGAAGCCCAAAAGAAGAAGATGGACCGAAAGTTAGAAATCCAGAAATCTGTGGATGCAGATCAGCCCAATTCAACAGGCCACCAAAATCAATTGAAAATGATATTGGACACATGTGAGGCATGCTTAGAAAGATATGGAAGTCTAGTTTCCAACCCCACTGGAATCATGCCGTTACAATGTGTAGATATTCAGAAATCCCAGATTTAGTGGGTACAGATCATTCTGCCTAACAGCCAACTTTAAATGGACGTTGAAGGCGCGTCAGGAGGAATTATGGCACAAATAATGCATAGCTGGAAAGCCCTGGAAGTCTATTTCCTAGTGCCGAAAGAATCACGCCGTTTGACGTTGTAAAACGTCCGAAACATAGCTTTTAATACAGAAGGGTCAGATTTGACAGCTTTCAGAAGGTGGGAAGTTTCCTAATCTTCTTCTATATAAAGGGAAGCTCGACTCTTTCAAAGGGGATCACTCATTCTAGACACCTCCACACGTCCAAAATCTCTCCAAGAAATACCAAGAAGCCGTTCACACCAAAATCCATCATCTACCTTCCTCCATCGAGACTTTCATGGCAATCCTAACTGTCTCCTCCATTCATTGAAGGCGTGGCTTACATCAAGTAGACTAGGGCAATCCCGACATCAAAAAGTGTAACCATGACTTCTACTCTTTACTTCTTGTATTATTTCTTGGTTTGTATGGACAAATTTGTGGAAGTGTTTTTGGTTTGTAATTTTATCAAGTTCACGTGAACCTTCCACGTTTTAGTCTTTGGTTTTCATGCTATATTTTGTGCTTAACGCTTTGATTTATTGCATGGCAATCCTACCTTAAATCAATGGAAGTGTCAGGGCAATCCCTACACTTTACTTTCGAGAGATATGCATGAAATTAGTCGCTAAAGACTTAGAACTAATAGGTTGCATGTAATTTGGTAGGTTCTAAAGAGTTAGGTGAAAGATGAGTCAATCCTTGTAAATATATTAGCTTAGGACGTTTTACCTTAAAATTTGTAGGAACTTAGACAACAAACTTTGCACCCCCCATACTTTTTATTTTATGTTTACAAACGTTGTCATGCATTAGTACCCTCAATCCCCGGTTAAGAACGATCCCTACTTATCAATGCTACATCTACAAAGAAGGGTTTTAAATTGCATACGTGTGAGATATGTGTTGAGTGTCTACTTTGTGTTAATATTTGATGCATGTTTTACGCGTTACCATCTGTACACTGGAGGAGTGTGAGTTTTACCTCGTGTACTATGTTGTTTTTATTTACCTGGACTCGCATATGTTTTTATAATATATATTATAACTGGTGAAAAACATTTATTTTCGTCCACTTACTCTAACGTGTTTATTGTCTTTCCCCTGGGCTTTTCGGTTTCCGTGCCCAGTTTGCAGTTCAGGCTCTGGTGTCGCACGTCGTGGTCGGAGGCATAGTATTCGAGCTACTTTGTTTCATCCAGTAGGTTTATTGTTCTACCTACTGTGGTATGCGTATATGATTATGTATTAAAAGTCGCTCTGAGTTTCCTATTTAATACGTTATACGATTTTACCCGGATTTCAGTAAAGTATATATTATATGTATTGTTTACTTTACTGTTGATATATTGAGAAATCCGGATGGGATTGGTGCCCACGGTTTGCTTTTTGTGGCATAGGATGAAGTGTAATTTCCGCGTGCAGGTTAAGGTAATTCCACGCTAGTAACGAAACTCTGCCCAAATTTCGAAAAGTTTTTGTTGATTCGTGTTTTCGAAGAGGTTTGATTCCGATTTAGGAAGCTAAATCGGGGTTGGGTCCTTTCAGCTTGGTATCAGAGCATTAGGTTGTAGGTTATGTAGACTTCTGTAGTCGTGTTTACTAAGGGTATTTGAGAATGTACAGTATATCTGGAACGGTGACCCGACCGGCCGGCGGATAATCATCAATATTCCGGGTGTTGTATGCTTTCAAATATTTGAAATTCCATGATTACATTCCACTTGTTGTGAACGATATTGTATTCATTAGGATGCCTCCTGACGTGCTTTCCGTGTCGTTTCGGTTGTGGATCCTGTTGAGGATCAATCGACGCGCGATTTGCTAGAGAACTGTGGATTTGGATGAGAATTCAGAGTTCAGAGAATTGTGTGGCACGGATTGCCTGGGGATGTGTATATGAGCGTCTACATTTTGCCTCAGAGCTGAGATTTGTGGCAGTTGATGTTTGCCTGAGTCAGTTTGTTGTGTTTGGTGGGCTGATATTGTGTGAGTTCCGGTTGCGACTCCACGGCCTACATTCAGAGTGTTGTGTATACGGTAATGGTTTAATCAGGCTATCCAATAATTGAATGTGGAGTGTTTACCCACTTGAGGCAGAGATGCATTGTTTACATGTTTGTTACTGTTTGCACGAGTTATGTGGCTTCAGAGGGAGCTGTGCATGAGGTTCGAGATGAGTCTGAACCTGAGTATAAGAGAGATTCTGATTGTTGTGCCTCGAGACATTCGTGAGGAGCTTAGTGTGCTGCACTCAGTGGCGAGGCTATTGTGAGGGAAAGATGTACGCGGTTTTTGATGTGATGGTTTGAGGGAAGTAGACTTAGTCGAGTTTTTGATGTGGTTGAGTTCCGACATTTTGGGATCAGTGATTTCATCAGGCTGTGGTCTTTTCGATTATGTTGAGGATCCTTTGCTGATCCGTTTGATGATGGCGGAGATCGCAGAGTAGCGGATTTGCTCCTATGGCAAGAGTTTGTGTGATCGTTGGTGATCCTTTCACGCAGCAGATGTCGCTGTGACTGGTGTTCGTGGTACACTTTCAGTTGCTGTTTTGGTGGCCAGGAGGATCACGTTACGGGGGAGCGACCTCAGTCAGCTGTTTTAGCAGTTTGGTAGCTCAGAGTTTACGAGGAGATCCTCATGTTGTTCCTGAAGTCTAATCAATGTAGCCTTTTGATGAGTTATTCAGCAATGTCGCAATTGACGTATGCGGCTAGTTGGGCATATCGGAGTTCATGCCATGACCTTGTTTGAGGACAGACTTTTCTCCGAGGTTACTGTTGCTTGATATCCATGGCAATTGTACCTGTATCTCCACTTCTGAGGTTTTGGAGAGTGTTGCATTCATCCAGGGGTTGCGAGATCCTTGTTGGAGATTATGTGTTAGCCGTGGACCTGTTATAGCTGGATATTGTGGTTTTGGTATGTTTGTGAGTATGGACTTACTGACGATGTATTTGGCTGTGTTCGAGTACCTCGAGAAGGAGGTTGTGTTTCGACAACCAGATTTCCCCGAGATGCTGTTTCGCGGTGATGGTCGAGCGGATAGTGGAGATGAGTTATGTTGTTTGCTTAGCACATGTTGTGGATACTATGGTTGCTGTACCTGACATTGGTGACATTGAGGTGGTTTCCGAGTTTCCTGGCGTGTCCCAGAGGAGTTACCAGGTGTTTCTCCAGTTCGGGAGACCGACTACATCATTGAGCTTGTACCAGGCGCTGGACTCATTTTACCGGCATCTTGTCGTTTGGAGCCAGCGGAGCTGATGAAGCTACAGTTTCGACTCTAGGAGTTGCTGGAGGAGGTTTCAAGAGATTTCATGCGACCCCGCGTATTTGCGTTGTGTGCTCTTGCATCAGTTGTGCGACTGTTTATATGGTTCGATGAGGTGGCGCATTGACTACCGGAAGCCTGATTCGCTTCAGAGGAGAGTGAGTATCCTCCGCTTCGGATTGACGATTAGTTTGATCAGCTCGCGAGAGCTTCAGTCTTTTCGAGGATTGATTTCGGATCCGGATACCATCAGTGGAGGTTTGATGAGTCAGATGTGGCTATGTTGGCTTTCGGATCACGGTGCGGACATCATGAGTTCTTGGTCACGCTGTTGGGTTAACCAATGCCCCGTAGATCGTGTAAACTTGATGGACTGATCTACGCATTTTAGGCGTATTAATTAATGTGTTTTCTCTACATTTTTACTTTGATAATTGCTTAGTTTTATTAGTTTTAACTTATTTTGTTAAATTCAGGTGTTGACCAAAAGAGACGGAGTAAAGGAGTCTACAAGCACGCAAAACGCAATAAATCCGGAGAAGAAATAGTCCGAGGAATGGTCTTCAAATGGTTACTAAAATACATTTCCATATGGTGTCAAGAATTGGAAACCAAATGCCAAATAAAATGGATACCAAAATGGTGGACAAAAAGATGAAGACATTTCTCCTGCGCGACCCAGGAAAGAGCAAATATGGCGGAATATATGGAGCATATAATGGACGAATTTTTGAAGGATATTTCATGAAGAAAAATACTTTATTTGAGGCCCAAAATATGTGCAAGAATATGGTATATTCGGCCAAGAAGTATTGGGGAATAAGGAATGCAAGATTTGAAGATATAAAGATTTCCTTTTCCTTGAAGAAGAAGAAAACTGGGCAGTCAGGTCACTCAACTTCTAAAATCCGTAGTAAATTCAATTCAACTCCAAATATGGCGTTCATTATATGGATTTTATAGCCCTTTGAATAAGCTTTCCAATGAAACAAGAATCGGAATTTTCTGAGCTCTAGAACTCCCGAAAAAGACGTTTCAAGACAGGCTGGCAGTTCTACCCGAGTACACTAGGAAAACCTAGTTTGGAGAGGAAAGTTGGAATTCTTCACCTATAAATACAAGAGCTCGGCCTCAAAGCAAATGATCACATATTCTAGGCCTCAGCTCTGCAAAATTACTCTCCACCCTCTCCCTCAAACACCAAGGCCGAGCACGAAGTTGACTACTCCGCCATCCACCATCACTCGGATCGCTTGCATACGTTAAGTCCATACAAGTGAGAACCACCATCCTTGGAGTCATCTACACCTTGGGAGTTTGCAGCGTTAAGCGGGATTTCTTCAAAGTGTAACCATGAACCCTTTACTCCGTAGTCATATTTTGTTCTTGTATTCTTTTTGTTTGACATTGGGTTTTGGTGAATACTTTTGGATTTTTAATACTTACTTGAGTATATCTTCCATGTGTTTATGTTCTTAGTTTTGTTTGATGCATGCTATGTCTAATTCTTAATGCGTTGGGTAGTGCGGGATGATTGTGTTTTAACCTTTCGCCTGGAAGTTATTCAATGATTCTTAGATTTTAAGGCGTTAAGCTTTAACCCACATGGCATGTTGATAATAAAAATTAGGAGCATGAATTTCGAAGGTAGCTTAATTAGGTAGAGAAAATTGGCTAGGTTGAATATGATGATCACATGTAAATAATTAGCTTAGGTTTATTTTTGTCGAAAATATGGTAAGGGTTTTTGGGATTTTCTTATGTGTTTGCTTGTCTATGAGTTGATGCATGTTAGAGTCCTAGGAATACTTGCTATGTGATTGACGTTTTTAGTAAATAAATTAGTAATTAAAATCAACTCTTTTATACCCCCCTTTTACTACACAAGAATTGCATGCACCCTTCAATCTCCGGTTTAGAACGATCCCTACTTGCTTATATTATACTACATCTATAGGGTTTTAAATTGTTTATGGTTGATTTATGTGTTTAATTTAAATGCATGTTTCCGTCATATCAATTTTTGGTGTCCAACGTGTGAAACAAACTTTGTGTGTTTTACACTTAGATTTCCCATTGGTTACTATATTTCTGCATCATTTGCATTGCATTTTTGTTATATATCATTTGCATTCACGTTTAAGTGTGTTTCTGCATTTAACATTGTATATTTTTTTTTGCATTCCATATGTATTCTGTTGATACTAACGCTTGATCTGTTGAATCTCAGGCCATTTAATGAATGTCCACTCCTATTCTCCATCAACTTGAACTCAGAAACCGAACAGTTGTTAGACAGAATCAAGGGAATCAAGTTAACGCAGAAGGGGTTTTACAAGGGTCTATTTTCAACAGTCCACCAAGTAGTCCACCTAGACCACCATCACCTACATCATTTTCAGACACTTCAGAAGCCGAATCCATGGGTGACAACATGGATAACGTTGAGCAGTCCATCAGACAGCAGACTTGCTCGAATCTGGGTAACTTTGGCCCAATGTCGATCACTTATCCAACACCAACAGCGGGCCAGACTACACCAGAACTCAAGAGTGGTGTCATCCATCATTTGCCACGTTTTCATGGCCACACAACAGAGGATGCCAACACTCACTTGACCACATTTCTGTTTGTGTGTGATTCCATGTGTCCCACCAACACTGATAGGGATGCATTTCGACTAAGAGCCTTCCCATTTTCACTGGAGGAGAAGGCCAAACGTTGGCTCTTCAGTTTACTTGCTGGATCCATCACCACATGGGACGCTTGCATCCAAGCTTTCCTCACCAAGTACTTTCCGGCGTCCAAGATCACAAGTCTGAGAAAGAAGATAACGGGCGTTATGCAAGAAAGTGATGAGTCTTTCGCTACTTACTATGAAAGATTCAAGGAGTTGTGTGAATCATGCCCATCACATGGAATATCTGAGAGCAACCTCTTGACATACTTTTATGAGGGACTCAAGCCTTTGGAGAGAGAACTTCTAGATGCTGCCGCTGGTGGATCATTTCTGGAGAAGCCTGCAACTGTGGGACGTACTTTATTGAACCAGCGTGCTCTCAACACTCAGCAATATGAGGGAATGACGTTGCAGCAGACTAGGAAAGTGAGTGAGGCGTCTTCTTCAAGCACTAGTGCCGAAATTGCCAAGCTTTCTTCATTAATTACCAAGCTTCTGGAGACCAAGTCACCTAAACCACAACCACCTGCAACATTGGTATGTGGGATCTGCATGCTGGATGGACATCATAATGATCAGTGTCCTCAGAATGTACCTACTCAGAAGATGGAAG
Source organism: Geum urbanum (assembly GCA_946800695.1). Classification (NCBI taxonomy): domain Eukaryota; kingdom Viridiplantae; phylum Streptophyta; class Magnoliopsida; order Rosales; family Rosaceae; genus Geum; species Geum urbanum. Next base: position 16,478,069 of record OX326997.1, on the reverse strand, counting down.
AAGTCAATGCCATTGGTGGATTTCAGAACAATCAAGGTGCTCCTCGCTACAACAATTATGGCAACTACAATCAAGGGATTCGAAATAATCATCCTGGATTTCAGTGGAGGAACAATGATGGATGCCTTAATCCTGCGCCTCAACCATTGCAACAACAACAACAGACTCAGCCTGTACTCACCAATCCGGATTATGACAAGATGTTGTCACAACTTTCATCGTCTACACAGGCTTTGCTGAACACCCAAGCCCAACAAGGGAATGACATTAATGAATTGAAGAAGCAGATGGGCCAGGTGATTGAATTCATGGGCCAGATTAAGGGCGGTTCTGGAAAATTACCTACTCAAACAGTTCAAAATCCTGGGGGAGATTTTCGTCCAGCACAGTGAGTATCATTGGAAGAAGCCAACGTCACATAAACATCCTGGATGGCGTTGAGCAAGAACCGGCCATTCCCAGCGACTAAAAGTGCATCATGTCTAGGCTGTAAGACATTAAAAAACAAGCGCTTGTTAGGAGGCAACCCAATGGAGGATCGACATACAGATTTGCTTTCTTTTCCCTTCCTCCTTATTAGTTTGTTAGTGTGTTAATTAGTTAGTCATTTTTGGTAAATTCATTCTCCATGCTTGGTTCTATGTTTTTCTCTATTTACATTGAGGACAATGTAGGGTTTAAGTGTGGGGGAGGGGTTTACACTTTCTTTTAGTCATAAATTATAAAATTGGGCGGACAATGAAACTTCTCGGCGGATGATGCCCTAAAAATAAAAAAAATTCGTGGGTTTTTAGTTTTCAAAAATTTTAGGTAGTTTTTGAGTGTATTTTAATGTTTTTCAGAGTCTTAGGATGCCCTTAACTCGTCGATGATGATATTTTTCTGAGACAATTTCGAGTTCATGGCTTTCATATTATTAAACTATGGAATTCTTTTGTTAATATAGATGTTTTGATTGCATTAACATGTAGTAGATATAGATAGTAAAACTTGGTACAGAATTCGCATGTTAGAATAAGTTTTAAATCATACAAACCTAAAAGTGAGTTTTTGAGCCTACATTACTTCATTTGAGAGTGAATTTCGTGCATATGGTTTTCAAAAACAAAACATGCTTCATCTAATTACTTGCCATAGATTTTAATGAACTAGAGATTACTAGAACTTACTCATGTAGATTTACAACGCTTTTAAGTTGATATATGCTCTGATTTTGGATATGATTAAAGGCAAATTAGGTTACCACCACTTAAACCAAATGGCCTTGTGTCCTTTTGTGCGCACGAGTTGTGACACCCTTAGATTACCCATTTGTGCCTGCATTAAGCCTTTTCTTTCATTTACCACATACATATCTAAACACTTAGCCTAGTGTAGAGTTTCCAACCCTTGTTCAAAGACTTGGTGAAGAAGTTTCGAAGCTAGCATAAAAGAAGTGGCGAAAAAAAAAAAGAGATGAAAGAATACAAAAGAAGGGAAGACTTGTCCAAAAAAGATGATTGCCGAAAATACAAAAAAAAATATAAAAAAGAGAGAAGAAAATATCGAGAGCAAAAGAAAAAGAAAAAAAAAATGTGTAAAAGCTCTCTGGCAAAAGTTCTAAGTGTAAAAGTTTGGACAAGTGAAGTTTAGAATGAAGTTAGGGCCCAAAAAGATGAAAATTGGCCCCCGATCGTGAGTTTGACACAAGAAGAAGTGTAGAAAGGATGAGCCACGAATTTGAAGAATTCTAAGTGCTAAACTAAGTCTTTGGAACGTTTTTACACCACCACTTATCTAAATTTCGAATGCCTTAACCTTAGCCCCATTACAACCTTTCTAAAGTCCTTTATGATCCTTAAGATGAGTAGCCTTCAATTGGTTGAGTAAGTTACATGAGTAAGCATATGGTTTGGTTCATTTGTGCAAGTAATTATGAGGTATTTCGATGCAATACATATACAGTTGAGTGAACCTCTTTTCATGAGTGAAAATATGATGAGTGCATCCATGTGAGATTGATTTAAACTTTTTCGAAGCATGCATAGCTTATAAATCACCATTGTTTTCATCTAAGTCTTACTTGTTCATGCATGAGAATATCTTTATTAACTCTTGAATTCCTTGTGCTTTAATTTTGTGAATTTTCATGAAATTTTCGAAATTCATTTGTTATAGGGCTTAGTAGTATTTTTGTTGGAAAAATTTTGAGTCTTAGTTTAATTTAGTGTTTGCTAAGGGACTAGCAAAGTTTAAGTGTGGGGGATTTGATCTACGCATTTTAGGCGTATTAATTAATGTGTTTTCTCTACATTTTTACTTTGATAATTGCTTAGTTTTATTAGTTTTAACTTATTTTGTTAAATTCAGGTGTTGACCAAAAGAGACGGAGTAAAGGAGTCTACAAGCACGCAAAACGCAATAAATCCGGAGAAGAAATAGTCCGAGGAATGGTCTTCAAATGGTTACTAAAATACATTCCCATATGGTGTCAAGAATTGGAAACCAAATGCCAAATAAAATGGATACCAAAATGGTGGACAAAAAGATGAAGACATTTCTCCTGCGCGACCCAGGAAAGAGCAAATATGGCGGAATATATGGAGCATATAATGGACGAATTTTTGAAGGATATTCCATGAAGAAAAATACTTTATTTGAGGCCCAAAATATGTGCAAGAATATGGTATATTCGGCCAAGAAGTATTGGGGAATAAGGAATGCAAGATTTGAAGATATAAAGATTTCCTTTTCCTTGAAGAAGAAGAAAACTGGGCAGTCAGGTCACTCAACTTCTAAAATCCGTAGTAAATTCAATTCAACTCCAAATATGGCGTTCATTATATGGATTTTATAGCCCTTTGAATAAGCTTTCCAATGAAACAAGAATCGGAATTTTCTGAGCTCTAGAACTCCCGAAAAAGACGTTTCAAGACAGGCTGGCAGTTCTACCCGAGTACACTAGGAAAACCTAGTTTGGAGAGGAAAGTTGGAATTCTTCACCTATAAATACAAGAGCTCGGCCTCAAAGCAAATGATCACATATTCTAGGCCTAAGCTCTGCAAAATTACTCTCCACCCTCTCCCTCAAACACCAAGGCCGAGCACGAAGTTGACTACTCCGCCATCCACCATCACTCGGATCGCTTGCATACGTTAAGTCCATACAAGTGAGAACCACCATCCTTGGAGTCATCTACACCTTGGGAGTTTGCAGCGTTAAGCGGGATTTCTTCAAAGTGTAACCATGAACCCTTTACTCCGTAGTCATATTTTGTTCTTGTATTCTTTTTGTTTGACATTGGGTTTTGGTGAATACTTTTGGATTTTTAATACTTACTTGAGTATATCTTCCATGTGTTTATGTTCTTAGTTTTGTTTGATGCATGCTATGTCTAATTCTTAATGCGTTGGGTAGTGCGGGATGATTGTGTTTTAACCTTTCGCCTGGAAGTTATTCAATGATTCTTAGATTTTAAGGCGTTAAGCTTTAACCCACATGGCATGTTGATAATAAAAATTAGGAGCATGAATTTCGAAGGTAGCTTAATTAGGTAGAGAAAATTGGCTAGGTTGAATATGATGATCACATGTAAATAATTAGCTTAGGTTTATTTTTGTCGAAAATATGGTAAGGGTTTTTGGGATTTTCTTATGTGTTTGCTTGTCTATGAGTTGATGCATGTTAGAGTCCTAGGAATACTTGCTATGTGATTGACGTTTTTAGTAAATAAATTAGTAATTAAAATCAACTCTTTTATACCCCCCTTTTACTACACAAGAATTGCATGCACCCTTCAATCCCCGGTTTAGAACGATCCCTACTTGCTTATATTATACTACATCTATAGGGTTTTAAATTGTTTATGGTTGATTTATGTGTTTAATTTAAATGCATGTTTCCGTCATATCAATTTTTGGTGTCCAACGTGTGAAACAAACTTTGTGTGTTTTACACTTAGATTTCCCATTGGTTACTATATTTCTGCATCATTTGCATTGCATTTTTGTTATATATCATTTGCATTCACGTTTAAGTGTGTTTCTGCATTTAACATTGTATATTTTTTTTTGCATTCCATATGTATTCTGTTGATACTAACGCTTGATCTGTTGAATCTCAGGCCATTTAATGAATGTCCACTCCTATTCTCCATCAACTTGAACTCAGAAACCGAACAGTTGTTAGACAGAATCAAGGGAATCAAGTTAACGCAGAAGGGGTTTTACAAGGGTCTATTTTCAACAGTCCACCAAGTAGTCCACCTAGACCACCATCACCTACATCATTTTCAGACACTTCAGAAGCCGAATCCATGGGTGACAACATGGATAACGTTGAGCAGTCCATCAGACAGCAGACTTGCTCGAATCTGGGTAACTTTGGCCCAATGTCGATCACTTATCCAACACCAACAGCGGGCCAGACTACACCAGAACTCAAGAGTGGTGTCATCCATCATTTGCCACGTTTTCATGGCCACACAACAGAGGATGCCAACACTCACTTGACCACATTTCTGTTTGTGTGTGATTCCATGTGTCCCACCAACACTGATAGGGATGCATTTCGACTAAGAGCCTTCCCATTTTCACTGGAGGAGAAGGCCAAACGTTGGCTCTTCAGTTTACTTGCTGGATCCATCACCACATGGGACGCTTGCATCCAAGCTTTCCTCACCAAGTACTTTCCGGCGTCCAAGATCACAAGTCTGAGAAAGAAGATAACGGGCGTTATGCAAGAAAGTGATGAGTCTTTCGCTACTTACTATGAAAGATTCAAGGAGTTGTGTGAATCATGCCCATCACATGGAATATCTGAGAGCAACCTCTTGACATACTTTTATGAGGGACTCAAGCCTTTGGAGAGAGAACTTCTAGATGCTGCCGCTGGTGGATCATTTCTGGAGAAGCCTGCAACTGTGGGACGTACTTTATTGAACCAGCGTGCTCTCAACACTCAGCAATATGAGGGAATGACGTTGCAGCAGACTAGGAAAGTGAGTGAGGCGTCTTCTTCAAGCACTAGTGCCGAAATTGCCAAGCTTTCTTCATTAATTACCAAGCTTCTGGAGACCAAGTCACCTAAACCACAACCACCTGCAACATTGGTATGTGGGATCTGCATGCTGGATGGACATCATAATGATCAGTGTCCTCAGAATGTACCTACTCAGAAGATGGAAGAAGTCAATGCCATTGGTGGATTTCAGAACAATCAAGGTGCTCCTCGCTACAACAATTATGGCAACTACAATCAAGGGATTCGAAATAATCATCCTGGATTTCAGTGGAGGAACAATGATGGATGCCTTAATCCTGCGCCTCAACCATTGCAACAACAACAACAGACTCAGCCTGTACTCACCAATCCGGATTATGACAAGATGTTGTCACAACTTTCATCGTCTACACAGGCTTTGCTGAACACCCAAGCCCAACAAGGGAATGACATTAATGAATTGAAGAAGCAGATGGGCCAGGTGATTGAATTCATGGGCCAGATTAAGGGCGGTTCTGGAAAATTACCTACTCAAACAGTTCAAAATCCTGGGGGAGATTTTCGTCCAGCACAGTGAGTATCATTGGAAGAAGCCAACGTCACATAAACATCCTGGATGGCGTTGAGCAAGAACCGGCCATTCCCAGCGACTAAAAGTGCATCATGTCTAGGCTGTAAGACATTAAAAAACAAGCGCTTGTTAGGAGGCAACCCAATGGAGGATCGACATACAGATTTGCTTTCTTTTCCCTTCCTCCTTATTAGTTTGTTAGTGTGTTAATTAGTTAGTCATTTTTGGTAAATTCATTCTCCATGCTTGGTTCTATGTTTTTCTCTATTTACATTGAGGACAATGTAGGGTTTAAGTGTGGGGGAGGGGTTTACACTTTCTTTTAGTCATAAATTATAAAATTGGGCGGACAATGAAACTTCTCGGCGGATGATGCCCTAAAAATAAAAAAAATTCGTGGGTTTTTAGTTTTCAAAAATTTTAGGTAGTTTTTGAGTGTATTTTAATGTTTTTCAGAGTCTTAGGATGCCCTTAACTCGTCGATGATGATATTTTTCTGAGACAATTTCGAGTTCATGGCTTTCATATTATTAAACTATGGAATTCTTTTGTTAATATAGATGTTTTGATTGCATTAACATGTAGTAGATATAGATAGTAAAACTTGGTACAGAATTCGCATGTTAGAATAAGTTTTAAATCATACAAACCTAAAAGTGAGTTTTTGAGCCTACATTACTTCATTTGAGAGTGAATTTCGTGCATATGGTTTTCAAAAACAAAACATGCTTCATCTAATTACTTGCCATAGATTTTAATGAACTAGAGATTACTAGAACTTACTCATGTAGATTTACAACGCTTTTAAGTTGATATATGCTCTGATTTTGGATATGATTAAAGGCAAATTAGGTTACCACCACTTAAACCAAATGGCCTTGTGTCCTTTTGTGCGCACGAGTTGTGACACCCTTAGATTACCCATTTGTGCCTGCATTAAGCCTTTTCTTTCATTTACCACATACATATCTAAACACTTAGCCTAGTGTAGAGTTTCCAACCCTTGTTCAAAGACTTGGTGAAGAAGTTTCGAAGCTAGCATAAAAGAAGTGGCGAAAAAAAAAAGAGATGAAAGAATACAAAAGAAGGGAAGACTTGTCCAAAAAAGATGATTGCCGAAAATACAAAAAAAAATATAAAAAAGAGAGAAGAAAATATCGAGAGCAAAAGAAAAAGAAAAAAAAAATGTGTAAAAGCTCTCTGGCAAAAGTTCTAAGTGTAAAAGTTTGGACAAGTGAAGTTTAGAATGAAGTTAGGGCCCAAAAAGATGAAAATTGGCCCCCGATCGTGAGTTTGACACAAGAAGAAGTGTAGAAAGGATGAGCCACGAATTTGAAGAATTCTAAGTGCTAAACTAAGTCTTTGGAACGTTTTTACACCACCACTTATCTAAATTTCGAATGCCTTAACCTTAGCCCCATTACAACCTTTCTAAAGTCCTTTATGATCCTTAAGATGAGTAGCCTTCAATTGGTTGAGTAAGTTACATGAGTAAGCATATGGTTTGGTTCATTTGTGCAAGTAATTATGAGGTATTTCGATGCAATACATATACAGTTGAGTGAACCTCTTTTCATGAGTGAAAATATGATGAGTGCATCCATGTGAGATTGATTTAAACTTTTTCGAAGCATGCATAGCTTATAAATCACCATTGTTTTCATCTAAGTCTTACTTGTTCATGCATGAGAATATCTTTATTAACTCTTGAATTCCTTGTGCTTTAATTTTGTGAATTTTCATGAAATTTTCGAAATTCATTTGTTATAGGGCTTAGTAGTATTTTTGTTGGAAAAATTTTGAGTCTTAGTTTAATTTAGTGTTTGCTAAGGGACTAGCAAAGTTTAAGTGTGGGGGATTTGATCTACGCATTTTAGGCGTATTAATTAATGTGTTTTCTCTACATTTTTACTTTGATAATTGCTTAGTTTTATTAGTTTTAACTTATTTTGTTAAATTCAGGTGTTGACCAAAAGAGACGGAGTAAAGGAGTCTACAAGCACGCAAAACGCAATAAATCCGGAGAAGAAATAGTCCGAGGAATGGTCTTCAAATGGTTACTAAAATACATTCCCATATGGTGTCAAGAATTGGAAACCAAATGCCAAATAAAATGGATACCAAAATGGTGGACAAAAAGATGAAGACATTTCTCCTGCGCGACCCAGGAAAGAGCAAATATGGCGGAATATATGGAGCATATAATGGACGAATTTTTGAAGGATATTCCATGAAGAAAAATACTTTATTTGAGGCCCAAAATATGTGCAAGAATATGGTATATTCGGCCAAGAAGTATTGGGGAATAAGGAATGCAAGATTTGAAGATATAAAGATTTCCTTTTCCTTGAAGAAGAAGAAAACTGGGCAGTCAGGTCACTCAACTTCTAAAATCCGTAGTAAATTCAATTCAACTCCAAATATGGCGTTCATTATATGGATTTTATAGCCCTTTGAATAAGCTTTCCAATGAAACAAGAATCGGAATTTTCTGAGCTCTAGAACTCCCGAAAAAGACGTTTCAAGACAGGCTGGCAGTTCTACCCGAGTACACTAGGAAAACCTAGTTTGGAGAGGAAAGTTGGAATTCTTCACCTATAAATACAAGAGCTCGGCCTCAAAGCAAATGATCACATATTCTAGGCCTAAGCTCTGCAAAATTACTCTCCACCCTCTCCCTCAAACACCAAGGCCGAGCACGAAGTTGACTACTCCGCCATCCACCATCACTCGGATCGCTTGCATACGTTAAGTCCATACAAGTGAGAACCACCATCCTTGGAGTCATCTACACCTTGGGAGTTTGCAGCGTTAAGCGGGATTTCTTCAAAGTGTAACCATGAACCCTTTACTCCGTAGTCATATTTTGTTCTTGTATTCTTTTTGTTTGACATTGGGTTTTGGTGAATACTTTTGGATTTTTAATACTTACTTGAGTATATCTTCCATGTGTTTATGTTCTTAGTTTTGTTTGATGCATGCTATGTCTAATTCTTAATGCGTTGGGTAGTGCGGGATGATTGTGTTTTAACCTTTCGCCTGGAAGTTATTCAATGATTCTTAGATTTTAAGGCGTTAAGCTTTAACCCACATGGCATGTTGATAATAAAAATTAGGAGCATGAATTTCGAAGGTAGCTTAATTAGGTAGAGAAAATTGGCTAGGTTGAATATGATGATCACATGTAAATAATTAGCTTAGGTTTATTTTTGTCGAAAATATGGTAAGGGTTTTTGGGATTTTCTTATGTGTTTGCTTGTCTATGAGTTGATGCATGTTAGAGTCCTAGGAATACTTGCTATGTGATTGACGTTTTTAGTAAATAAATTAGTAATTAAAATCAACTCTTTTATACCCCCCTTTTACTACACAAGAATTGCATGCACCCTTCAATCCCCGGTTTAGAACGATCCCTACTTGCTTATATTATACTACATCTATAGGGTTTTAAATTGTTTATGGTTGATTTATGTGTTTAATTTAAATGCATGTTTCCGTCATATCAATTTTTGGTGTCCAACGTGTGAAACAAACTTTGTGTGTTTTACACTTAGATTTCCCATTGGTTACTATATTTCTGCATCATTTGCATTGCATTTTTGTTATATATCATTTGCATTCACGTTTAAGTGTGTTTCTGCATTTAACATTGTATATTTTTTTTTGCATTCCATATGTATTCTGTTGATACTAACGCTTGATCTGTTGAATCTCAGGCCATTTAATGAATGTCCACTCCTATTCTCCATCAACTTGAACTCAGAAACCGAACAGTTGTTAGACAGAATCAAGGGAATCAAGTTAACGCAGAAGGGGTTTTACAAGGGTCTATTTTCAACAGTCCACCAAGTAGTCCACCTAGACCACCATCACCTACATCATTTTCAGACACTTCAGAAGCCGAATCCATGGGTGACAACATGGATAACGTTGAGCAGTCCATCAGACAGCAGACTTGCTCAAATCTGGGTAACTTTGGCCCAATGTCGATCACTTATCCAACACCAACAGCGGGCCAGACTACACCAGAACTCAAGAGTGGTGTCATCCATCATTTGCCACGTTTTCATGGCCACACAACAGAGGATGCCAACACTCACTTGACCACATTTCTGTTTGTGTGTGATTCCATGTGTCCCACCAACACTGATAGGGATGCATTTCGACTAAGAGCCTTCCCATTTTCACTGGAGGAGAAGGCCAAACGTTGGCTCTTCAGTTTACTTGCTGGATCCATCACCACATGGGACGCTTGCATCCAAGCTTTCCTCACCAAGTACTTTCCGGCGTCCAAGATCACAAGTCTGAGAAAGAAGATAACGGGCGTTATGCAAGAAAGTGATGAGTCTTTCGCTACTTACTATGAAAGATTCAAGGAGTTGTGTGAATCATGCCCATCACATGGAATATCTGAGAGCAACCTCTTGACATACTTTTATGAGGGACTCAAGCCTTTGGAGAGAGAACTTCTAGATGCTGCCGCTGGTGGATCATTTCTGGAGAAGCCTGCAACTGTGGGACGTACTTTATTGAACCAGCGTGCTCTCAACACTCAGCAATATGAGGGAATGACGTTGCAGCAGACTAGGAAAGTGAGTGAGGCGTCTTCTTCAAGCACTAGTGCCGAAATTGCCAAGCTTTCTTCATTAATTACCAAGCTTCTGGAGACCAAGTCACCTAAACCACAACCACCTGCAACATTGGTATGTGGGATCTGCATGCTGGATGGACATCATAATGATCAGTGTCCTCAGAATGTACCTACTCAGAAGATGGAAGAAGTCAATGCCATTGGTGGATTTCAGAACAATCAAGGTGCTCCTCGCTACAACAATTATGGCAACTACAATCAAGGGATTCGAAATAATCATCCTGGATTTCAGTGGAGGAACAATGATGGATGCCTTAATCCTGCGCCTCAACCATTGCAACAACAACAACAGACTCAGCCTGTACTCACCAATCCGGATTATGACAAGATGTTGTCACAACTTTCATCGTCTACACAGGCTTTGCTGAACACCCAAGCCCAACAAGGGAATGACATTAATGAATTGAAGAAGCAGATGGGCCAGGTGATTGAATTCATGGGCCAGATTAAGGGCGGTTCTGGAAAATTACCTACTCAAACAGTTCAAAATCTTGGGGGAGATTTTCGTCCAGCACAGTGAGTATCATTGGAAGAAGCCAACGTCACATAAACATCCTGGATGGCGTTGAGCAAGAACCGGCCATTCCCAGCGACTAAAAGTGCATCATGTCTAGGCTGTAAGACATTAAAAAACAAGCGCTTGTTGGGAGGCAACCCAATGGAGGATCGACATACAGATTTGCTTTCTTTTCCCTTCCTCCTTATTAGTTTGTTAGTGTGTTAATTAGTTAGTCATTTTTGGTAAATTCATTCTCCATGCTTGGTTCTATGTTTTTCTCTATTTACATTGAGGACAATGTAGGGTTTAAGTGTGGGGGAGGGGTTTACACTTTCTTTTAGTCATAAATTATAAAATTGGGCGGACAATGAAACTTCTCGGCGGATGATGCCCTAAAAATAAAAAAAATTCGTGGGTTTTTAGTTTTCAAAAATTTTAGGTAGTTTTTGAGTGTATTTTAATGTTTTTCAGAGTCTTAGGATGCCCTTAACTCGTCGATGATGATATTTTTCTGAGACAATTTCGAGTTCATGGCTTTCATATTATTAAACTATGGAATTCTTTTGTTAATATAGATGTTTTGATTGCATTAACATGTAGTAGATATAGATAGTAAAACTTGGTACAGAATTCGCATGTTAGAATAAGTTTTAAATCATACAAACCTAAAAGTGAGTTTTTGAGCCTACATTACTTCATTTGAGAGTGAATTTCGTGCATATGGTTTTCAAAAACAAAACATGCTTCATCTAATTACTTGCCATAGATTTTAATGAACTAGAGATTACTAGAACTTACTCATGTAGATTTACAACGCTTTTAAGTTGATATATGCTCTGATTTTGGATATGATTAAAGGCAAATTAGGTTACCACCACTTAAACCAAATGGCCTTGTGTCCTTTTGTGCGCACGAGTTGCGACACCCTTAGATTACCCATTTGTGCCTGCATTAAGCCTTTTCTTTCATTTACCACATACATATCTAAACACTTAGCCTAGTGTAGAGTTTCCAACCCTTGTTCAAAGACTTGGTGAAGAAGTTTCGAAGCTAGCATAAAAGAAGTGGCGAAAAAAAAAAGAGATGAAAGAATACAAAAGAAGGGAAGACTTGTCCAAAAAAGATGATTGCCGAAAATACAAAAAAAAATATAAAAAAGAGAGAAGAAAATATCGAGAGCAAAAGAAAAAGAAAAAAAAAATGTGTAAAAGCTCTCTGGCAAAAGTTCTAAGTGTAAAAGTTTGGACAAGTGAAGTTTAGAATGAAGTTAGGGCCCAAAAAGATGAAAATTGGCCCCCGATCGTGAGTTTGACACAAGAAGAAGTGTAGAAAGGATGAGCCACGAATTTGAAGAATTCTAAGTGCTAAACTAAGTCTTTGGAACGTTTTTACACCACCACTTATCTAAATTTCGAATGCCTTAACCTTAGCCCCATTACAACCTTTCTAAAGTCCTTTATGATCCTTAAGATGAGTAGCCTTCAATTGGTTGAGTAAGTTACATGAGTAAGCATATGGTTTGGTTCATTTGTGCAAGTAATTATGAGGTATTTCGATGCAATACATATACAGTTGAGTGAACCTCTTTTCATGAGTGAAAATATGATGAGTGCATCCATGTGAGATTGATTTAAACTTTTTCGAAGCATGCATAGCTTATAAATCACCATTGTTTTCATCTAAGTCTTACTTGTTCATGCATGAGAATATCTTTATTAACTCTTGAATTCCTTGTGCTTTAATTTTGTGAATTTTCATGAAATTTTCGAAATTCATTTGTTATAGGGCTTAGTAGTATTTTTGTTGGAAAAATTTTGAGTCTTAGTTTAATTTAGTGTTTGCTAAGGGACTAGCAAAGTTTAAGTGTGGGGGATTTGATCTACGCATTTTAGGCGTATTAATTAATGTGTTTTCTCTACATTTTTACTTTGATAATTGCTTAGTTTTATTAGTTTTAACTTATTTTGTTAAATTCAGGTGTTGACCAAAAGAGACGGAGTAAAGGAGTCTACAAGCACGCAAAACGCAATAAATCCGGAGAAGAAATAGTCCGAGGAATGGTCTTCAAATGGTTACTAAAATACATTCCCATATGGTGTCAAGAATTGGAAACCAAATGCCAAATAAAATGGATACCAAAATGGTGGACAAAAAGATGAAGACATTTCTCCTGCGCGACCCAGGAAAGAGCAAATATGGCGGAATATATGGAGCATATAATGGACGAATTTTTGAAGGATATTCCATGAAGAAAAATACTTTATTTGAGGCCCAAAATATGTGCAAGAATATGGTATATTCGGCCAAGAAGTATTGGGGAATAAGGAATGCAAGATTTGAAGATATAAAGATTTCCTTTTCCTTGAAGAAGAAGAAAACTGGGCAGTCAGGTCACTCAACTTCTAAAATCCGTAGTAAATTCAATTCAACTCCAAATATGGCGTTCATTATATGGATTTTATAGCCCTTTGAATAAGCTTTCCAATGAAACAAGAATCGGAATTTTCTGAGCTCTAGAACTCCCGAAAAAGACGTTTCAAGACAGGCTGGCAGTTCTACCCGAGTACACTAGGAAAACCTAGTTTGGAGAGGAAAGTTGGAATTCTTCACCTATAAATACAAGAGCTCGGCCTCAAAGCAAATGATCACATATTCTAGGCCTAAGCTCTGCAAAATTACTCTCCACCCTCTCCCTCAAACACCAAGGCCGAGCACGAAGTTGACTACTCCGCCATCCACCATCACTCGGATCGCTTGCATACGTTAAGTCCATACAAGTGAGAACCACCATCCTTGGAGTCATCTACACCTTGGGAGTTTGCAGCGTTAAGCGGGATTTCTTCAAAGTGTAACCATGAACCCTTTACTCCGTAGTCATATTTTGTTCTTGTATTCTTTTTGTTTGACATTGGGTTTTGGTGAATACTTTTGGATTTTTAATACTTACTTGAGTATATCTTCCATGTGTTTATGTTCTTAGTTTTGTTTGATGCATGCTATGTCTAATTCTTAATGCGTTGGGTAGTGCGGGATGATTGTGTTTTAACCTTTCGCCTGGAAGTTATTCAATGATTCTTAGATTTTAAGGCGTTAAGCTTTAACCCACATGGCATGTTGATAATAAAAATTAGGAGCATGAATTTCGAAGGTAGCTTAATTAGGTAGAGAAAATTGGCTAGGTTGAATATGATGATCACATGTAAATAATTAGCTTAGGTTTATTTTTGTCGAAAATATGGTAAGGGTTTTTGGGATTTTCTTATGTGTTTGCTTGTCTATGAGTTGATGCATGTTAGAGTCCTAGGAATACTTGCTATGTGATTGACGTTTTTAGTAAATAAATTAGTAATTAAAATCAACTCTTTTATACCCCCCTTTTACTACACAAGAATTGCATGCACCCTTCAATCCCCGGTTTAGAACGATCCCTACTTGCTTATATTATACTACATCTATAGGGTTTTAAATTGTTTATGGTTGATTTATGTGTTTAATTTAAATGCATGTTTCCGTCATATCAATTTTTGGTGTCCAACGTGTGAAACAAACTTTGTGTGTTTTACACTTAGATTTCCCATTGGTTACTATATTTCTGCATCATTTGCATTGCATTTTTGTTATATATCATTTGCATTCACGTTTAAGTGTGTTTCTGCATTTAACATTGTATATTTTTTTTTGCATTCCATATGTATTCTGTTGATACTAACGCTTGATCTGTTGAATCTCAGGCCATTTAATGAATGTCCACTCCTATTCTCCATCAACTTGAACTCAGAAACCGAACAGTTGTTAGACAGAATCAAGGGAATCAAGTTAACGCAGAAGGGGTTTTACAAGGGTCTATTTTCAACAGTCCACCAAGTAGTCCACCTAGACCACCATCACCTACATCATTTTCAGACACTTCAGAAGCCGAATCCATGGGTGACAACATGGATAACGTTGAGCAGTCCATCAGACAGCAGACTTGCTCGAATCTGGGTAACTTTGGCCCAATGTCGATCACTTATCCAACACCAACAGCGGGCCAGACTACACCAGAACTCAAGAGTGGTGTCATCCATCATTTGCCACGTTTTCATGGCCACACAACAGAGGATGCCAACACTCACTTGACCACATTTCTGTTTGTGTGTGATTCCATGTGTCCCACCAACACTGATAGGGATGCATTTCGACTAAGAGCCTTCCCATTTTCACTGGAGGAGAAGGCCAAACGTTGGCTCTTCAGTTTACTTGCTGGATCCATCACCACATGGGACGCTTGCATCCAAGCTTTCCTCACCAAGTACTTTCCGGCGTCCAAGATCACATGTCTGAGAAAGAAGATAACGGGCGTTATGCAAGAAAGTGATGAGTCTTTCGCTACTTACTATGAAAGATTCAAGGAGTTGTGTGAATCATGCCCATCACATGGAATATCTGAGAGCAACCTCTTGACATACTTTTATGAGGGACTCAAGCCTTTGGAGAGAGAACTTCTAGATGCTGCCGCTGGTGGATCATTTCTGGAGAAGCCTGCAACTGTGGGACGTACTTTATTGAACCAGCGTGCTCTCAACACTCAGCAATATGAGGGAATGACGTTGCAGCAGACTAGGAAAGTGAGTGAGGCGTCTTCTTCAAGCACTAGTGCCGAAATTGCCAAGCTTTCTTCATTAATTACCAAGCTTCTGGAGACCAAGTCACCTAAACCACAACCACCTGCAACATTGGTATGTGGGATCTGCATGCTGGATGGACATCATAATGATCAGTGTCCTCAGAATGTACCTACTCAGAAGATGGAAGAAGTCAATGCCATTGGTGGATTTCAGAACAATCAAGGTGCTCCTCGCTACAACAATTATGGCAACTACAATCAAGGGATTCGAAATAATCATCCTGGATTTCAGTGGAGGAACAATGATGGATGCCTTAATCCTGCGCCTCAACCATTGCAACAACAACAACAGACTCAGCCTGTACTCACCAATCCGGATTATGACAAGATGTTGTCACAACTTTCATCGTCTACACAGGCTTTGCTGAACACCCAAGCCCAACAAGGGAATGACATTAATGAATTGAAGAAGCAGATGGGCCAGGTGATTGAATTCATGGGCCAGATTAAGGGCGGTTCTGGAAAATTACCTACTCAAACAGTTCAAAATCTTGGGGGAGATTTTCGTCCAGCACAGTGAGTATCATTGGAAGAAGCCAACGTCACATAAACATCCTGGATGGCGTTGAGCAAGAACCGGCCATTCCCAGCGACTAAAAGTGCATCATGTCTAGGCTGTAAGACATTAAAAAACAAGCGCTTGTTGGGAGGCAACCCAATGGAGGATCGACATACAGATTTGCTTTCTTTTCCCTTCCTCCTTATTAGTTTGTTAGTGTGTTAATTAGTTAGTCATTTTTGGTAAATTCATTCTCCATGCTTGGTTCTATGTTTTTCTCTATTTACATTGAGGACAATGTAGGGTTTAAGTGTGGGGGAGGGGTTTACACTTTCTTTTAGTCATAAATTATAAAATTGGGCGGACAATGAAACTTCTCGGCGGATGATGCCCTAAAAATAAAAAAAATTCGTGGGTTTTTAGTTTTCAAAAATTTTAGGTAGTTTTTGAGTGTATTTTAATGTTTTTCAGAGTCTTAGGATGCCCTTAACTCGTCGATGATGATATTTTTCTGAGACAATTTCGAGTTCATGGCTTTCATATTATTAAACTATGGAATTCTTTTGTTAATATAGATGTTTTGATTGCATTAACATGTAGTAGATATAGATAGTAAAACTTGGTACAGAATTCGCATGTTAGAATAAGTTTTAAATCATACAAACCTAAAAGTGAGTTTTTGAGCCTACATTACTTCATTTGAGAGTGAATTTCGTGCATATGGTTTTCAAAAACAAAACATGCTTCATCTAATTACTTGCCATAGATTTTAATGAACTAGAGATTACTAGAACTTACTCATGTAGATTTACAACGCTTTTAAGTTGATATATGCTCTGATTTTGGATATGATTAAAGGCAAATTAGGTTACCACCACTTAAACCAAATGGCCTTGTGTCCTTTTGTGCGCACGAGTTGCGACACCCTTAGATTACCCATTTGTGCCTGCATTAAGCCTTTTCTTTCATTTACCACATACATATCTAAACACTTAGCCTAGTGTAGAGTTTCCAACCCTTGTTCAAAGACTTGGTGAAGAAGTTTCGAAGCTAGCATAAAAGAAGTGGCGAAAAAAAAAAGAGATGAAAGAATACAAAAGAAGGGAAGACTTGTCCAAAAAAGATGATTGCCGAAAATACAAAAAAAAATATAAAAAAGAGAGAAGAAAATATCGAGAGCAAAAGAAAAAGAAAAAAAAAATGTGTAAAAGCTCTCTGGCAAAAGTTCTAAGTGTAAAAGTTTGGACAAGTGAAGTTTAGAATGAAGTTAGGGCCCAAAAAGATGAAAATTGGCCCCCGATCGTGAGTTTGACACAAGAAGAAGTGTAGAAAGGATGAGCCACGAATTTGAAGAATTCTAAGTGCTAAACTAAGTCTTTGGAACGTTTTTACACCACCACTTATCTAAATTTCGAATGCCTTAACCTTAGCCCCATTACAACCTTTCTAAAGTCCTTTATGATCCTTAAGATGAGTAGCCTTCAATTGGTTGAGTAAGTTACATGAGTAAGCATATGGTTTGGTTCATTTGTGCAAGTAATTATGAGGTATTTCGATGCAATACATATACAGTTGAGTGAACCTCTTTTCATGAGTGAAAATATGATGAGTGCATCCATGTGAGATTGATTTAAACTTTTTCGAAGCATGCATAGCTTATAAATCACCATTGTTTTCATCTAAGTCTTACTTGTTCATGCATGAGAATATCTTTATTAACTCTTGAATTCCTTGTGCTTTAATTTTGTGAATTTTCATGAAATTTTCGAAATTCATTTGTTATAGGGCTTAGTAGTATTTTTGTTGGAAAAATTTTGAGTCTTAGTTTAATTTAGTGTTTGCTAAGGGACTAGCAAAGTTTAAGTGTGGGGGATTTGATCTACGCATTTTAGGCGTATTAATTAATGTGTTTTCTCTACATTTTTACTTTGATAATTGCTTAGTTTTATTAGTTTTAACTTATTTTGTTAAATTCAGGTGTTGACCAAAAGAGACGGAGTAAAGGAGTCTACAAGCACGCAAAACGCAATAAATCCGGAGAAGAAATAGTCCGAGGAATGGTCTTCAAATGGTTACTAAAATACATTCCCATATGGTGTCAAGAATTGGAAACCAAATGCCAAATAAAATGGATACCAAAATGGTGGACAAAAAGATGAAGACATTTCTCCTGCGCGACCCAGGAAAGAGCAAATATGGCGGAATATATGGAGCATATAATGGACGAATTTTTGAAGGATATTCCATGAAGAAAAATACTTTATTTGAGGCCCAAAATATGTGCAAGAATATGGTATATTCGGCCAAGAAGTATTGGGGAATAAGGAATGCAAGATTTGAAGATATAAAGATTTCCTTTTCCTTGAAGAAGAAGAAAACTGGGCAGTCAGGTCACTCAACTTCTAAAATCCGTAGTAAATTCAATTCAACTCCAAATATGGCGTTCATTATATGGATTTTATAGCCCTTTGAATAAGCTTTCCAATGAAACAAGAATCGGAATTTTCTGAGCTCTAGAACTCCCGAAAAAGACGTTTCAAGACAGGCTGGCAGTTCTACCCGAGTACACTAGGAAAACCTAGTTTGGAGAGGAAAGTTGGAATTCTTCACCTATAAATACAAGAGCTCGGCCTCAAAGCAAATGATCACATATTCTAGGCCTAAGCTCTGCAAAATTACTCTCCACCCTCTCCCTCAAACACCAAGGCCGAGCACGAAGTTGACTACTCCGCCATCCACCATCACTCGGATCGCTTGCATACGTTAAGTCCATACAAGTGAGAACCACCATCCTTGGAGTCATCTACACCTTGGGAGTTTGCAGCGTTAAGCGGGATTTCTTCAAAGTGTAACCATGAACCCTTTACTCCGTAGTCATATTTTGTTCTTGTATTCTTTTTGTTTGACATTGGGTTTTGGTGAATACTTTTGGATTTTTAATACTTACTTGAGTATATCTTCCATGTGTTTATGTTCTTAGTTTTGTTTGATGCATGCTATGTCTAATTCTTAATGCGTTGGGTAGTGCGGGATGATTGTGTTTTAACCTTTCGCCTGGAAGTTATTCAATGATTCTTAGATTTTAAGGCGTTAAGCTTTAACCCACATGGCATGTTGATAATAAAAATTAGGAGCATGAATTTCGAAGGTAGCTTAATTAGGTAGAGAAAATTGGCTAGGTTGAATATGATGATCACATGTAAATAATTAGCTTAGGTTTATTTTTGTCGAAAATATGGTAAGGGTTTTTGGGATTTTCTTATGTGTTTGCTTGTCTATGAGTTGATGCATGTTAGAGTCCTAGGAATACTTGCTATGTGATTGACGTTTTTAGTAAATAAATTAGTAATTAAAATCAACTCTTTTATACCCCCCTTTTACTACACAAGAATTGCATGCACCCTTCAATCCCCGGTTTAGAACGATCCCTACTTGCTTATATTATACTACATCTATAGGGTTTTAAATTGTTTATGGTTGATTTATGTGTTTAATTTAAATGCATGTTTCCGTCATATCATGGACCAGGTGTTCGGACGGTTTCTGGACGAGTTTGCGGTCATGTTCGTTGGCAACGTCCTGATGTACTCCAGGAGCGTGGGCCAGTACCTAATGCAATAGCGAGTGGTTTCGCGGACTTTGCGAGACGATCAGATGTTTGTGAAGTTCAGCCAGTGTGAGTTTTGGCCGATTAGCGTGAAGATTTTGAGTTGTGTGATGATATCCGAGTGAGTTGGCGTGGACCCTGACCAGTTAGAAGCCGTGTTGATTTGGGGTTGCCCTACCTGTGTACCAGAGATCAGGGGTCTCTTGGGTTTGGCAGGCTATTACCGACGGCTTGTGCAGGATTTTTCCGGATTGACGAAAATGTGTCAAGTCGAGTGGTTCGATGCACGCGAGGAGAGTTACTTCCTCCTGCAGGATGGTTGACCGTTGCTTCGGTTTTGACCTTACCTGACGACTACGACGAGTTCGTGGGTTATGGCGATGCATCAAGGTTTGAATTTGGGTGTCCTTTGATGCTGTGTAGCAGAGCGGTGGCTCATGATTCCAGGCAGTGGAACTTTGTGTAGCTACATATCCTATGTATGATTTGGGTGTACCTGACCTTATGTTAGCATCGGAAAGTTGGAGACACTACTGCTATGGCATGCAGCGCAGTGTAGGACGTACACTGATCACTTGAGTTTCATCCACTTGCATTTTCGGCCAGATTTGGGCTTGAGGCAGTGTAGATGGAGGGAGTTGACTATTGACTATGGCTGCACATTTGAATTTGTTCGAGGAAGGCTAGAGATTGTACTTGACCATCCGTCTGGGATGTTGTTGCTGATACATTCAGTTGAGAGTTGGAGCTTCAGTATTTCGTGAATGTGTGGCTCGAGTTTCCGTATTAGCCGAGTTATGAGCTACGAGGGCTGAGTTCGAGCGGGATGATGTTGAGGCTCGTGGTTTTGTACTCATTTGGCGCTAGTGACGCGGAGAAGTGTCAGATACTTCGATTTTATTACTCGTGACGCAATCCACAGAGCAATGTAGCAGCTTGAGTGTGTACTGATGCCACATTCGTCGACTGGCGATGGCTAGGAGACAGAGACTTGCCGAGAAGTATCAGCCATTTGAGATTTCCGGTTTGACGTGGTGATTACTGCTGTGTTTGTGTATGCTTGTATGCACTTTGGTTTGTGGTGCCAGTTGTTTGACCATTGTGGACCATTTGACGAACTCAGTACAGTTCCTTATACTTTTCGGGAAATGATTTCAGTGGCAGACTGGCATAGCTGTGTTTGACGGAGATTGGCCATTTATGTGGTGTGCCTATGTCCCAGTTCGCTGATCGAGATAATCAGCTACGACTGAGTGTTGGTGAGCTTTGCAGCGAGCATTGGGGATCAGATTACAAGTTAGTACTGGTTATTGTCCTCAGATTGGTGAGCGATCTTTGAGGACAATTCAGACCTTGGAGGGCATGTTGTGGACCTTGGTATTGCAGTTCCAGAGGATTTGGGACCAGCAGTTTCAGCTGTTCGAGATTGCATGCAGTACCAGTTTGTTGACTACTGTGATTTTGAGGTTGTTTGATGTTGATTTAAGGTATGTTGTTGTACTCCATTGTGTTGGAGCGAGCTTGGCTGAGTTTGAGTTGATGTTTGATTCTGATTTTGTGGAATGTGTTATCACAGATTATCAGATTAGCGGAAATGGGTTGATTAATTCCCGAGTTCGATGTTTGTGCTATGTTGATATGCTGTTTGAGTTAGGTGGATGACTGAGTTGTGTTGGCCTTGTTGTTTTGTCCATGTGTGATCATGGGCGAGTTTGTGTTGTGCTGTATAGTTTGGCATCGCCTATAGTGTTGGCTTTTGGTGTGTGAGTTGTGTTGTGTTCCGTGTGGCGGAACTGTGTTTCAGGGTTGCTACATGTTGTGTACCCTACCTGTTCCTTATGCGGGAACACTTGGCTGTTGTGTGGAGCCAGTCCAGATTCGAGATTTGAGGGTACATGGATTTCAGCACTGAGCTATCTCCTATTGTGGAGTTTGTGATCAGAGTTGTTCAGTTGAGATTGCCGTTGGTGAGTTGAGCAGTATGCAGAGGTAGTGCTCCTACTTTTGTCGGCAGACTCAGAAATTTCGAGGTCGAAATTTTTCTAAGGGGGGTGGATTTGTGACGACCCGGACCAGAATTAGCAGTATGATCAGCTTGATTGATGAGTTACTGCGTAGTCGCAGCTGTTATTGTGGTATGATTTCCGGACTTTTCGACAGTTTGTCGTGATCGGATTATGTGTTTCCGAGAACGGTGGTTTCTCATGATTTGTTTTGAATTGTCGAATATTGTTGTGAGAATTGGACATTGTGAATATTCAGGTATTCGTGATCGTTCGTTTGGCGAGGGACTTTCCGCCGGATCACGGGTTAACGCGAACTGCGTTACGCAAGAGTGTGAGTGGACATTTCTTTTCACGGAATTCTTGCGAGTCTTTTATATGATTTTCGAAATTGAGCATGCGTATTGAGATTACGGATTACATGAGCATGTGTTTTACGAATATACGATTATACATATACGAATATACGTATACGAGTATATAAACATTTATATGCTGTTTCATGCATTTGCATCGAAATGTTTATGATTTGGTTTACACAGAGTACAGTCTTGGTTACGTTGTTGTATCGATACACTAGCCTCTCGGCTGATCCCCGATAGTAGGCATCCCAGGCGGGGCGTTACCCCGACCTGACCGGCGAGGGGCGTATCCCCGGAACCGAGGCCTTTCTGGCTTAGAATCACGTGTGGGTCTGGGATCCTGTGATTCGGACTGTACTAGCACGGTGTGTGTCTATGAGCGACCCCGTGGGATTTTTACTTGCATGCTCTGTACACTGGAGGAGTGTGAGTTTTACCTCGTGTACTATGTTGTTTTTATTTACCTGGACTCGCATATGTTTTTATAATATATATTATAACTGGTGAAAAACATTTATTTTCGTCCACTCACTCTAACGTGTTTATTGTCTTTCCCCTGGACTTTTCGGTTTCCGTGCCCAGTTTGCAGTTTAGGTTCTGGTGTCGCACGTCGTGGTCGGAGGCATAGTATTCGAGCTACTTTGTTTCATCCAGTAGGTTTATTGTTCTACCTACTGTGGTATGCGTATATGATTATGTATTAAAAGTCGCTATGAGTTTCCTATTGAATACGTTATACGATTTTACCCGGATTTCAGTAAAGTATATATTATATGTATTGTTTACTTTACTGTTGATATATTGAGAAATCCAGATGGGATTGGTGCCCATGGTTTGCTTTTTGTGGCATAGGATGAAGTGTATTTTCCGCGTGCAGGTTAAGGTAATTCCACGCTAGTAACGAAACTCTGCCCAAATTTCGAAAAGTTTTTGTTGATTCGTGTTTTCGAAGGGGTTTGATTCCGATTTAGGAAGCTAAATCTGGATTGGGTCCTTTCAGACATATCTTCGATTCCATATGGAAGACAAATCCAACTCTTGTTCATCCTGAAAATATTTATATATATACATGCACTAATTAAAAATTTATCATTATATTTATATATATCTTTAAACTACAAATTACATTAATTCTGCTACTACTTAATTACAAATTAACACATACTTTATATATGCATAATATCAACAATTAACATATAATTATATATATTCATCGAAATCAATGCAAAATCAACAATTAATATATACAATAATTCAACTCAAAATCAACTTAAAATCAACATTCAACTAAAAATCAACAATCAACACACATATATATATATACGTATATATATATATATATATATAGCGGGATATAGCTTCATGAACTCATTTTGGACAACTTCCGACAACACCTAACGATTTGAGAGCGATTTGTGTTTTTCTCCCATTTTTTTTCGAATGAATAAGCTGCTGCCCTGATCTATAAATTTAAAGAACTTTAGCCGACGATGTTATTATTTTGTCGGCTAAAAGACATAATTTTCATCAGCTAAAAACAAAATTTTCATCCGCAAAAGTCACACTTTAGCCGATGATTATTTTGAGATAAAGCCGACGACATTTTTTCCCTCTTCGGCTATAATACTTTAGCCGACGAGTAGAAACTTTAGACGACGACGCAAAGTTGTCGTCAGCTATAGTATAGTGTAGCGGACGGAAAAAAAATCGTCGGCCTGGTTTTTTACTTTTGTCGGCTAAAGTGTTTTTTCTGGTAGTGTTATCATTGATTTCTATCAAAAAAGTTGTCACATTTCTTGGACTTCACAACATTCTCATCCTCTAGTTAGTTTTCATTGGTTAAGAATCTAGTATCCATAAAATCACAAATTTCTACAGTTGTATAATAAGGGTAGTGGCATCAATTCAGTTATTCAATTCGAGAGTGAGTCTGGGTATGTAAATTAGTACATCTTTGTTTTACCACCTTGAGTAGACAGATATTTTAAGCAAAGGCGTATGTCTATTTCCAACAAATCTTTCAGCGTTGGACAGTAATAGAAACATTTCTATGTAAGCTATTGATGTTGTATTTTGCTACTTGAAATTGAGGTACTTGAATTCTGAAATTGGTCACTTTGAGTTTCGAGACTCAAGATATACATAACCATTACTTATTCATCTCAGTCAGAGTACATGTTAATAGGATTACACAATGCAGGGATACGTAGTTCATAACTTCAGATTAGATAGTGAATTGTGATGACAATTTGATTCCCTGTAGTCTACTCGTAGTTTTGGGCGTATTTGAGACAGATCTCAGTAATTTCTTATGAGCCTTGCTACATTATAGTTATTAGTTATTGATATTTGAGTTAGTTCTTATAATTTGAATTGTGAAGATATTTGGTATTGTGATCTTTGTGAAACATAAATTCGGATGGGTATCAATGGTTTATGTGAAAGGACCCGACTCTGATTTAGTTGCCTAAACCGAAATCAAACCCCTTCGAAAATATGACCTTAAATGTTTTTTACCAGAGTTTACTTTGAAACATGTGAACCAATATTAGAACCTGCAAAGAAACACACTTCGAATATTGCACATAATGAAAAGACCCAACCCCGATTTAGCTTCCTAAATCGGAATCAAACCCTTCCGAAATCACGAACCAACAAAAACTTTTCGAAATTTGGGCAGAGTTCCGTTACTAGCGCAGAATTACCATTACCTGCACCCGGAAAATTACACTTCATCCTATGCCACAAAAAGCAAACCGTGGGCACCAATTCCATCCGGATTTCTCAATATGTCAACAATAACGTAAAGTAGTAAATATATATGTACTTTACTGAAAATCCGGAGTAAAATCGTATAACATATACAATAGGAAGCTCAGAGCGACTTCTAATACATAATCATATATGCATACCACAGTAGGTAGAACAATAAACCTACTGGATGAAACAAAGTAGCTCGAGCACTATACCTCCGACCACGACGTGCGACACCAGAGCCTGAACTGCAAACTGGGCACGGAAACCGAAAAGCCCAGGGGAAAGACAATAAAACACGTTAGAGTGAGTGGACGAAAACAAATGTCTTTCACCAAGTAATATATATACATATAAAATCATATGCGAGTCAATACACGAAAATCAAATGAAACGTGAGGAGACATCGGCTACCACTCACGTACAGAGCATGCAACGTAAATGTATCGCAGAATCTCTCATGGACTACCACGCGATAGCACAGTCTGAACCACGGGATCCCAGACCCACACGTGATTCCTAGCCAGAAAGGCCTCGGGTCAGGATATCTATCCTTCCCGGAGCGTACTCGGGGATCAGCCGAGAAGCCAATGGCTATCGATACCACAACATATACTGAGACTGTACTCTGTGTAAACCAAATCATAAATCTTTTCTATGCACATGCTTAAAACATAATATGTATGTATGAATATATTCGTATACGTATATTCGTTTATGCATAATCGTAAAACACATGCTCGTAAAATCATAATCAATCTGCATGCTCAAGTTCGTAAATCATAAATAAAAGACTCGCAATCAATCCGTGAAAATAAATGTCCACTCACAGACTGGCGTAACGCGTATCGCGTTAACCCGTGATCCGGCGGAAAGTCCCTCGCCAAACGAACGATCACGAACACCTGAATATTCACAAAATCCATATCTCAAACTCATATCTCGACAATACAAGACAAATCACGAGAAACCACCGTCCTCGGAAATACGAAATCCGAATACGACGAATCGTCGAAAATCCATATATACCACCTCAATACCTCGTTTTACTTTCGGATGCTCAAATTGAGAAACGAACCTCCCCACTGCGATCAGAGGGCGATTTCGAGTCAAATGACATGCAACTTGCCGAAAGTCCAAAAAGTCAAACTTTGACCGTTGACCGCCGTCCACGGCGGCGCCACTGTTGACCGGAAGAATTCATGGCGGAGCAACCCCTATTCCACTCAAAATCACCCACTGAGCAACTTCCATAACTGCACCGAAGGCCAATTCTCACTCTAACCATGTCAATTTCATGAAAAACCGAATGTTCACACAAATTTCAATCCCAAAATTCTCCATACACAAGCAAAATTAGATCACCAAACTTACATGGTAGCTTGTAGGTGAGGAGAGCTTCAAAGCCCACTAAAAATTTCAGCTCAATTCGGCCAAAATCAAGCAACCCGAATTCACCAAAATCTCCCCATTTTCAAGTCGGAATTCCTCCTTTTCCGGTAAGCTACACCGTGCATGGTGGCCGGAGACGTGATGGGGACGCCGAGACGCTTCGATGGGGTCCTTCCCCAAGGCCGGAGGTGGCCGGATTAGGCTCGCCGCCGACCACCGTGAGACGCCGTCGAACACCCTCCATAACTTCGGTCAAACCGAGTTGACCAAGTCAACTCCCCAAATGGTAAGTTTGACCTGCCCAAAACAGCAGGTTTCCATATATAGGCTTTCCCGATTTGGAAACTCATGTTTATCCAATTCGACGAACTTAAAACACACGTAACTTTCGTGTCGTATATCCGATTCCGATAATTCTCGCGGCCACAAACTCGTCTCGACGTACTCTTCAATAATCACCCAAAGTCAAGCACATCGGCCAAACGGATAAAAAGTCAACCCTTTAAAGCAACACACATTTAAATCGACTAAACAAACAACCAACAGAAATAATCACAACTTAATCTCCGTAACTCAGAATAATGCTCCGGAAGTTCCTACAAACTTGAAATTAAATTCTGAACAACTTTCGTGAAGAAACCGAAACCAAATTCTCGTCCGATAATTTAGTCATTAAGTAGCCCACCATTTAAATCCGAACTTCAAATATTCATATTTAATTCCTCGGTCGTCCAAATAACGATCCGGAACCGCCCACGAACTCGTAATCACATATAGAACGACTCTCGAGAAGAGACCCAACTCCAATTCTCGGCCAATAATTTAGTCGTTAACGAATCCGGTAATCCAAACGACTGTCGGAAACCTGCGACAACGCAGTAACTCACGTATACAGCTGATCAAACTGCTGATTCTGGTCCGGGTCATCACACATAAGCCAAACCGTGGGGCTCCGTTCCCCATCCGGATTTCTCAATATCATATATATAATAATCCAAAAGGTTTACAAGAAATCCAGAATCATTCAGGAGTAAACTCAATTGAAAACACAACATAAGTATTCAAAGCGACGCCTATATACATCATATACAACTAGCAGGTCGAACAAGGAACCTACAGAAACTGAAGTGTAATCTAAACTCTACGTCTCCACCATCGACGTGCAACCCCGGAATTCAAACTGCAAACTGGGAAAAGGAAACCGAAAAGCCCAGGGGAAGACAAATAAAATTATTAGAGTGAGTGGACGAAAATAATAATATGTCTTTCCCAAATATATGCTCATAAAAGCATAATGCGAGTCAATGCACATGAAAATCTCGACCAGGTACATTTTTCTTGATCCATAAATATGCATGTAAAATCCTGCGGGGTCACTCATGGACTTCTCCGCATAGTACAGTCTAATCACGAGGAATCACGGAATCCCAGAACCCCTCGTGATTAATAAGTCTGAAAGACCTCAGGTCAGGATATCTGTCCCCCCGGAGCATCTTGGGGATCAGCCGAGAAGCTAAAACATCAATGCATACCTCTATATCCGAGATTGTACTCTGTGTAAACCAAATCATAAATCGTTTTCATGCACATGCATAATCGTAAATGCATAATCATAAATATATACTCATAAAATGTATAAATCAAGACTCGCAATTCAACTGTAAAAATAAAATGTCCACTCACAATATGAAACTAACTCAGAGGTCCGACGGAAGATCCCTCGCCAAACACTCGATCCCGATCACCTGAATAACAGGGATACGATCTATACATATTGAAACATAACAAACGGAGCTAATACATCAAGAACCTCGCGTTCTCGAAAGACGTGTCGCTCGAAATATCGACAAGGATAACTAAATTCCCGAAATACACCCAAACAACCCTCATCCCAAAATAGAATACTCAAATCAACTCAAAAACCTCACGACTACGATCGGGACGCGATTACGAGCAAAATGGTATATAAATCTCCAAAAGTCCCAAAAAGTCAACCTCGCCGGAGCTCTGTCGTTGACCGCCGCAAGCAGCAGCGGTGTGGCGTCAACGGTGACATTCTCCGGTGACCCATACCTCAAAATTTTCCTCTCTTCAAACCCAACATTTTTTCTCAAAGGACCACCACTATCCAATCACCACCGTGACCAGAATGAAGCTTGAAAGCCATGGAGTTCAAATCGGCTGGAAAACTTCACCGGTGAAATACTCCACTGTGGAGCCACCACGTCCTCCCAAACTCAAGGGTTTCCATCCCCAACTCAAGCCCAACCTATTCCACCCAAAAACCCAATCGAAAAATCGCAGGAAAACCTCCCCCCAAACCCAGCGATTCCGTCCAACTTCACCTCCACATTACTCTAACAAAATCAACACAAAACAACCCAATGAATACATCAATCAATAGCCCTAGAGGAGAGCTTCAAATCCCTGACCAAATTTACGATTCGGATAACTCAAATCCAAACGGATAAGTACGACTAACTCGACGATAATTTCAAATATTCATTTTAATTTATATTCTCCAATTATCCAAAAAATCCTCTGAAACCTCCTACAAACTCGAAATTAAGTCCTCTACAATTTCAGCGAAGGAACTCAAACCAAATTCATATCCAATAATTAAGTCGTGAACAAACCCGCCATAACGACCAATTACGACTAACTGCAACCAATCGTGAAATGTGCAAATCAAGCCAATTAACATACCATTTCCGGTTCGGGTCATTACATTATGTTCATAGCGTTGTTCATTTTGATTATGAGAAATTCAGATGGGAATCGGTGTCCACGGTTTATTTTTGGGATTTGGTTATTCGAAGTGTTCTCTTCATGTAGGTTTTTTGTTTCCTTAAGTTTTAGGAAAAACTATGCCCAATTTTTGGTAGAATTTTCAAGGATTAGAGAACTGAGTATTCGCTTGCGATGGGTCAAATGCCCACTTATGTTACGGCTTTAGAATGGTTAGTCTAAGTCCTAAGTTTGTAACCTTGGTAGCTTGGAGGGTCTGTGTGTTCGTAGAGGGACACCTCAAGTAAGTTTTCAGTGCAGGGTTTTGGTGGTGATCAGGGATCCACTTTAAGAGTTAAAAATGCACCACTACTCAGACAGCTGGCATATCAGAACTGGAACCGACGGAGATGACCGGCTAGACTGATCAGACATGCCGACTACATTAATAGAACTTGCCAATAGTGTTGGCGTATTTATCAAAAGGTTTTCGACGTTTATGTTACATAGCTAGCAACAAGATCTTTTCATGTACCAATTTTATAGTGAGTAGTTGTTGGTGACTCTCTACTAGAAGAGAAAGACCTCGTGATAAGTATTGCGGTTGACCTTTTCGGTGGTGGATGTTACTTCCAAGCCGAAAGAACTCATGCTGAAGTAGTACCCGTTGGTGCTTTACTAGGATATTCATAAATTTTGAGGATGACATTTTCTTAAGGGGGGTAGATTGTAACATCCAGTCTTGAAATTAACCTCTTATATTCTGATTAAGTGTTAATCGATGATGGTAACTAGTTTTTACTGTCGATAATTATCAATGACTCTTTTTATTGGAATTTTATCAATTATTTTTTTTGAGAAATTTATTGAGCGAAGTCATTGAGTTTGTCAAGACGAGTTTGTAGCCATGTCAAATGTTAAAATCAGAGTTACAATAAAAAAATTATGGTCAACGGAAGTTTTGTCGAGAATTACGATCTCAAAATATGAAAAACTACACGAAGATATATATGAGTTTCCATTTTTGGAAAGTGGGAGACTTTTCCATTTTGGGAAAAGCAGGTTGACCCATATTGACCGAATTCCACTAGTCCAAAATCGCCGCGGAAGTCTGTGGCGGCGTTGCGGTGGTTTTCGGCCACCTCCAGGCTTTAAATTGGTCGGGATCGACGTGTCTCGTCGTCCTCTATATGGTCCTGCCCTCAATTCCAGCAATTAGAGGCCAAGGTGAGAGAAACAAGGGAGAGAAGGTTTAGGGTTTCGGGTGAACTTTGTCACCATCCTGGCGTACTTTCCAACCACGATTCAAGTATGGTTGGACTTGTTATGAGGTGTAGATTGTGATGATGTTTGTGTTTTGGACTTGTTATCAGGCCGTATCGCCATCAACGGTGGCAGCGGTTAACAGAGACGATATGCGATGAGGGGTTGGAGGTTTTGTAATCCACCTTCGTGGGAGTCAAACCCAACCGGCCTCGAGCTCTGTAGTGGCTCAACGGAGCCGGAATCAGGATTCAAAGTTTTCCCACGAATTTTGATTCGCTAGCTTTTGGGGTTATTTCGATCCACATTGTTAAGAATTAGACATCGGTGTAGTTAAGAAAGTTGTTGGGCTTGACGAGATGAACAGATTGGTGTGTCCATCTCCACCATCAGTGGTGGTCACTGGTGGCGCGTAGGCGGTATGTGCCGCTACATGTTGTGACGCGTCTGGCCAGAAAAAGTTTCCAGTTTTATATCGTTAGATTCGTTTCAATGCCGTGAGTGTATTGGTGAGGTTATTAAATTCGTGGGACATAGTTTGGTGTGGACTTAGAATTAATCAGTGATAATTAATCGTTTTTACAATTTTATTGTTCAGTCGAGTAGTAAGTCGATTCGACCTTGAGTCGCACAATGTTTGAAGAACGTATTGTGACTTCCAAAGAGAATTAAGAAAAGAAATTATAATTAGAAATAAACTGGGAAGAAGTTCAGAAAGCACGTTATTTGAGAATGTGATGTTCTCGACGATATTGTTCGTTAGGTGAACAAGCTTAGTTATTCAATATTATTCTCGACGATTAGTTGTTAAATAATAATCGTTGTTTCAGGACGACGTGTTAGAAGACAATGATAGACAAATAGAAATGTCGAGAGACATGCCCTGGATTGATGGAAATCACGGCACAGTACTGTAAGTGGACACTTTTACTTTTACAGTCGATTAGCGAGTCTTTATTATTTATATTCAGTTCAGTTTGAAATTTTAGTGTCAATTTTTAATTTTGAAGATTAGATTCAGTACATTTTCAGTTAGTCTTGCATCGATGCATTGGTTACTTGGCTGATCCCCTAGCAGCTCCAAGGAAGGATCAGCACTTCCCCCTGGAATTCACGATGTCTTTGTGTCAGAAGTGACTGGATGACTTTAGGTGGCTTGAGGTCAGAGACCACTACTCAGTGCATCCACTTGAACACGATACTCGAGAAGGGTCAGGTGTCCCCCTCGACGTATCTCTTATATCTTTTTAATCTTTTCGACTCGCTTAGCATTTTATTATATATGTCAGTGGGAGCACAATATTGGTTCAGTTTCAGTTCAGTATATTTTTGTCCACTCACTATAACTTTTTTAATCTATATTTCCATGGGCCATTCGTTTTAAATTGCCCAGTTTGTAGAGTTTCTTCTGATGTCAAGCATGCATGCAGAACGAGGCATAGTGGTATCTACTGGAGGATCCAAGGTAGATCCTACGAGGTAGTATTCTCATCAGTGTAGTTAGTTTAGAATGACTAGTGGCTCTGATGTCGCAAATAGTTTAAAATTGCTATTTATAGCTTTCAGTTGATATATTAAAAAAATAGTTCCTTCATTTATAACTTCTGAGTTTTATCTTTAGTTTAATTCTTGTGTAATATGAGTAGAAACTTTGATTAGTAGAGTCGTTAGTGTCTAATTCTGGATTAGGCAATTAAATTCGGGTTGGGTTCTTTCACCTGTAAAAGTCTGCGGCGGACTTCTCTACTATTTCCAACATCTCCGTAGTTTGGTCCAAGGTGAAGTATACCTAAGAAAAAAAAAGATTAAATTAATTGATAAACCCTGTAATTTATAATTATTTATAAAATAAATAAAATTAAATATCCCATATTAATTACCGAGAGTTCACGGACAACTCTGAACCTATCAGCTTCTTCCAGCTGCTCCCAAGTAGGGGCTATCATACGTATCTTGCTCCATACAATATTCTCGATCTGAGTCGATGTCAAGCTGGTGAGCTCCTTCGACAAAGAGCCTTTAGTGAAAACATTGTATGCCACATCTATCTATTTCCCTAGCCTCTTGGTTGTCTCCACGATTTTGGGCCCATCCACAACTCCCAAGGTACGTTTGGGGGACGGGGCTAAGGGGTGGTAATTTCATAAAATTGAAAGAGGGAGAGAAGAAGAGAGAGAGAGAGAGAGAGAGAGAGAGAGAGAGAGAGAGAGAGAGAGAGAGAGAGAGAGAGAGAGGAGGCAAACTGGATAGAGACCAGTTTGGGTCAGCGGAGCACCAGGAGGAGGCAGAGAGGAGATGGGGAGGAGGGTTATGAGGCAGTGAGGTGGAGAAGGCTGTGGAGGAGATCGATGTGGGGTAGAGGAGGTGGCGGAGGAGGGTGCTAAGGCGGTGACGTTGGGTTTAACGAGCTTGCAGGGGGTGCCCGGAGAGAGAGATGGAGCACGGCAGTGCCGGTTTAGGGATGATGAAGAGGTGGTCGAAGAGAGATAGAGACGACATCGTCGGTTTGGGGATGGGGGTGGATGGAGAGAATTCGGGGAAATATATATTTAGGGATTTTGTGTGTTTGGGGAAGGAGATCGATCGATTAAGTCAATCTGATATACCAACTTAGGAGACAAAAATAAAATTTTCGTTGTTTAAGTACACTTAGACTACGAACCAAAAAAATTTCGTCGCCTAAGTTGTTTTATGAAATTTCCCCAAAAATTTGGCGAAACATATGAACCGCCAAATTTTTGGGGTTAGATGAAAGGATTATTTTTGTCATCTAAGTCTTCCAACTAGGCGACGAAACCATTGATGTTCGTCGCTTAAATGATACTTAGGTGAAGAAAATAATCCTTTCATCATTGAAATACAATTATGTATGTATTTTTTTCAGTATATGTCAAATTAATTTATGATAGTTGCTTATAATTAAATCATCAAAAAATGAACAGTCATATGTATCCATTCAATTAATATAATAATGTAGAAAAAATTCCACCAAATTTAGAGTAGTTTAGGATTAGATCAATTAAATTTTGTGATTAGTGAAAAATAGTTAAAAGACGGAATCGATTGTAAAAAATAAATCGTCAATCCGGTTTGAAAGTTACAAGTGTTTGTCTTGTCGTAAAAATTTAATTTATCAACTACAGAGATATTAATTGAAATTTGACATAAAAAAATTATTTAAGACTACAAACTTGTTATATATCTACTAATATTTTATAACTTAAGTATTCGTACATATATATTCACTCAACATCAATATTAAAGAAATTGAATTTGGAAAAAATAACCATTGTATATATTCATCATAACATAATATGTTAGTGGACGAATTTTTAGGAAATATGAAGTTCGTTAAAGGTTTGATCGGCGGAGTCAACCTAAAACAAAAATACTCAACAAAACGGAAACGTTTATATATGAATTTTCGTGAAAGGACCCAACCCCGATTTAGCTTCCTAAATCGGAATCAAACCCCTTCGAAAATACGAACCAACAAAAACTTTTCGAAATTTGGGCAAAGTTTCGTTACTAGCGTGGAATTACCATTACCTGCACGCGGAAAATACACTTCATCCTATGCCACAAAAAGCAAACCGTGGGCACCAATCCCATCCGGATTTCTCAATATATCAACAGTAAAGTAAAGTAGTAAATATATATGCACTTTACTGAAATCCAGTGTAAAATCGTATAACATATTCCACAGAAAGCTCAGAGCGACATCTAATACATAACCATATACGCATACCACAGTAGGTAGAACAATAAACCTACTGGATGAAACAAAGTAGCTCGAGCACTATGCCTCCGACCACGACGTGCGACACCAGAGCCTGAACTGCAAACTGGGCACGGAAACCGAAAAGCCCAGGTGAAAGACAATAAACACGTTAGAGTGAGTGGACGAAAATAAATGTCTTTCACCAGTTAATATATATGTATAAAATAACATATGCGAGTCCAGGTAAATAAAAACAACATAATACACGAGGTAAAACTCATATTCCTCCAGTGTACAGAGCATGCAAGTAAAATCCCACGGGGTCACTCATGGACTCCTCCGTGCTAGTACAGTCCGAATCACGAGGTCCTTAGTCCCCGTGACTCTAAGCCAGAAATGGCCTCGGTTCCGGGGAAATGCCCCTCACCGGTCAGGTCGGGATAACGACGTCCCTACTAGCGGCCTACCATCGGGGATCAGCCGAGAGGCAAAGTGTATCGATACAACAACGTAACTGAGACTGTACTCTGTGTAAACCAAATCATAAACAATTCGATGCAATTGCAAGAAACAGCATATAAATGTATGCATATTCGTATACGTATATCCGTATAAATAAATCGTGTAATCGTAAAACACATGCTCATATTCAACATAATCTCGTGTAAAATCTCATGCTCGTAAAACTATAATCATGCTGCATGCTCAAGTTCATAAAATGTGTATAAAAGACTCGCAATCAATCCGTGAAAATAAAGTGTCCACTCACAGACTAGCGTAACGCGTATCGCGTTAACCCGTGATCCGGCGGAATGCCCCTCGCCAAACGAATGATCACGAACCCTGAATATACACAATGTCCAATATTCAAAATCATAATCCGACAATACAAATCAAACCACGAGAACCCACCGTTCTCGGAAACAGATAATTCAAAGTCGACGAATCGTCGAAAATCCGTATATACCACTTCAATACCTCGCTTTACGTTCGGACGCTCAACTCGAAAAACGAACCTCCCCACTGCGATCGGGGCGCGATTTCGAGTCAAATGACATGCTACTTGTCGAAAGTCAAAACGTCAACTCTGACCGTTGACCGCCGCCGTTGACCGCCGTCCACGGCGGTGCCACTGTTGACCGGAGAATTTCAAGGCGGAGCCACCCCTGTTCCACTCCAAATCACCCACTGAGCAACTTCCATAACTGTACCGAAGTCCAATTCTCACTCTAACTAGGTCAATTTCATGTAAAACCGAATTGGTTCACAAATTTCAATCTCAAAATTCTCAATCCACAAATCGAATTAGAACACCATGTTTATATGGTTAGAATCACAATGAAGAGGGCTACAAAACCCAGTACCTCTTGAAGTTCATCTCGGCCCGAATCGAAAACCACCATTAACCCAAAATTCCTCCATTTTTGATCGGATTTTCCTCTCTCCTCCGTGAGCCACGCCGTGCGTGGTGGCCGGGGAAAGGCTCGGGAGGTCGGGGCGAGCAGAACGGAGTAAGCCCCAAGCCATGGGGTCGCCGGAATCTGGTCGCCGGCGTGGAGCCACCGCCACCACCACCACCGTGAGCTCTCCCTGAACTCGGTCAAACCGAGTTGACCCAAAGTCAACCCATTAATTTCAGTCAACACTTTCCCAAAAGAGCAAGTTACTATTTATAGCTTTCCCAAAACGGAAACTCCATGTTTATCCTTTTCGTCGAACTTCAAACGCGCGTAACTTCTTCATCCTAATTCCGATCCCAATAATTCTCGCGACCACAAACTCGTCTCGACGTACTCTTCAATAATCACCCGAAGTCAAACATATCGGCCAACTGAATAAAAAGTCAACCTTTCAAAGCAACACACATTAAATCGACTAAATAATCAACAAACGGCAAAATTTGCAACTAATTCCTCGTAACTCCAAATCATGCTCCGGAAATTCCCACGAACTCGAAATTAAATTCTGAAGAACTTCCGTGAAGGAATCGAAACCAAATTCTCGTCCGGTAATTTAGTCGTTAAGTAGCCCACCATTTAAATCTGAACTTCAAATATTCATAATTAATTCCTCGGTCGTCCAAATAACGATCCGGAACCGCCCACGAACTCATAATCACATGTAGAACGACTCTCGAGAAGAGACCCAGCTCCAATTCTCGACCAATAATTAAGTCGTTAACAAGCTCGGCGATTCCAAACAACCATCGGATACCAGTGACTACGCGGTAACTCACGTACATAGCTGGTCGTACTGCTGATTCTGGTTCGGGTCGTCACAAATCCACCCCCCTTAGAAAAATTTCGACCTCGAAATTTCCAAGTCTGCTGGCTAAAAGTAGGAACACTGCCTCTGTATACTGCTCAACTGCCCAGTGGCTACATTAACTGAACAACTCTGGCAACTGACTCCACAATAGGAGATAGCTCTGTGCTGGAATCTCTGTACCCACAAATCACAAATCTGAACTGGCTCCACACAAGCGCCACGTGTTCATGCATAAGAAACAAATATGGTACACAACACGCAACAACCTGAAACATAGTTCCGCCACGCGGAACACAACACACAAAGCCAACACTATAGGCGATGCCGAACCATACGACATAACACAAACTCGCATATGGCCACATATGGATCAAAACATCAAGGCAAATCACAACACGACCTGCTCATACCAACGAAACTCAAGCATCGAACTCAAACAATTATCAACTCATTTCCGCTAATCTGACAGTCTGTGGTAACACATTCCACAAAATCGAAAACAAACATCAACTCAAATTCAAACCAAACTCACTCCAACACAATGAAGTACAACATCGTTCCTCAAAACGACGTCAAACAATATCAAAATCACAGTGGACAACAACTTGGTACTGCAAACAACCTCGAACAGCTGAAACTGCTGGTCCCGAATCCTCCGGAACTGCAACACCGAGGTCCACAACATGCCCTCCAAGGCCTGAATAATCCTCGAAGATCGCTCGCCAATCTGAGGATAAGAACCGGTACTAGCTCGTAATCTGGTCTCCAATGCTCGCTGCAAAGCTCACCAACACTTAGTCGTAGCTGATTACCTCGATCGGCGAACTGGAACACAGGTACACCACGTAGATGGACAACCTCCATCAAACACAGCTATACCAGCCAACCACTAGAATCATCTCCGAAAGTACAAGGAACTGTACTGAGTTCGTCAAATGATCCACAAAGGCCCGACAACTGGTATCACAACCAAAGTATACACATACACACACAATCACAGCAGCAACCGTCACGTCTAACCGGAAATCTCAAATGGCTAACACATCTCGGCAAGTCTCTGCCTCCTAGCCATCGCCAGTCGACAAATATGGCATCAGCACACACAAGCTGCGCTCGCACAAGCTGCTATATCGTTCTTCATGTTGCGTCACGAGTAATAAACTCGAAGTATCAGACACAACTCCACATCACTAGCGCCAAACGCACACAAAATTACGAGCCTCAACACCATCATACTCAAACTCAGCTCTCGTAGCCCATAACTCAGCTAACACGAAAACTCGAGCTACACATACACACATGCAATACTGAAACTCCTGACTCTCAACTGAATACATCAGCATCAACATCATCCCAAACAGATGATCAAAGTACAATCTCTAGCCTTTCTCGAGCAACTCAAAGGTGCAGCCATAGTCGTCAGTCGACTCCATCTATCGACACTGCCTCAAGCTCAAATCTGGCCGAAAATGCAAGTGGATAAAACTCAGTGGTCAGTGTACATCCTACACCTCGCTGCACGCCATAGCAATAGTGTCTCGAACTCCTTAATGCTAACATAAAAACAGCTACACCCAAACCAAACTCCGGATACATAGCTTCATAAAGTTCCACTACCTGGAATCATGAGCCACCGCTCTGCTATACAGCATCAAAACATAACCAAATCTATACCTCGATGCATCGTCATAACCCACGAACTCGTCACAATCGTCAGGTAAGGTCAAAATCGAAGCAACGGTCAACCATCCTGTAGGAGGAAGTAACTCTTCTCGCGTGCATCGAACCACTCGACTTGACACCTTCTTCGTCAATCCGGAAAGTAGAGTAGCAATCCGGGAAAATCCTGTATAAAGCCGTCGGTAAAAGCCTGCCAAACCCAAGAGACCCCTGATCTCTGGTACAATAGTAGGGCAACTCCAAATCCACATGGCTTCGAACCGGTCAGAATCCACGCCGACTCCCTCGACTAGCATCACACAGCCCAACATCTTCATGCTAACCAGTCAAAACTCACACTGGATGAACTTCAAAAATAGTTAATCATCTCGTGAAGTCCGCAAAACTGCTTGCTATTACTTCATGTACTGGTCCACACTCTCGGAGTACATCAGGACATTGCCAACGAATATGACCGCAACTCGTCCAGAAACCGTCTGAACACCTGGTCCATCAAATCCACACGATCTACGGGGCATTGGTCAACCAATGGCATGACCAAGAACTCCAGATGCTCGCTCCGAGATCCGAAAGCTGTCCAAATCACATCTGACTCATCGGTCCTCAACTGATAATCTCCAATCCCGAAATCAATCCTCAACAAGACTGTAGCTCCATCAGCTCCGCTAGCTCAGAACAACAAGACGTCGGTAAAATGAGTCCAGCGCCTGGTATAAGCTCAATGATGTAGTCGGTCTCCCGAACTGGAGAAACACCTGGTAACTCCTCCGGAATACACCTGGAAAACTCGGGAACCACCTCAATGTCACCAATGTCGGGCACAGCAACCGTAGTATCCACAATATGAGCTAAGCAAACAACACAACTCGTCTCCATCATTCACTTGACCATCACCGCGAAACAACATTTCGGGAAAATCTGGTCGTCGAAACACAACCTCCTTCTCGAGGTACTCAAACACAACCAAATGCGTCGTCAGTAAGTCCATACTCACAAACTTACTAAAACCACAATGTCCAGCTATAACAAATCCGCGGCTAACACATAATCTCCAACAAGGATCTCGCAACCTCCAGATGGATGCAACACTCTCCAAAACCTCGGAAGTTGAGATACAGGTACAATAGCCATGGATATCAAACAACAGCAACCTCGGAGAAAAATCTGTCCTCAAACAAGGTCATGGCACGAACTACAACATGCCCAACTAGCCGCCCACATCAATTGCGACTTACTGAATGGTTCGTCAAAATGGTACATGAATCAAACCACATGAATAGCATCATGATCTCCTCGTGAACTCTGAGCTACCAAACCGCCAACACAGCTGGCTGAGGGCGCTCTCTCGTAACGTGACCCTCCTGGCCACCGAAACAATAACTAAAAGTGCTCCACAAACACAAGTCACCGCAACACCTGCTGCGTGAAAGGATCACCAAGGATCGCCCAACTCATGCCACAGGAGCAAATCCGCTACTCTGTGATCTCCGCCATCGCCAAACGAATCAGCAGAGGATCCTCAACATAATCGAAAAGACCACAGTCTGATGAAACCACTGATCCCGAAGTATCGGAACTCAACCTCATCACAACATCTCGACTAAGTCCACTTTCCTCAAACCATCACATCGAAAACTGTACACATCTTTCCCTCACAATAACCTCGCTGCTGAGTGCAACACACTAAGCTCCTCACAGATATTTCGAGGCACATCAATCAAACTCTCTCTGATACTCAGGTTCAAACTCATTTCGAACCTCATGCATAGCTCCCTCTGAAGCCACATAACACGTGCAAACAAGAACAAACACGTGGACAAAGCATCTCTGCCTCAGGTAAGTAAACACTCCACATATGATTGCTGGATAGTCTGATTAAACCATTACCGTCAAAACAACACCCTGAATGTAGGCCATGGAGTCGCAACCGGAACTCACACAATATCAGCCCACCAAATACAACAAACTGACTCAGGCACACATCACTGCCACAAATCTTAGCTCTGAGGCAACATATAGACGCTCATATACACATCCTCAGGCAAACCGTGCCACACAATTCTCTGAACTCTGAATACTCATCTGAATCCACTGTTCTCTGGCAATTCACGCGTCGTATGATCCTCAACAGGATCCACAACCGAAACGACACGGAAAGCACGTCAGGAGGCATCCTAATGAATACAATATCGTTCACAACAAGTGGAACGTAATCATGGAACTTCAAATATTTGAAAGTATACAACACCCGGAATATTGATGATTATCCGCCGGCCGGTCGGGTCACCATTCCAGACATGCTGTACATTCTCAAATACCCTTAGTAAACACGACTACAGAAGTCTACAGAACCTATAACCTAATGCTCTGATACCAAGCTGAAAGGACCCAACCCCGATTTAGCTTCCTAAATCGGAATCAAACCCCTTCGAAAATACGAACCAACAAAAACTTTTCGAAATTTTGGCAGAGTTTCGTTACTAGCGTGGAATTACCATTACCTGCACGCGGAAAATACACTTCATCCTATGCCACAAAAAGCAAACCGTGGGCACCAATCCCATCCGGATTTCTCAATATATCAACAGTAAAGTAAAGTAGTAAATATATATGCACTTTACTGAAATCCAGTGTAAAATCGTATAACATATTCCACAGAAAGCTCAGAGCGACATCTAATACATAACCATATACGCATACCACAGTAGGTAGAACAATAAACCTACTGGATGAAACAAAGTAGCTCGAGCACTATGCCTCCGACCACGACGTGCGACACCAGAGCCTGAACTGCAAACTGGACACGGAAACCGAAAAGCCCAGGTGAAAGACAATAAACACGTTAGAGTGAGTGGACGAAAATAAATGTCTTTCACCAATTAATATATATGTATAAAATAACATATGCGAGTCCAGGTAAATAAAAACAACATAATACACGAGGTAAAACTCATATTCCTCCAGTGTACAGAGCATGCAAGTAAAATCCCACGGGGTCACTCATGGACTCCTCCGTGCTAGTACAGTCCGAATCACGAGGTCCTTAGTCCCCGTGACTCTAAGCCAGAAATGGCCTCGGTTCCGGGGAAACGCCCCTCACCGGTCAGGTCGGGATAACGACATCCCTCCTGGCGGCCTACCATCAGGGATCAGCCGAGAGGCAAAGTGTATCGATACAACAACGTAACTGAGACTGTACTCTGTGTCAACCAAATCATAAACAATTCGATGCAATTGCAAGAAACAGCATATAAATGTATGCATATTCGTATACGTATATCCGTATAAATAAATCGTGTAATCGTAAAACACATGCTCATATTCAACATAATCTCGTGTAAAATCTCATGCTCGTAAAACTATAATCATGCTGCATGCTCAAGTTCATAAAACGTGTATAAAAGACTCGCAATCAATCCGTGAAAATAAAGTGTCCACTCACAGACTAGCGTAACGCGTATCGCGTTAACCCGTGATCCGGCGGAATGCCCCTCGCCAAACGAATGATCACGAACCCTGAATATACACAATGTCCAATATTCAAAATCATAATCCGACAATACAAATCAAACCACGAGAACCCACCGTTCTCGGAAACAGATAATTCAAAGTCGACGAATCGTCGAAAATCCGTATATACCACTTCAATACCTCGCTTTACGTTCGGACGCTCAACTCGAAAAACGAACCTCCCCACTGCGATCGGGGCGCGATTTCGAGTCAAATGACATGCTACTTGTCGAAAGTCAAAAAGTCAACTCTGACCGTTGACCGCCGTCCACGGCGGCGCCACTGTTGACCGGAGAATTTCAAGGCGGAGCCACCCCTGTTCCACTCCAAATCACCCACTGAGCAACTTCCATAACTGCACCGAAGTCCAATTCTCACTCTAACTAGGTCAATT
Organism: Geum urbanum; assembly: GCA_946800695.1. Lineage (NCBI taxonomy): Eukaryota > Viridiplantae > Streptophyta > Magnoliopsida > Rosales > Rosaceae > Geum > Geum urbanum. The sequence continues at coordinate 16,436,521 of OX326997.1, read as the reverse complement.
TCATGTAAAACCGAATTGGTTCACAAATTTCAATCTCAAAATTCTCAATCCACAAATCGAATTAGAACACCATGTTTATATGGTTAGAATCACAATGAAGAGGGCTACAAAACCCAGTACCTCTTGAAGTTCATCTCGGCCCGAATCGAAAACCACCATTAACCCAAAATTCCTCCATTTTTGATCGGATTTTCCTCTCTCCTCCGTGAGCCACGCCGTGCGTGGTGGCCGGGGAAAGGCTCGGGAGGTCGGGGCGAGCAAAACGGAGTAAGCCCCAAGCCATGGGGTCGCCGGAATCTGGTCGCCGGCGTGGAGCCACCGCCACCACCGTGAGCTCTCCCTCAACTAGGTCAAACCGAGTTGACCCAAAGTCAACCCATTAATTTCAGTCAACACTTTCCCAAAAGAGCAAGTTACTATTTATAGCTTTCCCAAAACGGAAACTCCATGTTTATCCTTTTCGTCGAACTTCAAACGCGCGTAACTTCTTCATCCTAATTCCGATCCCAATAATTCTCGCGACCACAAACTCGTCTCGACGTACTCTTCAATAATCACCCAAAGTCAAACATATCGGCCAACTGAATAAAAAGTCAACCTTTCAAAGCAACACACATTAAATCGACTAAATAATCAACAAACGGCAAAATTTGCAACTAATTCCTCGTAACTCCAAATCATGCTCCGGAAATTCCCACGAACTCGAAATTAAATTCTGAACAACTTCCGTGAAGGAACCGAAACCAAATTCTCGTCCGGTAATTTAGTCGTTAAGTAGCCCACCATTTAAATCTGAACTTCAAATATTCATAATTAATTCCTCGGTCGTCCAAATAACGATCCGGAACCGCCCACGAACTCATAATCACATGTAGAACGACTCTCGAGAAGAGACCCAGCTCCAATTCTCGGCCAATAATTAAGTCGTTAACAAGCTCGGCGATTCCAAACAACCATCGGATACCAGTGACTACGCGGTAACTCACGTACATAGCTGGTCGTACTGCTGATTCTGGTTCGGGTCGTCACATTTCGTAACTCCGATTTTGTAACGGTCAACACTCAAAAGTAAATAATTGTGTATGTTATGCCCTCCACGAAAAAAATATGTATTTTAAGATGCTTTAAATGGTCGTGCTCTTTGTTGGAGGTAGTTAATGAAATTCATCTTAGACGATGAAAAAATGGTATTGTGTCATCTAAGTGGCAACTTAAACGACGAACGATGCCCGTTTTGTTGTCTGAGATTTTGAGGGTCAGGGTTTAAGGGTTAGGGATTATTTATTAGGGTTTAGTTTTACCTTAGGCGATGATTGGAATGGTTTTGTTGTCTAAGTTATACTTGAACGACGAACCGTGATTGTTTTGTCGCCTAAACTTGGACGAGAAAATTTCTTCGTTTCGTTGTCTAAGATTATTTTTATAACAGAAAAGCATTATCTTTTTATTTGACACAAAATCATACCTGTAAGACAGAACAAGTATTAAAAATACTCTAAATTAAACCAAACCAAATTCAATCCATCGATCGATCATCCATATATAAGTCGTACGTACGCGTACAAATTAATTACATAATTAAATAATTTTGTTCAATTTTCATCTTATTAATTTACACATGCATCAATCACTTCGATCATCATAATCTTCATCAACGTCTTCCGTTTCACTCTGATCAGGCTCTTCATCCTCAAAATCATAATCTCCATCATCATCTTCATCATATACAATAAAATCTTCTTCCTCTGTCTCCTTTTCATAGGCATTAATATTGTTTAGGTCAATGATTTGCTTTTCAGTAAGATCTGTGTCGCTATCAGGTAAGGGTAAGGTTTCATTAAATCAAATTAGTTGACTTGTGTCGGGAATGACAGAAGTATTCGGCTCTTAATATGCATGGAAATTATTTCCTTAAGCATTAGTCCCTTCAAGGGTTGTGGCACTCCACATTCATCTGTGAGGCATGTGGTTAACTACTTTCCAACCTGCACTCGATTTCGGATCATCCAGATAAAACACCTATTTGACTAAGGTGACAAAAGCGAATGGCTCATTTTCATACCAACTTGAGTTTGTATCGACTAATAACATCCCGAGATGTTCTTTTGTACTCTTGAACCATTTACACTTGAATAGAAAACATTCTATCTCATTCCCATATAGCAGCTGAACGACATTAACAAGAACGCCGTAATATACATCATCACCTTCTTCTACCACGATCCCACTATTTTGTGTTATTCTTCCTTCATTTTGATAGACTAAATGAAACTTTACACCGTTGAAAAAATATCCGGGGTAAATATAGTGTTGGACCGGCTTATGGGCCAACATGTGCTTTTTCCATGACCACCACCCCTCGTGGTCAGCGGATTTATATAGATCATCAATCTGTAAAATAGTTAACAAAATATATTACTGAATATTTAATAATTTCATACAAAATTTTTGACATAGATTCTCCTAAAACTAAAGGAAACCATAAACTTGCAAGCATGCGTAAATTAAGGAAAAATACTATGAATACACAAACACCAAAAATCAACATCTGGATTTCTTCAAAGTCAAATAAAGCAAGAACAAAAAGATTATAGACTGATGTTTTAATATACCCATCTGGGAAAATAATCAGAAAACCTCTTCTTAACTTGTCTTTCAAGCTAGAGTTCATTCTTGTCCAGTTTGTCTGCCCGAATTTTCACCCCTCGTCGCAGTCCTGCAACACTACCCAATGCGCCTCATTAAGTTTTGCTTGAGTTAAATTTTCTTTTAATACTCCTCGTCGTACAACATCTGTGACGGCAGAGAGATTATGGCTAACATGTGGATTGGAGGCAGTATGGACTAGAGCTTTGAGGTACATGCTCCAGTATGTTACACACTCATGCATTAGGTATGTTTCAGCTATAGAGCCGTCCGGGATAGATTTATTTTTGAAGAATTCTTTGTACTGCATCAGTTATCTACAACAATAGGGTAAAATTAATTATATTTCACATTACTGTAAGAAAAAGATATATATAAATGATGAAAATCGTGATTAACAAATTTAGTTACATTCATGAATTGTATCTTTCCTGAGGATACATCTAAGAGCAGTGAACCAGACTGGAAAGCAACACTTGTTCGGGAAGATGAACCATGAGGTGAATCATGATTTCAGAGAAGACAAGGGGAAAATTCTCTCTAATTTGCAAAGGATGTGAATAATTTCGTGTTGTAGTTCGTGAACATCCGACTTCTTCAACTCTCTAGTGCATAACCTCTGTCACCATCTACACAATGCAGCTATTGGTTTTACGACGTGTGTAGGCAAATAAGGTTGAATTACCATTGGGATCAGACGTTGCAACATAACATAACAGTCATGAGTCTTTAGACTATAGAACTTGTGTTCCTGAACATTGACACATCGATATGTATTCGCTGCATAATTAGATGGAATACAATATCCCCCAATCCAAGCTTCACTGTGTAAGGTGCATCGGGTATCTTGTTGTACATATCATTCCTATCCCACTTCAACCACAAGGCACGGCGCAAATTCATAATTTTAAGATCCTTTCATGCTTTGGGAGTATCCTTAGTCTTTAACTTAATACCGAGAATTGTTCCAACCACATTGTCGCACACATTGTTTTCTATGTGTATGACATCTAGGTTGTTCCTGAGTTTCAACTTTTCAACCAGTAATGCAGTTCGTACAAAATACTCATGTGATGCCAGTAGCTAACATGGTGTGGAGGGTGAGGATTATGCTTCTTAACATCGTCATCATTGCTCAACACACCGAAATAGAAAATGTTTAACCTCTCAAAAATCTCTTCGCCAGAACACTGTCTGGGTTGCAGATTTTCCTCTACTCTCCCATTGAAATTATCTTTTCTTGTTACCAAGGGTGATCGTGAGAAAGCCATCTACGGTGACCCAAGTAACACATCTTTCCCGCGTGCCAACTAGAGTTGACGTCATCTAAGCAGATAGGACAACCACTATATCCTTTGGTTGTGCAAGATGCCAACATCCTATACACAAGAAAATCACTGATGGTCCACAATACAGCTGCTCTCATCATGAACACATTGTGTCAGTGAACTTGTCATAAGTTGGGACTCCATTTTCCCAAAACAGTTTAAGCTCATCGATCAATGGTCTGAAGTACATTACCTGACGATGAGAAAATTAAAGATTTTGCAGAAGATTTGGGCCTTGGAATTAGTAGAGTAAGAAAATTAAATTCCTTATTCATACACATCCATGAAGGCAAGTTATACGGCATGAGAATAACTGACCAAGTGTTGATGGCGATGCTATTATTACCTCAAGGATTGAATTCATATGTAGAAAGTCCGAGTCTAACATTTCGAACATCTACTACAGAGTCTTGAAATCCCTGTCAAAATGTTAAAAGCCTCTTCATCCGCTGGATATCTGAGCATATAATCATTTATTCTCTATTCGGCTTACCATCGCATCGCCTGTGCTATATTTAGATACATATACAAGCGTTATAGTCTAGGAATCAAGGGACGATAGCGAAGCACCTTCACGGTATCCTTCTTTTTCGAACTCCTTGCATTAGATTTAAACCACATGCACTTGTTGCATACAGGACATTAGTCCAAATGTGCATTCTCCTTATGAAACAACACATAATCGCTTATGCACGCGTGGATTTTCTCGTACTTTAACCGAGGCTGCTCAACATCTTTTTTACCTTGTAATGAGAATCAGGAAGCATGTGACCCTTAGGAAGCAAATCACATATATGTTGTTGTATATCGTTAAAACCAACAACCGAGATTTTACGCTTCACTTTGTACTCTATTTGAGTCATTATGGATTGTAAGACATTCAATTCATATCCATCGTACACCAGGGTCTGGGCTTGAAGTAGAATGTTGTTGTACTTATCCATCTCAGTAGTATCAATGTCCGAAAAGGATGCAAGGACTGTGTCATAATGAGGATTATCATAACCTCCCTCTTTGTATTGGTGTGTAACATGATTGAATGCCAGAAAAAGCATCATGCACCAAATCCATAGCGAGGTTCCAAGTGGAGGCTCAGATACCGCTAGATGAGGCACCCTGGTAACTTTACCCTGAGCTTACAAATAGTTATGATCTATAGTCTACTACTTCACCGTGCTCAATCTATGTAGTGTAACTCCACATCATACCGTGGTCATACAGATGTTGAGTCATAACAGTAATCGTCGCAAACTGATTGCTAAGACATCTTCTGCATGGACACATGTCATGACTTTTATTCGCCAATTGTATCCAACTCTTGTCTATATTTCTGCGTAAGCTAAGCGACACATAAATTGAACTATCGAATAAGCCATAAATATACAGTTTACAAAAAAATGTCAGTCTAACGAGTTTCTTATAATTCTTAACTTACAATAAATAATATTCATCATATATAATTAAATAACATAGCACAGTAATATATACATTTTACACGTATAAATCCATCGAAAAATATATTTATATATATGCATAATTATCAACTAATTAATCTAGCTAACATTTAATCAACTAATTATAAACTAATCCACTAATTAATCAACTAATTATCAAATAATCAACTAATAAACTAATTATCAATAAATTATCAACTAATTAACTAAGTATCAAGTAATTTAACATTTAATCAACATATGAATATATAATTAAGGAATTAATCTTCAAACCTGCATGATATTCATACAATTTCTTAGATGAGAGAGAGAATCTAATCTAAATAATTGATTCTACTTAGATGACGAAATGTTTCGTCGCTTAAATTGGTTTTTTCGTCACCTAAGTGAAACCTTAAATGACGAAACATACTTCGTCGCCTAAGTACTAACTTAAGCTACAAAATTGTTGTTTGTCGTCTTAGATGGTTCACTTAGGCGATGGACACTGTCTTTCGTCGCTTAAGTTAGTACTTAGGCGACGAATATTAATTATGTCGTTTTAGATATATTTTTAGATGACGTCATATTTTTTTCGTCGTTTAAGTGGTGTCTTAGACGACGAACTTGGTGAAAAATATATATTTGGTCATCTAAATCATATCTTAGGCGAGAAAAGTTTGTTTCGTCGTCTAAATCCTACCTTAACGATGAAAAAAAAATTTACGCAATGAAAAAATGTTCGTCGTCTAAATTTTACTTAGGCAATGAAACCATAATGGTTTCATCGCCTAAGTGAGTTTTTCTGGTTTGTCATGATGTTACTTGAGCTGATACTGTATTTTTTTAAACTGCTACTAAATTTTTCAAGCTTTTACTACTATTGTGTTTTTCAAACTACTATTGCATTTTTTAAGTTTCCATTTTGTTTTTTATGTAGTTTTTTTTTGCAATTTTCAAATTGCTACTATGTTATTTTTCAAAGGTTTCTTCTTGAAACAACTATTACTGAATCGTTCGCTAAGTCGCTACTAAACTGTTCTCTGAGCTGCTAGTGAAGTTTCTTCCACCAGCTACTGAATCATAAAGTGCTACTGAATCATTCTTCGATCTCCTAGTGAAGTTTCTTCCACCTAGTACTGAATCATTCTCAAAGTGCTACTGAATCATTCAAGCTCCAAGCTACTACTAAAGTTTTGTCTCGTTGCTACTGTGGGCACAAATTTGCGACGCCGCCGAGCTTGGGCTCAATGATTGAATGAAAGCACGAGATCATAGGGGATGCCTATGATCGTTGAAGGTGAAGACCTTCCTTTTGAGATCTGTTAATGATATGAAACCTTGCCATATCGCTTCTCCCAAGCATTCTTCCATGAAAACCTACAACACAAGTCCAAGCACGGTATGGTACCATGATTAAACCCTCCGACGCTCAAGTCAATACTTGTTTCAAAAATTGAATAGTATATAGGGCAGAGTTTCGTTACCTTGGACCATGCTGAGATGGTCTATATATATTGATCGGGCTAGGTCTAAGCATAATCCATATCAAATAGGATTACTTTATTTTCAGATAGGAGGAATCCATTAAGGAATGGATCTCCATATCTAGGGAAAATCAAATCTCATTATTACCACAGGCCCTTTGGTGTAATCCCCTTAGGATTCGTATAAATCTTACTCTTATCCCCTAGGATTTTTGTCAATCCCTCGAGGTCTGACTCTTCCAATCCCTCGAGGTCCGATAGTACTGTTCCTCGAGGTCCGATCATGCAATCCCTCAAGGTTTGATCGGGCTGTCCCTTGAGGTCCAATCATACTTTGGGATTGTCACACCATCTTACGATCATTTTAGAGGCTTCTACATCATTGTAGATACTTCCAGAAACCTATAGATTAATCGATTCTTACTTGGAACCCTAATCGTACAGGCCCAAGCCCATTTTTCAATTTATAGGACCACTTTTGCTTGTGGACCTGGGGGACCAGAATCCCTCCAGCTTGATGTGGCCAAATTTGACTCCCATATATACCCCCAAGGCACGCCAAGCAGACTTTGTTAATTGGTGTGGCTTCACACTCCAGCTAATTTGGCATACAAAGACGTCAAAGCAATAATATCAAACTGAAAAATAAACACATACCTTAGCCATTATCATTTCATGGAAGCGAAACTCCATCGAGAGATTTCTCATTCTGCATTCAAATTATCTTGTTCCCACAGATCTTCCATGGGATACCTCAATATTCCAGTAGGTGAATCGTTCATAAAGATGAAGGTAATAGGCTAAGCAGCCTGCTTAACTCGAATCCTTTAGCTTTCTGCCATGATGAGCTTAGGATTGTTTGAAAATCCATTCATATCTTTCCTTGGAGCCTTCCATCAGCTTGGAACGCCAAATAAATCGTTATAACCTGGTCTTCATAGAGAATGCTCACCGAAATGTTGTTGGTGAAATTTCTGGAGAATTCCTCAAGGTTTCTGAAAAAATCCTCGAGGTCTGGAAAACCCTCAAGATCTGGGTAACCTTTAAGGTATGAACAACCCTTAAGGTCAAGAAAATCCCCCTGGTTTCTGTAGATTGCTTACTTAGAAACCTTAGGGAAAATGAATGCTTTCCTTCAAACATGATCATCTTCTACCTTGGTTCGTAGGATCATCTTAGGCATGTACCCTTGCCTAGTAAGTTGATGTTGACATCTTTCCTCGTGCTCCATCAAACAGGCATGAACGAATAGTTCTTTCTTTCTCGACTTTTCAACCTCTCGTTCCAGAATAGATAGTTCACGATGCATGGTGGCAATCTGCCCTAGCTCTGTGACACTTTCCTCAAGATTTCGAGCAATCACCACCAGTTTTCATGGAAAGTTCGAGGCTTTATGAAAACTGCAACTTTTCTGGAAAATAACTTCCTTGTTTGAAAGTATTCAACTTATGAAGCATTCCATCGATTTTCCTCTAGCTTTCAAGAGTAGATCTTTTTCCCTTGAGCTTCGAGCTATTTGTGAATAGTATAGTTCAAAAAACTTTCATCAAATGCATATTTCTTGATCATTCAACAAGTCTTTCTCAAGTAAATCATTCAACTTTTTCGACATAACCAGGGTCACCTCTAAGTAGCTGTGGCCACAGCATGCCTTCATGATCTTATCGTACATTTATCTTCTTGTGCCATGCTTGTTGAATGTATGTGAACTGTTATATTGTTGATCATACAGGTCCTCTTGGGGAGGCGGTTTAAGGAATCTTGCCCGAACACCTTAGGGTTACATCGTCCAGCCCCCTCATGACCTTACCAAGGAGAAGATAGAGGCCCCTGACGAGGGCATCGTGCTCTCTCGCGTGGGGAAGCTCATCCATCCCAATTTTGCTCGGGTTTCTCTTATGTTGATATCGCCTGCCCATCTCTAGTTTCTCTGACCCTCGATTAAGATACCGAGGACTTTAGATCCCTGGAAGCCGGGAACTTGATGACGGTGTCTTGGACTTCCCTCTACGGGGTAATCCTTCTTCTCGTACATCTGACATCTTTTTGCGCCGTCTACCCAATCGTTCCTTTTACATCTAACACATCGTTCTTTTCTCTCTTATCTTACATAATCTTTGCCAATCTTGGCCTAGGGCCTAGCTCAGAAAACTCTTAGGTCAAGAGTAAATATCGTACTTTGCTTTATCGTTCTTAGCTCATCATGCTCAACTTTTTCGTACATTTTCGTATTGTGCTTTTATTCCATGCCCATCGATCTTGCTTATGGGGCTTAGGGGATCTGCCTCTGAGTGCCTGTGGCCTCAATGCGTCTCTTGGACCCCCACACGTACTAAATGCTCTCGGAAGAGGCTTAAGGAGATTGCCTTGGTAACCTTGAGATCTTTTGGGAGGTTCTCGCGGTTTTGAGACTGCCTCCCTAATGGGGGGTATGCATGGCTACCCTAGTCTATATACAGACCACCGTACTCACCCTTCCCTTGACCAAGTCTCTTCGTCCCGGGGGATCTTAGCCTTCATAGGGGCACCTGATCAGGGTTGCCCTTCGAGCTCAGATCTCACTAGTGGGGCTTATCTGCAGTGCCGAGACGGGGTCTACCAACACTTTTCTTATCGACTTTGACTTATCCCTAGGGTGTCGTCACATGCATACACTTGGGACTTAGAATGCCCAATTTTCCAGAATATGGCCAAGCCACTACCAGGGTGTTTGTTAATCTTACCACGTACATTCTAACCTTGAGGACTTTACTGACCCAAGATTACTGTGAGCTCTCGTGGGGTTTGCTCCAAATGTTTTGGTCTATCCACGGGCGTCCTCCTCAATGCCCTAGTCCTTCCTCCATCGAGGTGCATTACTTTTGGAAGGGCCGACCTGCTCGCAGAGTGAAAGTTCTTCCCTGGGAACCGATGTCATTTTCCCCGCTCAAACTCGTTGCCTTTCTTGGGCTTTAAGCTCCCCCTAATCATATTTATCAAACATATGGTACACTTCAACAAGATTGTACATCGAATAGAATCGAACAACACATCAAACAAATCGTACACTTCAACCAGATCGTACATCAAACAGAATCGAACAGACTAGCTTCTTACTTGATCGTGCACAATCAATCCATCAAATAAATCGTGGAACCATCCTTTTGAGGGATAAGCATCATTTCTGGATATATTTCTTGGAGCTTGTGCAAGAGATTCCTTCCCCCCCAGGAGATATTCTGACCTGCTGTCACGAACCTGAAGGGAATGCCCAGCTGTCGCGGACCTCGAGGGAACTTTATGGAATTGAGGAAACCTCGAGGGACTACATTGGTAGGATCCCTACATCAATGCATTCACTCGAAATAATTTAGGTTTCAAGGTTGACCAAGCCCATCATCGTTATCCTCAACAATAACACGTTCTATACTCGAGGACTTTATATAGATTCGTGGGAAGGTATCCCCTCAACTAGTATCATCTTCTCCACATGATATGAGAGCTTGCAAAATAGAACCTTCAAGCTTTCCTAGGTTTCCTCGAGCTCGCGATGAAGACTGATAAACTTTCTCGGAAACCCTCAGGGTTCATGAGAAACCTCGGGGTTTCCACACCGATGCTAAGTATGAAGTTTTTCCCATTTTTTGTAGTCAAGGTTGACCACAGGGGCTTCATATAAATCATACACATGAACATATTGAACACATCATCGTTCCTCATCGTACTTCACATAAACCATCATACTCCATGATCTTGCTATAGTTCTAAGCAAATATGCTCCATCGATTTTGGCCATGTTTGACGACATGATCCTCGTTGGACATGGTTTATTGTAGGGAGCAGTGATAGCCTTGATGCTTCTGCTCAGCTCCTCAAGCTTTGTCAATGTCTGACCTCGAGCCTTCTACTTGACCTCTCAAGTTCCAAAAGTCTTTAACCCTCTAGGTTAGAAATCGTCCCCTTCAGACTAGAAATCGTCCCTTCTAGGTCAGCAATCGTCCCCTAAGCTTTCCTTTCGAAAGCTCATGAGCTTAGAGGTCTTTGATCGATCCCTCAAGCTCGGTGATCGTCCCTCAAGCTTGTTGAGGATCTTTGGTCCTCAACCCCCAGCTCGGTCCTTGTACTGATGCTCAACCCCCAGCTTGTTCTTCGAACATTGGTTATCTCTGAGGAAATAGATAATCCTCAGCTCAGCTGCCCTTTCCCAAGAAAGGTTTATGCCTCCGATATGCATGCTACATATCGCATAGTTCAGTCCCTCCATTATCGTTTTGGCTAGGGGGATATATCGCTAGCAGGTCTGGCCTACTAAAGGATCGTTGGTACAACTTATCGTCTTTGATGTTGTAACGTGTTGCTTGTCGAATAACCTTCCTGGCCTTTGTACTCCCCTCAGGGAGAATTCTTGCCTCACTGTAATCCATCAGTTCGTCCACTCATTAGTTCGTCCATCACTGTCACTGCTTCCTCCTTGCTCGTACTGGGCATAAGCAAATGCTCAAAAGGGATCGTTCACCTCAGCTGATAATCTATGCTAGAGGTCAGGTTGGCCAGTGCATATGCATGTTTATTTTTTGACCTCAGCGCTGCCATAAGGGATTTGCACTTGGCTCCATTGTTGGTCGCCTTCCATCCTAAGGTTAGGGCTTCCTCCATGATCGTACCATCTGAAGTTTTAAGTACTAGACATGCTCCAACACCTTTGACCTTTGAGGACCTATCAATGTACAAAGTTCAATGGTCAACCCCTTGCTCTTGTGAAGAACAAGTTGAATTCCCACCGTTTTGTCAACCATTAGTTGAAACTGACTCCCCAATCGAAAAATCAAGTTCCTTTGCAGCAAGCCCCTGTTGAGGTACATTATCTCTTAACTTTGCGTTTGAAAAGAGTGATACATGGGTAGATACTCCTTGCCCCCAGTATTCTGCTAAACTGTTCGAGTCTTGAAGAATACTCAATGCCCTTAGCTTGAATTCACTTCGTGCACAACCCCCAGCACTTTCAATCTTTTTTTCAATAGTCATCCAACAAGCTTCTAAGAGTGAAACGGTCCATCGTTCTCCAGATCTTGATAGTGCATGATCCCTCAAACTTTCGGAATTTTTGGCGTGCACCCTCGTGGTCTTCTCCTTAATTTTATCAGCTTCCTGGTAAATTCCACACGATGCTCGAGTGTGCAAGTGTGGTAACCTTACTCGCAATAATTTTCGGGCTAAGGGGAACAATACCCCCATATCTGACCGTGGGTTCTTCAGAAAAACTACCCCACAACTTTGGCGTCAAGCTTGAGGTCGTGGTTTTTTCCTTAAACTCGATTACGATCATACTACTGCCAAGTGAGTAGAATGTATTTTCTTCCACTAGTTATAAGAGCATACAAGGGCTTCGGCCTTTTTCTTCTAGCTCTCCATAAGCTCTGAAGTTGCTTCTCGTGGAAACCTTGAGGGTTCATCTCACGGTCAAGGGGATTCCGTTCTACTCCTTGTTTTTGGCCTTATTTTGCTGTCTATTACACTGAACTGATGTTCTTCAAGGTCTGCCCGGAGACCTCCACTTAGGTCTTCTCCTGACCTGTTACCCTTGAGGTTGCTGGTTGACCTCAGCACACCTCGAGCTCTCTGGCTGTGGGTCAGAAGACTTTTTCAGTCCTTGAGGATTCTGGTACTAGTTGAATGATGTACAACACGGCATAATCATTCATTGGTGGAGGACAGGGAATGAGCTCCTTGTCCAATGATTTTTGCCTTCCTTCCCGAACTTTACTCATCTTTCCTTAAGCACAGGCATGCCTTGAGCATTCTTGTCATGCTCGTGAGCTTCACAAACCTGAGGATGCCCCCAGGTGTCCAGATTCATACCTCAAGTATACTGAGCTAGAGGATACCCCTAGCTCTACCACTTCTGCCATTACACAATTGTTGCTCAAAAAAATCATTACTCCAAAGTATTTAGGAGTTTTGATGATATAGTGTAGCACTAAGTACTTCTTCTTTTAGCCTTTAGCTGGTGGCGGCAAGGTAAAATCTAGATTCTCGGGCATACTGACCCCTTCATACTAAATTGGTCATAACTTCTTCCTGGAATAAGATAATTGCAGTCCGAAAGATGTTCTGGAAACAAGACACATAGAGCTTTCCAAGCATATAAAAATTGTAATCTGACTCATTTTGAAATATTCCCAGTTCTCCTTTGAAGTCGACTGGTCTGCATAGGCAGATTTCCTCGTTTAAACCTTGAAACATCTATGTTTCTCCTCTTCTTTGAAACATCTATGTTTCTCCTCTTCCCAACTTCCTCCAGCATTCAGATATGTCTTCCAAATCTCCAGCTGTTGGATATTGAGCCTTGGGGATTACTCGTGCTCGGTGTGACAAGATATTAATCACTGGTTGCACAACTTTCTAATTGATCTTCACGAGGTTCGAAGGTTTCTCGGAGATGTTGGCTTTGTGCTCTTCAAGTCTTTATCATGTCGTCGTGTTGCAAAACCTCATTCAATCATACTCGTGAATTGAACCAGACCCTCGAGGTTGACTGCAACTTTGTGGATTTTGTGGATATTGTGCTGGAGGAGCTATCTCTTCTTCGTGAGAAATCATCGCTTCTCCCGACTTGGAGAGAGAGACGTCTTCTTCCCGTAAGAGAACTGTTTCTTCCATGCTCAATCTGCTACTTCTTTGATCGAATAAGTTGCTTTGTTGGTAGCTGGTCATCGTTGAATACTTTTGATCTTGTGGAGAACTACGTCTTTCTCAAGTGCTGGTTTTATTGAAAAACTAGTTGAAGATCTTGAATTTTTTGGAAATCCTCAGGCTTTCAAGACTCTATGGAATTGCAAGATCGTCCATGGGTGTTATAACCCCCATCCTATCCATCCAAATCAGTCTAGTAACCTCCTCATCCTTGTTGTTGTCGTACTTGGTATCCCACTCAAAAAAGGTTTTCTGGCCAGTTTTTGTGTTCTGACACGTCTTAGAACTTTATCCATATCTTTCTCCAAGGACATATGATTGATGCAATTAATACAGTATTGGAAAGTAGACTTCAAGGGCTTTCCAACCATAGGTCACATTCCTCCTTGGTCTCGGATATTGATCTCCGAAAGTAGCCCGCAAAACAGACCAAAAGCAGTGGTGCTGTTTTAGTCAAACTCGACCTTCGGCCGATATTTTGGCCATATCTTTCTGCTCCAAACTCCGATTGGGATGGAATTTGTTTCATTAGAAACTAAACTTCCGTAGCTTTGAAATGATGTATGATTTGTTGTCTGATGTTTTCTATAGCATTGCAAGAATATTGACGAACAGATGCTCTATTTTTCTGGGTTTCTGAAACGTCGTTCTTCATCATATTTTTTAAGGTTTTGGTGATAACCGCATGGATTTGAATTCTTGGAGAGCTCATTCATGGAAGGATCATTGAATGCTCATAGCAAGAGTACTTTCAATTAAAGCACCAATTTGTGGGCGCAGATTTGCGACACCCACGAGGTTGGGCTCAATGATTGAATGAAAACACCAGATCTTAGGGGTTGCCTATGATCGTTGAAGGTGAAGACCTTCCTTTTGAGATCTTTTAATGATGTGAGACCTTGCAATATCGCTTCTCTCGAGCATTGTTCGATGAAAACCTACAAAACAAGTCCAAGTACGGTGTGGTACTGTACTTAGACCCTCCGACGCTCAAGTCAATGCTTGTTTCAAAAATTGAATAGTATATAGGGCAGAGTTTCATTACCTTGGACCATGCTGAGATGGTATATATATAGTGATCGGGCTAGGTCTAAACATAATCCATATCAAATAAGATTACTTTACTTTCGAATAGGAGGAATCCATTAAGGAATGGATCTCCATATCCAGGGCAAATCAAATCTGATGATTACCACAGGCCATTTGGTGTAATCCCCATAGGATTCGTAAAAATCTTACTCTTATCCCCTAAGACTTCTGTCAATCCCTCGAGGTCCAACTCTACCAATCCCTCGAGGTCCGATCGTACTGTTTCTTTAGGTCCGATTATGCAATCCCTCAAGGTCCGATTGGGCTGTCCCTTGAGGTCCAATCATATTTTGGGATTGTCACACCATCTTACGAAAATTTCAGAGGCTTCTACATCGTTCTAGATCCTTCTAGAAACCTCTAGATTAATCGATTCTTACTTGAAACCTTAATTGTATAGGCCCAAGCCCATTTTTTCATTTATCGGACCTTTTTTGCCTGTGGACCTAAGGGACTAGAATCCCTCTAGCTTGATGTGGCCAAATTTGACTCATATAGCTACTACATTTCTATTGTGTTCTATATGTATAGAAACTCCTAACGAATTTGTATTGGAATATTTTTCATTGAATTTGTATTTGAACCGCTACTACAATTCTATTGAAACTTTTACCAAAATTTGTATCAAAGAATCTATGAATTTGTATCGAAACTGATACTAGAGTTATACGAGACTACTACTGAATTTACACTAAACTGATAATAAAGTAAGTTATTTGAATAAAAAGTTGTACGGAATAAAATTTAGCAAAAAAAAAAAGAGTTGAAGGGTTGATACTGAAGAAAATTAATTAGTTTGAAAAAAAAATCTGAACCAAAAATAAAGAAACAAGATTATTTGTTTTTAAAACGCCTAGAGGTTTATTAAAAAAAACAGTCTAGGGGTAAAACACGCATTGACATGTGTCAACATCACATTAATCTGTCCTTAATTATTAGATATTATCATTTGATGTCTAAATAAATGACCCTTGTCCTTAAGTGTATATGATAGCTCCAGATTTTTTTTTGAGGTGAAACCTTAGAAATTATTGAAGATGAATAACAAGAACAATCAGTCGAGGTAGTTTCTCATAAAATCGGACACGGCTTGGAACTATATGGTACCCTTACATTTCAAAGGGCCAATTTGGCTACCTTATCAGCCACTACATTGGCCCAGAGGCCAAAATGAACAAAGCTAAAACTAGACAATAATCTAAATGCCTGTCAGAGGTCCTCACAAGACTCCAGATTTTCTTTTATGGTGTGTTTGGATAGAGGTCGGATGAGAGGAATTTAATAAAAATTTCAGGAATTTAGAATTCCATTTCATTATTATTTATGTTTGGATAACTTATTTATATTGAAGGAGAAAATATGATAGATTGAAAAATGTATCTCTTTCATTGATAAAAGCCTTAATAGGCTGATACAATCTGTTACAATCAATGTCTCGATATAACAGGGATGTCTTGTATCTCTATCTATACTAATCTGTATCTAATTAGGACAAGACACACACCGAAAGTTACGGAGAATAAATCTCCTTAAACACTCCCACTTGTGTCGATGGCCTAAGGAATGATGCATGACCTGTTGCCTCACTAAAAACTTTGCCAAGCAAACAAAAACCTCATGAGTAAAATAAAAACTTGGTCTAAGGAGTATAACGCTTCAACTACAAATGCTACTACATATGTCTTAGACTCCCCCGGATGTCTATAGAAACGTAACTCCCCCTGATTGTAAACTCAATCATGGAGTTCAGAAAACCTGCGCATACCAATGCGTCTCACATATTTCACGAATGTAGATTTAGGTATTGACTTGTTAAACAAGTCTGCAACATTATCCGCCGAACCTACCTGGCTCACATGGATATTCAACAACTATTGTTGTTGCTGATTGAAGAAGAATTCTGGCGATATATGCTTTGTATTGTCACCCTTAATGTAACCTAACTTCATCTGTTTAATGCCTGCAGCATTATCCACAAAGATGCAAGTGAGAGCTGTCGTAGTAGATGGCAATCCACTATACCCTCGAATATGATAAATGACTGACCTATGTCAGACACATTCTCTAACTGCTTCATGCAACGCAATAATTTATGAATGATTCGAGGAAGTAGCAACAATGGTTTGCTTAGTTGATCTCCAAGAAATCACCGTGTTTCCCATAGTGAAAACATAACTAGTCAGTGAATGACCTTTTGTTTGGGTCAGAAAGGGACCAAGAATCAAAAAATCTTACCAACACATCTACCGGTGTTTCAGAATAAGGGACTACAGTAAAACTGCTCACAGTAGGGGAGGAGATCGAAAGGTCAAAATCCTCACTTGACGGGTCAAATGAGTAGTTCTGTTTGATCTAGGGTACCGGTTTCAACGGGTCAAAACCTTTCCTTGACGAATCGAAAGACGCCCTATGATTATCATAGTTCACTCCCTGCGATGGGTCGAAAGAGCTACTCGACGGGTCGAAGGAGTCAGAACTTGTATGCTGTGACTCAACCATCTATTTTCTGAGATTTTCCAATTTCTCTCTGTACTCTTTGTAAGGAAAGAATAAACTCAAGTCAATGGAACCCTTCAAGTATCTGAGATTTGTTTTACTCTATTCCAATGACATTGCATAGGCACCGAGCTAAATCTAGCTAACAAGTTCACTAAGAAGGCAATATTTGGACGTGTGCACTGAGCTATATACAATAAAGCTCCAATAGCACTAAGATATGGAATTTCAGCTCCCAAGACTTCCTCATCGTTATCTACTAGACGAAATGGATCTTTATTGGGGTCTATACTGCGAATAACCATTGGCGTGCTAATAGGGTGTGCTTTGTCCATATTAAATCGCTTAGGTATGTTTTAGGCATAAGCACACTGGTGAATAAGAATTTCACCAACTCGATGTTCCAGCTCTAATCTGAGACAAAATCAAGTCCTACCAAGGTCTTTCATCTGAAATTCAGATTTCAAGTAGCCAATCGTCTCATTGATCTCATTAAGAGTCCTGATGATGTTCATATTATCTACATAGATAGCTACTATAGCAAATCATGAACTTGTTCTTTTAATGAACACACAAGGGCATAAGTCATCATTCTTGTATCCCTTTCCAATCAAGTAGTCACTAAGACATGTGTATCACATTCTACTAGATTGTTTCAATCCATATAGTGAACGTCTCAATATGATTATATCAGCACTCCGTGGTTTAGAGTTACTTGATTTGGGCATAGCAATGTAATCAGACATTTTCATGTCTGTCTCTGAATCAAGATCCCCATAGAGATATGAATTAACCACATGCATGAGCTTCATGTCTAGTTTCTCGGACACTACCAAACTTATTAGGTAGCGGAAGGTGATGATGTCCATAACCAGAGAATACGTTTCCTCATAATCAATCTTAGGGCGTTGAGAGAAACAATGTACCACTAGTCTAGCTTTATAATGCAAGACCTCATTCTGCACATTACGCTTTCGAACAAAGACTCATTTATGTCCTACTGGCTTAACATTCGGTGGGCATAACACTACCGGACCGAAAAATCTTCCTTTTATTCAGAAAGTCTAGTTCGTCCTGGATTGCTACCTTCCATTTCATCCAATCTACTCTTTGTTGGCAATCCACCACAGAGCAAGGTTTCACTTCATCATCGTCTATGATCTTCTTAGCGATGGAATAAGCAAATGCATCATTAACTAACATGGAAGATCTATCCATAAGAACGCGCACATCATTTATTCTAAGCGAGATTTCTTTGTTCTCGGATATCACAAGAGGTTTTGAGGCGTCCCCCAGACATGCCAATTGTGATT
Organism: Geum urbanum; assembly: GCA_946800695.1. Classification (NCBI taxonomy): domain Eukaryota; kingdom Viridiplantae; phylum Streptophyta; class Magnoliopsida; order Rosales; family Rosaceae; genus Geum; species Geum urbanum. The sequence goes on along the minus strand of OX326997.1, from coordinate 16,418,057 downwards.
CAAGGACATAATTGTAGTCAAAGAAAATCTCATGTGAAAGATTCACATTGTTGATGATGAATAGATCATTTTGTGCCTCGATGGCCTGCCTTTTAACCAGCGGTTCATCAATGGATTTTCTTAGTCTCCCTCTCTTCTTGGTGGGAGCCGAAGCCGACGCAATACCTTCCACATGGGCAGAAGGAATGTTTCCTTGCCCGGTGTTGGTACTAACGAATCTTCTTTTCGGGATTTCCAACCTTGTAAGAACATTTACAGCAGGTATTTCTGATCTCGTCACTTTAGCAATATCAAGAAAGGAGTTAGGCATAGAGTCTACTACTTTTTGAAGATCAAGTATTCTTTGCACTTCTATCTTACTCTGAGATGTACGGGGATCATGATGAGACATAGTGGGATTAGACCACGTCAATTCCCGACATTGAACCAAAATAGATACATTCATTCCTCCCCATAACATCGGGAAGCATGTCTCATCGAAGTGACAATCTATAAATCTCGCAGTAAAGAGATATCTTGTCAAAGGTTCAAGATAGCGGACTATCGTTGGAGCTTTATAGCCAACAGAAATGCCTAATCTTCGTTGAGGACCCATTTTGGTGCACTATGGATGCACAATATGCACATATACCGCAGAACCAAAAATGAATAAATGTGAAATGACAGGCTCATAAATAGTTACCAATTGGTGTACACTAAATGGTTGGCATCGTACGGGTCAAAAATGAAGAAGCATAGCTGTGTGTAACACTGCATAACCCCCTGCGGATACCAGTAAGTTTGTATGCATTACCAACGCGCGAGAGACACAAGCTGTAACCGCTTGATGTGAGCCTCTGCTAAACCGTTCCGAGAATGAACATGAGGTATGAGATGTTCAACTCCAAGCCCAATAGACATGCAGTAATCTTCAAAAGATTTTGATGTAAACTTTCCTGCGTTGTCCAATCTAATAGACCTGATAGGGTGATCCGGGTGGTAAGCCCCAAGCTTAATAATTTGTTCCAGGAGTTTTGTAAATGCAATATTCCTTGTGGATAGCAAAGCAACATGTAACCATTGCGTTGATGCATCTACCAAAACCATGAAATATTTAAATAGAATAGAATATTGTCAGTGTTGTTAATAGCAAAAGAAGGATATGCCTGTAATTATGCTAATGGACAATCTTTGCAAAACGAGCGATGTGCATTAGAGATTACAACATATGAATCTGGTGGGATAACACACGGCGCCACAGTGATACTTTGCCGGAACTGTGCTGCACTTGTCTTGGAGACCGAGCTAGGATTGAGAGGAGGAATCTCATCCACCCATTCAAAGCCGATGATAAACAATCATATCTATGAGGCATCTGAAAATCTGCTGAACCACACCCTTTAATAACTGGTGTTGCACCTATCATTGTAGTCACTGAGGAGTTACATGGGAAAAGATTCACAAATAATTGCCAATTACGCAAAATTGTGTGGGTAATACCACTATCTGCAAGACACTCAATCTCGCCTTGATACATTTGCAAAAGTAATGTAAATAAAAGAGTCTTTGAACTAAATACCAGGCGGACACTTTAAGTAGATACTTAAAGATATGAATAGGGATGTGACCCTTCTTGAGTGCTTATATCGGATGACATCAACCAATTTAGAACCATATCTGGTGCAGAATTCAAGGATGGTTGATTTAGACAGGTCAAAGTAAATTTTTGACGGTTCAAAAGTTTGTCCAGGAGGATACCTTCGACGAGTCGAAGAAAACCTAAAACCGATATCGATTTTCTGATATCTATACTCGACGGGTCGAGCACAATTTTTGACAGGTCAAAGTTGGACATAGACAGAGACAGAAGCAAACAATCGACGAGTCGAGGAAAAACTCGACGGGTCAAAGAAATATAGAAACTGATCCAGGATGAAGCATTCGATGGGTCGAGAAGCATCTCGACAGGTCAAAGATTTGCTAAGATAAAAAAATCCACATTTTTGTCTCGTTTTTTGTGACGACCCGGAACAGAATTAGCAGTGTAATCAGCTTGAGCCATGAGGTTATGCGTAATCGCAGATTTCCGACAGATAATTGAATCGCCAGCTTTGATCACGACTTAATTATTGGCCGAGAATTTGAGTTGAGTCTCTTCTCAAGAATTGTGATACGCGTGATTTCGAGTTCGTGGGCGGTTCCGGATCATTATTTGGACGACCGAGGAATAAAATATGAATATTTGAAGTTTTGACATAATCGGTTTATAATGACGACCTTCTTAGCGACTAAATTACCGGACTAGAATTTGATTTCGGATTCTTCACGGAAGATGTAGAGAATTTAATTTCGAGCTTGTGGGAACTTCTGGAGGATTTTTCTGAGTTGCGAGGATTATGTTACAAATATTTACGATCGTGAATTATTTAATCGGATAAGTATGTATTGGATTGAACCGTTGACTTTTTATCGGATTTGTCGAAGCGTTTGACTTCGGGTGATAATTGAAGAATATGTCGAGTTGAGTTTGTTTCCGCGAGAATTATCGAAATCGGAATTACGACGCGGAAGTTACGGGTGTTTAAAGTTTGTCGAAATGTGTAATTTGGAAGTTTCTATTTTTGGAAGCTATTTATTGTGGTTTCCCCTTTGGGAAAGTCAAAGCTGAAAATTAATGTGAGTTGACTCGGTCAACATGGAGGAGAGGATGGTGGTGCGATGGTCCACGGCTCGCCGGCGGCGAGATGCCATCCGGCCATCTCTGAGCTCGGCGTTGGTCCCAAACAACTTGTCCCGGCCTCCCCGTCCCATTTCCGACCTCCTTTCACGGCAAGGTTGCCGGAGGAGAGAGATTTTTCCGTTTGAAATTGTGAAATTTTGGGGGCTTTGGTTGATTTCGATTCCGGCCGATTTGAGCTACAAAAAGGAGTGGGCTTTGAAGCTCTCATCACCATGAGTCTAACCATGTAAGTATGGAGTTCTAATTTTGCTTGTACATGGAGAATTGTTGAATTGAAATTTGTGTGGGATTTCGGTTTTTCATGAAATTGACCTAGTTAGAGTGAAAATTGGACTTCTGTGTAGTTATGGAAGTTGCTTGTTGGGTGATTTTGAGTGGAATAGGTGTTGCTCCGCCGAGAAATTTCACGGTTGGTGGCGCCGCCGGCAGTCAACGGTGGTCAAAGGTTGACTTTTCGGGGTTTTCGACAAGTTGCAAGTCGTTTCGCTCGTAATCGCGCCCTTATCGTAGTGGTGAAGTTTGTTTTTCGATTTGAGCATCAGAAATTATAGCGAGGCTTTGAGGTGTGATTATTGGATTTTCGACGATTCGTCGTATTTGAATTATGTGTTTCCGAGAACGGTGGTTTCTCGTGATTTGATTTGAGTTGTCGAATTATGATTTTGAGAAATGGATTTTGTGATTATTCAGGGGTTCGTGATCGTTAGTTTGGTGAGGGATTTTCCACCGGATCACAGGATTAACGCGAACTGCGTTACGCTAGTCTGTGAGTGGACAATTTCTTTTCACAGATTGATTGCGAGTCTTTATACACATTTTACGAACTTGGGCATGCATACGAGATTTCGATTTACATGAGCATGTGTTATATGATTATGCCTATACCAGAATATATTACGTATATGCACTTATATATTGTTTCATGCATTTGCATCGAACTATTTACGATTTGGTTTACACAGAGCACAATCTCATTATATGCTGTTGTATCGATACACTCGCATCCCGGCTGATCCCCGAGGATGTGTACCGGGGGAGGCTGTGACTCCTGACCCGAGGCCTTTACCGGGGGGAGGCAGACCTCTGACCTGAGGCCTTTCTGGCTAGAATCACGTGTGGGTCTGGGATCCCGTGATTCGGACTGTACTAGCACGGATGTGTCCACGAGCGACCCCGTGGGATTTTTATGCATGCTCTGTACGCGTGAGGAGTTAGAGTCTCCCTCGTGTACTATTTGATTATTTATGCATCTGGACTCGCATATGTTTTTATAACATATATATTATTCGGCGAAAGACATTTATTTTCGTCCACTCACTCTAACAGTTTTCATGTCTTTCCCCTGGGCTTTTTGGTTTCCATGCCCAGTTTGCAGTTCAGATTCTGGTGTCGCACGTCGTGGTCGGAGGCATAGTATTCGAGCGATGTTTCTTTTATGGTAGGTTCTTAGTTTGGCCTACTGTTTGTATATGTATACTAGAAGTCGCTCTGAGTATTTTGATGTATATTCTTATACGATTTTCCACGGATTTCTGTAAAGTATAGCTATATTTACTACTTTACATTACTGATGATATATTGAGAAATCCGGATGGGATTGGTGCCCACGGTTTGATTTTTGTGGCATAGGATGAAGTGTATTTTCCGGGTGCAGGTAATGGTAATTCCGCATTAGTAACGAAACTCTGCCAAAATTTAGATGGTTTTTGTTGGTTCGTGTTTTCAGAAGGGGTTTGATTCCGGTTTAGGCAACTAAATCGGGGTTGGGTCCTTTCATTTTTACCATATCATTGTATCATTATGCCATATAAAATTGTAAACATTAAACCATACATTGAATAAGTAGGAATAACATTCTCTACACATTTCTATACCAAAAAATAGAGAAAAATTCCATTACTTAGCCAACTAAAAAGTTACATCATAGGTGTTCTTATCCAAAAATCAAATAATAACCAAGATAATAGTCTAAAAAAATGGAATTTAAACAAACCAAAAACAAACCAAAACTTGAATCTATTACAGAGACAACGCTTTTTACATAGGCTATTCAAAATTCGGAGTAACAATGGTTGTCTCCTTGTCCTCTATAATCATTAGATTGGGATCCGCATCCATCTCAAAATCTCCAGCAAAATTTGCTCTTGAGCCAAGTATTTCTTGTGCCTCTTGTAAATGTTCTAGATTTCTTTGCTGGCACAACACTGCTTGTGCATATGCTTTGTTGAACCACACCAGTAATAGGTGAATATCCCAGAATTGGAATGCCGTTGCTCAGCATTAGCCGAACTGGATTGGTTCTTAATATAGTTGGCGTTCTGATCTCTATGCCATGTCAGATTTTGGCTATGGCCTCGGCCACGCCCACGCCTTCCTCTCCCGCCTTGTGGAGCTTGTCCGCCACAATTGTAAGGTTTCGAACTACCATTCTTGTTGTCCTTACGGACCTTTCCTCCAGTTTGGTAACTTTCAGACTTTTTAGTACCAGCCAATTTTGAGTTATTATTGAGGATGACCTCATAATGTCTCTTTTTTTTTTGCAAGACTATTGATGAGATCACTGAAGATAAGAATCCTCCCCTGTTTGTACTTGACCCGGTACTGATGAACAAGATCGCTCATAGAGATTGGGTAGGTGTTCAAAGACTTTTCAATCATGTCTTTTTCGGTCTTTTCCACCCCACAGAAGCTTCAATCGGACTGCAGATCCAAACCTGCTTGATTATAATCTTGGATCTTTAGAAAGTCTAGAAGCCTAAGGGCTTCCCATTTCATAGTCAACTCAGAAAGTGGTGCATCATAAACATTGTCGAAGTGTTGCTTCAAAGCATCCCACAAATCCAGGGAATCTATTTTCTTTAAGTATGGGTTCTTGATAGTTGAATGAATCTGACGTCTCAAAAACATGAGGGCTTGAGCTTTCGATTCTACTGATGGTGGAATCACATTTGGTTCAGCAGCATGAATAGTGCTGCTGAGTCTCATTCTGATGAATGTATTAACCACATCAGAGACCCAGCGATGATATTCCTTTTCTTGATTATCAAGGATGTCAAATTCTTGCCTAATTGGCTCTATCAAACTCATCTACAAAATACAAAGAGATTTCATTAGTATTGATCGAAAAAACCACGATCACTAGCATCATGTTTTAATGAATAAAAACGTGATCCATGATGTATGGTCACAAAATCGATCATCAATGAATGGTGGCTCAAAAACCACACCCAGGAACCGTAATTGACCATCACATATGATCGATTTTCCTTTCTTTCTTTTCTTTTCTAAATCATAACTCCCCAAGAACCGTCACTCATATTCCATGGATACAAGTCCATAGGAACTAGGGCGTAGATATTCAATAATCACAAACAATATCACAATCCTATATCTAGGGTTTTGCATGAAGTAAATTTGATTCCTAGATCTAAAGATTGACAGTTTAGAAAATTTACCTCGATGGGTGTTATGCTCGGTATAAAAGGTACAAAAGTTGGACGACATTGATGAGGAGCTTGTCTATAACGGTTCTTTGGGAGTCGAGCAATCTTGAAGAAGTGGGAAGATCGTTGGATGCAAAGAGGATTGCCGAAGAAGAAGTAGCTGAACTAGTGGAGGTCGGCGGTGATGGAGGCCGGAGGTGAAGGTTGCTACCGACGGTAGAGGTTTTGTTTTAAGGTTAGGGCTTTTTATTCTTTCTCTGTTATGATAGCTGGCTATTAACTTAGATCGTGCTGATAATGCGTTGAAGGAGAAAATATGATAGACTGAAAACTGTAACTTTTTTATTGATAGAATGCCTTATATATAGGCTAATACAATCTGTTACAATCAATGTCTCAATATAACATGGATTCCCTGTATCTCTATATATACTAATCTGTATCTAATTAGGACAAGACACACACCAGAAGTTACGGAGAATAAATCTCCTTAAATAGTTTGAGAATTTTACAATTCCTCTATTTTAAAAATGAGGGGAATTGAAGACTTAAATTCCTCCAAATTTCATCAAAAAGAGGTGTCATTTTACAATTCATTTGAATCATTTCTAAAAGTTTGTAATTCTTGTCGTTATTAAATTTCTTTATGAAGACATCCAAATATAAGAATTCACAAATGATGTAATTTAAAATACTAAAATTCTAATTTTCGTCATTTGTCAATTCCTATAAGAATTAAGAATTATTCATTCAAACACACTGTTAGTATAGTTTGCTAATTATAATATGGGAGATTTAGGCATCAAGTGCACTGTGCACCAGGAAATCCAAATTATGTACGCTGTCATAGTCAGTGGCAGAGCCAAGATCATATTGTTGCATGAGCTAATTGTTACAATTTTGTTTTTTTGAGTATTTTGACGGTACGAGTGAAATTTTTATAAATAAAAGAGAAAGATATCCCTAGACTGGGAAAATACTCCTTAGACGTACATGTATACAAGTTCAATAATTAAGCGATACGATTCAAATAAGATCCCAAAAAAAAAATACGATTCAAATTAAACAGAGTAAATTTTACTCTTAATTTCAAACATTAAAATTCAAAGAAGATAAAGTTCTTTTAAACAATGAAAACGAAATTAATATCTAACAACACCCAAACACAAAATTCTCCATATTGACAACATATGCAATAGTTGGCCAATTTCCACCATCAATTCCTTAACAGTAATACACACTAGAAATAGTGAGATAATACTATATATATGATTCAAAGGGAAAATACAAGCACACTTATTAGCACAATGCAATAAGTTTCTTAATCTCTAGCTACAATATATATCTAGTGCTAGTTTGTATAAACTTGATAAACATCGACGATGAAGATATATGATATAGGCCGGGATTGTATTGGGATTGGATGGTTGGTTAATTAAGTCTTAATAAGAAGGTTGTGGTACATAAGAGCATGAGCATACATAAAATAAAATAAAAGAGCATGAGCATACATGAGATTGAGAAGAGAAGGTCAGCCAAGTACGAAAACATAAGAGATCGAGATGGCCATTCTGTTGTAGAACTTGGACATATAACCACATGTCGTCTGCGAAGTCATGTCAAGTAAGCCAACAACACCCTGAGTTCTTTCTCAGTCTGTATACGTTCATAAACTATATGTAGTATTTTTTTTTTGCCTCAAAATCTTACCAGAGTTCCAACCTGGGAGAACCAATGGCTGGCTTCGCCACTGGTCATAGTTCAATTTGGACATAGGATGCCCAAATAGCTCCACCCTAGCTATCATCAAAATGGATAGATTTCTCTTGAAGGTTTCCTTTCATCATTTTGTTTCCAATTTCTGGTCGGTAAGTCATGACTTTAGATAGTACATCCCCTTTGATCTGATGTTCATATCAAATGGAAAAACTACATACTTTAACCATTAATACCAAAGATACACATGAATCCATTTTCCTTCTTTTTCACAAATATCACACTCAAATCCCTAATGATCAAAACCCTACTCAATACGGTCGGTATCACCATAAAATTAAACCAATGATTACAACCGAAACCTAACCCCAAAAATCTACTAATACATCACAAAATTTCCTCCTCAAGCAAGCTCGGAATATACCCAAATTAATTCCTCAAAAAATAAAATAAAAGAGGGGGAGCTGATCAAGGAGCGAGGGAGGAGCCCTAAACCAAAAGGAAAGGAACCGGTAATGATGACGCGGACCAACCAAAGCAAAGTCTTTACTGGGACCCATCACGCCTCTTCCTTTCATTTCCCTCTGGCCTCTGCTATTAAACCCTTTCTCCTCCCAAAAATCTAAACCAATAATTCCAAGAGCTTCCCAACTCCAGCGCGCGCGGACCTCCGCCAAATCCCCCCCCACGCGCGGGGTGGGCGATGTCTGAATCCCACGCGCCTCCACCCTCTCCCCCTCCTTTAGCACCGCCTCCTTATTCCTCCATGGCCATGGACCCCATGGTCATGCCTCCCAACCCCCTCTACAAGAACAACTCGTGGTCCCCAGACGCCTACCGCGACGAGGCCTGGCACCGCCGCAAAAACAACAGCAAGAGGCAGCAGCTGAAGCAGCGGAGCAAGAGCGTCACCGACGAAGACCTTGATGAGCTCAAAGCGTGCATCGAGTTGGGCTTTGGTTTCGAACCGCCACCGGAGGAGCAACAGGAAGAGGAGACGGAGCAACGTCGACTCTCCGATACTCTTCCCGCTTTGGGACTCTACTACGCCGTCAATAGAAGCTACAAGTCCTCCACCACTCCGACGTCTTCCTTTTCTCCGACACCGTCCGAGTGTGACTCCCCTATCGGCAGTCCCCACGCCATATTTGGTCCCGGTACGTCAAAATCTTATCGTTCATTCGTTTCATGCTAGAAATGTATATAGAACTAGAATTATGTTTAGGTGTTCTTTGATCAGTGAATGGTATTTATAGAATTTGTGTATGTTTGAAGGGGATAATCCACAGACGGTGAAGACGAGGTTGAAGCAGTGGGCGCAGGTGGTGGCTTGCACGGTGAGGCAGACCACGAGCTAGCTGAAACTATCAGGGGCAGGGGCGGTCAAAGTTGTCCCTGGTTAGTTCTGAACCGAACCAGAGTTATGGAATCAATATTGTAAACCAAACACATCACCATCAAAGTTCAATGATATGATTCTAATTTCCTACCTCCACCGACTTTAGTCGATGAGGAATTAATTGTAGTATATAGTAGCAGTAATGTGGAACCGGCCAACAACTTGTATCACTGGGATTGACTTCTTGCTTTTCTTCGATTGGTAACTGGCAAATGTTCTGTTTGTCTACTCAATTAGTCATTAGTACTCGATCCACCTCTTTTTTACTCAATTAGTCATTAGTACTAGGCCTGTGTCTGAACCCAGAATCTGTAGAAAAGAAAGGTTGAATTGGTGTTGGTTTTCAATGATTGTATCACTGGAATTGGTGTTGATTTACGCAACTTCCTTTTGTTTTCCACAATTATAAATACAGATGCAGTCCTTGATCTTAAATTAGTCAGTTGTACTTCATAATGTTTAAAAAGTGAGAGGTAATTCGATGAACCGTTAACGACAAATTCTATAGACCGATCTCAAATAATATAAAACTAGTATAATAATTAACGTAACGAAATCAAAGATATTAAAATGTCAATTAATTACGCTATATATACAACCCCTATTACCACGCTATATATACAACCTCTATTACCAGGTTATCCCTCTTGTGGCACCGACGATTTCCAAATGTTGAGATACCTATTGCAAAAATATGTATATGGAAAGTTGTGAATAGTTTCTTACCATTACGTGTCCGCCTTAGATCCCGATTGGTGGATACCCCGCTGGAATATACATTATGTAATGCGGCACCAGAGACGAAGTTACATTTATTCAGGGGCTGTAACCTTACTTCCAATCTTGTTGCGTCAATTACTAATAGGGTGGGGAACCATGAGACTTCATTCTAGTCTTGGATCAAGGTGTGTAATACCTACCTCTCCGTGGCTATGTTTGGGCAACTTATGACCATGATCTGGTTCCTCTGGAAAGCACGGAATGACAAGTTCTGGAACAATGTGAACTTTATTGGTGAAACTGTTAGGATACAAACCTTGACTTGACATGAGCAGTATATGTTTGTTAACAGACCTCTTCCCAAGTAAGGCCGGCAAAAGCAGAGGTGAGTAGCTCCTCCTTTTGGGCGCTATTATATTTGCATCACTACAAGAAAACAGCACTTAGACCACGGAAACGTAATTGTTCCGTGGTCCAAGTGACACTTGGACGACGGAGAATACCATATCCGTCGTCCAGGTGATCACCTGGAGGACGGAGAAGACTCCGAGGTCCAGGTGATAACCTGGACGACGGAGACGCCTGGACAACGGACCGACACGTCGTGGTCCGAGTAATTAACTTCCACTTAGACGACGTACCGACACCTCCGTCGTCTAAGTGAAGCATTATATAAGCCCGATGCCAAACTCTCTAATTCGATTCATTCCATCTGATCCTCGATCTCTTCATTCCATTCGAAGAAGAATTGAAGGAGAAGGGAGAAGGAGAAGGAGAAGGAGATAGAAGGGAGAAGAAGGCCGAGAATGATCAGGATAAGGGATCTCCGCTGACTAGCTAGCTAGCTTAATTAACAGATATCGAGAAGGCCAGCAGGTATGCACGCAGTTAAAATTTGCTTAATTAATATATATATATATATTTAGTGAAAACGTATGTACATACATGCATGGATGTTAGCTATATATACAGATTAAATTACGTACGTACGTAATTGATGGATCGATGTAGATCGAGTACGTATAATTAAGCGTAAATTAATGTAATTATATATATATGTAATATATAATTAATTAATTATAATATTTTGTAGCAGTATGGACAAGAGTTGGATGAAGTTGAAGAATAGATGTGATGTCCGGTATATGGATGGAATTAGCGAATTTGTGAATTTTGTGATAGAACATGGTCAGGGAAAGAAACGTTTCAGGTGTCCGTGTCAGAAATGTCTTAATTGTCAGTATGTGGAGGTTAATGTTATGGTGCAACACCTGTACGAAAATGGTATGATGTGGAGTTACACTACATGGAGCGAGCATGGTGAAGCAGTAGAGTTCAGCGCAGCAGACTTCAGCTCAGGGTACAGTTACCATGGTGCCTCATCCAGCGGCAGTGGTGCCGGACCCCCAGCTTGCAACCCAACTGCAGATTTGGTCCATGATGCGTTTCCGGGATGTAGTCATGGTGGACACCAACACCAAGACGGAGGTTACAGTACCACTAATGAGCATGATGGCACATTCCCCGCAGCTAGCTTGGCCACTGACACCAGTGAGATGGAAAAGTACAACCGGATGCTACTTGAAGCGCAGACCCCGGTGTTCCCTGGATATCGAGAGAATGTGTTGCAATATGTGATGGAGCAAATGAAGATAAAAGTGAAGCACAAAATGTCAGTGAGTGCTTTTGACGAAATTCAGGAGCAAATATGTAAGTTGCTTCCTGATGATCACAATCTTCCTAAATCTCATTATAAGGTTAGAAATATCTTGAGCAGCCTCGGCCTAAAGTACAGGATAATTGACGCATGTCCGAATGATTGTGTGCTATTTTACAAAGAGTATAAAGATTTGGACTATTGTCCCGTATGTGGCCAGTGCAGATTCCAGTTGAATAGGAAGAGTTCGAAAAAGAGAATTCTTGTGAAAGTTGTTCGATATTTTCCCTTGATTCCCAGATTGCAGCGCCTGTACATGTCTCTACACACAGCAGAGGCGATGCGATGGTACGCAGAAAAGCGAATAGACGACGATGTCCTGCGACACGCCGCGGATGGGGAGGGTTTCAAACATTTCGACAAAGAATTTGGAGACTTTGCTTCAGAGGTTAGAAATGTTAGACTCGGCCTATCTACAGACAGATTCAATCCTTGGGGAAGTAATAGCTCCGCCGTCAGCACTTGGCCAGTTATTCTGATGCCGTACAACTTGCCTCCGTGGATGTGCATGAACACGGAATTTAATTTCCTTACCGTACTAATTCCAAGTCCTAAATCTCCATCAAAGTGCTTAGATGTCTACCTCAGACCTTTGATCGACGAGCTGAAACTGTTGTGGGAAAATGGAGTCCCAACTTATGACAAATTCACTGACACGATGTTCACGATGAGGGCTGCCGTAATGTGGACGATCAGCGATTTTCCAGCTTATGGGATGTTGGCAGCCTGCAGGACAAAAGGATATAATGGATGTCCTATATGTTTGGACGACGTGAACTCTAGTTGGCACGCGGGGAAGGTGTGCTACTTGGGTCACCGTAGATGGCTTCCTCACGACCACCCGTGGCGACAGGATGAAGCTCATTTCGACGGGACGGTAGAGAACAATCCTAAACCCCGTCGTTGGTCGGGCGAAGAGATTTTAGAGAGGTTGAGCTATTTCAACTTTGGTGTGTTGAGCAATGACGCGGATGTAAAGAAATGCGATCCAATTCTTCCACATGATCTGAGCTATTGGGATCACAAGAGTATATTCTTTGAACTCCCTTACTGGTCGAAGTTGAAGCTGAGGAACAACTTGGACGCGATGCACATAGAAAAGAATGTGTGCGACAGCGTGGTGGGAACAATTCTCGGTATTAAGTTCAAGACTAAAGATACTCCCAAAGCGCGCAAAGATTTGGAATCAATGAATCTACGTCGTCTATTGTGGTTGAGGAGGGATAGGAAAGGAGTGTACAACAAGATGCCAGATGCACCTTACACAGTGAAGCCGACGCTTAGACGTTCCGTATTTCACTGGTATAAGGGCGTTCGTTATCCGGCTACGTATGCAGCTACTATAACTGGAGCAGTGGACGAGGTGCAACACAAGTTTGTTGGTCTAAAGACACATGACTATCACGTTATGCTGCTACGTCTGATTCCAGTGGTAATTCGACCATATTTGCCTCGGGACGTCGTAGAACCAATAGTGGCATTGTGCAGGTGGTGGCAGAGGTTATGCGCCAGAGAATTAAAGAAGTCAGATGTGGTGGAATTGCAACAACAAATTGTGCACATCATTTGCAAACTAGAGAGGATTTTCCCCCCTGCTTTCTTTGACATCATGATTCACCTAATGATCCACCTGCCCGAACAGGTGCTCATTTCTGGTCCGGTCCAGTACACTTGGATGTATTCTCAAGAAAGGTACGTACAACTAATTAATTAATTTGTTCCACTGGAGATTATATATGTACTAGCTAGCTATATGTACTTATGTAATGTGTACGTTTGATTTTGTAGACAGCTTGGACAGTATAAGTCATTCGTCAAAAACAGGTCGGCCCCGGATGGCTCCATAGCAGAGACATACCTAATGCATGAGTGTGTTACTTACTGCAAAAGGTACCTCAAAGATCCACCCCCTCCCACTGCCTCTGATCGCAGTGCCCGCATCAATCTTTCTGTCGTCACCAATGTCGTCCGACCGTTTAGAGGAGTATTAAAGAAATCGTTAACACGGGAAGAACTTATTGAGGCACATTGGGTAGTGTTGCGAAACTGTGACGAAGTTGAGCCGTACATGTTGTCATACAGGGAGAGGCTTCAGGCGTTAAATCAAAACAAGAGTTCGGCGTGGATTGAGAAAATGGTTAAGAAGAAGTTTCCCGATTATTTCTTCCAATGGGTACGTACGTACGTCTCGGTATTAATTATTTAAATACATATCGCTCATGTTTGTAGAAAGTAAACCCTTATATTAATTTGCCCTTTTTCGCAGATGATTGATCTGCAAAAATCTGAAAACCACGGAGGGTGGTGGTCATGGCCAAAGCACTTGCTAGCAGGGAAGCCAGTTAAACACTATATTTATCCCGGATGTTTTGTGAACGGTGTAAAGTTCCATTCATTGGCCCGAGATGAAGGAAGAAGAACACAAAATAGTGGGGTAACGGTTGGGAAAGACAATGATCTATATTACGGGGCTATTGTATATGTGGTTCAGCTATGTTACGGGAATGATGTCAACGTTTTCCTATTCAAGTGCAGATGGTTCAAGCGTACAAAGGAAGACCTGGGACTATTATCAGTCGATACAAACTCGCACTGGTATGAGGATGAGCCTTTCGCTCTCGCCACCTTAGTTCGGCAGGTGTTCTATCTGGACGATTCGAAAGCCGGTGAAGGGTGGAAAATAGTGAACCATATCTCTCACCGAGGAATATGGAATACAGAGACAATTGAAGGGACACCGGTGACGACTGAAGATGCTGCTGAACCAGAAAGAGACATTCCTGCCTATCAAGAGCCTAATATTTCTATGGTCCGCTCCGATATAATGGACCTGGTTCAAGATGGTGAACGGTTACCCATGCCTGATGGTTGTACAGATCTAACTGAAGATGAGATTATCGATGAGGTAGATGAAGAAGACGAGCAGGAAGAGGACGCGGACGACGACTCAGGTTATTCGTCGGACGATGTTGAGTACGATGACGAGGATGAGCCGTCGTCTAACGGGGATGAGGACGATGATGATTATGACGAAGAGTACGGTCATACGACGAGGGAGATTAATTGGTAATTAATTACTGTAATTATTGTAATATATATATATATATTATCGATGCTGGTTTACGGTAAGAAGTTAATCTGAATTATATATCCTGGACAACGGAGAAATTAATTGCAGGTTGTCGCCAAATCTCAATCTCATATAAAACCCTAGCTAGCTAAATCCTGGACCCTAAATCTAGCTGTTCGGATCGATCGATCAATTTTTTAATTATATTTTTGAATCAGAATAATTGAACGGACACACAAATGACCGGGGACGACCTAAACCGTAAACCCTAAGGCCCTAACCCCTGAAATCGGGGTTTAGAACTTGGACGACGGAGAATGGTCATTATCCGTCGTCCAGGTACATACTAGGACGACGGATATGGTCATTATCCGTCGTCCAAGTTCACAAACCCTATACCCTAAACAGTAAGGCCCTAACCCCTGAATTCAGGGTCTATACACCTGGACGACGGAGAACGTCATTCTCCGTCGTCTAGGTTAGAACCTGGATGACGGATAACTTCATATCCGTAGTCCAGGTGATTACATGAACGACGGAAACGCTCATTTCCGTCGTCCAAGTGCAGATATCGTAATTTTTTCTAAGACAACGACCATCTAGACCTTCTTCCAATGCAAAGTCTTTTCATCAAGACTTTAGAGTAAACAATTCTTGGTGTGTGAGCTTCGACGGTTCGAAAATCGGAGTTGCGAAATGCCTTGTATCCACGTTTCCGGTTTGTGAAATTATCGGTTTTGCGGTTGACTGTGCCGATCAAACCCTTCCCGAACTTATTATTTTATGGTCCTTTGAAGACAATTATATATTATGTTACGACGAACATATCCAACGGTTGTTTTGTCCAAATTCAATTTCGTTAATACTCTGCTGCAAATGAGCCTCTACTCATGAACACTTAAGTCGTAAGGATTAGTCGATACTCAACAACTTTCAAAACGAAAAATTATTCGTCGGTTCAAATTTATCTGTTCATATATATGATGTGTTCATCGATATTGGACGACTATTTCACTCGAATGACAAATCGCTAAATTCCTAGCGAATTATTTTTAAAAATTTTTTTAACGTAATTTGAACCTGGACGACGGAGATGGTCCTTCTCCGTCGTCCAGGTTAACAAACCTAGACGACGGAGAATGGCCATATCCGTCGTCCAGGTTCAAATTACCATGGCGGTTCGAATTTTTTATTTTTTTATTTTTTCCATGTAATTTTCACTTGGACGACGGAGATGGTCATTCTCCGTCGTCCAAGTCCAAAATTATGGCGGTTCAATTTACCGCTTCCGTTTTTGGGACCGCTTGAATTTTCACTTAGACGACGGAGAATTCATTCTCCGTCATCTAAGTCCAAAATAATGGCGGTTCAGAGCGTCTCGCCGATTAATTGGCGCCGCTTGAATTTTTTTGAAACGGCCACCTAGACGACGGAAAACACCGTTTCCGTCTTCCAAGTGGACTTAGACGACGGAGAATAGTGCTCCGTCGTCTAGGTGAAACTCTATAAATAGAGTTGCACCCCCCCCCCCCTCATTTTGTCATCATTCCATCTCCTCCTCTCCTCTCCTCCGGCGATCCTCCTCCGGCGACGCTCCGACGACATTTTTTCCGGCGTGGTTCCTCCTCTCCGACGACTCAACTCCGGCGATATTCCCGAAAACTCCGATTCGGTAAATTTCTATTTTTCCCTTATTAAAATAATTTTCATTTAATCAATTAATTAAATTCTAAATATAATTTAGAAGTAGAATTTAATTGATTAATTAGTTTAAATATTTAATAAATAATTAATTATTGTTATTAATTTATTAAATCATAATTATTGTAATTATTGTAATTATTGTAATTAGTTATTATTAGTTGCATGATTAAATGAATTTATTATTAAATTTATTAAATGAATAAATTATTATTCATAATTTATTAAATGAATCAATTTTTTATTAAATGCATGATAAATAAATATAAATTATTGCATCTAATTAAAAATTATTAATTAATATTTACGTTTATTTTCTAGTAAATTAATTAGTAGTACGTGTTCGATTTAAATTTAGTACATAGGCTTGGTTTATTAAGTCGCACTCTTTGGAATAGATGGCGCCTCTTTTCCTTGCTTATCTCCTTAACCCCTCGTGATGTGTGGATTTCATCACCGCACACCATAACCTAAGTGAAGTTATGGACACGAGGTTGAGGGCGGAGTTTGCAAAGGACTTGAGGGAGTGTAAATTTTTGAAAAATTGGCCGAATGTCGGATATGGTGTCTAGAAACGGGTTATGACTGGTGACAGGATTTGGACTAAGAAAGACTTTTGTCGAAATTAGTCCTGCCTCTCGCGTTATCTCTATCCCTAACTGGCCATGTTTTTCGATTTAACCAAGGCTGATTAATTGAAAATTTACACTTTATCGCGCGGGTCGCACGTCCATTGAACGACCGAAAATGCCAAGCTAGTGTACTCTATTTAAATCTTAAACGTACTTAATTAATTAGCGTAAATTTTTAAGTTGTAATTATTATGGTAAGTAGGTATTTTAACACCGTACTCTTAGGTTTAAATGGCTCCGCCAAAGACGACATCCGGCAAGAAGAAAGCCCAACAGGAGGCAGAAGATGCCATGCTCCGAATGTTGGCGGCCCAAGTCGGTTGGGTTCAACAGGAGGGCAACGACGCTCTCAATCCGGACGGATCATCTGGTCCGTCCGTAGCGCCATCTGGGGAAATTCCCGCTCCCCCATTCATCTCGAGCGGTGATGACATCGACCCCTTCCAATCTCCGACGCCCGGTACCGGTTCAACGGGAAGTACTCAGGCGTCCTCGACCGCCGAATCAATCATGTACAGCGCCCGCCGTAGGCAAAGGAGGGCCCCCACTGACCCGGAACCGAAAAGGACTCGGGGTCTCGTTAAAGGGGGCAAAGCGGAGCGTATTTGCAAGGCGACCGGTAAAAAGATCGACTTGCCGTACGACGAATTCACCGGTGGCCCTCCCACAACTCAGCTAGCAAGTCTCTCGGCGCATGGGATAGGGTCAATCATCCGTAACCGGGTTTGTATCACTGCCCCTACTTGGAAGGAGGCGCCGGATCATGAGAAGGCGAAAGTCTTCAAAGATCTTTCGGTACGTAATACGTCCAATTTAGTTATTATATAATATTGTTAATATTAGTTAAAATTTCATAATATATACGATTATAATTTTCTATTTATTTTTGATAGGAACAATTTGACGTGGATCCGACACCGGCTATGTTGAGGCATATCAACCAAATCGCCAACTCCATCTACAAAGATTGGAAGTACAAGCTCCATAAGTACTTCCAAGATGTCGGTCCCGTGCCTCCCCCGGTAGAGCTGCAAGGGGAGAGAGAAGATGAGTGGGAGTGGTTGTGTAACCACTTTGCCGATGAAAATTTTAAGGTATTAATTTATTTTTTTTATTTCAATTAAGATAATTGAATTATTTAAATTGTAGTTATTCATTTTTTAATAATTTAATTATGTTGTGTAACAGAAATTCTCCGGTGTCAATAAAGCCAACCGGGGGAAGAAGGAGAAACACCATACTACCGGCGCCAAGCAGTTCATTCAAATTGCCAAGGAGCACAAGGATAAGGGCTCCAAACACCCTTATCTTGATGCAAGCGTAAGCGCGTACGTGACGCCAGGGCTCGATAATGAAGCGAGTCAATGCGGCGTAAGTGATATATTAATTATGTGCTTTTAATTATAGTAATTATTATTTAAATATGATTTCATTATAATAAATTAATTATTCTTTTGTAGGCAAGGGTGATAGAGCGTGCGCATGAAGAGTTGGCTAACACTCAGCTTGCGTTCCCAGATGTGCCGCCGGAAGACCTGCCTCCTCTATCCTTAGAGAGTCAAATTGCAATCGCGGATGAGGTCTACGGTCGTAGAGCTGGCAAGGAGGTTAGGCACTTTGGGCCTAGGGTGGTACGAGATTTGTCGACGACCTCCGGCTCATCATCTACGGGAGGTTCGGGGCAGCGGAGAAGGAGTCAGACAGCGGCCGTCGAAGCAGCCATTCAAGAAGCTCGACTGGCACGAGAGGAGAATGAGTCAATGCGGCAAAGACTTGACGAACAACAAGCACAAATAGCCCAACTTATCGCGCTCATGAACCAAAATCGAGAAGTATGTCAACCTCCTCCGAACCCATACCCCGACGACGACGACCCGGCTGGAGGCGGAGGACCCGGCGGCGCATCTGCTCCTCCAGTGTATTAGCTAGCTAGTTAATTATCGCGTTTCTTTATTTCCGAGTTCCGAACAATATTTTATAATTTTTGTGGGTTTTTAATTTGGATGTGTATGTACAAATTAATTAATTATTTAATTAATACATTAATTAATATTAAAAATTTAGTTTAATTAATTATTTTCTACTATTTTTCATTATTTAAATTAAATTAATAATAAATTAAATTAATCATATTTAATTTCAATTTTTTTTTTTTTTAAATTAAATAGTCACTTGGACGACGGAGATTATGTTCTCCGTCGTCCAGGTGCACAAACCCTAAACCTAAACCCTAAACCCCTAACCCCTAACCCCTAACCCCTAAACCCTAAACCCTGCCATTCTCCGTGGCTCAAGTGTTCACCTGGACGACGGAGAATTAGTTCTCCGTCGTCCAGGTGAAAACTTGGGCCACGGAGAAACGAGCAATGTCCGTGGCCCATGTAGTCACCTGGACGACGGAGAATTAGAGTTTCCGTCGTCCAGGTGCATACATGGGCCACGGATAATGTCTGCGATCCAAGTTAACTTGGACGACGGAGAACTAATTCTCCGTCGTCCAGGTGCTTGGACGACAGCACTTGGAGCACGGACCTTGGACGACGGAATTTCCGTCGTCCAAGTACTTAGACGACGGAAAACTGCACTTACACGACGGAAATTGTCCGTGGTCTAGGTGCAGTTTTCTTGTAGTGTAGACGACGAAGAATAGTGCTCCGTCGTCTAAGTGAAATCCTATAAATAGGCTGTGCGCCATCTTCTTTTCCTCATCCCATACATTCCTCTCCTCTCTCTCTCTCTCTCTCTCTCTCTCACTCTCCTCTGCGGCCTCCGGCGATCCTCCTCCGGCGACGCTCCGACGACTCAATTTCCGGCGTGGTTCCCCCTCTCCGACGACTCTACTCTTCCGATATTCCGGCGACATTCCGACGAGGTAATAATTCTATTTTTTACCTCTTTTACATTTTTGTTATTTAATTAATTATTTAATTAATAAATAGTTTTAATTTATTAATTAGTTTAAAATAATTAATAGTTATAATTATAATTATTAATGAGTTGTTATTATTAATATTGGGATGATAATTATTAGTTGTTAATTATTTGGTAATAATTTTATATTTGTTAGTTAAAATTAAATAATAGCAATAATTATTATTGTTAATAATAATTAATTTAGTTGGTAAATGAATAATTATTATTATATGCATGATAAATAATTATTCATTATTGTAATTATTTATTGTTTTAATTAATTGATAATTAATTACGAGTATTTTCGAGTAAATTGCATGGTAGTACGTGTTCGATTTAAATTTAGTACATAGGCTTGGTTTATTAAGTCGCACTCTTTGGAATAGATGGCGCCTCTTTTCCTAGCTTATCTCCTTAACCCCTCGTGATGTGTGGATTTCATCACCGCACACCATAACCTAAGTGAAGTTATGGACACGAGGTTGAGGGCGGAGTTTGCAAAGGACTTGAGGGAGTGTAAATTTTCGAAAAATTGGCCGAATGTCGGACATGGTGTCTAGAAACGGGTTATGACTGGTGACAGGATTTGGACTAAGAAAGACTTTTGTTGAAATTAGTCCTGCCTCTCGCGTTATCTCTATCCCTAACTGGCCATGTTTTTCGATTTAACCAAGGCTGATTAATTGAAAATTTACACTTTATCGCGCGGGTCGCACGTCCATTGAATGACCGAAAAAGCCAAGCTAGTGTACTCTATTTAAATCTTAACCGTACTTAATTAGCGTAAATTTTTTAGCTGTAATTATTATGGTAAGTACGTATTTTAACAACGTTCTCATTATAAGGTTATAAATGGCTCCATCCGGCAAGAAGAAAGCCCAACAGGAGGCAGAAGATGCCATGCTCCGCCGCTTGGCGGACCAAGTCGGTTGGGAATTACCGGAGGGCAACGACGCCCTCAATCCCGACCCTTCTTCTACTTCAGAGGCGATGCCTCTTGGGGATATTCCGTCTGCCCCATTTATCTCCGGCGGTGATGACGTCGACCCTTTTTCAACTCCGACGCCCGGTACCGGTTCAACGGGAAGTACTCAGGCGTCTTCCACCACTGAATCAATCATGTACAGCGCCCGCCGTAAGCAAATGAGGGCCCCCACTGACCCGGAACCGAAAAGGACTCGGGGTCTCGTTAAAGGGGGCAAAGCGGAGAAAATTTGCAAGGCGACCGGGAAAAAGATCGACTTGCCCTACGACGAATTCACCGGTGGCCCTCCCACAGCTCAGCTAGCAAGTCTCTCGGCGCATAGCATCGGGTCAATCGTCCGTAGCCGAGTTCGAATCACTGCCCCGACTTGGAAGGAGGCGCCGGATCATGAGAAGGTGAAAGTCTTCAAAGATCTTTCGGTACGTAATACGTCCAATTTTAGTCATTATATAATATTGTTAATATTAGTTATAATTTCATAATATATACGATTATAATTTTCTATTTATTTTTGATAGGAAAAATTTGCGGTGGATCCGACACCGGCCATGTTGAGGCATATCAACCAAACCGCCAACTCCATCTACAAAGATTGGAAGTACATGCTCCATCAGTACTTCCAAACTTACGGTTCCTCGCCTCCCCCCGTAGAGTTGCGTGGGGATAGAGAAGATGAGTGGGAGTGGTTGTGTAACCACTTTGCCGATGAGTCCTTTAAAGTGTTAATTTACGTATTTTATAATTCAATTAAGATAATTGAATTATTTAAATTCTAGTTATTAATTTTTTAATGATTTAATTATGTTGTGTAACAGAAATTCTCCGATGTCAACAAAGCCAACCGGGGGAAGAAGGACAAACACCATACTACCGGCGCCAAGCAGTTCATTCAAATAGCCAAGGAGCACAAGGATAAGGGCTCCAAACACCCTTATCTTGATGCAAGCATAAACGCGTACGTGACGCCTGGGCTCGATAATGAAGAGAGTCAATGCGGCGTAAGTGATATATATATATATATGTGTGCTTTTAATTATAGTAATTATTATTTAAATATTATTTCATTATAATAAATTAATTATTCTTTTGTAGGAAAGGGTGATAGAGCGTGCGCATGAAGAGTTGGCTAACACTCAGCTTGCGTTCCCAGATGTGCCGCCGGAAGACCTGCCTCCTCTATCCTTAGAGAGCCAAATTGCAATCGCGGATGAGGTCTACGGTCGTAGAGCTGGCAAGGAGGTTAGGCACTTCGGGCCTAGGGTGGTACGAGATTTGTCGACGACCTCCGACTCATCATCTACGGGAGATTCGGGCCAGCGGAGAAGGACTACGGCTGCGGCCGTCGAAGCAGCCATTCAAGAGGCTCGACTGGCACGAGAGGAGAATCAATCCATGCGGCAAAGACTTGACGAACAACAAGCACAAATAGCCCAACTCATCGCCCTCATGCAACAAAATCGAGAAGGATGTCAACCTCCTCCGAACCCACACCCCGACGACGACGACCCAGCTGGAGGCGGAGGACTCGGCCCCGCATCTGCTCCTCCAGTGTTTTAGCTAGCTAGTTAATTATCTCGTTTCTTTATTTCCGAATTCCGAACAATTAATATTTTAATTTTTATGGATTTTTTGGATGTGTATGTACAAATTAATTATTTATTTAATACATTAATTAATATTAAAATTTTAGTTTATTTAATTAATTTGGACTATTTTTCATTATTTAAATTAAATTAATAATAAATTAAATTAATAATATTTAATTTCAATTTATTTAAAAAAAAATTAAATAGGCACTTGGACGACGGAGATTATGTTCTCCGTCGTCCAGGTGACCAAACCCTAAATACTAAACCCTAACCCCTAACCCCTAACCCCTAAACCCTGCCATTCTCCGTGGCCCAGGTGTTCACCTGGACGACGGAGAATTAGTTCTCCGTCGTCCAGGTGAACACCTGGGCCACGGAAAAGCTAGCAATCTCTGTGGACCAGGTGAGAACCTACACGACGGAGAATTAGTTCTCCGTCGTCCAGGTGAACACCTGGACCACGGAGATTGTCTGCGGTCCAAGTGAACTTAGACGACGGAGAACTAATTCTCAGTCGTCCAAGTGCTTGGACGACAACACTTGGAGCACGGACCTTGGACGACGGAGATTCCGTCGTCTAAGTACTTAGACGACGGAAAACTGAACCTAGACGACGGAAATGGTCCGTGGTCTAGGTGCAGTTTTCTTGTAGTGCATGGATGGTGCTTTCGACAGGAATCTCTCGAGGAGAGGCATTAGACTTGTTGTACAAGATTGGATTGGAACTTTTGTGATGGACAATGCCAAATGACTTGAGGGTTGTTACTCACCTCTGTATGTGAAAATCATGGCTGCTATTGAGGCATGCCATTTGAATATGTGGTATGATTTTACCACGTCCCGCTTCAGCTTAGATTCCCTAATCCCGGTTAAAGGACTTCAAGACCTGAATGGCATTCCTCCGGACTTTGAGGACACTATGGCTGATATATTTGACCTTATGGAAAGTTCCCCCACGTCTTACTTTGGACATATCCAACGTGAGGCCAATGAAGTTGCATATCTCCTTACTAAATGGGCACTACAAAATGCCCTTCACCCAGTTGTTTTCCATGTAGCCCCTTTATTCATTTAAGATGCACTTACAAAAGACTGGACTTAATTTGTTTTAATAAATTTTAACGACTTGTCAAAAAAAAAAAATACAACCTCTATTTCTCTTACGTACATTAAAGCTTCATGATAACTTTTTCAACAGTTACGTACGTACTGATAACATGGTACCAGACTTAAGAAAATGAAAATGAAGAACAATGCACAAGTTTACCAGAGAAAACAGAATGAGACTAAAATTTGGCAGAGCTTCGCTAATTGGATTCAAAGCTTCGGTTCATTACAACAGTACTGCTATTTATAGAGAAAACCAAGCACACACAGAAGTAAAGATAATCATACAAAATATATACTCGGTCAAGGTAGCATTGACAGCCTAGAGCCACATGTATCCACTAGCCACATGTAAGAAATGATCTCGAAGTTTTCATAAGCTCACACACTTTCTTCGTGCCAAGGCTATGCTCAACACTCCCCCTTGATCTCAGCTGGGGTCACCAAGCTGAGATGAGAACAATGATGTCTAAACACTGGTGAGTACAGACCCTTAGTTAGAACGTCAGCAATTTGTTCGGTGGTTGGCACATAATGAAGCAGAAGATCTTGTCTTTGCACATGTTCTCTAACAAAATGGAAATAATTGTCAATGTGCTCAATTCTTGAGTGACACACAGGGTTTGAGGCAAGAGCTAATGCTGAGAGATTGTCACACTTCAGCAGAGGAGGCATGTGAATCCGAATATGCAAATCACAAAGAATGTGTCTAATCCAAGATACTTCAGCGACAGTATTGGCTAGAGATCTGTACTTAGTTTCAGTGGAGCTCTTAGACACTGCCTTATTTATTTGACTGCCATGAAAGTGGATTTGCACCCACATATATAGCACAAAACCAGTAACTGACCTCCTATTGTTCACTTCTCTTGCCCAATCAACATCACAGTAGGCAATGACCATAACAACACCCTTACAAGCATTCTCTGAACTATAAAATAGGCATTTATCCAATGTACCTTGCAAATAACGTAGGATCCTTTATAAGAAACTTCCAATCCCAGAAAATAAGACAATGTACCAAGATCTTTTATGTCAAAGACAGAATACAATTCTTCTATCACCTTCTGAATTTCAATCACATCTGTAATCACTATATCATCCACATATAGTAACAAGACAAACTCCATCTGAAGTTCTGAACTATGCCTCGCAAAAAGACTAAGGTCTGAATGAGAGAACTCAAATCCTAGACCAGGTAAATGGCATGTAAACTTGTCATTCCAGGCTCTTTGAGAGACCATATAGGGACTTCTTAAGTAAGCATACTTGATCTGGATACTCAAGATTTGTAAAACCTTGTGGCTTCCTCATATAGATTTCTTCTTTCAAGTCACCATGAAAAAATGCATTCTTTACATCTAGTTATCTCAATTCCCATTTATTGATAGCAACAAGAGCCAATACCATCTGTTTCTACCGAATTACGCGCGGGACGTAATCTGGCAGAAGCAAGTACGAGTACTCCTTCTCCTTCTTGTTCGTCCGAACGCACGGGCTGTTCGGATGGTCGGGCGCTTCCTCTCTCTTCGGGTCTTCGGGTGCGCGTGCTCGGGTACGGCTGTTAGAAGAATACAACAATGAACAGACAGTCAGGGGTCAAGACGGGGTGGCCCACCTTCAACGCTCTGATGCCTAAGTCAGATGATGTATTGGATATAATAGTTAAGCGGACGTGCGTGTGAATAGTGTTTGGGTCGAGTGAATTCGTCCCCTTACCTGTAATAAATACCTTACATATATAGGTGGTTGAGCTTGGTGCTTGATGATGTTCTTCGATGTGGGACTGGTGCACTTGCTGATGTCTGATCCGTGCATTCGGGCATGCGCCCCACGGGCGCGTGCGCACTCGGATGGGGTCGGTCTTGTGAGCAAAGTTGAAGCCTTCCTGGTGGTCTTTCGGGTGGTCGGGTAGGTGTTGATTACCTGCTTAAGTGGATAAGTATATTTAATCGAACAACTAATGCCATACTAATAAGTCCCCCAAGTCCCCAAGTCAAAGAGAACTTTCTTGACTGGGGAGTTGAAAAAGGGTTCGTGCGATTAGACAAAATACTTATCCGATTGAGCAGTGGTGTATGATCCTGTAACCCCCAAGTCCCCCAACTCTCCGGTCAAGGAAGGGCTCGCATGACGGAGTGGGTACCTGCACGTTTTGATCGTGTGCCTGTTCCTGTATTCTTGGCTCGGCCTCCAAACGGATCTTGCTAGTTTGGAGCCGCGCGCCCGTGGGGTGTTGTCTTGTAAACATAAATAACTACAACAGATATATAGATATGCAAGTGTAAATGTATGGTATGATGCATGAATGCATGGTATGATGTGTGAATGTATGCAAATGTTTTTCGTAACACCAGCGTTGGGATGCCGCGGTGTACTGCGTACGTCAACGGGGATGCCGTCGCGTACGGTGTAGCGTCAACGGTGGGATCAAGACCGCGACGTACAATTAACGCGCATGGAGGGGACGAACCGCATGCCCGTGCCGTTCTTCGGCTTAGCATGCAATGACAGCTGGCTTGCTTTCGCGTCCGGGGAGGGCGTACCTTTGCCCGCGACGCTCATCGGTCTCGGAACGCTCAAGGAGGGGTCGGACCGCACGCCCCTGCCGTTCCGAGTCGGCGGGTCGATCGTTAACGTTGCTCTCACACGGAGGGGCAACACCCCACGCCCGTGCCGCCCATCGACTTAGCACACCCAGAGAGGAGTTGGCCCCATGCCTCTGTCATGACAGCCGGCTTGCGCTTCGATCGTGTAACGGTGCGCTCACGGAGAGGACAGACCCCACACCCGTGCCGCCCATCGGTCTCAGCGCGCGCAAAGAGGGGACGGACCCCATGCCTCTGCCACCTGACCCGGCTTGCTTTCTAACGTTTACGTGTACGGAGAGGAAGAAACCCCATGCCCGTACGGCGTAAGTTCTTCACTCGGGGCACAGCCAAAAGGGAATTCAGGCGTTAGCCCTCTTTCGGGGCGCCCGATTGGTGTTTGTACTAACCTGATGGTGTATCTCGAGCGCCCGGTCGTGTGGGTGGTGTGCGCGCTAGTGCGAACGGTGCATATCGTGGCATGTGTTGTCCTGCCTTGGGTGGGGTGATTTCGTCTGTCGAGGTGTTGTGAGGTGACATTCATTTTGACTGCTCCTTGGGAACCGTTGTGTAATAAATGCTAGCCTTCGTATTTAATGCTGGCGTGCCCTGGGCATTTAAATGCTGCTGATGTGATAACTGCTTGAAGCCCAAACGTCAGGCGCGTGGGCGCGTGTGGCGTTGCATGGGTGACACGTGTCGAGCCGTGGGATACCGTGCTAGGATTTGAAATCAAGGCGGGAAGCTGAAGGGGAGCGCGGTTACTTGCCTGGGCAGGTGAATCGCCTCAGGGCCACGTGTCGTGATCTGACGGTGGATACGCGAAAATGGACGGCTGGCGTGCATTGGCGTACATCGTGCGATCAGTATAAATAGGGGCTTTGGTGTCGTCTTCCTCGTCACTTCTTGCAACTTACCGAAACGCCGTGGTAAGTTGCAAGAAGTGACGAGGTAGGACCGATTTGAGATCTCGGATCCAGAACCCGTCATAGAAACCGTCACCTTCTAGACACCAAGTTACCAAAGATTTCTTACTCAAAGACAAGTATTCATCCACTCACCGGATCATTGGTATATACTCCATTGATGCAAGTCTTTCTTAGATCCAGAACCTGTCACCAGTCATAACCTGTTTCTAGACACCATGTCCGACATTCAGCCAAAATTTCGAGAATGACATTCCCTCAAGTTCTTTGCAAACTCCGCCCTCGACCTTATGTCCATAACTTCACTTAGGTTATGGTGTGCGGTGATGAAATCCACACATCACAAGGGGTTAAGGAGATAAGAAAGAAAAAGAGGCGCCATCTATTCCAATGAGTGAGACTTAATCGCCCAAACTTGTGTACTCAATGTAAATCGAAGACTTCCTTTAATATGTACCTATTTACATGGCTGCAAAAACAAAAAGTTAGAATGGAACGTATTATGAACATGTATAAACATTTCGACACTTTATATAAATACACTTATTTACACAATTTCACATATTTACAAGCATAAACACACAATTCTTTACAATCCCCGGCAACGGCCCCAAAATTGATTCACGACTTTGCAACCATTAAATTAACACTTAACAATCAACAAAAACGCATAAACAATTAAAACCCTTGGTGTAGATGTAGCATTGATAAATAAGGATCGTTCTTAACCGGGGATTGAGGGTGCATGCATATTTATGCTATGGTTAAAAGGGGGGTTTGAAAAAGGTTTTTTTGTACTCTACGAAAATAAACACTAAAACATGGCATAGCAAACACATCGAGAAATCCTAGGTTCTAACATGCTTCACTCATAGACAAGTAGAAAACAAATAAGAACAAAGAATCCTAAACATGCTTACTAGACCGAAAATAAACCTAAGCTATTATTTACATGTGATCGACTCATCTAAACTTACCCTTGCTCCTTCGTAACCTGCAATCAAACAATGCCAATCGAAATCCTAACTTCTTAATTTCACATAACACATGTTTACACTTAATTCTCGTGCTCGGGATTGCCCTATACACATACCATTGATCTAGACTCGGGATTGCCCTATATCTAAGCCAAAGCATTACAATTAGATAAACATGCATCATAGAACTTAAAGAAACTAGAACACATGGAAGACAATTGAAATCAAGACAAGTGTAGAAAACCGAAATAATAAAACCATTCCTTAAACACAAGAGTTCATACAAAAAGGGGTTACAATGTAAAGAGAAATCGAGTTACACTTTTAATTCCTCGGGATTGCCCTATGGAGCTTGAGGTGTAGCCGACTCTACTTTGGTGGAGGAGACACTCGGGATTGCCCTATATGTCAATGGAGGCAGTTTGGAGGCGGTAGGATGGTGTAACCTTCTTCTTGTATGGCGTCTTGAGTCTTTGGAGAGGGAGTAGTGTTTAGGCTGAGTTTTGAGAGTATAGAATGAGTGATGAGAATGAATGAGTCGAGCTCCCCTTTATATAGGAGAAGAGTAGGGTTTTTCCTACCAAAACAAGACTTTCCTTATGTACCCGGGCAAATCTGATAGTCTGTCTTCAAACGCGTTTTACCGGAGTTTCAGATCTTGAAAATTTCCGATTATTGTTTCATTGGAAAGCTTATTCAAAGGGCTATAAAATCCATATAAGGAACGCCATATTTGGAATTGAATTGGATTTACTACGGATTTTAGAAGTTAAGTGACCTAGCTGCCCTGTTTTCTTCTTCTTCAAGGAAAAGGAAATCTTCATATCTTCAAATCTTGCATTCCTTATTCCCTAATAATTCTTGGCCGAATATACCATATTCTTGCACATATTTTGGCCCTCAAATCAGGTATTTATCTTCATGGAATATCCTCCAAAATTCGTCCATTATATGCTCCATATATTCCGCCATATTTGCTCTTTCCTGGGTCGCGCAGGAGAAATGTCTTCATCTTTTTGTCCACCATTTTGGTATCCATTTCTTTTGGCATTTGGTCTTCAATTATTGACACCATGTGGGAAAGCATTTTAGTAACCATTTGAAGACCATTCCTCGGACCATTTCTTCTCCGAAATTAGGAACTTCCTCCTTAGCACGCTTTTAGCTCCAAAACGCCTCCTTTATTATTTTCTCCTTTATTTCTACCTAAAAGCATAAAGTGAGTAAGAAATGATAGTACTAAGGTCAAAACAAAGCTAAATGTAAAGAGAAAGGCGTTAAGAATCAAGCATAAAATTCGTAGATCAGTTGGGCGTCTGCCGCCTCTGGTCTGTTGGTGCTGGATTCGGAGGTGGACCCGTACACTCGCGTTTCCACGAGCACCTTCTGCACAATCAGGTCCACGATCTCGTCGTAGTCGAGATACTCCTTCCTCACCAGTTTTTCTACGAACGGGGTGGCGAGCATGTTGTCCATCAGGGCCACCTTGGCCACTCGCTTGTCAAGGTCCCTGCACGTGCTCGCAAGCGTCCTCCATCGGTTTATGTAGCTTGACAGGCTCTCGTCCACCCCCTGGCGGACCTTGAGGATGATACCCGTAGTGTTGTACTTCCCCTGGAGCCGATAGCGCTTCTGGAAGCTCTCCGCCAGCTCGAGGAACGAATGTATGGAGCCTGGCGGAATCTCATAGAACCAGCTCCGTGCCTCCTCCGTCAGTGTTTCTTGGAACAGGAAACACAGGGTTGGATCCGAATATCGGGTTCCGTCCGTGGTGGATCGAAACTCGTCGATGTGCGCGCGGGGGTCTCCACTTCCGTCGAACCGGGTAATTTTCGTTGTCTTCGCGTGGGGATCCCTTCCCTTCTCCAATATGTGCACCGAGAACGGGCTGACCCAGGGGGCGAACGTTCCGCCTTGCCCGGCCAGCCTGTCCTTGCGCAAACGCGAGACCTCCTCCGCCAGTTCCTCCATCCTCCGAAGGACCAGGGCGTTGTTCGTCAGGGGCGCCGATTCCTCCACCGGTGATGGCGCTCGGGTTGCCCGGGCGCTGATCCCACCGAATGAGCGTTGTTCGTCGCCAGTGGTTTCCTGGGTCCCTTCGTGTTGCCCCTGCTGCTGGCTGACGAGCGCGTCCAGCCGCTCCTCCAACCTCTTGCGGATCTGGCGCTCCTCTGCTCTCTCGAGCGCCGCCTCCCGTAATTCCTGGACCAGGCTGTTGACGCGTTCCTCGCTGCTCCTTTCGAGCTCTAGTATCTGCCGCCCCTGTGTATCTGGCGGCGTCTCCCCGACGGGGATGGTGCTGTCGTTAGTCTCTGGGTTGAGCATGTGGACTTTTGGTTTTTGTGGTGTTTATACGAGGTTTGCAATTTGTAAGCTTCCCACAGACAGCGCCAACTGTTTCTATCGAATTACGCGCGGGACGTAATCTGGCAGAAGCAAGTACGAGTACTCCTTCTCCTTCTTGTTCGTCCGAACGCACGGGCTGTTCGGATGGTCGGGCGCTTCCTCTCTCTTCGGGTCTTCGGGTGCGCGTGCTCGGGTACGCCTGTTAGAAGAATACAACAATGAATAGACAGTCAGGGGTCAAGACGGGGTGGCCCACCTTCAACGCTCCGATGCCTAAGTCAGATGATGTATTGGATATAACAGTCGAACGAACGTGCGTGTGAATAGTGTTTGGGTCGAGTGAATTCGTCCCCTTACCTGTAATAAATACCTTACATATATAGGTGGTTGAGCTTGGTGCTTGATGATGTTCTTCGATGTGGGACTAGTGCACTTGCTGATGTCTGATCCGTGCATTCAGGCATGCGCCCCACGGGCGGGTGCGCACTCGGATGGGGTCGGTCTTGTGAACAAAGTTGAAGCCTTCCTGGTGGTCTTTCGGGTGGTCGGGTAGGTGTTGATTACCTGCTTAAGTGGATAAGTATATTTAATCGGACAACTAATGCCATACTAACACCATCCCCATTGTTGTATGTCTCACTACTAGACTGAATGTCTCATCATAATCCAACTCCTTATACTGACTATACCCTTGTGCTACAAGTCGAGCTTTGTGTCTGGACACACTTCCATCAGGATTTCCCTTTATTTTGTATATCCACTGACACCTAACAATATTTTTATCTGGTGGACATGGCACCAACGTCCAGGTGCCTTGGTTCTACAGAGATGTAATCTCCTCCATCATAGCAGTGTCCCACTCACTTTGTCCGAAAACAGCTTTGAAACTTCTTGGTTCACTACCAGCATTCACATCAGTGAGAGCAGTATAACCAGAAAAAAATGCACTCATTGTACATCTTCTATTGAGTTACAGCAGAGAATACACAGTAGTCCTCAAAAGACTTTGGCTTTATGATTCCATTCTTTGCCCTTGTCATCATCGATGCTGATTATAATTCTGATCATTAATAAACTGCAACTCTAGAGGTAAAACAAAATCATCATTGTTCACATTAGCCCTAATTTCACCAGTTGCTTCAATGTTACCAGCCACATCTTCTTGAACTACATGATCATGATCTCTAACTTGAACTTGAGCCACATTAATATTCCCATCACTACTATTAACCTCAATTCCTTCACTGTTGTGCTCAGTAAAGTTGCTCTCACTAGCACTAGTATTGGTATCCGCAACTCCACCCCCATTGCTACTATTAACACCACCACCATTATCAGTAACACCACTGAGTATGGAACCAAAGAAACTTAGGAAGTGAGGCAGTAGACAACAAAGTGATGGCAGTTTCCACAATATGCATATTCTTTCTTTTAGCTCACCATTTTGCTGAGGGGTATAAGGACAAGTCACATAATGAACAATACCATTATTGAGCAAGAAATCTATGAAATTATGACTATTGTACTCCCCTCCGCCATCAATTTGAAGAATTTTAACAGAAGCATTAAACTGATTACTCACATAGGCCATAAACTGCTTGAAGATAGGAAAAACTTCAGATTTATTCACCATTGGAAATGTTAAAGTCCCTGATTCTATGCCACAGATTTCTTCCCATATCAATACGGTGCAGCAATCTTCTCCATTAATCCATTGATATTTCTAGCTGTCCTGCCTAGAGTTTAGGATCAGTCACTAGCTCGGATTGTGCAGTTTTAATGTAGTTGTAAATGCCTTCAATACTTTCTGTATCTATCATCATGTAATTGATATATAATGTAAAGAGTGCAATTGCACAAATCAATGAGAATCAATTTCAACAGGAAATATCCACAAGTATTTAGTGTAATCATCAATGAAACTAACATAATACTCGTATCCCCCCAAAGACAAACATGGGGTACTGGAGTATACTCTCTGAAAATGAGATTTAGTGCTAGACTCAGAAGCAACAAAAGGTAATCTATGCATTTCACCCTCTAAACAGCTAACACACACAATACTATGCTAATCCTTGACTACAAAAACTTTAGACAACTGCAGCACCCTACTTGCAACTTCATTAGAGGGATGACCCCGGCTTTTATGCCACTGAGAAGAAGAAACAGTAGCTCTTACAAAAGCAGTCTTTGACAGATGTTGAAAACTAGGAAGATAAGAAGATTTGAACAGGAACAAGCCATCACCATTACTCTTTCCTCTGCAGAGTACAGCTTTGGTGAGCTTATCCTGCACCATTATGTCAATGTCATCAAGAGTAACATAGAAACCATTATCTTTACATAGCTTAGTAAAAGATAATAGATTAGCAGCTATCTTAGAAACATGTAAAACATTCTTAAGGTGAGATATCTTAAAAGATATGGCTAGTACCAATGTGAGATATAGAGAGACCAGTACTATTTGTAGTAGTGATGGTAGAATCAAACTGATATGGCTGAACAATAGTAAGATTACGCAAATCAAAGGTCATATGTTGAGTAGCACCTGTGTCACCAATCCAGACATCCCTAGTAATAGATGACGAACCTCACCTACTAGATGAGCTGGATCCAATTTCATTCACACTAGGACCTGAGTACATGTTGTTCCTTGCAGTCATGGTAGTAAGCGAAGAAGGTGGCTTAGCTCCTTGGTAAGCATAATTGGATCTGTGATGACAGTCCAGGCAGCATGACCTTTCTTTCCATAGATTTGGCCTCTGGTAGTGACAGATATAGCAGGGTGATCAGATGGCACATCAGTTCGATAGAAACAATTTGCTGTAGTGTGACCTTTCTTATTGCAGATTTGGCATTCAGGAGAAGGACCAACAATATTGACATTGAGATTGGGCTTTACAGATGTAGATGCATTAGTTTTAGCACCATTTCCAGGCTTGTAGTTAGGATTCTTGAAGCAGGTATTAGCAAAGTGACCCTTCCTGCCACATATTTGGCAGTTATTGACTTGATAGCATGTGACAACAGTGTGTCCTCTCTTTCCACAAACTGAGCACACATTAGGATTACCATTCCTTGATTGGGATCTGCTTCTGAAGTTGGTCTAACCATTATCCCCATCTGAGGTGTGAGACAGATTTTGAGACCTGGTTGAGTTGGAAAGAGCCACCATAGCAGAAAGGGTATGATGAGATAACAACATACCCTCAATGTCTCTTTCAGCAGCTAGGAGCTGAGATCTGAACTCCCTCATAGTGATTGGAGAGTCATGGCCTCTGATCACCATTTTTACCATAGCATATTCTTCAGGAAGGCCATTCAGAGTTAGAATAATAATGTCTTCATCTGCAATGGAAACACCAACTGAAACAAGCTGATCTCGAGCACTTTTGATACGAAGAAGGTACTTCTCCATATTATCACTTCTGGATCCCTTCTTGATAGTTTGGAGATCTGTCTTCAATTGCAGCACATTCGCTCCAGATATAGTAGAGAAACTTTCCAACTGATTGGTCCAAGCTTCATGAGAAGACTTGCAACCAACAATGATATCCAGGATATCATCATCCAAGGTATCCATGAGTAAGCTAAGAAGAGCTTTGTCAGTTTTCTTCCAAGCTCTGTATGCCTTAGTAACTTCACTGGTAATCTCACCATCAGAAGCAATCACTTAGAGCGTATGGGCAGAGACAGTGCCATCAAAAAATTCAAAGAGGTCATTTCCCTCCAGTAATGACCTGAACTGATAGCTTCATTTGATGAAGTTTCCATCACTTAACTTTATAGTGATAATACTCTGAAGGGAGTTGATATTAGACTGAGTCAACGTAGCCACATTGCTCGAAGATGATGCCATTGATGCTGCAAACTAAGCTAAGCACATATATCAATCAACAACAGATGAGCATATACACCCAGACAACCAACGACATCACTTTCCTCCACTTGATCTTTTCTACAGACTAAAGAATCATCACAATTAACCTAAAAAACCACAACACTCTTCACAAAAGCTCTTCAACACCTTCACAAGCTACTGCACTTCACAATCTTACACTATTTTTGGATCCGGCTCCTTTACAGTAGTTAACTGTAAAGTTTCATGCAATTCGCACAATCCTGGTCACTCAAAACCTTCTAATGGCCTAGATAATGCCATGTCAACTAAATAATATTTATGACCAAGTAAACAAAAATAAGCCCAACGACGCTCTTCAAAGTTCCAACTGCCATTATGTTTCTTCCCTTCTTGACTCGTGATTCTCTTTCCTTCTACGTTATAACTTCTGTATTTTCAATGGAGATCTTATGCTTCTTCAATTCTTTGTGATAGAATTGAATTTCTGATTATCAGGTTCCAAGATCAAAGAAACCTAACTCATTAACATACAAACTAATCCTAATCGGGAGATAAAGTATACCGACATATCTCGAACCCAGAATTCGTGATTCAAGGGTTTTAGTTATTTATTTTTTCGAAAGGGTGGGTTTTCATTTTGTTCCATCTGAATTTTAATTTTCAAATTCGATCAATACTGCAAATAAGAACCACAAATAGGTCAGATCCATACCCCTTACGATGAATATAATCAAACAAAATATACTGAACTATGATCGACTCATCATCGCTGAAACGCTGCGTTCAGTCGCAGAAGGGAGAAACACTTTGAAGAAAACAGAGCGAAGAGATAGAGAACACTTCTCGTTTGTGTAAGTGTCATAACTTAGATGACGACAACGTTTCATCGTCTTAGTTGTTACACCTAGACATCGAAATTGTTTCGTTGTTCAACATATGTTACGCGACGAAAATTTTTGTCACCTTTTTCAGTAAAAATTAGTAGTCTATGATTCTCTTATGTAAGTACTTGCACTATGGCCCTTAAACGAAAAAATTGTTTCGTCGTCTAAATATTTTTTTTCTGATAGTGGTTACAGTACTAAAATGGTAAGTTGTTTATATTCTTTGCATAACCTTATGGTAGGAAAATGTTTCTTAAATCCATTGAATTTGAACAAACTTCATGAATAGTTTGGTTTGCCGGTAATTTAGTTTTAGTTTTTACTTCAAGCTTTAGATCAATATCCTAACAATATATGTGTACAAAATTAAGAAGCAGATAACATAGAAACATAAAACAAATGTACATGAACAAAGTAAAACAACAAAATGCAACAAACAAAACTAAGCTAATGGAGGCAGGGAAAACCATTGCATGAGGGCATTTATGAATTTTGAATTTACATGAGGGTATTTTTAGTATAAAAAAGTTGACTCGGGGATGGTTGATTCCTAAACCTATCTTCTCCGTCTGGAATACAACTCCGTGTTTATCTTGGAATCATTCTTGAAAAAACAGTGGGTTTTACTTCTATTATGATTCTCTTATGTACGTACAAGTAAACGTCAAAATTCAACCATCCCAAAATAATTTTCATTCTTTTGATTCTGATTCTAAATTAGTATACATGCCGTTAATATAAAATAGGAGGTGGAGTCTAAGTACTTTAGCAGCCATGTGTTAATTAAGTCTGCGAAATGTTAAAGTTGTGTACGTACGCACACCATTCTTTAGCATACCAGTCATCAACATACCACGTACGATTTACAATTTACATTATACATTACTAGAAGAAACCACCAAGTATTAGTAACTATTTTTTTTGAATTAAAAATTAATTATTTACAATAAACTGCAGTAAATGACATTATAGAGAAATTAAATACACTTAAGTTTCAGTATAAAAAAATCTAATATTCCATAAAATTTACTATTTTTTTATCTAAATTTTTTTATGTTTGTTCCTGGACAATGTTATTTATTTCAAACAATAAATAATAAAATTTTATTAATAAGGACAAAAACATTTTATTAATAAGCTCGCGTCACCTATCCCTACCACCTCGACGTCACCACGAGATCTACGCATGTGAGTCGATGTCGATCGATCTCGCTGCCACGCAGCCGACAACGCTGGGTCAACCACCTCCACCGCGCTGCCTCACTGCCTCCCGCGACGCCGTCTCTGTCTTCCTCGGACCGCTGCCTCGCAACTTCCGCGCAGCAGCCTCTCTCGGGTGAGCTCGCTCCGTCGTCCACCTCCACACTCGCGTCCTCAGCCCCCGGCCTCCTCTCTGCCCTAAGCCGATGTAGTCACCTAGCTAAGAGGCGTCGTTCAGCCCCGCTTCACCGCCGCATCGGAGCTTGCGTTGTGACGTCTTCGCGCAATAGCAAGATCTGGCTTCGTGGACAAAAGATTGAGGCCACCACCTTCCTCGTGTCGCTTCCATACTGCTCGATTTGGCCGCGGACCTACCTCAGGTCGATTTCCATTGTCGATCTTCTACTACCTTTATTTATAAAAGAAATTCACAATTGTTGCTGCATTTTTGGGCATTGGTTCAACGGATCTAGTTTTCAGTAGCAACGTTTTGTAATTTAGTGTGTTTTTAAATTTTTCAGTGTTAGATTTTTATTTAATGTGGAGCAATTTTGAGTTTGGAGTTATTATGTGGCCATGTACTACTCCATTGAGTTTTTGACAGTGTACTTATTGTATTTTTCTTTAACAACAGCAAATGTTTTATTTTATTGACAGTAATAATGGTGTATTTTTTGTCTATATTTTGTACTACTGTTACTGTACTCAAATGTACTTAAATGGTTGATATTGTGTTTTTCATATTTTTGTTACAGGATTGTTCGTGGAGTTGTTATTGTATTATTTGTCGAGCTGCAACTGAAGTTTTATTCAGTTGCTACTGAATTGTTCGGTGTGTTGTAACTGTGTTGTTTATCGAGCTGCTATTGTATTATTCGTCAAATTCCTACTGAAGTTTAATCCAATTGCAAGTAAATCATTCTCGACATGCTATCGAATATTTCGTTAAGCTGCTACTAATCATTAATTGAACAATTGGTTAATCGTTCGTCATGTTGTTACTGAATCGTGTGTCGAGCTGCTACTGAATCCTTCTTCGAGTTGCTACTAAATCATTAGTCGAACTATTACTAAAGTGATTGTCGAGCAGTTATTGCCTGGTTTTCATAATATTTTTGTATTTATATATATCGAAAGTGATATTGAATTTTTCATAACATGGCTACTGGAAAATATGTGGCATTGAATATAAAGAACCGATGTACTACATTAGTTGTATCGAAAAAAATTGATATTGAAATTTTAAGAAAAATTACCTTATACTAACTATAAATCTGTATTTAAGATGATACTGAATTTTATTTCGACATTGCGACTGAATTTTGAATTAGCTGATACTAAAAATTTATTCCATGAACATAACATTACCAAATGTACGTACACGTTGGCATCCCCAAAAACTGAAAGTAGCAATTTCAAGGCCCGTTTCAATTATCATAAGTATCAGTAGTAAGTTTTTTTTATATAAAATGAATTTTTTGACAAAAATGAAAAACAAAACATTTAAGTGCTTTCAGATTTTAGTAGCAGCACCTTCGCAAGTACATTCACGACTTTTGCACCACTGTTTTTGATTTTAGAACTTTAAAATATTAAAAAATATCACAGGCAATAACACAGATCCATGAAATAATACACACCATAAACAACAACAATGTTACATCACATATAGTAGCAACCTCTATCTCCATCAACAAGAAAAAAGACACTGACGTGAGCAACATCACATGAAAAAACAAATAAGTGACAACGTTGGCATTTTTACCTGTTGGAATTGGTACCCGCAGGTATTATTCCACTTTTCAAATTCGCGGGCAGGTAAAAAACTATTCCGTTTTGTCAACAGACAGGTAATAGATATTTTCAAAAATACATGATAATTAAATAGGCGGGCATGGGTATACCCACAGGTACCCATTACCAACTAAACCCTCAGTCTCACATACCCGCTCTCACAGTTTCACTTTCTCAGTTTCTCCCCGAGACACTCTCGCTGTCTCAATCGCCTCCGCGACTCTGCCCCTCTTCGCCGCTTATCTCCGCCCCTCTTCGCCGTCTGTCGCCGACCTAGAGGCCAACAAGACCACCGAGAAACTCAAGTCCAAAGTCATCTTCTCAATTTCCTCAACATCGTTCCTCCTCCGACGTCGTTTTGGCCTACTCCGCGGTCACCGTCCCCACCTAAAAGGCCGTTTTGGTCGGTACCCACTTCGCCAATTGCTTTATTACTCAACCATTAGACCGTTACCCACTTTTATGCATAATTTCATGTCGCACAGCATGTTGTTTGTTACTGTGCTCTTTGAAATTAGTATTGAATTAAAGGAAAAAAGTTTTGTATGGTACCCAAACTCTTCCCATCCTATCAATATGGTACCCAAACTCTCCAAACTCGAACTATATGGTACCTTGACCAAAATTTTCGTCAGTCAACCCTAAAATTGCTGACATGGCATGACGTTTCCCTGATTTTAGGGGTATTATTGTCATTTACCTAAAAACAAAAGGAAATTTTTTTCGTATGGTACCCAAACTCTTCTCATCATGTCAATATGGTGCCCAAACTCTCAAAATGACCAATAAGGTACCCAAACTCTCCAATTTCGATCTATATAGTACCTTGACCCTAAAATTGCTGACGTTGCATGATGTTTCGTCGAGGTTATTGCAAAAAGACTATTATGTCCTTTTTTTAGTTCATTTATGGCATTGTGCCTGAGGAAGTACCTCTTGTTAGATTTGGCTGGCAACTTATAACACTTTCTTTCTTTTTTTCTTATGTATGCATGCTTCAGATCATGAACACTTGTTTTTGATGCGTCATATATACTCATTTAGAGAGATTATCAGCTATGACATGCATGACCTTCACCTATGTGGTAAGACATGCTATGTGTAATGAGCAGTTTCTTCCAACAAGTTGCAGAAATCCATGGATTTACCCTCCGGAACTAGCTTTCGAAACTTGTCGTCGCAGTCCGTATGACCGAACTCCTCGATCTAGAGGTCTTGTTGTTTCTTCTGATAACCCTTTTTCTCTTCTTCACCAACTTAAGCTCTAACAAGGTTTAGAGGAGATTGGTGGGGGAGATTAGTGGTTCAGATTTTCATTCTTCTCGGTCCTCTCTCCTTTAGAAATAGCTAGCTAGAAGAAGAAGAAGAAGATGAGCTGCTTTGTTTCTTGGTTTCTCTACTACTTTTTTTTAGGTAAATGACAATAATACCTCTCACATTCAAATTATAAATGGGAAACGTCATGCCACGTCAGAAGTTTTAAGGTTGACTGACGAAAATTTTGGTCAAGGTACCATATAGATCGAGTTTGGGTACCATATTGTTTGTTTTGAGAGTTTGGGTACCATACTTGAACTCAAAAAAAGGCAGAATAGTCTTTTTCAGCAATTTTAGGGTTGACCGACGAAAATTTTGATCAAGGTACTATATAGATCGAGTTTGGAGAGTTTGTGTACTATATTGATCGTTTTGAGAGTTTGGGTACGATATTGATTGGATGAGAAGAGTTTGGGTACCATACAAAACTTTTTTCCTGAATTAAATGTAGTGCCAGTACTGAGTTGAGCTGAAAGTTGGTGTTTTCTTATATTTGTGTTTTTCAATTCCTTCCTGTTGTAGTAAGAGTTTTGAGTTCCTGTAGGTACATGTTTGATTAATACTTCTCAGAACCATGAAATTTTAATGTGCCGGTCCGTGTAGCTTTTGTTCTGATGGTCTTTCTCTTACTTCAATTCCATATTCAAATGAAGAAACAATTGTTCTTCGTCGTTGACATAGATTATGAATAACTACATGAGTGCAGCTGAATAACTATATGTACCTCTACTTTTGTATCATTTGGTGCTGCACTTGATCACATCAACAATGTTTTATTGGCAAGTTTTTGTTTTCATTTTTTTTTCTCTCTGAATTGATACATGTCTTGGATAAATATAATACTGCTACAAGCTGCAGGCTTCATGAATGCTGGTACGGTAAAGTCATGAAATCATGGTTAACAAGTTTTACTTGTTGATAGTTTAAAGACGGAAGCAAATGTAAATCCTGAAACAAATCAGTTAAACAATTCACTATCTAGAAATTCAAAGTACGTCATGAAATAAATTATTAACATAGGTACATATAGCTCACCAACTTAGCATTCCTTCAGCTAACAACTCTGATGACATTCTGGTATGATTCTCATCTACACCAGATACATAAGCTTAGCATGCACGCTTATTGCCTCAATCATATTTGCATGTTTTCTTCTTCTTTGGTAAAAGACTGTATACTTTGTTTCTAACTACATAAGTAATGGTATTATTACATGTGTTATTGTGTAATTTTGATTTATTTTTATCGTATTTATCTTTGTAGGGGTCGAGTCATTCTGGTGCAGATGATATGATATGAGCATAAGTTGGAATGGTACTTAGATGTGGATTGATGAGCACTAGTAACTTCTTTCCTTGGTGGTATGGATGCTCAACTTCAATCTATAATTGTTACTCTTTTGGTGTCTCTGTAATTTAGATCAAGTGCGAGACTTTTGTATGTTGCTTATTTCTTTAAATTTGATATATATTTTGTGTTAGATTTGACAAAGTAATTGACAATATCATTTGTAGTAGTGAACTTATAGGTAAGCTTGGTGACTATCTACATATCACTTTCAATTATTAGTTCAATTGAAAGGTTTATTCATTTGTAATTTGCAATTTTTAGTTCTCTGTGTACGAAAAGAAAATTTTATAAAAAAAATTAGCTAAATCACAATATTTATTAAGGTTGAAATAATTAGATTTAAGTTCCCAGTAAATTAGCAGCACCAGAAAAAAAAACACTTTAATACAAATTACAAAAATACAAATTAAAAAAAAACTGAACGTGTATCCATGGGTTACCCGAAATTTTAGTGAGCGGGTATGGGTATTACCCGTTTCAACATTTCACAAATAAAAAGAGTATTAATTAACGAATTTTACCCGTTTGACAATGGGTATTCTGTTTAATGGGCGGGTACCCACCCGTTTACCCATATTGTCAACATTAATCAGTGGAGAAGCTAGTAGTCTGGAGTCCTCAAATCATCAATAGCACATTAGCACTGCTATTTTATAAAGACATATAGTTGCAGTCCCCATGCTTTGAGTTAATTAGGCAGAGCAGACCTATGATTGTGAGGTGCTACTAGAAGTGGAAACCAGACTTGGTGCTGGCTAATGTGTTCAAGACCTTCTAAATACTCGGATCTACGGTGGTACGAAGATATTCCGGTGGAGCTTGGCACCGGGAATCCTCACAAGGCTGCTGCGCGATGCCAAGGCTTTTGTGTGGGACGTTGGAGATGTTGTGCCCGACGCTGTGGTTGCTATGTGCAACGTCCGATTTGCAATGTGGTGGCGCGAGTTATGGGATGGAGCTGAGAGGGTGAGATGGCGAGGATGAGTCGCAGAGAGAGTGGAGGAGGATTAAAGACAGCACTGCGAGTCGTGAGGGAGAGGCTAATGTGCTTGAGGCGGAGCACCGATGACGGTGCGAGGGTGAGGTGGTCGGGGCTGCTGCCAGAGAGAGAGAGAGACATAGACAGAGAGAAAGAGAATGAAAATGGCTGCTACTGCATTTTAGTTAGGGTTCTAATTATATAAAGAAGGTTACTTTCATCTTTTCATTGATTTAATGGATTGGACATGACTGATATTATGTTTGGACTTCAGGTCTAGTACTTGATTGTCTAAATAATGTTGTGGTTGAGTTATTTGTATTTGTGATACTTAGCTTGTCATTCTATGTTTTTTTTTCGATTTTTTTTTAATATGAATGAATGAAATTAAAAAATTTAAGGAGATTTTTTAAGGGGAAATTATTTTAAAACCCAAAAATAGATAAGAATTCCAAAAAAAACTAACTTATGATTCCAAGGTAGAAAATGCCCAACTTATGACCATTTTTAAAAAAAAAAAACAGTTGAGGTCATTTTCTTTAAAAAAAACCTAAAAGTTATAAAAACCTATTTTTTCTACCGATTTTGCCCATCTTCTTAATTTCAGTTCTAACTACCATCTTGAAGAGAGAGCTGCGAACCTACTCAATTTTTTTTCAGCTCTCTCTCTCTCTCTCTCTCTCTCTCTCTCTCTCTCTCTCTCTCTCTCTCTCTCTTCAGTAATCTCCCTCTCTCTCTCTCTATCTCTCTTTCTTTTGAGATCGCAATGACAATCTCGCCGGAACGAAAACTCTGTTCGATCTAGACGACGTACAAAATTGAAAATTTCAAGCGCTATAAGTTTCAACGCTCTGTCTCTCTCGCTATCTCTCTCTATCTAACTCGTTATCGATGATTTCATATGTTAAGTTCTGTTGTAATCAATACTATCTGGACATCAGTTAGATTTGTCGATGAACCTGCGTTGATACACTGAGACGGAGCAACAGCCGAGGATGAAGCTCCTTTGTTAAGCCCAGATGATCTGCCAATAGTGGGAGTCATGATTTTTGGGAGAGCTGTTGTTTAATGGTTTTGATATAGATATGGAGGATGTGAGCATTGGAGACCTTTTTATAGAGTCTTAAACATTTGACTAGCTAAGTCACACACACACACACACACACACACACACACCCACACGCGCACACACATTCTTAATTTGAGAGAGAGAAAATGTGAAAGCCAAGACAACATAGCCAACAGCAACACACAAGTGTGTGTGGGTGTGTGTATTGCTTAGAGACCCACGTGCAAGATTATAACACGTGTGAGAGCCACACTCATGCGTTCTAATCAAAATGAATAGACGCGAGAAGAAATGACATGTCATTTCTGAACAATAATGGGTATCTGTTTAATTTGTTGCCTAAGTATCTATTAATTAGTTGGTTTATGACTGTTGCATTTCAATACCAAGTATACACACGAATTTGAGTAGGTTTTGTGTTGGAAAATGGATTGGAGAATGCAAATCAAACACTTTAGTTCATAGGCTTAATACATTGGTTCTTTGTTTCAAAATTTTAAGAGCAACATAAATATAGTATTACGCAGACAGATGCTCTAACATATACTCAAGCAGATACTCATATGATTAAATTCATAATGCTCTGCAAAATGTACTACTTACAAGACACACCTCTACAACTTACAATAATGTCCACAAAAATGATCACTACAACAAAATATACACACCGATTACTGTCCTACACTTATACATCAGCTGATTCATTCCCTCAAACTTTGTTCTTCGATACCCATGATAGCTCATGATCCCTAAATGATTCTAACAATCTTGCCTTGAACCGAGCCACATCCTCACCTTTCAGATTTAACTTTATTTCCTTGTCCAGAGCTAGATGATACATGATGTAGCAAACAATAGTTCCGTAATCAAGGTCAAAAGGTTGTTGAGGACTGTTGCTGATGGACTGCACGAGAATTTGTCAAAATCAAGCTTTTGATCTTTGACCCACCAAATGCTTTTGCGTTCGTTCTCTAATAAAGTGATTTCCCTCATCATCAGTTCCTTATCCGTGCTCTGACTGTGATCTACCAACATTTTAACTTTCAGTGATAACATATCCTCACTATGTCCCTCACAGAATCCATCCACATGGACACCAAACAAACCTGAATCAATACAGTAAACTGTAACTACTAAACATCCAAAAAGAAAAAGAAAAGAAAAGAAGA
The DNA here is from genome assembly GCA_946800695.1 of Geum urbanum. Taxonomy (NCBI): domain Eukaryota; kingdom Viridiplantae; phylum Streptophyta; class Magnoliopsida; order Rosales; family Rosaceae; genus Geum; species Geum urbanum. The sequence goes on along the minus strand of OX326997.1, from coordinate 16,373,885 downwards.
AAGATAGAATAACCATTACCGTTTTAGTGCCTCCCGAAAGCGCGGGTTGTCCATCGTCTTAAAATTCTTTTTCAGTGAGTCAAAGTGACACCAGCATGACACACTTTTATCAAAGACCAGAAGGTGAAAATGTTTATGGGAAAAGATCAGGAACAACATCTTGCCACTGATGCCCAAAACTTTGAACAGCTTCTCAAAAAGACGTTCGTGCATCATTTTTATTTTCAGTTCTGACCCAGAAATTTGTCAAAAGAAGCACACAAAAAAATTACACATAAGTTTAAAAAACACATTGTGGAGACACACAAAAGCTAAAAAAATAACAGAAGGATTACATGAGCAAATGTGTGGAAAGCATAGGGACTTTGACCTCCCAAGTCATCCGTTAATTCACTAAGAATACTGGAATAACAATCCAAAACAGAGTTCGATATCTTGTTGCCATCAATAATTCACTCTAAGTCATCACGATCAAAGAACTAGAAAGAATGAATATCGTTCCAAAACATATCTCTGTCCAAAACAACAGCGGAGCACAATTAAAACTAAAACATTACTATAAACTAACAGATACACACACAAATACTCAAGCATATACTCACACTTTAGTTTTCGTCCAGTACCTCACCAACTTACTCTGGTAGCTCTCTCCATGTACTTGAAAACATCACAATCAACAAACGGTACGGCCCGCTTTTGCTCATCAGTCAAACTTGCACAGGTACTTCCCGACTTGCCCCTGTTCTTCTTGAGCGATTTCACTATCAAGGGTAAAGATACTTCAACAATTGGAAACTCTCCACTCGGCACTACCTCCGTCATGTCAACATTTTTGTTCCCTCTTCTAGTCAGGCGCTTTCCTTTGACTTCATCATCGGGCAGACACCAGTAGATCTCGTCCCTCTTCAAGGGCTTCCTGGACTTATCATTTGAACTCTTAACATACGAGTAGAGATAAATATTTTCTCTGTTGAGTCTCACACCAGTCCAAGGAAGTTTATTGAAAATCAAATCTGTACGGACTGACGGAGGAAATGAATCACCAACAGGAGGAGGAGGAGTCACCAGAGTTTCCACTACCCCTGGAGATAAAAATGTAGTAACAAGCAATGCCAGTGGACTAGGAGAAAGGGTAATATCTATATTGAAAGATGGAGTAGACTTTCCCCATTGGGAACTCTTCTTCGTTTGCGATAAATTCCCTAACCAAGATACAAAAGAAAAAAGGATTCAATGAAAGACAAAAGACAGATTACAATACATGTGCAGAGCAAAACACACAAATATTCAAAACAGATACCCAGACAGATACCCAGAAAGACACGGAAACAGATAATAAGACGGACACACAAACAAATACTCAGACAGATAGATATATAGATAGATATTTTTAGTTTTCTACAAAGGAAAATCACTCCACAAAAAGTAAGGGATTGTGTTCTATTACTTCAAATTAGGCAAATTATACAAAATAAAATGACTGAGATGTATTCTTTTCAAATGTCAGAAGATGAAATCTTTCTTCAAAACAGTAACTACATGCCCTAGGACTACTTTGGCTTTCTGCTGTTCCTCATATTGAGAATTCTTGATTGAGATCTTCTGATCCTTCTGCATGATAATTTCTTGCAACTGATCACCAACTTCTTCACTTTCCTTCAACTGAACATCCTTGGCATGCAACTCGGCTTCAAACTTGGCATAGTCATCCTAGGCCATATCATTAATACTTGCCAGGACAGGAACTATATCACCATTAGCTTTAGTTTTCTTGATCCTCGAATATAAAAAATAATTGGTCTATGAAAAAGAGATCCAAAAAGTTATTTAGATAGATACCCAGACAACTATTTAGATAGATACCCAGACAACTATTTAGACAGATGCCCAGATAACTATTTAGATATAACCAGAAGACAACTATTACCAACAACAAGATAGTCACCCTCAGCATTTCCAAGCTTCTGATGTTTCGGAAATAATCCATAATATCACCGAGACTGTACTTGACCATGCCAATCTTTGAATCCTCCTTGCCAACTCTTAGTTTCACAATGTTATGGATTGAAGCAAGATAAAACCGATACAAAAAATAATAATGAAATAATAACGGACAGATTAAAAGACAGATATTGAGATAGAAATACAGAAAGATACTAAGACAGATACTCAAGAAAATTTACCGGAATAATAATGGTGCAACCACCAATATTGATCGCATTGATTCTAACAGATGTTTTCTCATCCTCATCATCATCATTCACCACCTACTGCTCATCTAGCTTCTCCTTCTTCAACTTTTTTGCTTCCTCTTTCTTTATGGCTACTTCAGGAACAAAGTTCTTTGCATAAATGTCCAATGCACTGAACAGGTCATCATAAACAACAGTTGCCCATGCATATTCGTTCATTCCTTTAATACTGGACACACAGTTTGCAAAGCCAAGTGCCAAAGTTCCTTTGGAATTAGGAAACAAAATAGAGGCCAGAAGAAGCAAAACAATAGACGAACATAGTCGTCAACCTTATCTTTGTCACCAAGTATTTTCTCCAACATACTGTTGATATTATTCTTGCTGATTGAAACGTCCCCAAACAAGCCATAAACCCACTCTGTAATCTTCGCCTTCTTATTGTTAATGGAATTGGTTTTCCAATCCTGCTCAAACCCAACATAGATCCGACAAAAGCAGGAGTGATATGGTGAACACGCGTCAGATGAAACTGAAACTCCCTATTCTCCTTCCTGTATGCATCAGCCATAACAGTAATAGAATCATCTGACTTCAAGTAGTCCTGTTGATCAATACCACCATCAATGAATGCACAAATTAGCTCATTGAAGGGTGTATCCTTCAGCCTCTTCTTCACATCATCACTAATTTTATTCTGGTTTTTAACAATGAACTTCTGAAAATTGTGCAAATAGCACCGGAACTGACACTTCCAGGTCCGTTCCACCACATGAACAACTTCCTCCTCATCCACTACTTGTTGCTGTTGTCCTACAAGTACTTCGTCATCACTCTTACTCTTTGAATCACTATCAGAAGTTGATTCAGAAGACTCAACTTTTTTCTTGCCTTTGACCCTTCATATCCTGCCTCTTGATACCCTTAGTATTCCAAATAATCATCATCTTCTTCTTTTTCTTCTTCTCTTTCTTCTTCTCCTTCTTCTTTTACTCTTCCTTCTTTAGATCTTCCCTGACTATCTTCATAAGACGATCATCGAAAACAACAGGACCAGATGAAGAGGAAACCACTCTTCTTCCCTTGCTCCTTTTTTTTATAAACAACTTGCTCCTCCTCCTCATAAGAAGAAGATGAAGAAGTAAGACCATCAGATTCTGAAGATTCAACATACTTTTCAACATACTGTTTTGATCTCTTCCTAGATGATCTTCTTTATGATTCAATGTTTGAATCTTGGTGTGCTCTACTGTGTTTCCCCATTAAATGTAGAATAACTGCAAATGATCAACACACATAGAGTTGGATACCCAGAGAGATACTCAGACAGATACCCAGACATGTACTTAAAAATCAAAACTAGTACAACAACAACAGCAAACTAGTACAACAACCAAAAATCAAAATGAAAACCTTAGAAAAATGTCAACAACAACCACAACATTCATTTCAAAAAATTTGAAAGGATATCAAGACAGATAATTCAACAGATACTTCAAAGATATCAAAAAAAAATGACTTCTATCACAAACACAATAACAACAGCAACTAATAAAACAACAAATAGCCTTTTGAACACACTACATCACATACATTCTACAAAAAATCATGAAAAAAGTGGAAAATTACAAAAAATAAAACTGAAAACCATAGAAAAACGTCAACAACAACAACCAAAAATACAGAAAGCATAGATACGAACCACAAAAAGGAGCATGCAAAATGCTTTGAACAGAGAAAAGCAAAAATCTAAGGTTTTAGAACAGAGATTTCCCTATTTACAAAGAACAATATGAATACCGAGAAGACTGTGAAGGCAACAGCAAAAAAAATGAACACCTCGCCGTGACGCGAAAACGAAGACGGTGAACACGATGACGACGAATTTGAAATGAAGAGAGAAAAAGATATGTACGTGAAAGAAAACTGACATGGGTTATGTAATACGCGGGAGATAGAGTGTGACAAATAATGTAAATATAACGAAAACTCGGGTCTGTTACAAACTTAAAAATAGAATGGGCCTTTTTGGGATGGAAAAGTTATGGTGAATTTTTAGGAAAGAGAAAGTCTAAACTCGATTTTTTTTCCTCATTTTCCCTTTTTTTAACTTAAAAGAAAATTGATTTTGAGAATTTTCCATGAGAGAGAGAAACACGTGGAAGAGGGAGGATAATTTTTTTTTTCCTTTTTGTTTTTGTTTGCAAAGAAAACATACCTATTTATTAGGTAATTATTATTTATTAAGATAACTATAATGGAATAGGCCCACTTGGAGACTTGGGATCTCAGCAGGAAATGCGAAGGTTGCTTAAAGCCGGCCGGCTCATAGGTTGAAGATAATGTACTAGTTTTGTTCTGATTTGAGTAGGCTTATAATAGGGACTACTTTAACCCTGGGAACCGGGGCCTAGCCATCCTTCATTTTCGATCGACGTTTCGGTTTCACCGTCGAAGCTAAATGTTTTGATTTGGTTCGATTCATGGTCGCATCTGTAAATGGACTAATTTACGATGTCTCCGTCGCTGACGTTCATCAAGCAGACTATGTGGATTGGCTAAGGTCTTCTTCGGCTAATGATACCTCAATCCTGAAGCCTTCGGAGTATCTTTTTGATAGAGAACCTTCTACCAAAGCTATCTATTACACCACTAGAACAGGATCCACAACATCCATATTATGCCCAAACAGCAACTGCCTTTCAAGTTACACCGGCTAAGACTTCTGCTGAGGTGGAGGTTATTACTTTTCGTCTTCCTTATGCTTCCACTTCTCAAGTAAAAGTGGCAGGAGAGGCGTATTTTCTAGTTCGCACACTACCACTCCCAAAATACTTGAGTAGATCTTGAAAGTTGTATCAAAGACACAACTGCATGCCTGTTGAAGAATGAGCCGGCGACGTGGTCCGAAGGAGCCTTAACCAATTGTACCTCCATTCTACTCGTTGTCCAGAGCCTGCACATAATTGAGTAAAACCCTTTAAATTGTGGGCCTGCTAGAGGATGCAGATCATACATATTCCATACCCCTAGGAGGAATATCATACATATTCCCCCAACCCCACTTTTATTCATAGTCTGTCATATATCCAACGTCATAAACTTCTATTTTGTACACTAGCAATTGCTTCTGTTCGATCATCAGTTCATGTAAGAATTTCTTTGATCAATTTCCAAGACATGCGTCCGATGATTATAGGATCCGTGGGTTCGAATTCGATCATTCGCATTTGCTCATGCCTATCCTCTATTTAACTTTGACAATGAAGCGAATTGTACTCCGGAGGCGGATCCTTAAGAGCATATACACACATTGCTGTCTCCAAAGTGAGTTTTTATTTTTTAATAAGTCGATATTTTTAATAAAATAGGGAATTAAGTACAATCTGAGAGCAAAGACTCTACAGTAAAATGAGGTGCTTCATAGAATACAGTTGGATAATTTGCACTAAATAGAGCCCCTTTGGGGAGCAAATGGGCAACTTTATTGTCATCCCGTTGGATATCAACAAAAAAAGCCATTGGTGATTGGACCAGAAGATTGGCCACGTCTTCGTAGGTATCTTGTAGTTCAGGACTGACATTATCTAAATCTTGCAATGCCTTGACCAGAATTAAGCAATCAGAGCTGAATCTAACTAGGGCAAATCCATAGTTTAGGTTGATTTGACAAGCTTTAAAGGCTGCCATTATCTCAAAAAAAACCGGTGAGTAGCATCCCTCCAAGCATCTGGCAAATGTCATGACAAAGTTGCCAAACTAGTCACGGAATTCCAATCCCTCCTTGGGACGTGAGCCGATCACAAGCTTTATCCATACAAATGCAATATCGTCCCACTGGGGGGGGGAGGCACCCAGCTTTGTTTCAAACGTACCAGTTTGGGAGGTTTTCGGTTAACATAAACACAATGCTCATTCAAAGCCAGAGCTTGGAGGCGAACAACATCCCCTACAAATCCAGTGCAATTCTAGTACTTTTCATTTCTTTCTTTCCAAAGAAATCAAATGAGAGTTATTAGTTGTCCGAAGGGTCAGGTGTTAGGTTATTCTCACAAACATGGAACCAGTCTCAAAAAGAGTTTTCATTTTCCCCATTGCCTGAGGTAATGGACCAGATTAGTGTCATAGTGCAACAACAGTCTTGAAATAGATGAAGCTCTGTTTTAGGTGCAGATTCACACAAAACACACTGTAAGGGAACATCTACCATCTTGAATCGGAATCAGATTCTTACAGGTAGGTAACCATTACAAGCCTTCAATGCACACATTTCCGCTGCTGAGGTGACCTACTATCGCCAAATCGATTTCAAGCACTTTGATATGGCGGAGGGGGAAGGGGGTATGCTTGTGGCTAATTAATGTGGTAGAGCCAACATGATCACAAGTAGTAATACATGCACTACTAACCTTGAAATCACCACTGGAGGTATTATGCCATATCAATTGATCCTTGCCAATTCATCTACTAAGAAGGATGGACCTAACTAAGTCCACATCCTATGGCAACATATAACGTTCCAATAGAGGGACATTCCATGTGCAATCTTACTGTATGAACTGGGATATAAAGCGGATAGTATTCTGGTCTGAATTGACTAAATACAAACCGGCTTAACTACTAAGCTTAGCCATTTCAAACCGAAAACAGTTTCGAATTGAAACCGGACAGCTCAGTCCAATTTTCTAAAAAAAATGTAAGTTCTTTTGAGAGCCAAACCGATTTAATGCAGATTGGTTCGGGTTCGGTTTTACTAGTGTACTTCACAAGAAATCGTACAAAACTGAGAGGTGTACGTGTCACAACTCTATAGGATTTTTTTTGCGAGTCCATGTTTCACAAAATAGACCTTATTTTAGGGAATCATTGATATATACGAACTAAACCCTACACGTTCATCTCAGCCATCCACTCTACCCAAATCCTCATTCCCTCGCCTTTTCTTTGAAACCATTTTCATCTCCTCTTCTCTCTTCTTCTCAATCGACATCCCAAATCTTAAATCCATAAATCCCAAAAACTCAATCTCAACTAACCCACATATCAAATCTCTGTGTTTCCTCCAATTTCTTAAACTCAAGAGCCCTATTTAGTGAGTTTGCATTTCGTTGTCATTGTCTCTCTCGCCGTATTCACCTCTTTGAATCCCTCTAGACAATCGCTCACGAGTCACAACCCTCACTCTCAATTAGGTAATCAGTCTCCACCTCTATCTAATTTCCAAATATGTCTCTCTCTACCTTTCTTATTATTTTTGTGAAGATCTATGTATTCTCTAGCTTCGTTTGATTTTGTTTATGAATATTTGGATATTTTATATATTGTTGATTAATAGAAGTTAAGGCTTGATCCACTACTGGTATGTTTGTATTGTTGATCAGATTGAGTTGGGTTTTCTGTTTTCTTTCGATTTCACCCTTGTTTTTGAGTTACGTATGTGGTAATGGCTGCTCCATTGCAAATGATGATAGTGATTGATACTTCCGTTAGATTTGTTTTGCTCCATTGTATTACATACCTACGTTGGTATTTTTGTTATAAGGAATTCAAACTTGTTATTTGGTTGATTAAGGAGAAAGAGGAACCAACTTTACAGTGTTGATGAGTTGGAGTTGTGGTAGTAGTTTTGGTACATTGCTGCTGGATATGTGATAGTTTTGTTAAGTTCATTTGTTTGTTGTAATAATGCCTAGATCGTAATGTTTAATCCCTTTTATTTTTGTTATTAATATGTATAATGATATAAGCTTTTATGCAAAGCACAAAAATGTAATGTAGAAGAAGGCTAAAAGGTAATTAGCAATGAAATAGATAATTTTAATGTGCTATCATAGCCAGAAGTTTCAAAAAATATCAGTTTTGACAGAAAAAACCTGACTCAAATTAAATCATTTTGAACCGAAAAACTGAAAAACCCGACCTGAATTTGGTCGGTTTGGTTCAGTCTCGGTTCCTCTAGTTTTTCCTCTCAACCTGACCGAACTAAGGAAGTGCGGTTCGATTTTGGTTATGGTATTTTGAGTAGTAACCAGACCCGAGCCCATGTATACTAACTGCTAAAAGATTACGCCATGTGAAGGAAGGAGCATCACTCGAAATAGCTTAACCAGGGCAGGATAATAACTTTTCTTCCCAAAATGCAATAGAGGAACCATCACCTACCTGCCAACAAACCCCACCGCCGAGCACTAGCCTAACTGCTAAAAGACTACACCATGTGAAGGAACTAGCATCACTCGCAATAGCTTAACGGTGTAGAACAAGAATAAAAGTACCTGGTTCGATAGATCTGACTAACTAACAACTTTGAAAACTTTAGTATATGCCATAACTATTTGGTAAGCATGGCTGGGTTAAAAGTGTACAGATTCTGAAAACCCATACCACCTTGAGCCTTCGACTTGCACATATTATCCCATGTGCACCAATGGATTTTTTTTTGCTAGCAGTATCCCACCGTAAGAAGTCGGCACACATATGTTGTAACTCTTCGCAAAAACCTTTAAGTAGTAAAAAGAAATTCATGACATAATTAGGAAGAGATTGTGCTACCACCTTGACCAGCACCTCACGGCTTGTTTCACTCAAAAGAAAACATTTCCAGTCTGCAAGCTTATCACAAACCTTATCCTTTAGGTACGCAAAGGTGGTATTTTTGCTGCCACCTATATGCGTAGGTAAACCCAGATACTTATCATGGAACAGTACTAGTTTTATTCCCAACAGATTTGCGAGGTCCTCCTAACTACCTGGGTCTAGGTTTTGACTGAAACATAAACTGCTCTTGCTGTTGTTGATGGATTGGCCAAAAGCAGCTTCGTATACCTTTAACACATCCTTAATCTTCTCGTAAGTTTGCCCGCAAGGCCATTGAAAAAAGAAGACTATCATCTGCAAAAAAAAAGGTGATGTAATATGGGGGCTCTATAGCAAATCTAAATTCCTGTAGCTTTTTGGAATTGTGTACTTGTTTAATAAGAGCAGAGAGACCTAAAGTTCACAAAAGGAACATATATAAGGAGATGGGATAAACTTGATGGATATCTCTAGTAGCTGTTAAATATTCTCGTGGTGACCCATTGATAATAAAAACATACTTAACTGTAGTAACGCAAGTCATAATTAGACTAGTCCATTGTTCCCAGAGGCCTAATCTCTCCATGACCACCTTTAGGAAGCTCCACTCTAATCTATCATAAGGTTTGTTGACATCCAACTAAAAGACATTTTCCCGGAACCCCCTTGACTCTTAGTCCATAGATAATGTCCCACTTCGTTAGCCACAAATTTTTTATGTGTAATAAGGCACCCTAGAATAAAGCCACTCTAACAAGAGTCTATAATCTGATCCAGCAATAGTTTCAACCTATTGGCCAGAACCTTGGTGCAAATTTTAAAAAAACAGGAAACTTGATTTCCTTCTCTTGTCCTACCAGGATCAAAATAGGAACATGATCAAAACAAAGTAGAGGTAGATGGATTACATAAGCCTCCCGAAATTGTAGCCGCCATGATCTGGTAGCCAATGCTCGATCTAGGCAGCATTGTGTAGTAGAATCAAGCTATGTGAATGTAGGGCCCGTATATCCAAGATCTTCCAGGGCACAGTCATCCATGCATTGGTTCATGTCATTCATCTGCCAATCTGGTTGGACAAGGCCTCACAGTTTCTCAAAAGAGCGCACAATCTCATTACAATCTGTAACTACACACTAGAGATCTGAAACCTGTACCTGAGAGAGTTGGTGTGACATCTACCATGTCTAGTGTCGATTTTGAACATAAGGTGCGACATAAACACCGGTAAGCCTATAAGATTAACCTAAAGACGAAGGAACCCTAATCTCGGCATCCACAAACCATAGAGAATGATCTTGTAGATGGAGATCAATGTTATCGACCCAAAGCATCATCATACCACCCGCACTTGTGTCAGATCATGGGACAATTTCACCTTACCGAAACCTTAATTTGCTTTGATCTTGGAATCGACACTTTGTCTCTTGGAAGAAAAAAATACCATGTTTCTTGGAATTGATTAGCAACCTTAAAGAATCCAACTTAGCATCACAACTCAATCCTCTCATGTTCCAAGAGAGGAAGTTGTAACTAGCCATCAGAACCGCATCGACGTCAGGCTTATAGAAAAGATAGAAGTTGAGGGAGGAGAAGTAACCCCAGGAAGAAAGGACAAGAGGTTGAACGGACGGAGAGAGGATGTAAGGTGATTCATGCTGGCTGATCAGAACCCTAGTGGCACTAGGATTCGATAGCTAATTCTTTGAGATCAAAAAGTCTCAAAGTGTAAGGTTTTTTGTTCTCCAAAATGAGTTGATTATGCTATTTAAAAATAGAAGCATATGTACCCATTGCTCTCTCTAAAATGAGTTGCTATGTTATTTTAAGGTAATTAAAATGTACTGAATTAGTGTTCATATCGACCTTAAGACAACAAAAACTGAATCAGTGTTATAAACAGATTGCCAGCCTTAAAGTCTAACTTCTACGTTACTTGAAAGGGGTTTTGATTAATGAGAAAACTGAATACATATGGAGGATATAAAAACTGAACCCCATATTACAATAAGCTCACTAGAATATCTCGAATAGTAGCAAACCACCCTACAAAAACTATGTAAAGAAACATGTACAACATAACAGAGAACAACTCCCACTAGAAGAAAATGGCAATCAACGACAAACGGGGTTGCGACGACCATGCATTCATCGCTGAAATTTTAAGTCATCGTAATTGATCTCATTGAAGATGACCATTTTGTCGCTGAATAGTAAATATGCGACAACTTGTAAGAATTGTTACTTAATATTTTAGCAACGACTAAATTTTGTCGCTTAATACCTATTTTGCGACGATTCTAATGAGTTCTCGCTGACTATATCTATGACAATGCAACTAAAAGTTTCTCGCGGAAGACTTAATTAGCGACATCTTTTACTATTTGTCGCTAAATATTTATGCGGCAACTACATTTTCCCTCCCAAAAGACGAATTAGCCGACGACTAACAAAAGTTGTTGGCGATATTTAATGTGACAAACATACCATCCTCGCAAAAGAAATCACAAATATAAATTAGGATCTTATTAGACTACCTATGAATCTAAATACGAATAAAAAAATATAGAAATAATCAATTGTGCAAAAATACCGGCAAACCAATTGTCAAATCTCACATTTAAAGTTTGTCAACAAATGTCAAACTTTGGATTTAGTATTTGTAACAAACATCAAACATCGTGTTTAGTAATTGCGACAAAATTTAAATGTCAAATTTATTAAATACTACAAAATTAAAATCTCGCTTTTGAACTCTGCTGCAAACTTAAAACCTCGCATTTATTTCTTCAGACAAATACATAATTTCACACTTTGTTATTTACGACAAACACCAAGTGTCATTGTTGGTGTTTACGATAAACGATAAGCGTCCATTTGGTGTTTGTGACAAATGCTAAATGTCGCTTTTGGTGTTTATGACAAACCCCAAGCGTCGCATTTTGGGTTTGTGGCATACGCCATGCATTGCATTTGATGTTTATGAGAAACACCAAACGTCACACTCAATATTTGCGACGAAAATAAAATGTCATACTGATGTTTTGTAACACACTCAAATTCTCTGCCGAACATAATATACGATTCGCTTTTTACATTCCACTAGACCAATAGGGTAACAGACCTTGTGATGACTCAAAATTCGTCGCAATTTCATTTTAGCGAGGATTTTTTAGTTTCAGTGACACAATCTGGTCATCGCAATAGTCAATTTTTCTTGTAGTGTCCTTAATGGTCGTTCTATCTGTTTTTAGATAATGGAAACATGCATATTGGAAAGATCAAATAACTTCCCAAAAATTTGGAATGATGAAGCTTCTCCGGCGAAAGCAATGCATCAGTACCCGATCTGGAACAACTTTCTCAACCTGTTGTGTGCCGACATACGTTGACACTTTCTCTCATCCAACCACTAGGTGGGAGTAACCATTTGAATACAATCCCGTCTTAATTACCTAGGATCAACAATGCAGCATACACATACATATCGCCTAAATTGTTTGACATACCCTGCTACACCCTACTACACCCTACTACACGAGGATTTATTTGAAACATGAAATGAATAAACAAAAAGCAGTAAAATAAAAACTTAAAACAGATTGGACCTAGGGCTCACCTACGACTCGACCCACCAGCAACAGAAGCAGTCAAGTCTTTGAACCACTATCGTTGACCAACCTCTGTCTCCACTCTTCTGCCCACTGCCGCAGCCCTCCCACGTACACCACCATGAATGTCGTCCACCGCCTCGATCTGCCCGCTCAGAATTCACGAGAGGCAGCGACTAGCCCTGATGTATCCAGATCCAAACCACCAAGCTCTGAACACATCGAAACCTTGCCTCTCGACCAGAGAAATCACTAACCATCGTGAAGAACCTGCATCGGACATTAATTATAGATCTAGAGATTGAACCTAACACCACCGATACGAGCACGCAGGTGCACCAAAGCTTGATGAAGACGGATCGACAGCACCCAAACACCGTACCACACCGCATCAGGATGGAATGAAACCCGTCCAGATGCACTCACGACGCAGCGGCGTGGCCTTATAACGTCACGGAGGCAAGCCGTTGGACAAGCTGAAATTACAAACCCTACCCGCGAAGTTTTTTCCTCTCATGCGTGTTCAAGCGCGTTTGGATTGCGTCGTCGTTCTAATATGCTTATTGTCTTTATTTCGAGCATCTATATATATGTTCATAATTAGGAGGGAGCCACTGGTCTCCTAGATGTATATAGAAGCAGCTACCTACCCATTAATTCAGAGACTGCATATTATCATATATCGACTATGAAGTGCATGGCCCGTGTCCTACATATGCTTATTACGCGTTTGCTTATGATACACAAACCAGTGAAAATGTGGAACCTAGTCAACCTACAATGAACTCTGACCTGTTGTTCTGGAAGTATGAAACTTACCTTGGTAATAAAGACAATAAACAATAAATGATTTTCCTTATTTATGGAAAAATAAATAAGGAAAATTAGAATGGAAATATGATACTAATTTGTAATTAACACAAATCTGTGTTATATCCTTATTAACAATATCAATTAGAAACGATTCAGATACAACTTAAAAAGAGGAAGAATTTTATTTTTTGATGAACCCTAAAGAATTAATTGATAGAAGAATAGTACTTAGGTATGAGAGGCCATCTTTGATCAAGACGAAAAATAACTACCATAGGTTTTTGGGTTAATTGGTAGGTTTTTTTTCTTGTTCTTTTCTAAAGTTCAGAAGATGAAGAATATAAACCGTGAAAATGTAAAGGATCGAGAACCATATATATTTTATAAAGATGATTTCATTCCTATGACTTATTATTTTATTTTCCTATAATTGATTTAATAAATTTTAAATAACTAATAGCAAAAAGTATTGCTGGGTCTGGGAGTCAAACTTCGCCCAAATATATATATATATATATATATATATATATACCAACAAGTTTGCCACAAAACTAAAGTTGCTCTTTGTTCTATTGTGAAAACTCTTTGATAATTTTTCAAAAGTTAGGGGGGCCTGGACCTGAACTGACCTTAACGTGGACGTGCCGGCCCCTAGCGCGTTGTTAGATATGATGGATATGATTATTATTTTATAATATGATGTGGAACTCAAATAATATAAATTAATAATATACTAATAAAGTTGAGATGATGTGACAAACTATATAGATTTGGGGTCGCCACATCATTGGTCTCTCTGGGGTCTAACATCATTACTCTAACACCAATTTGCTAATTATAAATGAGTTATATCCATTCTTACAAAAAAAAACAAAAAAAATTTATGTCCCTTTCACTACCACATATTGACTCATTGCCGGCGACTTTTAAGTCGCCGGCAATGTTTTTGGACATTACCGGCGATTTTTGCAGGAAAAATCGCCGGTAATGTCTTTTTTTTTTGACATTTTATGTCGCCGGCAATGTCTCGATGGTAATGTAAAAAAAAAAAAAAAAACATTGCCGGCGACTTGCCGGCGACATAAATGTATGTCGCCGGCAATGTCTTTTTTTTTTTTTTTTTTACATTACCATCGAGACATTGCCGGCGACATACATTTATGTCGCCGGTAATGTCAAAAAAAAAGAAGACATTACCGGCGATTTTTCCGGCAAAAATCGCCGGTAATGTCCAAAAACATTGCCGGCGACTTAAAAGTCGCCGACAATGAGTCAATATGTGGTAGTGTTTCTCAGGCTTTGAAAGTTGACATTCACTTCTTTACTTCTTGGAACGGATGTATAACGTATTAAGTATATACAATATCATGTACTTAGAGCACCCGCACCAGTAAATTGAGCTTGCTTGTGCTATTTGAGGAGGAGCAAGCACTGTTTGAGGTGGAGCAAGTACTGTTTGAGGTGGAGCAGCCACTATTTATCAAATAGGAGGAGCAGTTGTTGTTTTTCGCGCAGCGGTGCCAAAAAACAGCACCTCCTATTACTGTTCATAAATTAATTTTTTATTAATTTTTTTTTTCATTTTCAACTAATCCATAAACGATACGTGTCATTGTCGTATGAATAATTGAATAAGATTTCGGGTAAGATTTCCGACAAATGGCGAGTTGACACATGTCACACCGACAGAACGTTATCGGGTAAATAATTGTACAAAATTTCTGATAAGACTTTCAACCAATCACAAGACAACACGTGTCATGTCCCCGTATCCTTATCATCCTAATAATTGGTGTAAGATTCCCGGAGATATTTCTGACCAATTGAAAGCCGACACGTGTCATCATCTTCTCTAATCAGAATATCTACACTTGGCTATAAATTTGTTGATCGGTGCTCATCGTTCACTCAAACCTTTTTCAACCATATATTCTAGATTCCGATAAGATGAATCCTTTTAGTTTTGAGAATTTTTTCTGGAGGAGGCGACAACAACGTCAGCGAAATGCTGAAATTACTAATGCTTTCATCACTGAAGCGGTCACGGTCGATGCAATATTCGATGACGAACAACCTCGTTGCTGACCAAATGCAGAAAGAATGTGGGAGTCAAGAGGACATAATCTGATGGAGGATTACTTCATCGAATGCCCCATCTTCAACGAACAAGCCTTTCGTCGAAAGTACCGAATGAGTACGAATTTATTCAACCGTATAATGACAGATCTTTACAACCACGACCAATTTTTGAACCAAAGAGCTGATACCACTAGATTGGTTGGACTTCTTCCACAACAAAAGATAACTAGCGCTCTTCATATGTTGGCGTACGGCACAGCCGCAGATCAGTGTGCTAAAATAACAAGGATGGGTGAATCCACAACACTACAATGCATGAAAAAGTGGTGTATGCATATATACGAGCTTTACTATGACCTCTAACTCCGTGCTCCAAATGCCACAGACATAACCCGACTTCTAAAGAGACCAAGGCATCGCGGATTTCCTGGTATAATCGGAAGCATTGACTGCATGCACTGGGAATGGAAGAACTGCCCCACAGCTTGGCAAGGGGCATTCTCAGGGTGGAAGAAGTGTCCAACTATTATTTTAGAGGCGGTGGCCTCATATGACACGTGGATATGGCACAGCTTCTTTGGGGTACCCGGATCACAAAATGATATCAACGTGCTCCACCAATCGGACATATTTGATTCGCTCCTTGCTGGAAACAGTACGAGTGCAACTTATAAAGTCAACAGTATGACTTACCACAATACTTACTATCTAGCTGACGGTATATATCCCAGGTACTCCTCGTTTGTAAAAAGAATCTCCAATCCCCATGAGCTACCACATAAACTGTTTGCTAAGAAACAAGAGACATACCACAAAGATGTAGAGAGGTGCTTTGGGATTTTGCAATCTCGTTGGAGAATTATTCGGCATGCAGCTAGGTGTCATCACCAATCAACATTGAAGAGCATCATGTTGACTTACATTATAATGCATAACATGATTTTCGAAGAGGAATTTGTGGGGGAAGAGTTCGAGGAGTTGGAAGAAGAAGATCTACAAAACCCATCAACTGCTTTCACAGTTTCTGACGGACCAGTGGATGAAAAAGGTAATCGCATTCCTTTTGAGCCTGTTCGAAGGGATGAACAAAATGAACAATGATTTGTCGACCGTGTTGTAGATCTCCAATCTGCGTACATCCATGGAGAGTTGCAGAAGGACTTAGTTAAGCACAACTGGTATCTAGAGACCGGCGAACGACTTTAAATGATGTGTGTGTGTAATTTTAATTAACCTGGTTTGCAACATGTTTGCTTTATTTGTTTTTCTTTTTGGTTGTTTGAGTGATGTGTATTTGATTTTAAGTCATTATGTTTTATTGTAATGTGTGTGAGCTTTGATGGAATAAAAAAAAGTGTATTTTTATTACTTGAAAATTTAAAGTACATAATTTCAATCAAAGCCTAGAATTATTGGAAATTTAAAGTACATAATCTCATAATGGCAAACAAATACCAAACTATTGAAATAGTGGGCGATAACAATTTGAAAATGCTTCACCGCTACCATCTCCTTCCTCTTCTTCCATTTTCTTAAGGATATTCTCTTTTTTCTTCGAAAAATACCTCTTTGATTTTAGGGTCATAGCATCTGTATCTATTTCCATAATTCTTGAATCCTCCGCTTTAGCCCTCAATTTGTAGTCCTTCTCCCCTTAAAGGCGAGTTATTTTTGATATAAAGCTAGCTCGGTGGCATCACTTTCTTTTTGCTCGGCAAGATGCATTCTTTGATTTTTCATCATGGTTTTCAAAACCTCATCTCTTACCTCATTTGAAGATGTCATAGCTCTTTTCCCTTTCTTTTAGCTTCCTTGGCCGCCTTCACTCCGATTGGTCTAACCGGACTAAGGTACACTTCTTCTTCGTTGTTTTGTGGTGTTGCAATGACTTCATCATCCTCCACATCGACGGGGGGAGGCATTGAGGTAAAGGGAGGAGTAGTTGCGGAGTTGAAATATGAAGGAGGTGGTATACTAGGTTCGACAGGCCAAAAATTTGGATGGTTCTTCATCACTTCCCAACATTCAAACTTGGTAAACTCTTTCTTCTTTTGTGCCACGTACCATGATTGAGCTTTTCTTATCTAGGGGGAAAAAATTTATATGTCAAAATAATATCTAGGAAATGGAGATGTCAACTTTGATTAAAATAAATGTAATAAATAATTTATGACAAACTTATTAACACTTACCTCCACTTGCAAATTTGAGCCGGATTGTGCATTCCTTCGTGCATATGCAAGAGCGGCACCCCAAGTTCTAAAACTCAGCTTCAACTTTGTAAAACGAGAAGAAACCGTTGTTTTGGTCCTAGGCTCCGACCTTGATTCACCATGCACAATCTCCCAATTTTCCTTATAATCGGCATAAACTTTTTCCCATAATTTGTCGACTTTTTACATATTGCCGGTAATAGGGCAAACACTAATATGACAATAAGAAATACAAAGTTGCAAATCTTTGGAATTAAGCCAATTGGATATTTTTGGGGAACTAAAATACAAAGGTATGAGAGGAGGATAAAGGAGAAGAGGAAGGAGAGGATAAATTTATTATGCAAAAATTTGTGAGAGATGTGAATGAAATTGATGTAGTATTTATAGAAAAATTATAGGGTATTATTTGTAATTTTTTTGAATTTTTTTGCAATTTTTAAGGGTTTATTTAGCAAAATGGCAGAAATTTCTGAAATAGCCGTTTCGGTTGAATCTCAGCCATCCGATCAGAATTTTTGATTTGAAATGGACGGTTCACATCAATATGACCGTTATGGATTTTTATCCATCTGGATCACCATGTGGCGCCTCTCCATTGGTGTGTCATTTTTTTTATCTACCATTTACTGGCGCGTGGGCACGTGTATTACACACGCCAGGTATAAAAAAATCGAACGGGGCTGGCGTCACCCACGTGCGTGGGCTCCACCAGCACAGCTCATGCTCCAGCATAATATTAATCCTCCAGTCAATGAGCAGTCGCCGCTCACCTCCATCACCGCTGCACGTCGCCTTCGGCTCCTGCTCGTGCTACCGACAATTGGGGCCCGCCTTTTCCCCCTGCTCGAGCTACTCGTACCGTTGCCGGTGCAGGTGCTCTTAAAAGAAAGAGACTCAAATGCTCGACCGACAACATCCTGATCGAGAATATCACGTACATGCACTAATTGACTGGTCACCCTCAACAAGTTTGAGATTAATATTATAGCTCTATGTGTGTGTGTGTGTATATATGTATATTATTTAGAAAAATGGTCTTTGTCAACCACAACTAATTTTTTTTTACTTTTATGTCCTTTAAATATTAAAAAATATTATACACAGTTAAACAATTAAGGATAAAAATGTAAAAACAAAAATAATTATAAAAAAAAGAAATTGGAAAATTGAAAGGACCCAACCCCGATTTAGTTGCCTAAACCGAAATCGAACCCCTTCTGAAAACACGAACCAACAAAAATCATTCCAAATTTCGGCAGAGTAACGCTAATAACGCGGAATTGCATTAACCTGCACCCAGAAAATAACACTTCATCCTATGCCACAAAAGCCAAACCGTGGGCACCAATCCCATCCGGATTTCTCAATATCAAATCATAATCAATAAACAGTAAACAGTAAACATACTGTAATATATATAATATATCTGAGAAAATCCGTATAAAACATGTATCAGAATGTATCAGTGCGACCACTAGTGTAAATATATACAATATACACATCAGTAGGCGAAACAAGAACCTACTGGAAAACACAGGTAGCTCGGATCACTAGCCTCCAACCGCGACGTGACACACCAGAATCCGAACTGCAAACTGGGCACGGAAACCGAAAAGCCCAAGGGAAAGGCAAGTAAAAACATTAGAGTGAGTGGACGAAAATAAACATATGCCTTTCACCAGTTATATACATAATCAATGTAAAACAGTGCGAGTTCGGAAAGCATATATATATGGAGGTTGTCAGGCGAATCTCTCAAGCCCGACGTCAGGTGAATCGCTCAAACCCGACGGTGATAGGCCAGAAGAATCTCTCAACCCCAGCGGCATACAGGGGAATCTCTCAACCCTGCCCAGAGGAATCTCTCAACTCTGGTCCAGAGGAATCTCTCAACTCTGGTGGACTACCGATGATCAGCCGAGTAGCCGAAGCATCGATGCAATAATGCCATCACCAATAAATATAAAATAATACTTCCGAAAATAACATATATCTCAACATCGTATAAAGTAAATACGGAAATTTACGTAAAATCACGAACTCGCAAACAACTGTGAAAATATAAAAATGTCCACTCACAGATAAGCAAGCGCGCACTCGTGCTAATCTCGTGGTCCAGCGGAAGATCCCTCGCCTGAAGCATGATCTCGATCCCCTGAATAATCATAAACACATCTGATCAAAACCATAGCCCACAACACTGTACTTAACCACGGAAACCAACCGTTCCCGAAACATATAAAACTGTATAAAATAATCCACTGAATTTCCGAAATCTTCACTCGAAACCTTCGACTGAAAATCCGATACTCAAATCAATACGAAAACCTCAAGACGATAATCAAGGCGCGATTACGATAAAAATGACATTAAAAACACCAAAATCTAAAAAGTCAACGGTCTCGCCGGAGCGCCGCCATTAACCGTCGCCGCTGGCGGCGGCGCGCAGTCAACGGAGACTTTCGCCGGCGAGGAAGCTCCAGATTTGAAGATCTCCTCAAGCCCAATCTTTTCTTTTACTATGGCATCACCCAATTCAAACAGGAACCCTTCCAATTCAGCAAGAAACCGAACGGAAAACAAACTCCGGCAACCTAATCGGGTTCACCTAAAACCTCCATTTCAACTCAATTCAAGCATAGGGGAAGCATCACTAGGCCAAGGGGAGGCGAAACCCCCACCTCCCCGCCACCGTGGCTCGTCGGAAAACTCCAACCGTCACCGGCGAAAATCCCAAACCTAACCCGATTCGTTCTCCTTCAAATCTTCATCAATTCCCATAATTTCAATTGCAAAACAACTTAAAATCACAAGAGGAAGAGATTCATACCCTTCACGTGGACGGAGGTGGCCGGAAAATGCAAATCGGCCGGCGAAGCTCAAACGGGAAAGTCCTCCCTCTCGGTCAACGGGTCAAACTTCCAAAATTGGAAAGTCAACGCTGGTCAACATCAAACAGTGTTTTCGCGACTATTTCTCGACTATTTTCGATATTTATACTCGCCCTCGGGTCGATCAACGATTCGAAATGGATAACCATTACGATTCGGATAAACACGAAATAAACGGATAAACTCGTCGAAAACCGAAACTTCAAATAATCATATTATATTCCTCGGTTATCGGAAAAATCATCCAGAACTGCCCTCAAGCTCGAAATCACGCGCTCTACAACTTTCGTGAAGAAACCCAATTCAAATTCTTGGCCGATAATAAAATCGTGAACTAAATCGACAAACCACACATATAACGTGAAACCGCGACTATACGCTAACTCGTGAATCGTGCCGACAACACTACTGATTCTGGTTCGGGTCGTCACAAAAATTACTTTGGAGAAACTGCATATCACATTTTAGTTCATAAAAAAACTGCCTCGCAACTTTTTCTCTCATATTGTGACTATTACCCACTGCCCTTATCCACTATTAACTGCTCTGTGCTGCGTGTTGTGCTATTTTTTCTTATCCAAACGGCACACCCATAAGGTGAGTACATATTTCTAGTATATAAATATACAAGGCCGTTCTAAAATGGACGCCCATAAGTTTGCAAATATGCAGACCGAGCAATGTGGACCATTCATTTATTTCTATAGATCGAACGACTCAACTTATATCTCATGTGGTCGGTGGGTCTCACCCTCCACTAAAACTCTCTCAAGCTTTTCCAATCCTCGGCCTTGAAGTGTGATACAGCTTTCTCAACCTCATATTGGTGAGAGTTGGAAATTGGAAACCGAATAACTCATATGGGATAGAGCTTCGAGAAAATCAAATAGCCCATATTGCGTCTTATATGGCTTCTAATTATGATGGAACTCGGCTTAAAAGAAAGCTCTCATATATTTGGTTTTTTCTCTGGGTTAATTGTATGGTACTTGTAATCTGATTTCTCAATTTTTTTTATTGTGTGTGGGTTTCTCACTTGCTCGCGTAACTCTTGCTCACTTACGGTTGCTCGCGAGGCCCGTGTGATGTGCACGTGAGGTGCATGAGTCGTATGCTAGAAGTTTGGATTGGTGTTGTAGCATACGTAAGAAGGTTTGTGGTCTTTGGTGAGGAACAGTGTTCTTGGCGAGTAAGTTAGGTGTTAGTGAGAGAGTTGTATAAATACAGAGTATTGTGTGTTTGTAGTTAGTAAGCAGAGCACGTGTGTGGTACACTCTGGGTAGTTTTAGGGTTTTGTTTGTAACCCTACTATCACTTTGTAACCTCCATTGATAGTGAAGATTCTCCCTGCTGCTCCGTGGACGTAGGTTATTGCCGAACCACTTATATCCTGTGTTCTTGTTCTTGTCTTCTTATCTTCTTTGTGTAGTTTGGGTTGTTTGCTGTTTCGATTTGATTCTCTTAGTATTTTGTTCATCTATCTATTTGGTGCCTTTAGAAGCACAACAAGTGGTATCAGAGCTTTGGCTTAGATCCGGTTGAGATAGATGGCAGATCATAGATGTGAGGATGTTAACCCATTTGGTGGAGCTGAGAGCTCGAAGGTTACGAAGACGATAATTCAGAATGCAAGGTTCGAGGTAAAGAAATTTGATGGTACAAACAACTTTGGAATGTGGCAATGTGAGGTGAGAGATATGTTGACACAGCAGGAGTTGGATGTTGCTTTGGAAGACAAACCCCAGTCGATGTCGGATGGCGATTGGAACAAGATAAACAAGATGGTTTGTTCGTCTATTCGTTTATGTCTTGCAAAGCCCCAAAAGTTTGCTGTGATGAGGGAGACAAAGGCGAAGGATCTGTGGCAGAAACTTGAAGACAACTATATGTCGAAGAGTGTCGAAAACCGTCTACATATGAAGCGGGGGTTATTCTACTTCAATTAAAAAGAAGGTACGAAGATGATACACCACTTTGATGCTTTTAATAAACTGCTTGCAGATCTGTTTAATTTGGATGAAGACATCAAAGAGGAAGACAAGGCTTTTATTTTGTTGAATTCCTTGCTTGGGTCATATGAGCATTTAATTACCACGTTGCTCCATGGGAAAGAGATTATCAAGTTTGAAGAAGTGTCTAGTGCCTTGATGAATCATGAAATTAGGCATGCAGATAAGAGGAGTAGTGCTTCTACATCGGATGCTTTGGTAGTTAGAGGTAGAGCAATTGAAAAGAAGGGTTTCAACAACCGGAGAAAGTCTCAGTCCCGCACCAGAGGAAATTCCAAAGGCAGAAAGAGTTTGGGGAGAGATGAATGTGTCTTTCATCGTGAAAAAGATCATTGGAAACATGAATGCCCGAAGCTGCAAAATAAGAACAATGGGCCTCATGCAAATGTGGCTTCTACTGGTGAGGAAGCTGATTATCTTCTCACTGTAGCTTCTAATTGTGTTGCATCAGTAGATGAACCTGATTCATGGCTATTGGATAGTGGTTGCTCCCAGCACATGTGTGCAAATCAAGGTTGATTTGCTACTTTGGATACATGTGTCACTAGTAGTGTGTTTATGGGTGACAACTTTGCTCATGATAGGAAGGGTGTAGGAATAGTCAAGTTGAAGCTTCATGATGATGTAGTCAGGGAACTGACTAATATGTGGTATGTTCTTATGCTTAGCACCAATCTGATCTCCTTGGGTGCCTTGGAAGCTAGTGGTTACAATATCACTATGGAGAATGGTGTCACAAAGGTGACAAAAGGAGCTTTTGTGGTGATGAAAGGGAAGAGAAACCACAATCTGTACATACTGCAAGGTGAAACAGTGATTGGCAATGTTGTTGCAATTAGAGATTGTACAGATGATGCTACTAGATTGTGGCATATGAGACTTGGGCATGCTAGTGAAAAATCACTGCAAGGTTTGGTGAAACAAGGGCTCTTGAAGGGAGCTAAAACTTGCAAGATTGACTTCTGTGATTTTTGTGTCTTGGGTAAACAACACAGAGTGAAGTTTGGTACCACTGTGCATCAAACCAAGGGAATCCTTGACTATGTACACTCTGATGTTTGGGGTCCTACAAGGAATGCTTCCATGAGTGGTAAGCATTGGTTTGTAACCTTTGTTAATGACTTCTCTAGGAGGTCTTGGGTTTTCACAATGACACACATGGATGAGATGTTGAGCATCTTCCTTGAGTGGAAGAAGATGGTTGAAAACCAAACTGGCAAAAATGTAAAAGCCTTGAGGTTTGACAATGGTGGAGAGTACACTTCTAATCCTTTTCATAGAGTCTGCAGAGAGGCTGGGATAGTGAGGCATTTTACTGTTCCAGGGACTCCTCAGCAAAATGGAGTGGCTGAGAGGCTCAATAGAACTTTGCTGGAGAAGGTGAGGTGTATGTTGCAGCAATCTGGCTTAAGTAAAGCTTTTTAGGCAGAAGCAGTCACTTATGCATGTCACCTAGTCAATCGTTTGCCAACCTCTGCAATCAATGGTAAAACGCCTATTGAGGTGTGGTTTGGAAAACCTGCAGATGATTATGATCATTTGCATATCTTTGGTAGTCCAGTTTACTTTCATGTAACTGAAACTAAGTTGGATGCAAGGGCCAAGAAGGCTATATTTGTTGGTTTCAGGAGTGGTGTGAAAGGGTACAGGTTATGGTGTCCAGAATTGAAGAAGCTTGTGATTAGCAGGGATGTTACCTTTGATGAAGCTAGTAAGCTTCACCTTAATGCCAAGGGTACTGTTGAAGAAGGAAAGAACGATAGAGATGTTCAACAGGTGGAGCTGGACAGAGTTATCACCAAGGATGTGTCTCCTCGCCATAATGATGTTGGTGACTATGGAAGTGAAGAAGAGATTGATGTCCAGAACAATGAAGATGTGCACAACCAAGATGATGTTGAGGCACATGTTAGAAGGCAGGGGCAAGATCATGTACCTAATCCTGAATCCATTGCAGCAAGAAGACAGAGGAGAGAAGTCGATCAGGAAACCTACAAGGTTCAACAACTGTATTGCTTATGCTTTTCCCATTATTTGTACGGAGATCCCATCAAATTTCAAGGAGGCTTTGGCGAGTCCTGAAACCAGTGATTGGGATGAGGTAATGAAGGAAGAGATGAGATCCCTTGAGAAGAACAAGACTTGAGATCTAGTTCAGTTGCCTATTGGGAAGAAAGCTATTGGTTGCAAGTGGGTTTATGCTAAGAAGGATGCTAGTGACGACAGCAAGAACATAAAGTATAAGGCTAGATTGGTCGCCAAAGGGTACTCGCAAGAAGAAAGGATAAACTACAATGAAATTTTCTCTCCAGTTGTGAAGCATAGTACTATCCATGTGTTGCTATCACTAGTAGCACAGTATGATCTTGAGTTGCTGCAGCTTGATGTGAAGACAACCTTCTTGCATGGAGACTTAGAAGAGGAGATTTATATGTCTCAGCCTGATGGTTTCAAGGATGATGGAAACAAGAATTTGGTGTGCAAGTTGAACAAATATCTCTATGGTTTGAAGCAATCACCGCGACAATGGTACCTCAGATTTGATGAGTTTATGAGGAGGCAGAAGTACACTCGCAATGATATGCTCATTGCTTCAAAGAATGTGATGGAGATTGAGAAGCTGAAAGAGCAAATGAAGAAGGAGTTTGAAATGAAGGATCTTAGCGTGGCCAAGAAGATCCTTGGGATGGAGATTACTCGCAAGATAAAGGATGGTTTGGTGTGGCTAACTCAGAAGCAATATATTGAGAAGCTTATACTGAAGTTTGGTATTTGTAGCTCAACCAAGCCTATGAGTATTCCTTTGGTGAGCCATTTCAAACTGAATGCTCTTTTGTGTCCCAAATCTGATGAAGAGAAGAAGGAGATGAAGAATGTTCCATATGCTAATTTGATTGGTGGATTGATGTATGCGATGGTCTATTCCAAACCTGATATAGCTCATGTTGTTGGTGTTGTTAGTCGCTACATGCACAATCTAGGAAGAGAGCATTGGAATGCAGCTAAGTGGATACTTAGATATTTCCATGGGACTAGAGATGTTGGTTTGTGTTTTGAAAGGTGTTATGCAGATTGTAATCTTTTTGTTGGTTACACTGATTCTGATTATGCTGGTGATTTGGATAGAAGGAGGTATACTACTGGGTATTTGTTTACCATGAAAAATGAACCAATTAGTTGGAGGTCTATTTTGCAAGATACAGTGGCCTTATCTACTACAGAGGCAGAGTACATGGCGCTTGCTGAAGGTATTAAGGAGGTGTTGTGGTTATCTGGTCTCATCAATGAGTTGGGCATATATCAGAAGAAGGTGGAGGTCCATTGTGATAGCCAAAACGTCATTTGCTTGGCTAAATACCAGATGTATCACTCAAGGACCAAGCACATAGATGTAAGATTCTATTATGTGCGTGATATTGTTGAGTAGAAGAAGATTATGTTGAAGAAAGTTGGTACTGCAGACAACCCAGCTAATATGTTGGCGAAGGTTGTTGGTGCTGTCAAGTTTGAGCATTGCTTGGACTTGGTACATATTCTTCATGCTTCAAGACTTGTTTGAGCAATGGGAAGTTGAGTTGTTAGAGATGGATGGATTGGGTGTCGTGTAAATCCCAAGGTGGAGATTATTGTGTGTGAGTTTCACACTTGCTCGCGTAACTCTCGCTCGCTTACAGTTGCTCACGAGGCCCGTGTGATGTGCACATGAGGTGCATGAGTCGTATACTAGAAGTTTGGATTGGTATTGTAGCGTACGTAAGAAGCTTTGTGGTCTTTGGCGAGGAACAATGTTCTTGGCGAGTAAGTTAGGTGTTAGTGAGAAAGTTGTTTAAATACAGAGCATTGTGTGTTTGTAGTTAGTAAGCAGAGCGTGTGTGTGGTACACTCTGGGTAGTTTTAGGGTTTTGTTTGTAACCCTACTCTCTCTTTGTAACCTTTATTGATAGTGAAGATTCTCCCTGCTGCTCCGTGGATGTAGGTTATTGCCGAACCACGTATATCCTATGTTCTTGTTCTTGTCTTCTTATCTTCTTTGTGTTGTTTGAGTTGTTTACTATTTCGATTTGATTCTCTTGATATTGTGTTCATCTATCTATTTGGTGCCTTTAGAAGCCCAACATTTTTCTCCTGCTCTCTTCTTTCTTAGTTGTCAATTCTTTGGTACAACGATTATACTCAAGGTTTTATCCATCTCTGACTCTCATTTGCAGGTTCTCTATTTTGGGCTATAGTTTTCAGTTTCAACATTCAAAGTCATGGCTCAACTAGTTTCCTTAGTACGTAGGCATCAATTGTTCTTTTTAATTCTCTAACCTTTGACGATTCTATTTGAAACTTTTGATTAGATTAGGGTTGGATTCAGTTCGGATCTAGTCAAAAAATTTAAGATCCGGATCCAGAACCGTTTGCTTGTATTCGGTTTAATTCTGTAACAATCATGAGTAGAACCGTTTGGAACTAGAACCGTTTGATCCGGTTCCGGTTCTAGCGATTCTCGGTTCTCGTTGAAGATCCGTTTGGAAAAAAGAACCGAAAAATAAAAAATAATATTTTTATAAATTGGACTTCAAAATCCTTGTACTTTATGCTTGACATAGTTACATATATAATCTATCTATATAAAAACATATAATTTGCATATTAAATCACATATGGTCATCAACATATCAACTTGTCATTCATCAAGATCATATTTGCATCATATCAGTCATCAAATTATATTTCATAGGCCTAAACAAATTGTGACAATTTGAAATTAATTGAACTAGAAAAAAAAATGAGTAGGCATTTGGGTTCAGCTAATTTATTTGGGTTTGGGTATTTAAGATTTATATGGTTTGACTTATATATATGAGTTGTGTTAATTATAAAACGGTTTCTACAGATCTGATTATTTTTTTATTTGGGTTTGGAACCGTGACAGATCCGGAACCGAATTTTAAAAAACATAATTTTTTTAGAGATCCGGAACCAAACCGTACGAATTTGATTCTTTCGGATCGGTTCTTCGGTTCTTTCGGATCTTGTGGCCAGGCCTAGATTAGATTACTTACGAATGAAATTTTTGGGTTTACTTCATCACAATTCAGTGAAAACAAAATTGAAATCTGTGATAGAAACTCTAATTAATCCAATGTAATTGAAAACTATTCGACCATGTATTCATACGTGATTACGAATTGACGATTCTAAGCCAAGAGATTGGAGCATCACAGATCTATATATTGATCGATCATAATACAATGAAGCCATCCACATGCTTTGTGATGCAGATGCATGAGACTTCTCAGTTTCTTAATAGTTTATCAATAAATGTTATCAGTTAAGTTTATTATAATTAGCATTGAATAATTCCTGATGTATTCCCTTATAAAGAATTGTTGTGTAATTTGAGAAGGGGGTTATGAATGAAAAACAGTAGAAGTCTTACTAGTTTTCAAGCATTGGCTTGGTCGTGTTGAGTGATTATACGATTAACAACATCGAGTGATTCCGTTGCCTCCTGGTTGAGCGATTCCCAGGTTATCCTCTTTCTTGAATTTAGTTATCTTTCCATCCTCATTTGTCCTGTCTTTATGTTGCATCAAGTTGGTATCAGAGCAGGTTGATTTAAGCTTGTGTATTCTTTATCTTCAGTGAACTTGCGATTATCAATATAGCGAGAGGGTGACTTAATCAACATCGAACAACTTCTATTGAAGATGTCTACCATCGTGATGAGATTCAAGAGCTGATGCTTTACGACAAACAATGGAAGAAGTTTTACGAAGACTCCCTGCTCATGATCTGGGGGACAAAGAACCACCATTCCATATTCCTGAAGAGCGGGATGAAAAATGATGATGCTTCCAGCTCCAAGTCTAGTGCCTCATCGTCTACTCTAGCCATGAATAGTCTCGTTAGTGCCTTTGAAAATACGGACAAAAGCATATGTGTTGATGTCCCTGATTTTCATGGTAAAATGGACCCCGAAGTTTATTTTGATTAGGTTGCTTCCCTAGAAGCTTTATTTGAATGGAGGGAGATGGCAGAACAAAAGAAGGTGAAGTCTGTAGCTACAAAAATGAAAAGTCATGCCTTAGCTTGGTGGCGACAATATCAAAAGACTCGTGAATGAAGGGGAATTCAACCAGTCAGTACATGGGCGGAGATGAAGGTAAAAATCGATGAAAATTCTTAACAATTGATCATTATCGAACTTTGTACCGAAATTTTCATCACCTTTGTCAATAGCAAGATCAGAGCATTGCATATTATACTGAAGAATTTTACAACTATTTGAGCAGGCTTAATTTGCTTGAAATTGATGATCAATTAGTTGCAAGATACTTGAGTGGTCTAAAACCATCGATTCATGATGAGATCTTATTGCATCACCCGGACTCTGGTATCTCAAGAAATGATTGAGAAACTGCAGTTGAAATGTGAGGCATATCCAAAGCCGTATAGGATTTCCTGGTTCAAGAAGGGGGAAGAAGTTCCTGTCACTCAAAAGTGCTTGATTAAGTTCTCAATTGGCAATTACCAAGACCAAGTCTGGTGTGATGTCTTACCCAGGGATGCTTGTCACGTATTACTGGGTCGACCTTGGCAATATGATCGGACGTTTCAACATGATGGTCACTATAATACTCACTCTCTTATTTTTAGAGGAGCGAAATATATCTTGAACCCTCTGAAGAATATTCCACCAAAGCCTTCCAAAGCACCACTTACAAACCTTTTGACTCAAAAGGAATTTGAAGAAGAATGCAAGGCGACATCTGTGGTATATGCTCTTGTTTCTCTCCCCACACAAAGACAACTTGATACAAATGAAGAGATGTTTGTTTGCATAAAAGAACTACTGAGTGAATTTTCTGATATTACCCTGGATGAACTTCTAGACAAGTTGCCTCCGATGCGAAATATTCAACATCGTAGTGGATATGCTTGACATGCTTGACATGCTTCATGGTGCCAAGGTTTTCTGCAAAATTGACCTTCGAAGTGGATACCACCTTATTAGAATTCAAGTCGGTGATGAGTGGAAAACTGCATTCAAAACAAGGGACGAACTCTATGAATGGCTAGTCATGCCATTCGGTCTTTCAAATGCTCCAAGCACATTCATGCGCTTAATGAACCAGGTACTGGGGCCCTTTATTGACAAATTTATTGTTGTCTATTTAGATGATACACTCCTTTTCGGTGACACCGCAAATGAGCATCTCGATCACATGCGTCAAGTTTTTAATGTACTGAAGAATGAGAAACTGTATGTGAATCTGACAAAATGATCTTTTATGAAAGATACTGTGATATTTCTTGGTTATGTTGTGTCTTTTGGTGGGATCAAAGTTGATGAATGAGAAGCTATCAGGGAATGGCCGACTCCTAATTCTCTCACTCAAGTGCGCAGCTTTCATGGGCAAGCAACCTTTTATCGTCGAATGATACAAAACTTTAGCATCGTAATTACACTAATTACTGATTGTATGAAGTTTGGTCCCTTCTTGGACAAAGGCTGCTGCAGAGGAGAGTTTTAACTTGATCAAGAAGAAGCTTACGGAAGCACCAGTTTAAACATTGCCAATTTTTTATGAAGTTTTTATGGTGGAGTGTGATGCATCTCACATAGGCATTGGCGCTGTTTTAAGCCAAAATGGGTGACCAATTGCGTTCTTTAGTGAGAAGCTTAATACTGCCAGGAGACGATACTCCACCTATAATGTTGAGTTCTATGTTGTAGTACAAGCTTTGAGGTTTTGGCGCCATTGCCTAATCCACAGGGAGTTTGTGCTATTCTCAGATCATTAAGCTCTCCGTTTTCTCAATGCTCAAAAGAAGCTTAATTCAAGGCATGCCAGGTGGGTTTCCTTCTTGCAAAACTACACATTTGTGCTTAAGCATAAATCTTGTGCCATGAAGAAAGTTGTTGATGCTCTTAGTCGCAAAGTTTGTTTACTTGCAACTCTGTCTTATGAAGTGAGTAGGTTCACTAGTACAAAAAATAACATCATACGACACCCCTTGGACGGCATAATTGAAAAGTCTGTCGTCTGACTGATTTTAGAAGAGAGAGACGACATTCCCAAAATGTGTGTCGTGTCATGCAGCTTAAAACGATAATAATATTTAGTTTTCAACAGTGAGCATCCAAAATTTGTAGTTTTCAAAGGCAGGTACCTCAAATTGTGGTGATTTTGAAATATTTCTCAAGTCAGACGATGGATGTCCGCCGTCTGAATATTTAGCACAAATGTTATGAATCATTGAGTTGCAATTTTCAAGGATGACTATCTCAAAGTTTGGTTGTCTTGCACTATTGTTAAAGTCAGACGACAATCGTTCGTCATCTGAGTATCCGGTGCAATGGGTCATTCAATCATACGTCGGTTGACTGTGGTCTAAATATTTGCCAAAAATTTTGTAATTTTTTTTTTACCAATTCTAACAAATGAAGAGTTGTAGGCAATCTCCAAGGGACCTTACTAGAGTGAGTTTTTTGATGAGACGACGGACATTTGTTGTCTGAGTTATGACACAATCTGAGCAACAAATTTCTCACTAAAAGTGTCTCAATGAGCATCCCAAATTTGTAAATTTTAATAGTGGGCATTTAAAATTTTGATGGTTTTGAAATATGGTGGCAGTAGTATATCGTTTAATTAAGATTTGACATTTCTTTTGCTATCTTAAACATCAAATTTCATAAATTGCCTAAAACTAACCATTTTTGTAAATTTGATCTTTGGATGAGATGAATGGAGTATTGTTAAGACAATACTTAAAAGTTATAATTTTTCTACTTGAATTCGTCATCGATCCGTGCGTGTCACGATTGTGACGCTAAGCCTTTTTAGAGTAAAACTCGATTTGTGGCTCTGTCAAAAATTAGTTTTAGACCAAGTTCCACACATGCATTATTGTGGAGTTCATATCTATCTTACCATATGAAAAAAAAATTACAAAAAAAATAAATTAGGTACTCCTCCTATAGGAGAATGAGCAAAATCCTTGAAATAGATTATTTAGTCGTTTGGTAATATTTGACCGACCTCTAAACGAATTCCGACGAAGGTAAGTTTTTCAAAAAATCTCTACTATTACGAGGTTAACACATATGTGTAGACACATTTCTCATCAGACCATTTCGGTTTCTCATATGTCATTAACTGCATATATATAACTACTAATGTTACCTACGTACAATATTTGTTGGTTATATAAAAACATAACCTTTATGAATCTAAATCACTATCACGTAATCATTTTAAAAATGTGACCGTTGGATGAGTTGGTCGGACTGATCGATATAAGCATTGGTAAAAAAATTAGAACTTTCCGAATTGAATTCGACCTTGATCCATGTGTCTTACCATTGTGACTATATTGCCTTTAAGAATAAAATATGATTTTCTGATGCACCACAAATAATTTGGGACCAAGTACCTTAAACCCATTCTCGTGGGATTCATATCTATTTTTCCATGTAAAAAAATAAAATTTCTAAAAACCCTAAACCTAGACTTAAATTCTAAATTCTAACCACTAACCCTTTTAAAAAAAAATTAATCTTTAACCCTAAACCCTAAAACAATAGTTAAAAAAAATATTCGAGCTAGGTCATGACAACACTTAAACAAAAAGAACCAGGCGCCTCCTTTCTCTTTTGATTCGCTTTCTCTCAAGAAAACCAAATCTCTCTCTCTCTCTCTCTCTCTCTCTCTCTCTCTCTCTCTCTCTCTCTCTCTCTCTCTCTCTCTCTCTCTCTGCATCAATGAGAGAACACTGCAGCCGTTTAATGCCACCGCCTCCAAACTCTGGCGTCGCACTGGCTCAGACTTCATGCTCGCAACTCCAACATCATCCTTGGTGCTCGCCGTCCTCCGCATGAATCGTCCTGCAGTTGTTGCGATCCGTATTTGACAGCTCCTTAATTAGCGCCTTTCATTGGCGACGTGATGCCGCTTTTTTCATATCTTGGTCTCTCCCTTCATCACGGCCATCTCTCTGCCATGGGTCGTTGGGCTCCTAACTCATCAAATCCGGCGCGCCTCCTCTCATTGGCCTCGTATGGCCTCTCCATGTCTGGCCTAATAACGACGGCAAGTATGACTGGAGAAGATGGAGGATGCCTCGGCCTCTCTTAGCCTCTGATCTACTCAGGTTTGTTTATATCGCCTTCCCTAATTTTTGAATACTTTAAACTGTTTGGGTTTATAGGGTTTTTAATTCGACTTAGGTTTAGTTTCTTCCATATAGATTTATGGGTTCTAGGTTTTCAATTCGTTTTAGTTTCTGATGTTCAATGTTTAAATCAATTTGGGATTCTAGAGTTTTGATTTAGCAAGTTCCACAACAGAGGAAGGTACTCAAGGAATCGATGCTACTAGACTTATTGTCATTGTTACCGGTTATTCTCTACTTGATTATAGAAGAAACTGTGAAGGAGTCTATACTGAAGTCATTATACTTTATTGAGTTTCTTGAGAGTAGAAGATCACTGATTTCAAATAATTAAGTATAGTAATGCTTCTGATAAGTGGATGCATGAGGTAAAAGGTCCTCCTATTTCAGAAGTTGTTGTTGTGAAAGTTTAGGTGTTGTAATGTGCTTAAAAGCTTTAGGCCTTTAATTTTGTATTGGTTGTTTCTAAGATGGTCTAACTGTTCATGCCTTAATGCTTGTGAACATTGAATAAAAGTTCATTGTCTCTAAATTCAAATATTTATGTAAAACATTTCAGGTGCTTCTAGTGGAATTGGCACATAGATAGGGCATGTTCTTGCATTGTGAGGTGCTCATGTAGTCATGGTAGTGAGGAACACGTATGCTAGGAGAACAGTCAAAGAAACAATCCTTAAAGAACCCCAGAAGCTGAAATTGATGTTATGGGTATGGGTGAGGTTAAGGAAGATGTTATGGTTACCAAGACTAAGGCAATTGTGGATATTACCATACTAGCTAGTAGTTTTATTTTACTTGTAACTTCATGATAATTGTAGTTTGTGTAGAAATTTGATATTTGTAAGAACAATGTTCAATCAATGTTCATATGGTATTGTTGAAAGCATACTAATATATTGTTTATTTGCAAAATCGAATGCTTGGTCACCACATAAAAATTGCTAAAACTGTCCATTTGATCATACTCAGACATTAGTCAAATAAGATAAGTTTGCCAAAACAAGCATACTCAAATGACATACGTTATTATGTCGGTCGACTAAAAATCATAGAGATGACATACATCTCTCATGTGAATGGATGGCATTAGACACAAGGAGTGTGCTTGGATGTCATTCGTTGGCACCATGAATGTCATCCGTCATCTGAGCTATATGACTGTCATCCCTATGATCGGTATACGACAGTCATTTCAATATTTTTTACGTCGTCTGAAGCCATTTCATCAGATGATGGCTGGATAGACAATGGACAAAACATATTTTAAACGACGCATGATGACCGTCGTTAGAAGCATTTTGTGTAGTAGTGGTTCAACTTACTTCCTGAGCATTATAGTACTGACCCATTCTTTGGGGAGGTCCTAAATGAGGTTTGCACCGGAAGTAATGAAAAATTTACTATTGTTGATGGGTATTTGTTTAAGGAAAACCAATTATGTATACCGGGGCTCACTTAGACTCCATATAATTGTTGAATTACATTGGAGGTTTGGGTGGTCATTTTGGCAGAGACAAGACTCTTGCGATGATTCATGAGCATTATTATTGGCCCAAAATGAACTCAGATGTGGAGAAGTATGTCAGCAGATGCTTGGTTTTCCAAAAAGTCAAAGGTGGGATGCAAAACACTGGGCTGTATCATCCACTACCAATTCCTAATCAACCTTGGGAAGACATCAGTATGGATTTTGTTCTGAGGCTGCCTAAAACTCATAAAGGTTATGATTATATCTTTGTGGTGGTAGATCAATTTTCAAAGATGAGTCATTTCATTCCTTGTAAAAACACCACTAATGCTACTGAAGTTGCACAACTCTTTTTCAGAGAAGTTGTTAGACTTCATAGTGTTCCAAGGACTATCAGTTCTGATAGAGATACAAGATTTATGAGTAATTTTTGGCGTACTCTGTGGACCTCATAGGAACAAAGCTTCAATTCTCAAGCACATGTCATCCGCAAACTGATATATAGACAACGGTTGTGAACCGGTCATTGGGAAATCTGTTACGAAGCCTTGCAAGTGACAATCCCCACCAATGGGACATTATTCTTCCCCACGCTGACTTCGCTTACAACAATTCCAAAAATCGTTCTACAAAGAAGGTGCCATGTGAAGTGGTGTATGGAAGGGTCCCTAGTCATGTATTAGACTGTGTACCCCTCTGAGGTATTGGTCGAAGTAGCATGAAAGCGGAAGAATTTGCTGAGCATGTTCGAGAAATTCATTAACAAGTCAGAAACAATTTGAAGACTGCCAATGAAAGGTACAAGCAAGTAGCTGACACACTCAGACACCACATTGAATTTGAAGAAGGTGATTTGGTTATGGTTACTTGAGGAAAGAACGATTCCCTACTGGTACATATAATAAGCAGAAAAAGAAGAAGATTGATCCATGTCGAGTGATAAAGAAAATTGGTCCCAGTGCTTATCGCGTTGAATTACCTAAAGGTATGGAGATTAGTCCTGTTTTCAATGTTTCTGACCTCTACGCATACCAGGGTGATCCCAACTCCACCCCTCATGGTAATGAGGTGGTTAACCAGATGAGCAAAATTCCAGATTCCTTAAATATCATTGATGTGTTGGACGTGAGAACTATCTCCGCTCGTAGAGGAACCTACACTCAATATCTTGTTCATTGGAAGAATAAGCTAGAGTCTGAGGATGCTTGGATTACAGGAACAGAGCTACAGAAAATTGATGAGGCACTTTGGAAAGGAAATTGTCGACTCAAACTCAAGGACAAGTTCTTTGGTGGAGGGGGAGAATGATGCAAATGCATGAGACTTCTCAGTTTCTTAATAGTTTATCAATAAATGTTTCTCGTTAAGTTGATTATAATTAGCATTGAATAATTCCTGAAGAATTGGGGTGTAATTTGAGAAGGGGGTTATGAATGAAAAATAGTAGAAGTCTTACTAGTTTTCAAGCATTGGCTTGGTCGTGTTGAGTGATTCCAAGATTAGTAACTTCGAGTGATTCCGTTGCCTACTGGTCGAGCGATTCCCAGGTTATCCTCTTTCTTGAAATTAGTTATCTTTCCATCCTCATTTGTTTTGTCTTTGTGCTGCATCACCTTGGGTTCTGAAAAATATTGTTCCAGATTGATAGAGAAGACGATAAGAGTTTTAGTGGCGAGTGGAACCCACCGACCACATGAGATATAAGCCAACTCATTCGATTTATAGAAAGAAATTAACGCCCACGTTGCTTGGTCCGCAGTTTTGCAAACTTACGGGCGTCCGTTTTAGAAAGGCCTATGTATAAATATATATATATATATATATATATATATACACTAGGAGGGTCGCGCGCGCGGAAATGATTTTAACGTAAAAATGTACATTTACTATCTATATTACAAACTAACATAAACGTGAGGAATTGATTACATAATGGAATATACAAAACAGCTAATCTCCAGATCAAGATCAGATTCTTAATCACAACATTAACTAATTACTTGCATTTAGAATAACAAACTTGGATGTACTAACATCCATTTAACTAAGCAAGATAAGTAATTGAAGAAGCTGTCGTACTCCACAAACTTCCTATGCAAAATAGTCTTATTTCCAGCAAAAGTCAATTCCTCATCGTATTTACACTAAGACTGAGAGCACAAAAACACATAACAGTAAATAAAAAGACCAACTAATCAAGTTTGTTTATGTTATTCCACGTATTGATCGCTGGGGATGCAACATTGTTTTATCCTCTATAGCCAATCAAACAACATATAAACTCCAATAACACACAATCAAAAATGTAAAGGGAGAAAAAGAGATCAAAACTGTAAACGCAACACTTTTCTCTAATAAATGCATAATCTCTTATTAAACATAACACAGTTCTTTCACAGTGCGCAAACCCAATTGGTGATAAAAAAAAATTGGTGGCCACTTTTTTGACTGCCTATTATACACAGGACGCAGTCTTCTTAGCCATCATATATATATTGATCATACATATACATACAACATTGAATAGACATGATATGGACCTCGGGCAGAGAAAGTCTCCCTTTCTTCTTAGCTTTTTTTTTTACAGAGGGTAATGCTGAAAGCAATCGCCAATAACAATGCTTGTTCTTCCTCTATAAAGCACATAAATTAATCAACATTAGGATGAAATTGTATATTTAACATCTGAATGAAAGTTGGAAGATAAGAAGTTCCCTAAATCTTAAATCATAGAACCAAGAGCATCACTGGACACTACAATGGAGGCATACATTATCAAAACTCACAGAAGCATAACACATCTAAACAATTCAATCCACCTAAACTACATGTGAACAATTCAACAAAACTGTCTAGAGCTTGCTATCTCAATTTAAATGAAAATACCACAATCCATCAAATTCAGTTCCAAAGAACACATATAACAATTAATAACTGCAAATTAGACTTAATAAAAAAACTTGTTCAAAACAGCAAGCAACACTAACGAAAGACCATATCGTAAAAAAGGTGGCAACATTGATTGTGAAGGTGTACAAACAAAGCCAAAGACTTTTGAGACAAACACAAACACACATAGCAACAGCACATTAGGTGTTGAAGTTTTTCGTTGATTGCATATAGCATACTGTCATGCATTCAACTAAGTCAGTCATCAAGTTGTTTGCACATTGTAAAAACATTTTACATTGCATACTAAGTAAAAACTGATGTTAGACACATGAGATAGAAACGAAACTTCGTTCATATACATGTTCAATGGAATTAGTGAGCTTGTTATTGTACTATATGTCACAACATATATCCAACTATCATAGAATATACTTAAAGAGATGGATAAGATAGCATGAAGGCATTACTACCATTAATGCATCATCGAAAAGAATAGAGTTATGCGATGAAAAAACTTAGGATTGATTATATTCTTGTTATTATATAAACTTTCAAAGAAACTAAGTAGTCGGAAACATCTATCACATTCTAAAAAACCCATGATGGGTTTGGGCGAGAATCAACCTACGAAGGTATAAAGATGTAATAAAAAGCGAACATCAACTCGAGATCAAGACTAAGATATAGAGAAACCTTACTCTAGTAAATGAAGAGAGACCGATGAGAAATCGATAGGGATGTAACCTGAAAAATGAAACAAATTGTCATCAAACTGCAGAAAAGAAAAGAAAAGAAAAGAAAAATTCAATCACAATCACTTCATATATAGAATATATCACAATTCAATTCAACCCATGTCGGTCTCCTGCCTACACACGAAGGCAGAGAAATTTGAAAAGAATGAATTATACCTGAGCCAGGTGTCAAAGCCTCTACGAACTGCCAGTACCAATACTGATCGATTCTACAAAGAAACATGAATCTGGTCATTAGAGATTTTCTCTTATAGCTGAAAATGAAGAAATTTGATACATAAACTCATTCAAAACTAATAGATACATAGGTCTGAAAAACCTAGATCCAACATCATAAATTAATTTTAAAAACTCCACCCATATCAGATCGACATGATCCAACCACAGAAAACAAACCCGGAAGAGAACTATCGATACCATTATCTCTTACACTTGTGAAATGAAAATTAAAAGACAAAAGAGACAAACTCAGGGATAACATAGAGGAGGAGACTTGATGACACGTAAATCAGATTTTAACTTAATAAAAGAACACAGTAAATGTCAACTGAATTCTTTCATAGTTCATCTTGATTCAGACATCAATATCAGAAATGGCCATTTTAGCCGGAAAGATAAAATAAAAAATGAAGAGGAAAAATAAAAACTTAAATCACAACAAAACCTCAGATACTTATCTCATTAACAACTCCGACATCAACGACACAAAATTAGAAACAATTGAGGATATAACAATCCATGGAGATTATACAAAACAATTCAAAAGGGAATTGATCGAAAAACCCCGGCCAGGATCGACCTGAAGAACCCACAATTTAGATTGGATTCACAGAAGATTCAAAAGAAGAAGGAAAAAAAAAGTGATTGCGACGAAAGAAATGAATCACCAGACCAAAAACTCAGATCAAACCACCGAACTGAATTTTGAATTTCAGAAACATATCACACCGGAATATCAACAAACGGAACCAAATCACGTCACAAACGAAGACCCATTTGGCAACCGGAAAAAGAAACCCAGAATTCTCTATTTTGCTGGAATATGAACTCCGTTTTTATCTACATACAACTTTACTTCATGTTTTTATCATATTACTCTGATTCCAGTAAAAGAAAGTAAGCAACAACTTTTAACATTCAACTATATCTATAGAAATACGACAGTAACA
The DNA here is from genome assembly GCA_946800695.1 of Geum urbanum. Classification (NCBI taxonomy): domain Eukaryota; kingdom Viridiplantae; phylum Streptophyta; class Magnoliopsida; order Rosales; family Rosaceae; genus Geum; species Geum urbanum. The sequence continues at coordinate 16,335,044 of OX326997.1, read as the reverse complement.
ACAGCTACATCCATAACTATGCTTGATTGAACTTATTTAAAATAACAAATAAATTTGAGCTAGCAGTGTATTTTCTTAAGCATCAGAGGAACCAAATTACACAACGCCCATATAGATGGATTGCTAAAAGACTACATCTTGCCATTAAAATGAGAACATGAAATCAAAGCAACTGATACACACTACCTAGATACATATATCCAGCAAAAATTTCAAAACCTACCTCAACTGAGAATCCCAGTCAGTCAATAAATGGGTTCTTATGGGCTTGGGTTTAGGTCTCATTTGGTGTGCCGAAAGCCAATATTGTGCTACCCTAGTCAAGAGTCTTGAGATTCGCGGAGATGAAAGCGACGATGAATCGAAAATAAGAAATTGAGCAGAGAGACAAAAATCAAATTCAAGATCAATGATAAGAGTAAATTTGATCGCGCCTACCTTGTCCTACAATGACGCAGTCAGCAGCGAACAAATGAGGATCGACAAAGATGAGAGCAGCAATACTATGAGAGAGAGATCGCAAATCTGAGAGAGAGCAGAGAGAGAGAGAAAGATCGATTTAGCTATTACATCAAGCTATTACATTGGAGACACTAAGCTATTACATGAAGCACATTAATATTACAACCCATCTAATTAATATATCTAGTTCGCTTTCATGCATCTCCGCGCTACAATGAACAATAAATAAACTGCTATAATTATTATCAAACCTACAAAAAAAAATCAAAACCATAACACCCTATCCATGCCAAAACCATAACACCCTATCCAATATATCTACTACACTTTCACGCACACTTCCACCTTACAATTATAGATGCATCAAAATCAGAATCGAATCACGCAGTAGAGTTGTAGGTAGGATTGGAAGTGAATAAAGAAGCACACAAAAAGGTTGAAGATTCAAGCAGTCATTGATGCAAAACATAATCACAAATCAGTAAAGATTATCACCAACAAACTAAAGACTGATTAATATCAAGGATCAATAGCCCAAAGACGAATTCACCAAATCATCAATTGGCACCAATCTATCAATTGACTGAATTGCAAGAAAAACCAATACCTACATACATTTCTATCATATTTTCTGAGTTTTTGCTCTATGAAAAAAAAATTATCCACCAAATAATTAACATATGGCGTTGTATGTGGCCGTCTAATAACTCTCTTACTCACATTGTATATATACACTGCATATTATGTTCTGCATATATACAGAACAAACTGCTATTATTACTCATGTCATATATGCATACATGGGTCTTTAGCTTTTTGGTTGTGTATGTATAACAAACTGTATTCTGTATTTATACAGTTCGTTAATAGCCAATAATAGCAAATCTAATTGTGTATGTTCCGCTCAAAATGCCATACTTTTCTTCAAAACAATGGGGAGATGGGTCTAAGAGAAATGGAAAGCAAACTAATGAGACCAAAAAGTCATAGAACCAAAAGCCAGCGGCGAGATCAACAGTACAATTCTTGGCCAAACTATAATCATATCAAATAACTTGTACATTGATTGAAGAAATAGAAAATGAGTGACTGACTGAGCTAACTTTCAAATGGAATCTAGTTACTTTCCAGTATGAAAGAAGTTGAAAATTCATTGATAGTATCAGATGTTAGCAGAGGGATATACCAAATGTCTTCGGCAATAAATTAACTTAAGAATTTGTTCCAATATGAATCATCAACAGTCTCATGTCCTTTCCACTTATACCGATATTATATAAATCATCTCTTTCATGATCTATTCAATTCATATTATAACGAAAACATACTGTTTGTATAACAAGGGTACTGAAGCATCATCACAGTGGCATAAACTCAGTTGCTCAATATTATTGATGTTCACAATACAACATGATTACAAAACTAAGAAGAAAAAAATCTCCAAAGAGTAGAGCGGGACATCATACCCGGGTTTAAATCACATACGCTGCTAGAAGATCTTGAATAGTCCAGCAACTGTCTTAAAGGGTTTCCCTCAAAGCAAGCCTACAAAAAACACTAAGAAGATCAATTACTAACATTGGGAGAGGACACCACTCCAGAAAAAAAAAAATCAACTCCATAACTCAGCTACTCACCTCTGTCACCACGATTTCTTCTTCTTCTCCAGCGCTTCAAACTCAAACCAATCAATATATCTATAATAAAGTGCATGAGATCTGCGTAAATGATAATGGATATCTACATTTTTGTATTCCTTTAAGACAGAGCTCAGAACCCTTTAGGACAACGATGAGTATGTTAGCATCAGACCTCAGAATTCTTAATGCAGAAATCTAACATACATTTTCGTATTCCTTTTCTAGACCAAAAAAGATTTTGGGAAAGAGGAGATACATGATTTAGGTCCGTAGATTAAATTTTCGGGTTCAAATTTGGACGGAGGGTAATAGTCGGATCCGTGGAGATGGCAGATGCAGGGATCAACCTTGGAGAATGGAAAAAAATGAGGACACAATCAACATACATCGGAATCATTCATATGGGCAAAGGAGAATAAGAATTTGTGAAGTGATACCTTCGAGGGAGCCAAACAAAAGTCAGTCCACAGATCGATGTTACCGAGGAACTTCCGACGATCGATTGGGTTCAGAGATGGAGATGGTTACTGAGGAATTTCCGGCGATCGATTTCAAAGATGGAGGGATCGATGTTACCGAGGAACTTCCGGCAATCGATTGGGTTCAGAGATGGAGATGGTCAGTGAGGAACTTCCGGCGATCGAGTTCAGAGATGGAGATGGTTACTGAGGAACTTCCGGGGATCGATTTCGTCGGAGAGGAAGATTGGAGAGCAAAGACAGATGGAGATCGATGCTAGTGATATCAATGGTGCACACGTGAGTTGGATATGGATGGTCTTCGCACACTTCACACGTGAGTTGGTCACTATTCTAGCAACAGTGTACCAACTTTGTTATATAGGTAATATATATCAAAGCATGTCGTTAAGAGAACTTGTCATCTTACAAATCTCGTCTATGGAGTTGAATTTCTTGCCGAGTGAATATATATGACCTTTTCTTTTGTTACAATAAAATTTGTAGGTGAGAGTTTGGTTACGCTATATCACCGGTGTCAGGGCAAACATGTAATCTCAATCTTGAAGGACTTAGGGTGAACATGTACCTGTCACACTAACTCACATGTATGAATTTGAGGGTTTATAGATCGCGCATCTAATATGAGACTGCTGACAACGAGAATCGAACACGAATGAGGGTACCAATACTTGTGTGCCCTTAACAACTGAGCCAACCCATGCATATATATGACCTTCTATGTCTTTGGATTTTCTTTTCCTATACGTGGTCTATAGTTAGATGAAACTGCTTCTTCACACCAATCTTATTTTCTTGCAGAAATTTATCATACCACTTTGTGTTTAATTTTATGGATCTTATTAATTCTATGGACGATCAATAAAGTCCGCAATTGATCTCTACGACTTCTGTGATTAACCAAATAGCTAAAAAATGGAAAATCTTTTTTAGTACGTAATAACATTAAGGATGTGTGCCATAATTTGAACAGATTATGTACTTTTCCCGACCTTTTTCGTTGTTTATTTAGAGTAGCTAGAAATGAAAACTTGGTAATTTGTTTTTTTGGAATATCCTAAAAACTAGATAGAGGATTAACCTGATGAAATTACATGGCAATGAGCTTCAAGGAGGAGTCCAGGAAAAGGACTCAAAGACGCGTTTAACTTGTATGTTTGAAAGCTTCTTAACAATGCTTACATTCTATATATAGCTGTCCCAGAGATCGATCCTAGGATTGATTCAACTAATTATACGAGGCCTTAACGTACCTAAGCCTCAAGGCACTTCAGTCCAAAGCTTGCTCGGCCATGAAACTTTCAATGGTCTCGGTCTCTTTCCTTTTCATACTTTCATTTGTCCTAGCTTCCATCTTAAAATTCATATAAACTTTCAAAATAATCGAGGTAGTACTGTAACATCATTTCCGTGCCACCAACAGAAGCTGATCATATGGAATTTGAGAGCTGACCCTACCTTCTTGTAGATATTGGTGCTTGACTAAATACTCTCTCTCTCTCTCTCTCTATATATATATATATATAAAAAAGAAGTTTCAGTGCTCTACAAGACCTTGGGTAGATACACTATTAGAAAAAACACTTTAACAAGTTGACGATTTGTTTTTCGTCGGCTATACTACATTTTAGGCGACGACAAGTTTGCATCGTCGGTTAAAATACTTTAGCTAAACACTAAAAAAATGTCGTCGGCTTTAGCCGGAAAAAATTGTCGGCTAAAGTTTGACTTTAGCCGACGACAATTTTGTTTTTAGCCGAAAAAAATTATATCTTTTAACTGACAAAATAATAATATCGTCGGTTAAAGTTGTTTATGTTTACAGATCTAGACAGCAGCTCATTCATTTCAAAAAAAAAAAACAGGAGAAAAACACAAATCTCTCTCAAATCGTTGGGTGTTGTTGGAAGCTGTCTAAAATGAGTTGGTGAAGCTATATTCTGCTACATATATATAGGTACGTATATATATATGTGTGTGTGTTGATTGTTGATTTTGAGTTGAATTATTATATATATTAATTGTTGATTTTGAGTTGATTTCGATGAACATATATCAATAAATATAATTATATGTTAATTGTTGATATTATGCATATATATAGTATGTGTTACTTTGTAACTAAGTAGTAGAATAATTAATGTAATTTGCAGTTTAAAGATATATATAAATATCATGATAAAATTTTAATTAGTGCATGTATATATATATATTCAGGATGGACAATAGTTGGATTTGCCTTCCAAAATGGGATCGAAGATATGCCGTTGGAATGTGGAGTTTTGTGGAATATGTGAAGGCTAATGCTAACGGGAATACAATTTATTATTGTCCGTGTACGAAATGTTAGTGTCGTAGCGATTTGTATCGTTTTTCTATTGATATAGTATGGGAGCACCTAAAGAATAACGGGTTTTGGGATAAATAAACATGTTGAATTTATTACTGTAAAACATCATCAGTGGGTCAGCATGATCATGGGCAATTTTCTGAGAGGGATAGTACGTCCAATGATGGAACAACGAGGTTGATTAACGATATGTTTCCTTATGAGAACGGTGTATTTGCTCAAGTACAAGGTATCCCTAGAGTTGTCCACACTACCGATATTGACAAGTACAACAAGCTGATTGCCTTCTAACAGACCCCGTTATACAATGGGTGTAATAAGACTGTTCTTGAAATGGTCATGGGAGTAATAAAGGTCAAAGTGAAGAACAAATTGAGTATCAAGGCTATTGATGATTATCTGGAGTTGACTGCTTCGATGTTGCCCCCCGGTCATCGCCTTCTTACCACTATTCCTAAGTTGCGACATATCTTGAAAGATCTTGACCTTACCTACATCAAAATTCATGCATGCAGATATGATTACGTTCTTTTCTGGGGTAAAGATCCTGAAGGGAATGATCATGAAAAGCTTGATGGCTGTCCAGTATGTTACACGGATAGGTATAAGTTGACTTCTGTAGGGAATAAGAAAGCTGTGAAGATACTTCGGTATTTTGACTAAGGGATAAGATGGAATGGTTGTGCATGTCTTCACACATGACCAAATCTATGAGATGACACACTGAGAGGGATTTTCCTGACGATGATACCCTCATACACTTTGCTAATGGAGAGGCTTGGAAGCACGCCATTAGGGTGTATCCTGATTTTGCATCAAAGATCCAAAATATTTGGCTCGAGCTCTCATCTGGCGGATTCAACCCCTTTTGGCAACATGAGTCTTCAATATAGTATATGGCTAGTTATTTTGGTACCGTACAACCTTCCTCCATGGATGTGCATGAAGATGAAATACAATATGTTGACTCTGTTAATTCCAGAGCCAGGTTATCCAGGAAAGTGTATGAATGTGTATTTGAGACCCTTGATTGAGGAGCTTAAGTTTCTATGGAACATTAGCCATCCCACTTATGACAAGTACAATCACGAGATGTTCTAGATACCTGCCATGATTGTTGGCACCATCAACGATTTTTTTGCCCGCGGGATGTTATCGGACAACGTTGTTAGGGGATACAGGGCTTGTCTAGAGTGCCTGACTGATGAGTGCAACAGACTTCATTGCAGGAAGATTGTCCAGATGCGTCACCGTTGTTGGCTTGGACTTGATCACCTCTGGCGGGAGGATGACAATGTAATTGAAGGGACTGTAGAAAAGGATGTGCAACCCAGGAGACGGATGGAGGATGAAATTTGGAAGTGCTAAATGAATATGATTTTGGGCAGCTCAGTAATCATCCTAATATGGTGGTGGCAATACCTGACATACCCGACAGGTATAAATTCTGGACACACAAAATCATATTCTAGGAATCCCGTACTGGAGTAAGTTGTTCATCATGCACTACCTAAATGTCATGCACATAAAAAAGAATGTGCGTGAAAGTGTGGTGGGCACAGTGCTGAATTAAGAAGGGAAAACTAAAGACGGCCCTAAGGCTTGCATTGATATGAAAAGAATGGGTTTATGAAAACATTTGTGGTTGAAAGAAGGGAAGAAAAAATGTCTCAAACTCCTTACACTGTTAAGCTTGAATAGAAGAATGAATTTTTTAGGTGGATGGGTAATGTTAGGTATCCTTCAAACTATGCAGGAAATATAGTTCAGTGTGTTAACTTCCAGGACACTAAGATGTATGGATTAAAGAGTCATGTCTGTCATATACTGCTTCAATGTCTCTTCCCTATTTTCATTTGATCATACCAATGTCTCTTCCCTATTTTCATTCGATCATACCTGCCCAGTCAGGTGGTAGAGCCATTAATACGTTGTCAAGATTCTTTCAGAAGTTATGCACTACAGAAGTGAAAAAATCAGACCTGAGGGAAATGTAAGAGGACATCATTTTTATCATGTGCAAATTTGAGAAGATATTTCCCCCAACTTTTTTTGACATCATACCTCACCTGATGATTCATCTTCCCGAACAATTGTTGCTTATTGGTCTAGTACACTACACTTGGATGTATCACTTGGAAATGTATGATTCAACATCTGAAGATCAATATATTTTTATATAAAATTATTTTTCAATAATCATAATATGAACTTTGCAAGTTGATAGACAACTAGGGGACTACAAAGACTATGTGGCTAATAAATCTGCACTTGAAGGATGTATAGCTGAAGCATATCTTGCACACGAGTGCGTAATTATAACGACCCGAACCTTGAGTATGTGATTATCAGCACGACATGTGATTATCGCGAGTAGATTGTACATGTGTGGTTTGTTAACGACTAAATTATTGGACAAGAATTTGATTTAAGTTCCTTCGCGGAAATTGTAGAGGATTTGATTTCGAGCTCGTAAGACGTTTCGGAGGATTTTTCGGATAATCGGAGAATATAAAATAAATATTTGAAATTGTCATCGAGTTAGTCGTACTTATCCGATTGTGTCGTACTTATTTGAGTCGTGGGTTTGATCGGTTCGCGACGTATAAATATTGAATAGTCATAAAAAAAATCGGAAAATCACACATTTGTACTGTTTGGCCAGATTTGACCAGCTTTGACTGAGTTGACTCGGGTTGACCGGAGCTCCACCGACCAGTTTCGTTGCCGCCGTTGGACCCGACGATTCCGGCCACCACCGGCCATGTTCTTGGTATGGTTGGAAAGCTCTCTTGATTTCCTATTGATTCATGTATTTATTTGTGAGAATTGGTTGTGTTTTGAGGGTGTTTAAACTCGTTAAAGTTTGGGATTTTCGCCGAAATTGGGTGGCAATTTTCGGTGAGATTTGGTGTCGGGTTGGTTGGGGATTAGGTTCCCCTCAACCCCTTGAAGCTTTCTGGGCATTCAATTTTGGGTAAGGAGGTGTGTAGTGGTGGCCGTGGTGGTGACCGGAGAGGAGGAAACCGACGAGTTTTTCGAGGGGCATTTCGGCCGGTGTGGTATGTTTTGGCCTTGGAGGTAGAAGGGAAAAGTATTGGACTTGAGGAGAGAAACGTTTTGATGTAAGGTTTGTCGGAGTTGGTCACCGTTAGCGCCGCGCCGCCGCCAACGGCGGCAGTTAACGGCAGAGCTTCGGCGAGCGATTGACTTTTGTGGTTTTCGGAGATTTTTATGTTGTTTTGTTAGTAATCGTACCCCAATCGTAGTCGTGAGGTTTTCAAGTTGAATTGAGTGTGTTAACTTGGGATGAGGGTTGTTTAGGTTTATTTTGAGAATTTTGTTATCCTCGTCGATTTTTCGAGCGTTACGCTTTTCGAGAACGCGGGGTTCTTGACGTATTTGCTCAGTATGTCAAAATTCATTATGTATTGATCGTATCCTTGTTATTCAGGTGATCGTGATCAAGTGTTTGGCGAGGGATCTTCTGCAGGGCCTCAGGGTTAGCTATTATCTGTGAGTGGACATTTTATCACATGTTGATTTTCATACTTTGATTTTCACAGTGGATTTGCGAGTCTTTGAGTATGTTTTACGATTATGCATTTACGAGTATGCATTTATGATTATGAATTTTATGAGCATATGTTGATTTGGAGGCACTTGTGATTTGTTTTTTACACTGAGTATGGATATATGATGCATCGATGTTATGGCCTCTCGGCTGATCCCCGAGATGCTCTGGGAAGGTTACGACTTGTGAGCACCTGACTCGTGATACATAGTACCTAGGAGAGTTACGACTTGTGAGCACTTGACCCGGGCGTATTGTAATTTGAGGAAAACGTACTCAAGTTACTGCCTCCACACACACAGTACACAGGAGAGTTATGTCATTATGAGCACTTGACCTAACGGTTTTATTATTTATATGATTTTCTGTTTTCGCCGCCTAGATTGCAGTATCTTTCTCGTGGTTGCACGTCATCACAGGAGGCCTAGAGTTCAAATCACACTTTCCTTCTAGTAGGTTTCTGATGTAACCTGCTAGTCTTGTATATTTTGTAATTAGAAGTCGCTCTGAATACTTGTGTAGTGTTGTTCAGTTTGAGTTATACTCCTGAATACTTTCTGGATTTCTTGTAAACCTTGTGTTTTATTATATATGTGAATTTTGAGAAATTCGGATGGACAATGGTGGTCCACGGTGTGTCTGAGAATTTATCTGTGAAGTGTAATCTTCTTGCAAGTTTTTGGTTTGTATGTTTTATAAAGTAAACTCTAGCAAAAAATTATAAGTTATGGTGTCGTTAGGACCTAATTTCGGTTTAGGCAACTAAATCGGGGTTAGGTCCTTTCAGTAACATACACCAAGTTATATTCGGAAGCGTTAGAGGACTCTTCATAATATATACTGGTAGATGAACCACAGTTCAATATTTCTATCCTCTCCTATGATGTTGAAGTTTATGGAAAGTTGTTAAACTCGTACCAGTTGGAACCATATAAGCTAGTTATTGCCCACTGGTGGGTAATGATTAACTATCCAGAAGTGAAATACTAGAAAGACTTCCATCTTTATTGTGACCAGGTTTGCAGTGATCTTGAGTACCACAATTAGGATTTTGTAAACTATTTTGGCGGCTGGGTATGTATATATATATATATATATATAAATATCAGTGCTCATATTTAAAGTTAATGGTTATGATCAATTTTTTAGATGAACCATATACAATTTGATGGTCACCCAAACTGGTCACACGAATAAAGGCTTTTGGCGATGAAACCAATAACTTCAAGGGTTTATCTGATGTGTAAGGTCAATGGTGTGCAATTTATATGTGAACATAGAGACGGCTGACGAAGAACACAGAATTCTGGGGTAATGGTGCATGGTGGGCAGAATGACATTGACTATTACGGTGTTCTCCATTCTGTGCTTGAACTAATTTATGGAGAAAGCATGACAATGCACTTGTTTAGTGTAGATGGTTTGATACTAACCCAGGAAACACAAAGACCGATCAGTACGGAATATTATTGGTGAATACTGCTAGAAGCTGGTATGAAGATGACCCTTTTGTTTTTACCACAACAGTAAAATAATTTTTTTTATCTTGATGATCTGGTGCACAAAGAAGTATGGAAAGTAGTCAACCATGTTGTTCCTGAAAACATATACAGTGCTGCTACACTTGGAGAGGTCGCAGATAATGAAGAAGATACTACATACCAAGAGCCGAACGCAATTGGTATTCCTGAATCCTCTACAAATCGTCTTAATAATGTGAGACCAGGTCGTGTGGTTTGAATTCATGACGAAGATGTAACGCTTATTGATGTTGGTCCAAATGCCGCCAACGAAGACTCCGGTAACGAGAAGCGTCACATATTTCCAGAAATTAACTCGGACACGAGGAAGACTCAAGCGATGATTCTGAATATGAGCCTTAGTTAAATAGGAATTTGTGTTAAACGTGTTTTCACATGGGTCTAATTTTTTAAAGTATGTTCACACTTGACATGATTGTTATGATTCTGATTATGCACCTTAGTTAAACACGAATTTGTGTGAAAAGTGTTATCACATAAGCCTAAATTTAAAAAATATTCACACTTTACTTGACGAAATAGACAAAAGACGTTGGCTAAAGTTACTTTAGCCGACGACTGTGACACGTGTCATCGGCAAAAGTATAGCCGACGATAATAAATAGCATTTTCGTCAGCTATTCTTTAGCTGATGAGTTTCATACTTTAGTCGACGAATTTTTTACGTCGTCGACTAAAGTCATCGGGTTTATATCTCTGGTTCGTCTAGACCACCGCTCATCTCGCTTAGAAACCCTAATTTCTCTCTCTCTCTCTGTCCGCTCGCCCAGACCGGGTCTCTCTCTCCCTCCCTCTCTCTCTCTCTCTCTCTCACCTGCAATTTCATATTAGGTTGTGATTTTTTTTTTGGGATAAACAAATTAATGTATTGATACATGGTAATTGTTTATGTACGTTTATGTTGAATGATTATGGTAATTGATTGGTATGGATTAGATTATAGCAATTTCAAATTATGTTGTGATTTGGGGGGGGGGGATAAACATATTAATGTGTTGATACATGGTAATTGTTTATGTTTATGTTGAATGATTATGGTAATTGATTGGTATGGATTAGATTATGGTAGGTTATGAATTTTTGTTTTGTTGGATAAACCGTGACTTGCAAATTATAATGATATTGCTATGGTATTGTAGATTGGATGTATTGTATACAATTGGTTATGGTATTGGTATTGCAGATTATATGTATTGCAGATTGGTATTAGTAGACAAATTATATGTATTGCAGATTGGTATTGGTATTGCATATTTGATAAACATATTGGTATTGGTAGTTGCAGATTATATGTATTTGTGTGATTTATGGGTAGTTTTTATTGTAGGCTATCTTCAAGTCCAAGAACGGATCTAAGGGACAACAATCTAGCGTCGACAGTTCTGAGGCCACCTCTATGCAAAACAACCCTCACACCACATTTCGAGGCCCTCTGAATTCTCAACACCGTCAACTACTTGATCAACCACTACGGCAGAATGTAGTGGGCCGCTACCACCGACCAAAGAGTACGAGGCAGCTTTTCACGCAAGACCACTCCTACATGCCTTCACCGGCCAACTCTATGGGTCCCGCTCCTTCGGGTCTCCGTATGCCTCCCATTAATCCGCCAAAGCCTTCTCCCTCTACGGTTCTAGCTCCTTCTACCTCCCAGGTTGGTGCTTTAGGTAGCTCGTCGTCGGGGGTATAAATGTCGCCTCCTCACCTCTTCATACCCCAAAGCGTACCTACCATACCTGCTGTCGATGAACGAGGAGTGCCTATTCCAAGGCAGCTTAGTTGCATTACCCCGCAACAAGCATATGTCTATGTGTCGTTTGATACACCTCTTGTTAGTGCGAAGGTAACAAACACATCGACATCAGAATTGGGTAAATATTAAATACCTTGATTATTTAATTTATAACTTATTAATAATTTTTATATTAAATTGGGTGCTTATGTTTTAATCTTTTTATTTTATTTTATGTGACAGACGCTGGAGACAACAAAAAAGAGACCAGAGGCCCCGTCACCGGCCACTACCACATTTTGACTCATTGCCGGCGACTTTTAAGTCGCCGGCAATGTTTTTGGACATTACCGGCGATTTTTGCCGGAAAAATCGCCGGCAATGTATTTTTTTTTTTTAACATTACCGGCGACTTTTAAGTAAGTCGCCGGTAATGTCTCGATGGCAATGACATTACCGGCGACTTACATTAAGTCGCCGGTAATGTTTAAAAAAAAGAAAAATACATTGCCGGCGATTTTTCTGGCAAAAATCGCCGGTAATGTCCAAAAACATTGCCGGCGACTTAAAAGTCGCCGGCAATGAGTCAAAATGTTGTAGTGGGCAATGGTCTTGACAAGACTGTCGAGTACAGCGGGCCATTGGTCATAGAGACCACAGAGGATAGATTGGTGAATTTAGGGGGAAAGACGTGCAAGTACTCCGGCCAAGTAGGATGTGTCATACGGGACAGAGTCCCTTTTCTCTGGGGAGAGTGGTCCTCGATGCCACAGTGTGTAAAGGACATGGTGAACAATGTTATGTCAGTGAGTATGTTAGATATTAATTATGAATGTCTACTTATGTTAATTAAGTGCTAATAAATATATATATATATTATCATAAATAGGTACATTGCAAGTGTGGTTTGTTGTTCCGGAGCACGTTAAATCCATGTGGGCAAATGACATGCAAGAAAAAAGATGGTGGGAGTAATATTTTATATATTGAGATATTTTGTTGATCATGTATTATTACTTTCTAACATTTCTTTTTGCATATATAGGTATAAGGAGTGGAAAAATGAGCTCCTTAACCACTAGAAGACGCATGGCAACAACCTTTCGGGTATCCCTATCGAGTTTATGTATAGGGAGTACGAGTGGCAGTGGCTTCTAGTCCACTTCAACAACCCAAAATATGAGGTATGTAACATCATATTTGTGATTAGTTGTATCCTATTTGGTGAAATTAGTTTCCTAATATTTTTTTAATATACGTTTATCCAACAAGTCCATTTCTGCAATAAACACAGCGAACCTGAGGCACAACACGAGTAACCATCATGCTGGGCCTAGACCGTGTACGAGTTGGATGGAGGAGGCGATCGAACACCCTAAAGTCAACCCGTACGTGTATATGTACGAGAAAGTGTATCCACAGTTCACCGAAGATATTGTAAGTCTTATGCCCTTATAACTTAATTAAAATATTTTCTTATAGTTGTATTTTCGCTCATTTTTTTTATATATATGTTTACTAATATATTTTTTTCCATGTTAATTAGGTGAGATTAATGGTAGGGACTGAAGTGGTGTTGACTCAGATGGTGAGGGAGCAATGGCCAGAGACACAGGATAAGGACCTCCCTCAGGCCATCTCTCAGATGGATCAATCTGATGTGATGGTAGGGGCGAGGATCATGGGTCACGTTTTCCCACCACAAGGGAACAATTACTACTGTAGGGATGTAGGACAGCAATGCGATGAGATCTTGAAGAACACTCCCGATTTCTCACGTAAGTCGGCATCTTCCAAGGCTGCTCAGCTAGAGAAGCAACTGCATAGGTAGACGATGGAGCATCAGAGATAAAAGGAAGCGATGGAGGCTGAGACCCGTGCTATCGTGGCCGCCCAACAGGCTCAGGTGGAACAGACGAGATTAGCGCAGGAGGCTCAGACCCATGCTTATGTCACCGCCCAGCAGGCACAGATGTTTTCCTGGTATCAGGTGTAGTGTGAACAATTTTAGGCTTCTGGATTTCTGGCCCCACCTCTATTGCCATCAATCCAGCTCCCTTTCGATGCTCCACATCAACAGGAGGATCCGTAAGATGATGGTAGTACCCCATCTACTTTTCGGAACATAGATTTAGATAACCCTTAGTTTAGGTGTTACGTGGATTTGTTGGTGAATATGTGTTTTGTTTTCATTTTATGTGTTGTTGGCTATTGTGGAAATAAAATTGTGAAATTGACAAGTTCTGGGAATAGAAACCAGAATCTGCAGTTTTTTTTCTTCAGAAATCAGCAACCTTAGCCGACGACAATAGTTAAAGTCGTCAGCTAAAGTTCAGACTTGCCGACGAGTTTCATACTTTAGCTGACGACTTTCAAACGTAAGCCAACGATGAGCAAAAACTTTAGCTAACGAAATTCTTTACCAGTCCTCGGCTAAAGTCCAGTTCGGGTCAACCATTTTGACCAGTGGGGAAGTTTTGGCCGATGACATTTCGTCGGCAAAAGTATACAAAGTTATGCCGACAACTAAATTTTTCGTCGGCTAGAGTCCACACTTAAACCGACGACTGCTACTATTGTCATCGACCAAATTATCACCGACGACTTTTAACAACGAAAATATTTAACAAGTCGACGAATTTTTTTCATCAACTAAAATGTTTTTTTCTAATAGTGATGACCCAATTCGACAAGCGCATGCTTTGCTTTGGTTCCTGAGAACGACTTCCATTAGTCAAATAATTAGTATTGGAGTTGCGTAGAATTTCAACAGTCCTGCTTATGCCAGAGGACACTTTCCTTGAATTTTCATGAGGTTAACTAACCAGTTTCACTCCCCAGGTCAAGTTTCTATCGATCATATCACAATATCACATCCCTTACTCGAGCTCGACATTTAACATACACTACTGGAGGAGGAAATCGGGGCGACGTAGATAGGTCGTCGCCTCGTATGGATTTTACGTCGCCTCGATTTCTTGTGACCAAAACTACGTCGCATCGTCTTGTCGCTTCAGATTGATCACGCCAACATTGGGGCGACGTAGATACAATCTACGTCACTTCGTTTCATTTCACGCGACGCTTCAATTGAAGCGACGTAGATTGATCACGTCGCTTCAACTGAGGCGACGTATATTGATCAATATACGTCGCTTAATTTTATTTATTTTTAATTTATTTTTCTTTTTTTTAATAACTTGAAGCGACGTAGATTGATCAATCTACGTCGCTTAAATTTATTTAATATTTATTTTATTTTATTTTTGAATACATTGAGGCGATGTAGATTGATCAATCTACGTCGCTTCAATTTATTTAATATTTATTTTATTTTATTTTTGAATACATTGAGGCGACGTAGATTGATCAATCTACGTCGCTTAAATTTATCTAAAATTTATTTTATTTTATTTTTGAATAAATTGAGGAGACGTAGATTGATCAATCTACGTCGCCTCAATGTATTTAAAATATATATTTTTTTATTTTTTAATAAATGAGGCGACGTAGATTGATCAATCTACGTCGCCTAAATGTATTTAATATTTATTTATTTTTTATTTAGACAATGAGGCGACGTAGATCGAACAATCTACGTCGCCTCATTTATTAAAAAATAAAAAAAATAAAAATTAAATATTATTGTACCAAGTCACGACCTATCGCAATTTACAAACACAAAAACGCATTCAAATTGCAGATACGCATTCAACCACAAAAACGCATTCAATCACAAATCAAAACATTAAAAGTTTATACAAATCAAGTTTATACAAATCCTAGATACAGTTTACGAGCTGGGAGGTGGTGGAGGAGCTTGAGGTTGTTGACTCGCAGCCTGGAATGATCGCATCATGGCCTCCATTTCTTGCATCCTTTGGGCGAGCGCACTGTAATCCGCTATGGCCTTCTGCGCCACCTCTTTGGCTTCATCGATCTCCTTTTGCATTTGAATTTGGCGTTCCTGTACCCGGGCCCCTCCTCTCGGTTTGGGGTCGCGTGTGAGAGCGCGCCCCACCCCTGTAACGTCGAACAAGAACAAATATTAGTAAACTATATCGTAAACCAAAATAAAGCAAAACGTAAATCGAGATATGCATCGACGGAATCGTTTTGGAGATTTATTACCTCTTATAGAGGTCCCGGGCCTTGAACCCACATCTTCCTCTATGATATTTATTTGTGTATCAAGAGGAAGAGGCTGGGGTTGGGAAACCTCTTCGTCGTCAACTGGGCCCGCAACACTATCTTGTTGCGACAAGACTTCATCGAGTCGACGCTTCACTGCCGCCTGCTCAATTAAAATAGATAAAATAAATAATATTACAATATAGTAAAAGAGCAATAATTGAAATAACGTATCGTGAACCTATTTGAGCTTACCACTTTCTCAGCCGCATTCCTCTCCGGCTGGTATACGTTAATCCACGTCTGGACGGCGGGCGCTCTATGACCCTCCTTCTCCAACACCTCGCTTCGGTACGAGAGGGCGAGGGATCCCGAATGGTGGTTGATCTGCTGCTCCTTGTTCTTGTTTCGGTTTCCTCGGTTCCGTTCGCACAATCGCTGCCACACACACACAAAAATCATTTTAAAATAAGAACAGATAAACATGCATATTGTTCGAACGTTTGACCAAAACTGTAGGTTCGTTTATGAAACTCACCAAGTAAGCAGGGTCTTCGAAGTGGGCTTTTAACCACGCCCATTGGTCTTCCCTCCCGAGAAACTCGGCCGGAGTTTCCTGGCTGACGTGGAGATAATGTTGATGGCAATCGTACTTCCAATCCTTATAGATTGTTTACGCCGTCGCATCAATGAAGTTCCACATCTCCACATCAGTCGCCGGGATGTCGTAGTTCGTCTAGCACAACACATTTAAATTCCGTTATGTAAAAGTTATATTTACATTTACTACAAGTATGTAAGTAAGCTAAGGCCAGCAAGTATACCTCAAGACTGTTACTGACGATATCGTGATGCAAATCGCTAAGTCCCAAGAAGCTAGATGCAAGCATTGGAACTTTTCCGCGGATGATGCTACCGATGTCTCTGCACATCAGACTCCTCATTTCCCTCGTCGCAGGCCCCGCATGCCTCGTAGAGTAAGCGACTTGTAGTCGCCTATTGTTGTTCATCCGGACGAGGTACTCCGTCTTCGTCCCGACAACGACTCCGCGCTGTTGCGTCGTCGGATATCCGGTTGCCATGTCGACCATGTCGGGGAGTTTGGTCTTCTTGCACCGGATGCTGAGGGCGGGAGGGTGCTGTGACGCCGTAGTGGCGTTGCTGTCATCTATTTGAGGAATCGCATCCTCAAGTGGAGGGGCGGGAGTTAACATGGGAGCTTCTGGAATCGACGGGGTCGCCGATTGTCCCGTGGGGCAACCCTACCCGGAAGCCCCATCTCGGCTAAATGCTCGCCACCCCGCCTCTGCCGCCTCCGCAGCTGCCGCCGCAGCCGTCGCGGCCGCTTCACGACGCCGCTTCGCCGCTATCTTCCTCTTGTATCCAGTATCTCCGGGAGCCATTCTATTAAAACTAAAGTGTTATGTATTAATTAGATGATTTACTCGTTTGTACTTCTATAATGCTATAGTTATCATCACAAAACACATATAGCTTATCGCATTCGCAGAGGAAGAATCACATTCATATGTTTTCATTTAACCAAACCCTTAATCCTTCATCCCGATAATACTACAATCATTACGCATATGTTTTCATTTAACCAAACCCTTAATCATTACGCATATGTTTTCATTTAACCAAACCCTTAATCCTTAATCCCGAGAGTACTACATATTCGGTGAACCAAACTCAATTTTCAATATATCCTTATCATTACAAAACACAATACACATTCGAAATCATCATCATCACAAAACACATATCTTACATGAAAACAGATTGAAAACACATTCGGAATCATTATCAGATTGGAATTGATATGCTGAACCTAAACAAACCATGACAAAAAAGGGATGGATTATTATTCTGTAATTCATTAACCTAAACATGTTGAACAGAACAGTTGATGCAATTGATATGCTGCTTGAAAACAGATTAGCTACTGAACATGCTGCTTCAAAACATGTTAAATTGAATCAAAACCCTAAAATTTGCACCCTGTACAACAGTCATACATGCATATCAGTAAATATATTTCTTAACCCCTTAGCTTAACTACAGTTTTGAACTATTTCTCTACTGATTCTCAACAAGTCTAAGTCTACACAGAAAAGAAAAGCAAGACTGGAATAGAAATACAATACACCATTTTCACTCTCTGAAAATCGTAGTTCGATACCTGAGATTGTGCCCGAGTAGTGGCGTCGAAGATGGTTTCCAGACGATGAGGGGGAGGAAGAAGACTTGAATCGGGATTCGACGGCGAGGGAGGGGGAGGAAGAAGCTCCACCGTTTCGGGATGCTTTGGTGAGGGAGGTGGAGGAAGAAGACGGTTTCGGGTTTGGTGGAGGACGGAGCTTCAATTTGGGTTTCAATCGATTTGGATTGGGATTAGGGTTTGGGGCGAGGTCGAACAGAGGTAAAGTGAGAGATAAGTGAAATGAGAAGAAGAAGAAAGCAACTGTGATCCTGGAATTATAAAGGAAACGAGGCGACGTAGATTGATTTCTACGTCGCTTCAATATGTTGAGGCGACGTAGATTGATCATTCTACGTCGCTTCATTATATTTAATTTATAATTAAAATAAATACATTGAGGCGACGTAGATTGATCAATCTACGTCGCTTCAGTTATTCAAAAACAAAAAATAAAAAATAAATATGTTGAGGCGACGTAGATTGATCAATATACGTCGCTTCATTATATTTAATTTATAATTAAAATAAATACATTGAGGCGACGTAGATTGATCAATCTACGTCGCTATTGATCAATCTACGTCGCTTTATTTATTCAAAAAATAAATAAATACACTTAGGCGACGTAGATTGATCAATATACGTCGCTTAAAATTAGAGATACTAACAAAGAATGAATTCTTCGTCGCTTCAATTTATTTATGAAAAGGTAATGAACTGAATATGAAAGAAACGATGAAGTTTAGAATTATAAAGTTAGTAATATTTTCTCGAATACATAAATTATACTTTAAAGAAAATACGAATTTCGGTTTCAAATTCATAATAATATTAGTTTAGTCCTCGTCTTCGTATTCGTCTTCGTCTTCGTCCTCGTCGTCGTCCTCGTCCTCGTCTTCGTCCTCGTCCTCGTCCTCGTCTTCGTCCTCGTCCTCGTCCTCGTCTTCGTCCTCGTCCTCGTCGTCCTCGTCTCCTTCTTCGTCCAAAAGTAGTTGAAAATCTGGGTAAAATTGTATCACCGTGGGAGTGTCCTCTTGGTAAGGCTCGAATATATGATCTCCTGTACGCGATATGTTTTCATCTATGGCCAGTACTTCGGCGCTGTAGACATTGCGGTGCGACATTTCTTGTACTACCTTCCAAGTACCACCAGCCTTTGGATCGTCTATGTAGAATACCTGTTTTGCTTTGGTTGCAATTATGAAGGGTGAATCCTCATAGTAACTGTTGTTTGTATTCACTGATATCAGTCCATGATCTTTTATAAGGGTGTCAAGATCTTCAGGGTCCTCAGAGTTGTGCCATGTGCACTTAAACAACACCACTAGCATACGGCCTGCATATAATACTTCGACCACGTAGTTAACATGGCCGTAGAACTTGGATGAACCCATGTCTATCATGACACCGCTGTTTTGAGTCACGGTTCTTTGATCTCTATCAAACGAACTGAACTTGACACCGTTCACATAACACGACTTATAAACCCGACATTGCTGAGGTCCTTGAGCTAATGACTTTATTCCTGCAACCAAGCTTGGGTCCGAGTTTTTTTCTTTAAGGGACACCTGAGAGATAAGTGTTAAGAGGACCTGTATAGTGTACTGGACCTGTAAGGAATACTTGTTCGGGCAGATGAACCATGAGATGAACCATAGATGTAAAAAAATGTGGAGGAAATATGAGCTCCAAATTGCAGAGAATCATCACTATCTCAGTTTCCATGTCACACACAACCTCCATCCGCAGCTCCCTACTGCATAGTTGACGAAACCAATTTGACAGTGCTATCAATGGCTTGACAACGTTTTCTGGCAGGAACCCTCTTATAACCACAGGAAGAAGACGTTGAAGCAAGACATGGCAATCATGCGTCTTCAATCCATAAAACTGTGACGGGGAACTTATTTTCACCTTACTTCTCAAACTACCTGCATAACCAAGAGGATACTTAACATCCCTGAACCACTGGAACACATCTTCTAGATCATCCTTTTTAACTAAAAAGGGTGCATGAGGAACTTTCCCCGTAGCCAAGTCACCCGCTCTTTGCCACTGGTTTTTTCGCACATTCCTCTTCTTCAAAGCAGCGCGAGCTTTTGGACCATCCTTAGACTTCGATTCAATCGAAAAAATGGTTCCAAGGATGTTGTCACACACATTTTTTTCAATGTGCATGACATCTAGGCAATGTCTGATCTTCAATGATGACCAATACGGCAGCTTCCAAAATATGCTTTCATGAGTCCAACACTGTCTGTTATTCGGATTGTACGGCACCTTCAAGTCTTCATGTTGGCTAAGAATAGGGTAAACGTTTGACCTAACGTCCTCCAAAATTTCATCTCCACTCTTACGATAGGGTCTTCCGCCAAACTCATCCTTCCCGTTAAATACCTTGCTCAATCTCCAAGGGTGATCCTGGTGGAGCCATTTTCGATGACCTTCATAAACTATCCTCCCACATATATGCTCTGAAGTTAGCTCATCTAGACAGATTGGACATGCCTTGTACCCTTTCACAGTTGACCCCGCAAGCATCCCTAAACCTGGAAAGTCGCTAATAGTCCACATTACCACTGCCTTCATCAAGAATACCTCATTGTCTACTCGATCAAAAGTATGGACTCCAACGACCCATAAATGTATTAGCTCCTCGATCATCGGCTCAATGAGTACACTAAGGCACTTTCCGGGAGATTTAGGGCCTGGAATCAACACTGATAACATGTTATATTCCTTCTTCATGCACATTGATGGTGGTAGATTGTACGGCATCACAACAACGGGCCATGTACTATGCAAAGTTCTCATTGTTCCGAATGGATTGAAACCGTCTGTTGCTACTCCAAGGCGCACATTCCTGCAATCCCGTGCAAAACCTGGAAAAGTTCTTTCAAAATGTTGAAACGCTTCTCCGTCAGCTGGGTGGCTGAGGCTACCAGCCACGCATATCCGCTCCCCCAGCCATCACATATGCTTGGCAGTGTGTGGGGACATAAACAAGCGCTTCAACCTTGGTGTTAGAGGGAAGTTACGAATTATTTTTTTGGGAATATCATTCGTATATGGCTTATATCTTTCAGAATAACACACTGGACAAATCCTCTCGTTTACAAGCGCCCCCCTGAACAACACACAATTAAACTCACACGCATCAATTCTTTCGTAACCCAGTGAAAGATCACTCAAGATTTTTTTTATTCTCGAGTATGAACAGGGGAATGTGTGCCCTTTAGGAAGAAGTTTATTAATGTAAATACATAAAGAGTCAACACTTGTGTCCGACCATCCATTTTCATTTTTCATTTCCATTGCATCTAATATGGCACTCAAAACAGTTTCCTCACTGCCTTCATATAATGGGGTCTGTGACTCCTTCAATAATCTATCGTACTTTTCATAATCATCGTCTACCATGTCATTGAAGTTCATGCCCGAATTATCTTCCACTAATTGTTGGGGTGCATCTGCATGGTATCCAGGATAATAGGGATATGCATCATGTAGAATCTCCAACTGCGGGTTCACTGAAGGACCGGCACCACTAGAAGGACCGACTCTGTCCTGAAGCCACTGTCTTCGTTGACTGAGCATTGCCGGTTCACCAGAAACTTCCCCGTGAAGGTGCCAGACTGTATAAGTAGGACTCAAACCACTGTGTGATAAGTGATGATACATGACATCCATAGTAACCTTGAACAGACCGTTCTTACAACGTTTGCACGGGCAGAAGAAATAATCGGCTCCGTTACTATGTAGCCGGGCAAAATTCATGAACTCGAATATGCCGTTGATGTACCTTGGATCAGCACGATGATATGTCATCCAAGTTTTGTCTGGGAGTCCGTCCATGTTTCCTGTCAACATAAACAATCAATATGAACAAAGTTACCACGCCACAGTTGCGATTCAACCAAAACCCCACACTTCTTCGCCTTATGCCTCCGGGTTGGGTCCTATCCCCTTCAGGGGAACACGACATTTGTCAACGCTTTTGCACCCATGCGTTTCAGCTCCAGTTTAGGGAAATTTCGGCAGCATCTCCCTACAGTTCCCCGAGTGCACACATATCTAAACAACCTAATTTGCACTCGGGGAACATTTAAAGGAGACACTGTCGAAACCATATCCCAAAACTGAAACTGAAATCACACGAATAGCAAAAGGATCAACAAAGTCATGTTCACCTAAAGTGTCCAAAAATGGGACAATTCGAGAATCAACAACTCAACTCGATCAACTAGATGAGTTTTTGATTCTCAAACGGGAGTTCTAAGTTGATAAACACCACAATTATATATAGTCATACGCTCGAAATCATGATTAACACTAATAACACTACTAATTCAGGCTCGAATACACATAATCTACACTAATCATCAATTAATTTCACTAAATTTAACCAAATTTCAAACATTAATCATGAACTCATAACATGATTTATCACAATTCAATGCTTAACACACTAAAACTACAACATAACACCTAATTCAATTCAACTTCAAACATTTCACCAAAACTTCAATTTCACTTCTAATCATCAATAAATTTCACTAAACTTAACCAAATTTCAAACATTATTCATGAACCCATAACATGATTTAACACAATTCAATGATTCAAACACTAAAACTACAACATAACACCAAATTCAATTCAACTTCAAACATTTCACCAAAACTTCAATTTCACTTCTAATTTAACATATTATGGTCATAAATAGGGTTAAAGAGATACAAATCAAACTAACCTTACTCAAGAATCAAATCAATGGCAAGAACAACCTTCTTTCTCAATTTCCTCTAATTTCTCCCCAAAATCGCCCAAAACAGCTGCAGAGCTCGGGGAAACTGTTTTTCTAAAATACCACCTTTATGAACGGGTTGACTTTAAGAAGAAGAGTAGATCCAGATTTAAAAAAAACGAGGCGACGTAGATTGAGCAATCTACGTCGCCTCGATTTCATTCGAAGCGACCAAACTAATCTACGTCGCTTCGAATAAAATCTAAGCGACGTAGATTGCTCAATCTACGTCGCCTAGTTTTTATTCGAAGCGACGTAGATTAGTTTAATCGCTTCGAATGAAAAACTAGTCGCCTCAATTTTTTGAAGCGACGTAATTCAATATACGTCGCCTCAATTTTTTGAAGCAACGTACTTTTTATCAAAGGCAATGTACGTCGCCTCATATAAAATCGGAGCGACGTAGAAATATAACTACGTCGCCCCGATTCCTTCCTCCAGTAGTGATATATATATATATATATATATTCAAAACTAACATTCTTCATTCGGAAAATATGCATGATGGACAACACGCAGACTGGATAGTTTTCATGCATGTCAAACTTGCTTATATAATTTAGCTCTATAATCAGACGGAGTAATTTCTTCACTTTGAAAGGAAGAAGAACAAGAAAGTGAAGAAACAAAAACTTTGAGGAATATTTTGGACGTACAGATCATCATTTCCCCTGTTAAATTCTACTAATTTTCTTATTTTGCTTCAAGATTTTTCCGAATAGTCAGGGTTTATATTGTTGACTGATTTCCTCACCAATAATGTGCATGTAAACGCACCAAAAGGAAACAAAAAATGTCAAACACATAATTTAGGACCAGACTACGTGCACGGACACAACGTCATAATCCTAAAGAAGCAAGAATAACTATCCCCCCCAAAAAAAAAGCAAGAATTAAAACAAATTCACATGGTCCGATCCGCGTAAGATTCCATATGGAACTGCAATCAAGCCCTGCAAACTAATTGGCGAGGCGATCGTATATATATCGATCAATTGTGAAATAACTTCGATTTTTCTCGAGAAAATTGTGGTGGTCAGAAAATAGCTCCTCTTATACTCTTCTTATACCCTTGGCTCTCAATCACTCGCGGGTGACGGAGAAGTGCCAGCAGGCAAGTCCAGACTAATATCAATTCCAATTTCCAAGATAGAAAAGTAGTACATTAATTAAAAATTTATTATTATCAATCATGAGGGTTTAGGATAAATGTAATAATCTCAAGTACAATTAAAATTTCACAACTAAGAACTAAAGTTATAACAATTACCACATAATTTGTATCAAGTGGTAAATGAGATTGTCATACTCATACCCATACCTAAAAATGTTCAGAGTATTTTATTTTATTTTATTATTTCTTTAACCAATGATCGATCTTCAATGTAATAAAACTATAAGTTCGCTCTCACCAATACATACCAGAGGTAGGTTGTGAGATGACGAATGTGAATTGTTTCCAATTCTTATATCTATAATGGTGTTGATAACTAGCTTTAGATGGGAGTCGGAGTTCTTATGTACGGTATGTATTGTTCATAATTAAATTGGTCATAGGGCCATTAGTTTGTTATTGAAAAGTATGCAGAGTTTCGCGTCAATGTTCAGATAGCCTACGTTGTGACAAAATGTCCAAATTAGTTTGTCGTAGTACGAATTGTATGAACATGTCAAGGGCTTCGTTCATTTCACGCCATTAGATGGAGCCTACCAAATGAATTCGTTAAAGATTATATTCAGCTCCTGGAAAACGAAACCTTGGCCTCTTTAATTAATTGTGGTTTTGTGACGGCTAAATGCATGGAATTTGGTTGTGGCAAGATTATAAGTTTATAACACACCTATATATATTATATATATTGCCGTCGTCATTGGCATCCACCTTCTCCTTAACAAAACTCTAATCGATCAGGTTATTATAAGTGCTTTTCATTACTCATTAGAGAGAGTAGTAGTACTTCTCAAGTACCATGCCCACGATGATTGGGATTTTCAATTAGCAAGGGACTAAATCAAATTTCATCTTAAAAGATCTACCAAATATAAATATTTCACCATAAAAATTGTGGATGGACACTAATGGCCATTGGTACGTTGGTGGTTTTCCGGGAATTTAAACTGTATAATTTCCATCAAAAGTTTATTGCCGGCCAAATATTTTGTTCACTCTTTATTTGATTATGGGGTGCAACACTTTTTTTTTTTTTTTTGGTTCTTTGAAAACTGATTAGTTGTATTTAATTTGTTTGTTTTCTATTTGATCTTCAACTTATTTATTGATCAACGAATAAAAAATATAACGTTTTATTTTCGAATTATGGATTACTTGTAATGTCTAACGCTTCTCGGATGGTTTTGGCTATGCACTTCAATATTAATTGTACTCTAATAATTCTATGAATTCAACTTAAAACAAGGCTTTACTCCTCCTTAAGAGAAAGAAAATGAATTTGTAATAAAATAAGTGTAGTATATAGAGCCAGTCAATTACTCATATAATTAAAGTTTTTATTTTTGAAGAACATGTATAAATGAAGTCTTGAATAACATACACCCATCCTTCTACAGTTTCAAGATTCAAACATAAAGTTAGATCCATTCAAATAATCATAACTTCTAAATGAAGTTTCATAATAAGCTATCGATCATGAAGTTAATCGGTTCCTAATTTAAGCACTTGAGATAGATAACTTTATTACCAGAAATATCTACTTAGGCGACAAAATCTTAAATAATTGGTCTCCTAAGTAAAATTTTCGTCGTTTAGGTAAAATTTAGATGAAGAAAAAAAATTCGTCGCCTAAGTTATGACTTAGATGAAGAAATATAAATTCATTGTCTAAGTCACCATTTAAACGACGGAACATATATATCGTCGTCTAAAAGTACATCTAAAACGATGAAACTAATCTTCATCACCTAAAAAATGACTTAAGCGACGAAATACATCTAAGACGACAAATAATCATTTCGTCGCATAAATGCTGACTTAGGCAATGAAGTCAGTTTCGTCGTTTAAGTTTTCACTTAGGCATCGAAACAATTCAATTTAGGTGACGAAATATTTCGTCTTCTAAATGGAACTCAATTATTTAGATCAGATTTCATATTCAGATCGTCGTCCTCTCTCTCTATCTCTTCTCTTAACGCCATATCTTCGCCAGAATAAAAAAAGGCACTCAACACCACCTCCGGCCAAAGCAAGATTTATATACGGTTTTTCCTCCTCTGGAGCTTAAGATTACTCAAATATCTCATTATCGGTGAAGGTATTAATTCATCTCAATTCTCTCGATTAATTTTTTTGAATTTAATTACGTACGTAATAACGTACAGTGATGGAGTTATCCGGTGAAATAATCCGGCAAATAATTCTAGCGACCACAATATAGCATGTATTAGTCGTTAGCTAGCTATAAATTATATGAACAATATGCATGTGTTGATTAATTACGCATATATTCATATGTGGATTAGTGGATAATTAGTTGATTAAATGTTAGATTAATTAGTCGATAATTACGCATATATTCATATGTGGATTAGTCGATAACTAATTGATTAAATGTAAGATTAATTTGTTGATAATTATATATTCATATGTGAATTTATACGTGTAAATGCATATATTACAGTACTATGTTATTTAATTATATATAATAAATATTAATTATTGTAAGTTAAGAATTATAAGAAGCTCGTTAGACTGATATTTTTTGCAAACTAATTATGGCTATTGATAATTGTATTTATGTCTCGCTTAACTTACTCAGAAATATGGACAAGAGTTGGATACATTTAGAAAATAGAAGTGAGGCGAGATATATGGATGGAATCAGTCAATTTATTTCGTTTGTGATGCAACATGGTCAAGGAAAGAAGCGTTACAGGTGTCCGTGTAGAAAATGTCTTAACAATCAGTTTGTGGAGGTTGATGTTATGTCTCAATACTTGTATCACCACGGTATGATGTGGAGTTACACTACATAAAGTGAGCACAGTGAAGTAGTAGACTACAGCTCAGGATTACACTTTAGTTCATGGTACAATTACCAGGGTGCTTCATCTAATGGTACTGGCGCCTCGATCTTCTTGGAACTCCGCTATGGATTTGGTGCATGATGCTTTTCCGACATTCAACTGTCATATTACACACCAATACGAAGTGGGAGGTTATGATTATCCTCATCATAACACAGCCCATCCAGCCTTTCTAGACATTGATATCATTGAGATGGATAAGTACAACAATATGTTACTTCAAGCCTAGACCCCGGTGTACGATGGATGTGAATTGAATGTTTTGTAATCCATAATGACTCAAATGGAGTACAAATTCAAGCACAAAATCTCAGATGCTGGTTTTAACGATATCCAGTAACATATATGTGATTTGCTTCCTAAGGGTCACAAGCTTCCCGATTCTCATTACAAGGTAAAAAAGATCTTAAACAACCTTGAACTAAAGTACGAGAAAATTCATGTGTGAAGAAATGATTGTATGTTGTTTTACTAGGAGAATACACATTTGGACTACTATCCTACATGCAACAAATCTAGGTGGTTTAAGTCTAATATAAGGATTTCGAAGAAGAGGTTGTTGTGAAGGTACTTCACTATTTTTCATTGATTTCCAGACTACAACATTTGTACATGTCTCTAAATATACCACATGCAATGAGATGGTATGCGGAATAGAGACTAAATGACGATGTTCTCAGACATCCAGTAGATGGACAGGCTTTTAAACATTTTGACAAGGAATTTCAAGACTTTGCAGCAGATGTTCGAAATGTTAGACTCGGTCT
This sequence comes from Geum urbanum, assembly GCA_946800695.1. Taxonomy (NCBI): domain Eukaryota; kingdom Viridiplantae; phylum Streptophyta; class Magnoliopsida; order Rosales; family Rosaceae; genus Geum; species Geum urbanum. Next base: position 16,307,317 of record OX326997.1, on the reverse strand, counting down.
TTCTACAAATGGATTCAACCCTTGGGGTAGTAATAATGTTGCCGTCAGCACTTGGCCAATTATTCTCATGTCGTATAACCTGCCTCTATGGATGTGTATGAAGAATGAATTTAATTTCCTTACTCTGCTAATTCTAGGTCCTAAATCTCCTGAAAAGTGTTTAGATGTGTACCTCAGACCATTGATTGACAAGCTGAAATAGTTGTGGGAAAATGGAGTCTCAACTTATGAAAAGTTCACTGACACAATGTTCATGATGAGAGCAGCTGGAATGTGGACCATTAGTGATTTTCCTGCGTATGAGATGTTGGCATCTTGCACAACCAAATGATACATTGGTGGTCCCGTCTGCTTGGACGTCCTTATGACAAGTTCACTGACACAATGTTCATGATGAGAGCAGTTGTAATATGGACCATCAACAATTTTCCTGTATATGGGATGTTGGCATCTTGCACAACCAAATGATATAGTGGTTGTCCCATCTGCTTGGACGACGTCAACTCTAGTTGGCACGCGGGGAAAGTGTGTTACATGAGTCCCCGTAGATAGCTTCCTCATTATCACCCATAACAAAAAGATAAGGATCATTTCAATGGGACAGTAGAGGATAATCTGAAACCTACACAGTGGTCTGGTGAAGAGATTTTTGAGAGGTTAAACAGCTTCTATTTCGGTGTGTTAACCAATGACGATGATGTGAAGAAACGTAATCTACACCCTTCACACCATCTTAGCTATTAGCATCACATGAGTATTTTCTTTAAACTGTCTTACTGGTCGAAGTTAAAACTCAGGAACAACCTAGATGTCATGCACATGGAAAAGAATGTGTGCGACAGCGTGATATGAACAATTCTCAATATTAAGTTTAAGACTAAGGATACTCCCAAAGCGCAAAAAGATCTTATAAGGTGAATTATGATGATGTCATTGTGCCTAAGAATGGTGGCAACACAAGCAAGCGATTTGTTGCGAATGATGATGAGACTTCTTATGTAATTGATGATCATGATTACCTACCTGAGGCATTTAGGGATGAATCTAGCACGACCTACTTGTCGAAAGAGTGGGAAACTTACATCCATTCCTAAGGGAAAAAATTTCGATGAGGTGCTGATGAGTTTAGGGAAATGCTTACCAAGTATTCTATTCAAGGTTGTTCAAGTTTGTCTATTTGAGAAATGATTGGCATACGATTGTGGCCGTGTACTCAAATGTTGGTACGGATCATTGTGATTGGCATGTTGCAGGGCACTCAAATTCCCCCAAGGGCTATTTTTTGTTGTTCATGACATTAACAACTTGCATACTTGTCAAGGTGTTATGAGGAAGGAGACTCATCATTTGCTGGGTTCAAAGATTGTTATACTTAGACTTGCATCTTGGAGGATATGACGTACAACATGGTAATGAGCCGAAGGATATCATCAACAAGTTGAAGACAACATATGGTCTAAGTATATCCTACAAGGTTGCTTGGTTAGCTAAGCAAAGGGCAAAGGAAATGATTTATGGATCCAAGGCTAAATCATTCAAAAATTAAAAGGGTATAAACAGTCTATTTTAGAGAGTAACCCTGGCTCTATATTTATTTTGGACGTGGATCTAGAAACTAATCAATTTTGGAGGCTCTTCGTTGCATATGTTGGTTGTGTTGAAGGTTTCAAATATTGTTTACCCTTGTTGTATGTTGATGGCACATTTGGGAAGAGCTTATACAAAGGGAAAATCCTTGCTTCAACTGGGAGGACAACAAACAAAGGTAAATTGTTCTTTTTATGAGCCTTAACTGATATGAGTTTTCTATTGTTGAACTAAATATGTAGACTTAGCTTCAACTGATACTCTGTTGACCATACTCAGTTGACCCTTAACTGAGTGTCAGTCGAAGGCTGTTATATTAAGTTTTTGTTGAATAGAATGTGTTTTAGCCTCAACTGATACCTAGTTGACCCCAACTGAGTCTCAGTTGAAGGCAGTTGTGTTGTATTTTTGTTGAACTTAATGTGTTACGTTTTAGGCTCAACTGATACTCAGTTGACCCCAATTGAGTGTCAGTTGACCCCTAATTGAGTGTCAGTTGACCCCCAACTGAGTGTCAGTTGATCATTATTTGTCAAGAAATAGACTAACTAATCTTTTTGTGTTTCTATTTTGTGCTTAATATGTGTAGGCTTCTTTCCTTTAGCAATGTGTGTATGTGATTCTAAGACAGAAGATAATTGATTGTATTTCTTCAAACACTTAAAGAGTTTGTTGGAACCACAAGGTAGAAATTTTACATATATCAGCGATCGTGGAGCTGCACTTTTGAGTGCTTTTAGTAAAGTGTTTCCTGGTAATCCTCACGTTTTCTGCTACAAGCATTTGGTATAAAATCTGATGGGCAAGTTTCAGAATATAACTGCTGTTTACAAAACTTTAGTGAGAAATAATTTTTTTCTGGTTGGCATATTCATCTTCTGACAAAGAATACCATTTCCATTTGATGGAGCTGAAAGTAGTTGGTGGGGATTCTACTATAACTAACTTTTTGAAAGACATGCCTCTTGAATGTTGGTGTCGTGCTTTTTTTTGGGATCCCATTATAGAGTTATGGTAAACAACTTTGCCAAATCTTTTAATTCTTAGATTTTCGTTGAGCTCGAGATGCCGGTATACGCCTTGCTTGACCAGACTTGGATCAAGATCATGGAGCTAATGGCTGAAAAAAGAGATGAAGATTTGCAATAGACATCACAACTCACTCCTTCAATGGAACACCATTTGAAGGAGAAGATGGATGTGGCTCTGAAATACCGTGTGCATTACTCACACACAAATGTGTATGAGGTGCGATCAAAGTACTCATATGTCATCGACCTTGGATTTTGCTCTTGTTCTTGCCGAAAGTGGGAGATTAAATGCTTCCCATGTGCGCATAGTCTTGCTGCTATGCATGCTTCCAAGGCCAATATATTTGATTTTATTGACAAGCATTTTCCTTCGATTACTATTTGAAGTGCTATGGTTTTCCTATCAATCCAGTAGGCAATGCAGATATGGTTGTTGCTGAGTCTTTGAATGATTCTTTAATACTTCCTCCAAATGTAAAGACAGCACCAGGTAGGCCAAAGAACAAGATGATCAAGTCTGCAGAAGAGATGGAGAAGAAGCTGATTCGATGTATTCACTACAAGAAAAACGCACCTAGACCACGGACCATTTTCGTGGTCTAGGTGCAAATTTTGGTCGTCCAAGTACCTAGACTACAGAATCTCCGTCGTCTAGGGTACATCCTCCAAGTGTCGTCGTCTAGGCACTTGGACGACGGAAATGAACTTTTCAGTCGTCCAAGAGGCGACTTGGACGACGGAGATGTTACGTCGTCCAAACTCTAATGAGACGACGCAAATAACAGTAGCGTCGTCCAAGTACAACTTAGACTAGGGAATTGTTACGTGGTCTGAGTGATCACTTAGACCACGCAACAACTCCGTAGTCTAAGTTATTACTTAGACTACGGATGTGTTTATATTTCGTAGTCTAAGTGATTACTTAGACTACGCATTTGTATATATTCCGTAGTCTAAGTGATCACTTAGACTAGAAAGCATATATGATTTCGTAGTCTAAGTGAATATTTATTTTTTTAATTAAAATTTGAATTTAAAATAAAATATTAATAAATTAATTAAAATACTAAATTATCATTTAAAAAACTTGTACGTACATCAAATTAAATCGTTCGGAAAATACGATATCATAAACTACATAGAATGCAAACTATTATTAAAATACAGGAGGAGCAGACGGGTCGCCGAGTCTCCTGCCTCCAGCTGTGTCGTTGCCGTCGGGGTATGAGTTCGGAAGAGGTTGACACTGTTGTCAAACTTGGTTTTGCATGAGAGCGATGAGGTGGGCTATCTGTGCTTGTTGCTCATCAAGCCTCTGACGAATAGATTGGGTTTCCTCCCATGCGAGTCGAACCTCCTCAAGGGCTGCTTGGACCAACGCATCCTGAGCACCTTTCCTCGCTAAACATCCCGTACATAAGTCAGAAGACAAATCTCAATGCACCTTGTGTCCCATCCCCCTAACCTCCGTGCCAACTCGACGATGTATACCTTATAAGCGATTGCAATTTGGCTCTCCATCAATAGACGAGGCAGGTCTTCCGGCGGCAAATCCGAGTGTGCAAGCTGCGTGTTGGTCAATTCCTCCTGCGCCCGTTCTACCAACCTCGCCTAAAAATAATAATAATAATTAAATAATTATAAATTTGTACGGTAGTTTAATAAAAAATAAATAATAATTACGCTAATTAAGAAGAAATATATACGGCACTTACGCCGTATTGACTCGCTTCATTGTAGAGTCTGGGCGTCACGTAAGCGATGACGCTAGCATATAGATAAGGGTGTTTGGAACCCTTATCTCTGTGCTCCTTGGCGATTTGGATCATCTGCTTGGAGCCAGAGGTATGATGCTTGTCCTCTTCTCCCGGTTGGGCTTGTTGATGTTCGAGAATTTCAGTTGGACAACATAAATCATTAAAAAATTAATAATAATTCAATAATAATAATTCAATTTCGTCAATTTAAATAAAAAAATAATCACCCGATATTCTTCTACTTCAAAGTGGGTGACCAACCACTCTCACTCATCTTCCCTATTCTCACGCAGCTCTACGGGGGTAGGCTCTCGGCCGAATTCTTCATAATACTTATGAAGTTTGTACTTCCAATCACGGTAGATGGCGTTGGCGGTGCTGTTGATGTGCCTAAGCATCTCCGGTGTCCCATCCACCTCATATTGTTCCTATAAGAAAAGAATAAAAAATTATAATCGTATATATTATGAAATTACGATTTTTATTAGTTAGTAGAAAATAAATTCAAAATTGTACGTATTACATACCGAAAGTTCTTTAAACACTTTCCCTTTCTCCTCGTCCGGCAACTCTTTCCAGGTAGGCGCAACCATACGAACCTTGTTGCGAAGGATTGCCCCGATGCTGTGCGAGGAGAGACTAGCTAGCTGAGAGGTAGGAGGGCCATCGGTAAAATTGTCGTACGACAACTGGATCTTTTGCCCGGTCGCCCTGAACAACTTCTCTGATTTTCCGCCCTTTCCGAGTCCTCGAAACCTTTTGGGTTCAGGGTCTGACAGGGCCCTTCTAACTTTGTGCCGCGTGCTGTAGAGGATAGACTCGGAAGAGGCCGCCGACGCCTGAGCTCTTTCTGACATTGATGTTGGACCGGAAGGGGTGTCATCATCATTGGTCCGTATAGCAGGGGCATCGAGAATTTCTCCAGTCGCCGCTCCCGAAGGACCAGCTGAAGGGTCCGGAGGAGCCGTGATGTTGTCCTCCTCTAACTGCCAACCGACTTGCTCTGCCAAGCGTCGGAGTAGAGCATCTTCAGCCTCTTTTTGGGCCTTTTTCTTACCCCACTGGCTGATTTTAACCTAAAAATTGTAAAAATATAATTACCATAATAATTATATATAATAATTACCATAATTAATCACGCACTTACCATAATTAATAATTTTTAATTATTACAATAATTACATAATTACCAATTTATTATTTTTATGTATTACTAATTTACCATAAATATAATAATAAATAATTTACCATAATAATTACTAAATTATCATAATTATCAATTTATTATTTTTAAGAATTAAATAATTTACCATAATAATTACTAAATTACCATAATTACCAATTTATTATTTTTAATACTTCAATAATTTACCATAATTATTACAAATTTACAATAATTACAAATTATAATTACAATAATAATTACCAATTATAATTACCACAATAATTACAATATTAATTATAATTTTCAATAATTACAATAATAATTATCATTTACAATAATTAATTACTAAATAACCATAATTTACAATAATTTCAAAATTTTACTATAATTACCAATTTACCAATTATTATTAACTATTATTACCAATCAACCAATTATTACTAATTTATTATTTTTACTAATTAATTTACCAATTTACTAAATTTATTATTAAACACAAATTAAAAACATAATTATGTTCAAAAAATTTAAAAATTACCGGCGAGAGGAGTCGCCGGAGAGGTGAGTCGCCGGAGAGTCGCCGGATTTTTGAGAGAGTGAAGGAGAGGAGAGGAGGAATTGAGAATGGGATGAAGAAAAAAGATCGGATGGGTCTTTTTTATAGAGTTTCACTTAGACGATGGAGGTATTTTTTCCATGGTCTAAGTGCACATAGACGATGGAAACACCTATTTCCATCATCTAGGTGAACCGACTCAATTTTTGGAAACGACACCCAATTAATTTGGCGGGTGGGAGTTAACTTCCTTAATTTTTGGGAACGTTTCAAAATTCACTTAGGCGACGGAAATAGACATCTTCGTTGTCCAGGTGAAATTTGAACAGTTCCCCAAAAAAATGGCGGTTCAATTTCCACCGCCAAATGTTTGATCCTAGACAACGGAGATGGTCTATCTCCGTCGTCCAGGTGAAATTTTCATAAAATTAATTTTTAAAAATAATTCGCAAGGAAGTTTATGATCTGTCATTCGAATGAAATAGTCGTAAAATATCGATTAAAGAATCGTATATATAAAAAATTGAATTTAAGACGACGAATAATCTTACGTGTTTAAACTTGTTAAGTATCTATTAATCTTTATAACTTAAGTGTTATTAAGTATATGTTCATTGCACATCGATATGAACAAAATTGAATTTGGACAAAACAACCGTTGGATACATTCGCCATAAGAAAGTATATAAGTAGAATAATTTTCACAAAATATTAATTTCGTTAAGGGTTTCATCGGCACAGTCAACCGCAAAACCAAAAATTTTACAAACCGGAAACGTGGATACACGAAAATTCGTAACTCTTATTTTGGAACCGTTGACGCTCACACTCCAAGAATTGTTTATTCTATGGTTTTGACGAAAAGAATAAGCATTGGGACATGATCTACATGGTCGTTATGTTAGATGTGAAATTACGAAATTTTCACTTGGACGACGCAAACGTGTATTTGCGTCGTCCAAGTGAAAATTTCAGGGTTTAGGATTTAGGGTTTAGGGTATATTAATTAGGGTTATATATATTAATTAGGGTATTCTAATTAGGGTTATTTGCGTCGTCTAAGTGAAAATTTTAGGGTTTAGGATTTTATTTATGTCTAAGTAAAATTTAGGGGTATATTAATTAGGGTTATATATATTAATTATGGTAAATTAATTAGGGTTATTTGCGTCGTCCAAGTGAAAATTTCAGGGTTTAGGATTTTAATATTATGTCTAAGTAAAATTTTACAATTAATTTAGGGTTATATATATAATTAATTACTATTGTATTTAATTACCTTGGTATGGACTATGAAAAGTCGTTTCATCGTCTTGGTTTGAGGGTTTAGGGAAAATGTACATACGAACATTATTCTTGATCCGATATATCGATCGATCTAATCCTCGATCTGGTCCATCCATGATTAATTAAAGGTTTTTAATTTGTATTTGAATTCCGTCTGTCAAACCGACCTCGCTTTTTAATTAATTTGAAGTTAATTATGTGAAAAAGTTAAAATTAATTAATTAATAAAGAAATTTAGTTACTTGTATGTACGTACCTACTCCTCCTCATAATATATATATAATTAATCATGCATCGTTACGACAAAAAAGTATAATTACAATATTTAATTACCAATTAATATTCCTTGTCGTTATATTGTACTCTTCGTTATAATCATCATCATCCTCGCCACTGTTATCCGATTGCTCATCCTCCTCATCATACTCAACATCGTCCGACGAATATCCTGAGTTCTCGTCCTCGTCCTCATCATGCGCATTTTCTTCATCTACCTCATTAATTGCATCAATAATCTCATCTTCAGTTAGATCCGTACAACCATCAGGCATGGGTAAGCGTTCACCAGCTTGAACCAGGTCCATTATGTTGGAGCGGATGACAGAAATATTAGGCTCTTGATATGCATGAATGTCTCTTTCCAGTTCATCAACATCTTCAGTCGCCGGTGTCCTTTCAGTTGTCTTGGTATTCCATATTCTTCGATGAGAGATATGGTTCACTATTTTTCACCCTTCACCAGCTATCGAATCATCAAGATAGAACACCTACCTAACTAAGGTGGCGAGAACAAAGGCTCATCCTCGTACCAGCTTGAGTTTGTATCGACTGATAAAATTCTCAGGTCTTCCTTTGTACGCTTGAACCATTTGCACTTGAATAGGACAACGTTGGCATCATTCCCGTAACATAGCTGAATGACATATACAATAGCCTCGTCATATAGATCATTGTCTTTCCCAACCGTTGCCCCACTATTTTGTGTTCTTCTTCCTTCATCTCAGGCCAATGAATGAAACTTTACACCATTCACAAAACGTCTGGGGTAAATATAGTGTTTAATCGGCTTCCCTGCTAGCAAGTACTTTGGCCAGGACCACCATCCCCCATGGTTTTCAGATTTTTGTAGATCAATCATCTGGGAAAATGAGAAATATATATATATATAATTAAAGGGTTTACTTTCTACAAACATGTATATAAACTAAATAATTAAACATACGTACCCATTGGAAGAAATAATCGGGGAACTTCTTCTTAACCATTTTCTAAAACCACACCGAACTCTTGTCCAGATTTAACGCCTGAAGCCTCTCCCTGAACCCAATCATGTACGGCTCAACTTCATCATAGTCTCATAACACTACCCAATGTGCCTCAATAAGTTCTTCTCGTGTTAACGATTCCTTTAATACTCTTCTAAACGATCGTACGATATTTGTGACGACAAAAAGATTGATGTGGGCACTAGGATCGGAGGCGGTGGGAGGTGGTGGATCTTTGAGGTACTTATTGTAGTAAGTAACACACTCATACATTAGGTATGTCTCTGCTATGGAGCCATCCTGAGCCGACCTGTTTTTGACGAATCTTTTATACTGTCCAAGATGTCAACAAAGTTAAACGTTAAATTAATTCATTGTAGAATAAGTACATATAGGTAGTAATCTCCAATGGAACAAATAATGGATCGAAAAACTTGTATAATTAATTAGTTGTACGTACCTTTCTTGAGGATACATCTAAGTGTACTGGACCAGACCAGAAATGAGCACCTGCTCGGGCTGGTGGATCATTAGGTGAAACATGATGTCAAAGAAAGCAAGGGAAAAAATCCTCTCTAGTTTGCAAATGATGTGCATAAATTGTTGTTGTAGTTCCACCACATCCGACTTCTTTAATTCTCTAGTGCATAATCGCTGCCACCATGTGCACAATGCCACTATTGGTTCTACGACGTCACGAGGCAAATATGGCCGAATTACCACTGGAATCAGACATTGCAGTATAACGTGATAGACATGTGTCTTTAGACCAACAAACTTGTGTTGCACCTCGTCCACTGCTCTAATTATAGTAGCTGCATACGTAGCCAGATAACGAATGCTCTTAAACCAGTAAAATACAGAAGCTCTAAGTGTCGGCTTCACTGTGTAAGGTGTAGTTGTTATCTTTGCGCACTTTGGGAGTATCTTTAGTCTTGAACTTAATAGCGAGAATTGTTCCCACCACGTTGTTGCACACATTCTTTTCTATGTGTATCGCGTCCAAGTTGTTCCTCAGCTTCAACTTCAACTAGTAAGGGAGTTCAAAGAATATACTCTTGTGATGCCAATGGCTGAGATCATGTGGAGGTATTGGATTGCATTTCTATACATCCTTGTCATTGGTCAACACACCAAAGTCGAAATAGCTCAACCTCTCTAAAATCTCTTCGCCCGATCAACTGAGGGGTTTAGGATTATTCTCTACCGTCCCATTGAAATGAGTTTTATCCTGTCGCCACGGGTGGTCATGAGGAAGCCATCTACAGTAACCCAAGTAACACACCGCGTGCCAACTAGAGTTCACATCATCCAAACATATAGGATATCCATTGTGTCCTTTCATCCTGCAGGCTGCCAATATCCCATACGCTGGAAAATCATTGATCATCCACATTACGGCTCCTTTCATCATGAACATCGTGTCAATGAATTTGTCATAAGTTGAGACTCCATTTTTCCACAACAGTTTCAGCTCGTCGATCAAAAGTCTGAGGTAGACATCTAAGCATTTTCCCGGAGATTTAGGACCTGGAATTAGCATAGTAAGGAAATTAAATTCCTTGTTCATGAACATCTACAGAGGAAAGATGTACGACATCAGAATAACTGGCCAAGTGCTGATGACGGGGCTATTAATACCCCAAGGATTAACCTTCTGTAGATAGTCCGAGTCTCCGAATTCGTTGTCAAAATATTTGAAAGCCCCTTCATCCACGGCGTGTCTCAGCACATTGTCATCTACTCGCTTTTCTACGTACCATCGCATCGCCTCTGCTATGTGTATAGACGCTGCAATCTGGGAATAAATGGAAAATATCGAAGAACCTTCACAGGAATTTTCTTTTTCGAACTCTTCCTATTCAGCTCATATTTGCACTGGCCACATACAGGACAATAGTCTAAATTTTTATACTCTTTGTAAAACAGCACACAATCATTTGGACAGACGTCAATTATCCTGTACTTTAGGCCGAGGCTGCTCAAGATATTTCTAACCTTATAATGGGATTTAGGAAGATTGTGATCATCAAGAAGCAACTTACATATTTGCTCCTGAATTTCGTCAAAAGCACTGACTGACATTTCGTGCTTCACTTTTATCTTCATTTGCTCCATCACATATTGCAACATATTTTCTCGACATCCAGGGTACACCGGGGTCTGCACTTTAAGTAGCATCTTGTTGTACTTATCCATCTCACTAGTGTCAGTGGCCAAGATAGCAGCAGGGAATCACTACCGGATTAAGACACATTGCCGGCGACTTTTCGTCGCCGGCCTTGTTTTTTTTTTCGCCGGAATTGTCATTACCGGCGACAAGTCGCCGGCAATGACGTCGCCTGAAATAGCCCGCCGGAGATAACATTGCCGGCGACGGCGTTTCACGTCGCCGGTAATGTCTTGACATCACCCAGTCGCCGGCAATGTCAAGACATTACCAGCGACTTGAGTCGCCGGTGATGTTTAGGACATTGAGTCGCCGGCAATGTCAGCGCCGCCATGGCCGGAATTTGAAGACATTGCCGGCAACTTAGGTCCATGTCGCCGGCAATGCTTGGAAAAATTTTGAAAAAAAAAACGCGGTTCTGGATTGGGCCCAATTCCAGAACCTGCATTGAAAGATATAAACCGTACAATCATACAAGTTCAACAGTACACATAAATGTCCAACATACAGTACAAATAGCAACGATACGAAAATTAACTACAACTACACGTCAGGGTCGAGGAACTTGCGGGTCAGGGTCGAAGAAATCCATGTAGTCATTTGAACTTCGGTGGCTACCCTGGTCTTGCTGTGGCGGTGACTGGTGCGGTGGTGGTGGTGGATAACTAGGGAACACAGGGTGCGGGGGAGGTGTGGGGAACGGTTGTCCGGTAGTCTGAGCCCCGTACATCGTCAGCATCCATGTGAACATCTGTGTCTGCTGCTGGACCATGTGTTGGTACTCGGCATCTCTGATTGCCTGCTGCTCGGCTATCTGCCTCTTTTGCTCCTCCAACTCCCTCTGCGTCCTCTGAAGCTCCGCTGCGAGGTTACGACTAGAAGCTGAACTTCTTGACCCGGTAGAGTATTCTGAAGTGTTCTTCAATACTCATTCGCCCGCCGAGCCCATTCCCCTACAGTAGTAGGTATTCTTTCCAGTCCCGCACGCTTTTACCATGATCTGAGCTGCTATAGGGCGATCAAGCGGATCGATCTGAGAGGCATACTGGGTGACTTCTTCCTCGGAGCAGTCAGGATGGTTAGTCCGAGCTATATTCATGGTCACTTCTGCGGTCGCCTCCTCCACTCTCGCCTAATTGAAAAGCGAAAATGAATAACGTATTAGCTAACAAAATAAATTAATATCGAAAAATAGTTTTATTAACACATGGAGAGGCGAAAGACTTACCGCTTCTTCAGGGCACTGCGGATAGAACTTCTTATGAATATACACCAACGGGTTCACTTCTTGTTGTTGCTGCGCCTTAGTCGACCAACCCAAATAGTTGAGTGAACCTGCATGATGGGCCCTGGTGTTTTTCAATTTATTCGCCCGATTCGTCTTCGAAATCGCCTTGTTTGATAAACATATGGAAAAAAATTAGTAACTAACTATTTCAATGTGATGCGATACATTAGGCTTGTAAGATATATTCAGGATGCATACCTGAGCTTTGGGGTGCTCGAAGTGGGCTATCAGCCATAGCCACTCGTACTCCCTAAACCGGAATTCGCTAGGGGTAGAACCTCGGCCTAGCTCCTTGTATACAGTGTAATGGAAAGAAAGCTCGTTCTTCCACTCTTTATACCTATATTAACACCAGGAAAAAAAAGTTAGAGATATTAAAACACTTGATAAACAAAAATCTAACTCGATATATACTCAAATAACTCGAAGCACATCACCTCATATGTAGTTGACGCTCTACCCACGTGTGAATAAGAACTTCATCCACGTCCAACCACACCTGCAATATGAATATATAAACGGTAAAATTATATATTTATTCGGACTTAATTAATAAATGTAAAATTTACGTAATGAAAATACGATTTAACTCACACTTAGTGCATTATGCACTTGCATCTTCACGTAGATAGGCACAGATTCCCAATCTGGCCAAAGCATTGGGACCTTGTCCCGCACGATCGCCCCGGCCATGCTGACATATTTTCGCGTGGTGTCAAATGCCTCGATCACCTCGCTATCCTCATTGGCCCTAATAGGCGTTTTCCTTCCCCCGGTGGCCTGCTCAAGTCTCTTCCCGGTGCAGGTGCCTCTAGCCCCTTTCCGTTTTCCAGTCCCATTAACGAAATTGCCTAATAATACAATGTCAACAAATTGATATCATTAATTGAACCTATCGTAAGTCTTAAGTAATAATTAAGTAATCAATCTGATGTTAAATAAAATTTACCTGCATCGTCCGTTTGTTGGTTGGTGCACCTCACACTCCAAAGATACACGGGGTCGAACGGGATGAAGTTGTACGCTTCCTCCATGCTCAGGAACTCCGGCCGTCCTTCAACATAAATAGGCATCCCCCTATCATCGAATTCAGGGATCACAGGAATCTCGTCGGGTAGGAAGAGACCGGACGGCGGAGATAGACGAGGCCTGGACGATGAGGCGCCAGCACCATCTGCCTCAGATGATTCCCGTGAAACGGGAGTAGGGACCGGGCGAATAGGGGGCATTCGGATGGAGGGAGTTTCTGATACCCCCGTTGACTGTCGCTCGTTTGAGGGTCTGCTGACGGAGGGACGTCTGCTGACTGAGGCTCTGCTGACTGAGGCTCGAGGCTCGACTTCCGGTTGCACGGCTGCAAATCGTGCAGCTTCCTCCTCTGCTCGCGCAGCTAGCAAGGCTTGTGTGCGAGCATTCATCATTGGCCCACTGCGTGTGTTGCTAACTGCGGCTGAGGAGGAAGCTTGACTACTGCTCCCTCCACTATTTCGGGAACCTCTCCGTTTGATGCTTGGAAGCCAATTTTCCGCAAAACCTCCTGGATACGGTAATAGTCATGGATTCGGTTCTATAACAAATCGAAACCGGAACCAAATGTAACCGGAACCAGGTGGAACCGGAACCGTTTGAACCCAGAACCGTTTGGAACTGGAACCGTTCGGTTTCAAACGGTTCCGGTTACAACAGTTCCGGTTCCAAACGGTTCTGGTTTAAAACCGTTCTGGTTCCAAACCGTTCCGATTCCGATTTTTCACCTTAATTTATACGTTAAATTAACAACTATATCACCTTAATCCAAACACGTTAAATGCCGATTCCGATTTTTCACCTATTATACGTTAAATTAACAACTATATCACCTAAATTAACATATATACATACATCATTTTCGACTTAAAATTTTTCACATATATATATACATCATGCATCTTAATTTAATTTAATTTTCACATATATATATATACATCACATATTCATCCAAACCACGCACCCTAATTAATTTTCCACATTTTTCACACATACATATACATCATGCATCTTAATTAAATTTAATTTTCATATATATATATATACATCACATATTCATCCAAATCACACACCCTAATTAATTTTCCACATTTTTCAAACATTACCGGTATATATATACATTGCATATAAATTAATCCAAATCACCCTAATTAAATTTAATTTCCACATACATATATATATATATACATTGCCACATACGTACATACATATATATATATATGCACAAAAATAAATAAAAATTGAGAGAGAGAGAGAGAGAGAGTGAGCTTGCATGCACCTGCCATGGTGGAGCTCGAGCTGATTTTCCGGCGACGGAGGTGAGGGGAGGAGGTAGAGGAGGAGGGGAGGAGGGGAGGAGAGGAAATTTCAATTTGAAATGGGGTTTTTTAGTGTGGAGAGAGGAGAAGGGAGAGGAGGTGAGGGGAGGGGAGAGGGGAGGAGAGGGAGGCGGCCGGAGCAGTTTGGGAGGAGGAGAGGAGGTGTTTTAGGGGAGGAGATAGTGAGAAATGAGGGAGAGCTCGAGCTGGGTTCGACCATATTCAGTAGACATTACCAGCGAGTTACTTGCAACTCATTGGTAATGTCATTACCAACGAGTTTATCAACTCGTTGGTAATGTCATTATTTCCCGAAGAATATCCGACTACGATTTCCGACTACGATTTCCAACACGATTTCCGACTACAATTTTCGACTACAATTTTCGACTACAATTTCTGACTACAATTTCCGACTACAATTTCCGACTACGATTTCCGACTACGATTTCCGACTACGATTTCCAACACGATTTCCGACTACGTACAATTTCCGACTACATTTTCTGACTACAATTTCCGACTACGATTTCCGACTACGATTTCCGACTACGATTTCCAACACGATTTCCGACTACGTACAATTTTTGACTACATTTTCTGACTACAATTTCCGACTACGATTTCCAACACGATTTCCGAATACGTACAATTTTCGACTACATTTTCCGACTACAATTGCCGACTACATTTTCCGACTACAATTTTCGACTATGATTTCCGACTACAATTTCCGACTACATCATTAACGTACAAAGGATGATAATCGTAATCATCTTCATCACTTGAGTCTGACTCGGTTTCATAGGTAACCTCTGGCAATATGTGCCGCTCCTCGTCATCTGAATCAGCGTCAACTTCATATGGATTAACATCGAGAAGTTATGCTCCAGTAATTCGAACCACACTCCCAGATTGCACATTATTAAGGCGAATCGTAGATGATTCCGGAATGTCAAAAGCGTTCGGCTCTTGGTATGCAGTAACTTCCTTATCATCTGCGGTATCACCAAGTGTGGCAGCACTGTATATGTTTCTATGAGCAACATGGTTAACCACCTTCCACGGGACTTTGTTAAGAAGATCGTCAAGGTAAAACACTTGTTTTACTGATGAGACAAGAACGAGGGTCATCTTCATACCAGCTAGTAGCAGTATTCACCGAAAATATTCCGTACTGATCGGTCCTTGTGTTCTCCGGGCTAGTATTAAACCATCTACACTTGAACAAGTGCACTTTCATGCGGTTCCCATAAATTAGTTCAACAACTGAATGAAGGACACCGTAATAGTCAACGCCATCCTGCCCACCATGGACCATCACCCCACAATTTTGTGTTTTCAGTCGGTCGTCTCGATTTTCACATATAAATTTCACGCCATTGACCTGACACATCGAGTAAACTTTTGAAGCTATCGGTTTCATCGCCAGGACCCTCAATTCGTTTAACCACTCTGGGCAACCATCATTTGCTACATGGTTCATCTGAAAACGATAAGAAACCACACAAGAAATTATTAACATAGAAACCACAAAACCACGTACGTACACACACAATAAAAAATAGACATATACACATATACCCTTACCCATTAACCAAAGTAGTTTGCAAACGTCCTGTTGTGGTAATCAACATTTCCGGCAATAGCAGGGCAGTGAAGATTATGGTTTTTCCAATATTGTACTTCTTCACAGTTAATCAGTACCGACCAGTAGGCAATGGCTACCTCATTTCCATCCAACTTGTACGACTTTGGCAAGCTTCCCTGTACTACCACGTCATTAGAGATGATAGAAAGGTTGAACTGGGGTTCATCTATCGGCATCTGTTGTTGGGGGTCCTCAAGCGCTCCCAAATACACTTTGGTGTACGTTACACACTCGTGCGCAACATATGCTTCATCGATACACCCTTCAGGTGCATATTTATTCTTCACATAGTCCTTGTAGGCTCCCAATTGTCTACAAGTACACAAGTGCATGTTAACTTACGTAAAAAATAAGAATTTACATATAAAAACATAGGCAAACCAAATGTATGAATCATTTGTCCCTTTCCATGGGATACATCCAAGTGTAGTGTACGGGACCGGTAAGCAACAATTGTTCGGGAAGATGGATCATCAGGTGAGGCATGATGTCCAAAAAATTTAGGGGAAATATCCTCTCAAGCTTGCACATGATAAAAATGATGTCATCTTGCATCTCCCTGAGATCTGATTTTTTAACTTCCCTGGTGCATAACTTCTGAAAGAATCTTGACAAGGCCACCAACGGCTCCACCACCTCTTTGGGTAGGTACCCTCGAATGAAAATAGGGAAAAGGCGTTGAAGCAGTACATGGCAGTCATGACTCTTTAATCCGTACATCTTATTATCCCGGAAGTTAACACACATGCTTATATTTCCTGCATAGCCATAAGGATACCTGCATATATATATAGCCATAGGCAACAATTATAGTTCTCACATATAACCATAATCCGGTAAAAATTTAAGGCCAAATTCCTGCATAGCAGAAGAATATATACCTGACATTACTCAACCACCGAAAAATTTCATGCTTATGCTTCGGCTTTACGGTGTAAGGAGCTTGCGGCATTTTTCTCTTACCATCTCTTAACCACAAATGTTTCTGCAGTCCCATAGCTTTCAGATCAATGCGTGCCTTAGGGATGTCTTTTGTTTTCCCCTCCAAGTTAAGAACTGTGCCCACCACACTTTCACACACATTCTTCTCTATGTGCATGACATCTAGGTAGTGTCTGATAGGCAACCTGGGCCAGTAGGGGAGTTCCCAGAATATGCTCTTGTGTGTCCAAAACTTATACCTTTCGGGCTTGTCTGGAATTGACGCCACTATGTCAGGATGATTGCTCAGCTGGCCAAAATCATATTCATTCAACACTTCCAAAATTTCTTCCCCTGTCCATCGCCTGAGTGCCACACCTGTTTCCACAGTCCCATCAAACGCATCTGGATCCTGCCTAAATGAGTGATCATATGGAAGCCAACAACGGTGATGCATCTGAACAATTTTACTGCAATGAGGACTGCAACAATCAACCGTCATGCACTCTGAATAAGCCCTGTAACCTTTGGTTACGTTGCCCGACAACATACCGCGGGCAGGAAAATCATTGATGGTGCCAACAAGCATGGCATGCATCTGGAACATCTCATTTTTGAACCTATCGTAAGTGGGGTGGCCACACTCACTCGAGTACTTAAGCTCCTCAATCAAAGGCCTCAAATACACATCGAGCCACTTTCCTGGATAACCTGGGCCCGGAATTAACAGAGTGAGCATATTGTATTCCTTCTTCATGCACATCCATGGTGGAAGGTTGTACGGTACCAAAATAACTGGCCATATACTGTATTGAAGACTCATGTTGCCAAAAGGGTTGAATCCGTCAGATGAGAGCCCTAGCCAAACATTTTGGACCTCTGCTGCAAAATTATCAAACTCCCTGACCATGTGCTTCCAAGCCTCTCCGTCGGAAGGGTGTATAAGGGTGTCATCGTTAGGCAAATTCCTCTCAGCCCACCATCTCATTGCTTCAGCCGTGAAAGCACACATGAACAACCGCTCCAGCCTATCAATAAGCGAGAAATATCGAAGTATCTTCACAGCTTTCTTGTTGCCTGCAGGAGTCAACTTATACCTTTCTGTAAAACATACCGGGCATGGTTCAAGGTCTTCAAGATCTTTTCCCCAGAAGAGAATACAATCATATCTGCATGCATGGATTTTGATGTAGGAAAGCCCAAGATCTTTCAGGATATGTCGCACCTTATGATGAGTGGTAGGAAGACGATGACCGGGTGGCAGTAGCAAAGCAGTCCACTTCAGCCAAGAATCAACAGCTTTGACAGACATTTTGTTCTCCATTTTCAGCTGCATCACTCCCATCACACTTTCAAGAACAGTCTTACCACAACCGTCGTACAACGGAGTCTGTTGCAATGCAATCAGGTTGTTGTACTTGTCCATACCGCTTGTGTTGACATGAGCTCCAGGTAATGGCTCGATTAGCTCAATATGGGGGAAACCCTCAACGACGGGAGGGACATTTGGTGCTTCATCAGCAAATACACCGCTCTCATGAGGAAACATATCATTGATTAACATCGATGTTGGATCATAGGATGGACTGCCCCTCTCGGCAAAATCTCCATGATCATAGCGTGGACTGGCCCTCTCACCAAATTGTCCATGATCATGCGGACCCGCTAACGATGTTTCACCGTGATAAATCCAACAAGTGTACTTATCCCAAAACCCGTATTTACTCAGGTGCTTCTGGACTTTATCAATGGGAAAACGAAATCGATCGCTGCGACACTTACATTCTTTACACGGGCAATAATGAAGTGTAGTGTCTCCACAATTAGCCTTCACAAAATTCACAAAACTCCTAATTCCCTGGTGATATCTCACATCCCATCTTTCGAGACTCATCCAACTCTTGTCCATCCTGAAAATTCTAACAATTTTACGTATTATATATACACACATTCACTACTAATAATCGACGCGATATCTCAATTCAACTCTAATTAAATCAACACATGCATGCATATATATATATATATATATATCGATCTAATCTCTGAATTCGATTCAGTACTCGATGATGGTATTCTTCTTTTTTCAGTTCAGTATTTGACTAGGTAGGAGGCTCTCTTAAGCCTGACTCCCATAGCACTACGATAATACCAGTCGTTGATTCAGACACAAGATAAGATTAACTACAAGCAGTTTTCTCGTTTCGGTGACATCAACAACATTTCATATCTCACGAATTGGACAATACCGAATACATACATACATACATTTCATACACGTACCTATATATATATAGCTTCCCGAGTGATCGAGTTTTCGACGCGCGCCTTAATTTTGACAATACCGAACGAAGGATCGATTTCAGAGCGTTTTCCTTCTTTCGATTTCACCGGATTTTTTCGATCCAAATGAATGAGCTGCTGCGTTCGGTAATATAAGAGGCATTGCCGACGATTCAATAATTGAGACATTACCGGCGACTTTTCGCCGGAATTTCGCCGGTAATGCTTCAAAACATTACCGGCGACCTCCTCCGTCGCCGGCAATGTCAAGCCAAGCATTTCCGGCGATTTTCCGGCCGGAATTTCGCCGGCAATGTTTGGCTTGACATTGCCAGCGACGGAGGAGGTCGCCGGTAATGTTTTGTAACATTACCGGCGAAATTCCGGCGACATTACCGACGACGGAGTAAGTCGCCGGTAATGATGAACATTACCGGCGACTTTTCCGGTCGCCGGCCTTGTTTTTGGAAATCTCGCCGGTAATGTCTTCAAACGTGGTAGTGAATGTGTCATCATGCCCATGAATGGTATTGTAACCTCCCTCTTGGTGTTGATTTCCACCATGACTAAATCTTGGAAACGCATCATGGACAAAATTCGCAGTTGGGTTCTAAGCAGGGGGGCCGGCACCACTGCCGCTGGATGAGGCACCATGGTAACTGTACCCTGAGCTGAAATCTGCTGAGCTGAAGTCTACTGCTTCACCATGCTCGCTCTACGTAGTATAATTCCACATCATACCAATTCCGTACAGGTGTTGCACCATAACATTAACCTCCACATACTGACAGTTAAGACATTTTTTGCACGAACACCTGAAACGCTTCTTTCCCTGACCATGTTCTATCGCAAAATTCACAAATTCTCTAATTTCATCAATATACCGGACATCACTTCTATTCCGCAACTTCATCCAACTGTTGTTCATACTTCTACGAAATTTAATAATTAATTATGATATTAATTAGTCAACTATTCTATATATATACAGACTTTCAAGTAGTTATTAAACTATTATATATATATAATTCAACTACCTTAATTATTAACATATAATTAATTAAAATATTTATTAAGTACCTTTAATAATTATTGGTGAATATACTATATATACATCAATTACTTTAATATGTCTAACATGCATATACGTTTTAACTAAATATTAACCAAATTTTTAAACATCTATGCATATATATATATATACGTACTACTGATTTATATTAATTAACTAATATATATATATTTCATCAACTACCTAACTTAGTTATAAATATTAGACGTACTAACAATGCAATGCAATCAATCAAAGGTACGTACAATTAATTATATATATAAACGTTAAGAATGTCGGAAATTAACTACGTACGTACGTACCTAGCCTTCTCCGATATATGGCAAATCGATGATCGGAGCCAGATCTATATATATATATATAGTACGTATGTGCTAGCTAGTTGCATGTACGTGTGAAGAAAGTCTGATCAAGAGAGAGAATGATCGATATGAGGATGAAGTTGAGACAAGCGAGCGGAGAGGAAGAGAGTTCGGCATGGACATTATATAATGCTTCACTTAGACAACGGAGTGTTAGTGCTTCGTCTAAGTGACCACTTAGACGACGGACTGAGCTCATTTCCGTCTTCCAAGTGGACATACAGACGACAGAAAAAGTGTGTCCGTCGTCCAAGTGTGTTTTAGACGACGCAAATTTTTTACGTCGTCTGAGTTACACTTAGACGACAGAACTGTAAAGGTTCCGTGGTTTATGTGCGTTTTTCTTGTAGTGAATCAGTGTCAAAAAATGGGGAATCATAACAGGAAACTTATAATGAGCCTATGACTGCAGCTGGTGCTGAGTAGAACAATTCTTTCTTTTTAGCTTTAGGGTTGTTCTTTCATTTTTTAGATTGAGATTCTTTTTAGTAGGTGGATTAGGAAATTTTGTTTGTTATGACTTTATTGGTAAATCATAGGTATATATCTATACTACAGTATCTTTTTATTAGTTGTGTTTCTATTGTTAAATCTGTTAATTAGACCACTTGTGTTGTGAGTACAATGAATAAGATATGCAACTAAGTATCAAGTGATCATCAACTGACTATCAGTTTACCCTCATCTGAGTGTCAGTTGACACTCAACTGACTATTAGTTGACCATCAACTGATATTCAGTTCACCCATTTTAGAACGATTCTGTTTTTAAATTTGTTGAACTGACTATCAGTTTACACTCGGCTAAGTGTCAATTGACACTCAATTGACTATCTATTGACGTTCAACTGATACTCAGTTCACCCATTTTAGAACGATTCTATTTTGAAACTGACTATCAGTTTACCAGTAACTGACTATCAGTTGATACTCAACTGATGCTCAGTTTACCCTAAGCTGTTACTCAGTTCACCCATTTTAGAACGATTCTGTTTAGAAATTTTATGCACTGACTATCATTTTATACTAAACTGATACTCAATTTACCCAAATATGAAAGAAAATAGAAGTAGCTCTACATTCATACCAAACTCTATTCAAACTGATATATTCAAACATCATTAATTTATTCTAGTTAAATCTAAATTTTCAAGTACAATTCAAAGCCAAACACTAGAATTCTTTCAAGATCAACAAAATTTCCCAATACATTCTACATTTGTACAAGTCTTTCATTCTTCGGTTTGCATGAAGTATCTGATAATCTTAGCCCTCATCTGGTCCGCTTCAGCATTGGTAGGATCTCGTATGGATCCAAGCGCCTCGAGGAAATGAAAGACATATGCGCAACAATCTAACATGTAAATTCATTCATTTTAGTCATTCTGAGTTTTTCGGATCTGTTTAACAATCGACAACGAAACATAAGAGCCTTGTACTTACGATTCTTGATTCTACTCAATGCAATCCACCACTTCACAAAATTCGTATTTCTCTAGTAGAGCTCATTTTTCAATGATGAATTTCATTGATTTTCTTTCCATCTCTTCTATTCGACGCCTTTCCAAACCAAGTTCGTCTTCATCATCGACTTTGGTAGCAACCTTTATGGTGTTTTCCAAATCTTGGGTGTCCATATCTTTGAACAATATTGAATTATAGATCTCTTCCAAGAATAAACTACTGTGTTTCCTCCTCTGTTCAATTAAGATGAACAAAAATATAAGTTCAAGAACTCTCACTTGATGTTCGACTGACACTCAGTTGAGGCTCAGCTGATACTCAGTTGAGCCTCAGTTGACACTTAGTTGACAGTCAGTTGAGCCTCAACTGAGACTCAGTTGAGCTGAAACTAACACTTGGAAAGACTAAAATACTTACTATGAATTCCACATTCATGCGGTACTTGTGGCCGGGTTGTACTTGTTCAATGGACTCTTGTGTGAGTTGAAGTGCAAGATGCGCATTAGTCTACTGTTAATCACCATCAAGGAGAAGTGATAATCTTGAGAATAGTTGACTAGAATGAAGATGAGTTCATGAGAAAATGCTTCCAGCAACTTTATGTTGAATTGAAGATTGATGGGATTCTTAAACCCTTTGAAATCTTGGTCACACGTACTCTTCCCCTTTTGTTTGAACTTCAACACCTCTTTTTCAAGGTAAATGATGAAACCATGTAAAAGAGCTAGAAACCATTTTTTACTAATGAATAAGAAAACTGAAGAGCTTTTCAACTAAAGGCTCATTATTACTTACTATGGCATAGATGCTAAGTACTAGGTATTTGAAGTTCAAATCAGATTCTATCTTCTCCTTGTAAGCATCCAGTACTTGCGATAGTAAAACACATACAGATTTCAACAACATCATCATCAACAACAACAACAACGACAACAACAACAATAAAAAACATACATCAGCTTCAATGTAGTTTTCATTGATGAGGTCAATGAAATCCTGTAGACTAACATATGCTCCATCGTTAATAATCAAACACTAGTACGCGAAGCTGCAAAAATACAAAACATAATTTAGTAATTGAGAATGACTGAGTATCAATTGAGCCTGAAACTCTTTTGAGTAATATGAATTGAAATAACAAGAAAGTAACTGACACTAAGTTCAGCCTCAACTAACACTAAGTTGAGCCTTAACTGACACTTAGTTGAGCCTCAACTGACACTTAGTTGAGTCTCAATTGAAACTCTTTTGATTAATCTAAATTAAAATAACAAGTAAGTAACTTACTCTAGGGTTATATCTTTGTTTGTCTCAGAGAAATTCTTGATCTGGTGTTGCTCTTCTTCAGTTAGGAGTATCCATGTGGCTTTTTCTGATTAATAGCCTCAGATTTGCACACTTTGGAAACTACTTTCATCTCCTAGTTCGCTTTCAGTGCTGGATTTTTTCTTCTTCTTTAGTCTCTTCTTCACTTCCTCAGGTGTGTCATAGGAGTAGTTTTCCTCATCTTGGACTTTTTTTTGCCAATTCTCTTGTACTGCTTGACACCCCTCTCTATTGAACCAACTGTAACATTTTGAGGCTTTTCAACAATTTTATCTACAGTCTCATCTTCTTGAACCACTGTCTGATGTGTCATTAACAGAGTGATATTGATATTCTCATTCTCTAGGGACTACTCTTCATTTCCTTTACCTCTGTCCTCCATCCTCGGTGATTGATTACCATCTTCATTCTTCTCATTTTCTGGCCCAGGGATATTCTCCACCACCTCAACCCTTTTAGCCACTATATTCTTTACTACCTTGTCCTTTTCAGGCACGGTCTTCTCTACTTGTTCCTCCTGGCTGATATTCATCTATGTTTCATTGTCTATTTGACCTTCATCTTTGTCAACGTTGTCCACATCCCTCGATGACTGACAAGCATCTTTGCTCCATTGTTGGTGCAGCATTTCTGTTGCTGATTCACCCCCCCCCCTTTCTTCGCTGCCACACTTTTCAATTGCCTTTTGAGCATCGTGACTCAATTTCTGAGCAACCTAATTTGTTTATCCTTTCGATCCATCTTAGTTGCCATTTTCAAGATCTGCTCATTGACTTTGTCAAGCTATCTCTAAAGGTCTTATGAAAGCTTCGCAAGAGTCTTTGAAGTTATGAGCAAATTCTCATACTTGTTTTGGATCTGCTCTCTGCCATCATTCTTGCTCAACTGATCGATGAGACTTTGAAGTTTGCTAGTCAGCTCACTGTTCAATTTTTTAACCTCCTGGCATGCTTGTGGGACCCGTAATCAAGAATAGAATAATATAACAATAAGTTTCCAAAATAGAATAAAAAACAACTAAAGAGTAACCTCAATTTAATATAAGTTCATTCTCAACCGACACCTAGTTGACCATAAACTGAGTATAAGTTTAGCCTCAACTGTCACCCAGTTGACCCTAAACTGAGTATTAGTTTAGCCTCAACTGAGTATCAGCTAGACTCAACTGAGTATCAGTTTAATTTTTGTTGTGCCAAAACTGAGAGTGTTACAGAAATTAAACATCAATTGAACATCAAATCACTATCAGAAACTTGCCCATATGTTCAATGTAATTGCTTGTTTGTCAGCCACGTTGAACAAATTGATGACTTGATCTTCCCAGGATCGAACTTTGTGGATCAGTTCTTCTACAAGTGTTGGGTTTCTGGCCACCTCTTTCTAGTTAAAGATGGCTCTGATGTTCCATCGAAAGAATGTTGGTTTCTTTGTCTCTTTCCTGCGGATCATCTTCTTGGCAACAGTGTTCTCCAAGAACCAGTACTACAAACACAAATGATATTGATGTTATTTATTAATCAGTATATAATGTCAAGTAATTATGAAATAAGTGTGATTAGAAAAGTAAACAGAATAGTTGTGTAGGACTTACGTAGATGAGAAGCAAGCATCCCTGATATGTTGTTGGTTCTCCTATCTTTTTTTCATCTTTAGGCCACCATACAAGAATTTCAGAGTGTATGTGCACCAATTGTAGTTGTTGACGGTTTCAAGGACTTCTCATATTTCTACTACATTTAAACTGATTCTCAGGGTCAATTTTGGGAAGAAGAATGTAACACATATATACATGAGGAACAAGGATGCTATCTTTTTTGGATTTGCCTTGTCTCCTCTTTTCAACTCTTTATCTGGAGCTTTATCTATGTCATTTTTCTCCAAACTCTCTTTCTTGCCAATGCCAGCAAAGATGGAAGAATTTAATTGCTTGTCCTTGTTCTTAAGCTCTGCATCAAAGACGACCCCTTCAGTCGACAAACCAAGGAGCTCTTGCACAAACCCTTCTGTCATCTTCATTTCCTTAGATCTAAAGGATGAACTACTTCTCTTTGTTGTCATAGTGGTTCAAAATAATCTTCAAATCAACTTCATTCTTCATTAGTTGGTCTAATGTTACTGTCTGATTCTGAAATGGCTCCAACATTGGCCAGAATATGGTGTTTTTTAGCTGATTCCACACCGCCTTGGGTATCTGCGTCAGTTGAAGCATGTTGTAGAATGATGTGAGTCCATATCTCTGTTGCAAGTATCTAATTGTTGGTTCCTCCTCCTGTGATGCCTTTATTTTTAGCTTCTTTTTGTCTGCTTTCAGCTTCTTCGATGTCTTCTTCTCCTTCTGCACAAGAGAGCTCTCCTTCATGAAAATCTTTCCCTTCCCTTCATTATCCCTCTTCGTTTTCATTATCCCTCTTCAAATATTATTTATATATATAGCATATATATTATCGTTTTTTTTTCTATTGAACAATAGTTTAACATATATGTCATGTTATATGTTTATTTTAATTTAATATTAAACTTAGTGTAAGGTTGTGATCGAGGAGATCTACCTAAAAGTACTATTTACAATTAGTTAGACAAAATTATAATTTTTTGAATAAGAATTTATTACATTTAGAATAAAATTACGACCACTTTTTATATCACTTACAAACTATTGAACTAAATTACAACATTGACTACAATTTATTCTCAAGTTTGTAAAAATGTGCTCGTTTATGTACTTATAATAAATTAAACAAAATTACACAAAATAATCTCATTTTACTACAATAACAACAAAATTATAAAATTAAATTTATGTAGATGCACTTCCCCGTAAAATTCTCCCATAGTTTTTGTTTGTATCAAAAAATCATCGTACTTAGATGTTGTTTTTCTTATATTTGAGTGAACAAGTAGGTACTACAAGAGAAGAAAAACATTATGAATAATAACAATGCTAGAGTAACGAGAATATGAAGCTATATTAAAGTCATAAAAGTAGTTAGGTGAGGAAAGAAAATGCACTCGATCGCCACCTTGTCAGCCAAAATATTCCTTCCTGCATTTGTTCTTCTTTGTACTTGTTTCCTTCCAATTTCTTCTTCTTCTTCTTCTCCTCCACTTGCCATCACCAATCTTCCACGCACCAAAGTACCATAAGACAGTGAAAGCCACGCGTAGGTTTATACAAAGAGACCACTCTTTCAAGCTTCAAGAAACATATTGGAAGCTTCCCTCCTCCAAAAAAGAACGAACTGATCAAATTAGAACTGCCCACCATTTCCCATCACAAAATTAAATCCCACCACCCATTATATTAAGATCCTTCCATCGGTTTCTCTCTCATAATTTTCCCACCATTTCCCATCACAAAATTAAATCCCACCACCCATTATATTAAGATCCTTCCATCGGTTTCTCTCTCATAATTTTCTTCACGAAAGAAATTATAAAGCGTCTTGTTTGTCCCTCTCTTCCACCACTCTTATCTCATCATCTTTGAAAAGACGACTAAAGTGGAGCTTAATATAATTCAGCCTAGCTCTCTGGCATTTTCTTCTTCAAATTTCTAGAACCCCCATCGCTTTCTTTTATTGGCCTCTTGTTTCCTTATAAAGTCACGTACACGGAGAACAACAAGGACTCCGTCTTACTAAATTTAATTCTTCAGAGGAAGCCATTAGGAGTAGTTATGGTCTTGGTTTTGGGGCTGTTTCAGACTTATCTCCAGACCTACCATGGAAGCTGGTAGAGGCAAAGCTCGAACCAACACTGTTCTCTCTCGCTTCTTCCTCTCTGGTTTTTATTGCTGGGGTTGGGAGTTCCTCTCTGCCCTCCTTCTCTTTAGTTGCTAGCTCCATCGATCATTCTCTTCTACGCCTAGCTTCTAATCTAAAATAGCTATGTCTAATCTGTTTTCTATACCCTAAATCAGGGTTATATATTATCGAAACTTTAGAATATAGGAGTATATATATACGTACAGATGATCAAAATGGCGCAAAGGTCAGTTCCGGCGCCTTTTCTGATGAAGACGTACCAGCTGGTGGATGATCCGGCCAGTGACGACGTCATATCTTGGAATGAAAGTGGGACGGCGTTTGTGGTTTGGAAGACGGTGGATTTTGCCAGGGATATGCTGCCTAATTATTTCAAGCACAACAACTTCTCAAGCTTCGTTCGCCAGCTTAACACCTATGTAAGTTACCCAAACCCAACTCTCTTTCATTTGACAATCTTTACATGCATCTTGCTTCTTCAAATATCATAGTGATA
This sequence comes from Geum urbanum, assembly GCA_946800695.1. NCBI lineage: Eukaryota > Viridiplantae > Streptophyta > Magnoliopsida > Rosales > Rosaceae > Geum > Geum urbanum. The sequence goes on along the minus strand of OX326997.1, from coordinate 16,279,528 downwards.
AGGTTATATTCTTAACATGCAAAAATCTTTTGATGTAAATTTTTATGTTATATCTTCTTATATACATTTGCATGATGGATCGATTGGATCCACTATAAACGCTTTGCATGTAAACCATTCATATTGTTAAGTTGAAGAGGTAACTCTTTAACGAAATATGATGGACAGATCGATGATGAACCAAAAGAAATGTGTTCTCTATCTCTAGTGTTCCGACTGTTCTTCATCTCTTTTTAGTGAAAAATTTGTTTATAATCAAATTACATGGTGTGTACGTGTGAAACCAGAGAAAAGAAGAGGTGAAAAATCTTCAAGAAAAGAAAAACCTTGAAAGCGATTCACAATAGTCAAAACTTTTCTTAATTCTGGACTTGGTATTGGGTAGCCCTCTTTCTTTGTTTTTTTTCCTCTTTTAAATATGCCTTAGGTCACCTCGTTGAAGTTGTGAGAAACAATCAAACCACACAAAACCCATGCAATTAGTTTGGAAACCTTTATTTATAATTAGTTAAATAAAATTATAATTTTTTTATCCAGAAATTACAATATTTTGAATAAAATTATAAATATTTTTTTATCAATTACAAATAATTAAACTAAAATACAATATTAACAACAATTTGTTCTCAAATTTATAAAAATATCCTCATTATAATATTTAAAAAAATTTAAGCGAAACTACTAAAAAAATATCTCATTTTACATTAATAATAACAAAATTAATCACTTCACCCTAAAATTATCCACCTGGAAAGTTGGTGAGCTTCTTATTTATTTATTAAATAAAATCGAATTTGTTATAAACGTCATTCAAAAGTCAAAAAACATATGGGCCCATGAAACGGAAGAATCGAGAATTAGCAGCTCAGGATCACTAAATCGTCCGCGCCGCGCTTTTTGGCCTTAAAGTTGCGCGTCCGCGCCCATTTTCTGGGGCCCAAACACAGTATTAATTGCCGAAATGACCATTTAACCAATATGATCCTTTTTCTTTTCTTTTCAGGGATTCAGAAAGACGGTACCGGATAAATGGGAATTCGCGAGCGACAACTTCCGGCGAGGAGAGAAGGAGCTGCTCCCCGAGATCCGTCGGCGCAAACCGGTGACTTCATCTCCTAAGCAGGCCGCGGCGGATGAAAAAGCCGGCGGCGACGGTCCGTCAACTCCGTCGAACTCTGGCGAGGATATGGCGTCCACTTCGACATCGTCCCCGGGTTCGGTGGAGACGTCTGCGGCGGCGGACTTGTCCGGCAAGAACGAGAAACTGAAGAAGGTCAATGAGACGCTTAGCTCGGAGCTTGCGCAGACAAAGAAGCAGTGTGACGAGCTCGTGGAGTTTTTGGTGGACTACCTCAAGGTGGGACCTGATCAGATCAATAAGATCATGCGGCAAGGAAGCTCTGGTTTGAGCTGTGATGTTGATAATCATGAGCTTGTTCACAATGGAGATGATAATGACGAAAAAGTTATGGCGGGAGAAGAAGAGCGTTTGAAACTGTTTGGGGTTTGGGTGAAGGGGAGCGTGAATGAAGAGAAGAAGAAGAGGCGAGATGACAAGTTGGGAGGTGGTGGAGGTGGGAACAAAGCCAAGAAAATGAAGATGGCGGAGTTCCACGCGTCGCCGCTGATGAAGCGCGGCAATGTTTGCAACTGAAAAGCGAGGTCAGTGCGTACGGTAACTTGTTCTAGGCCTATGCACCGGTCTGTATAGAGGACAAGTTAGACATTACGGAACTTATTACAAATCCAATAAGGTATAAGATAGTTACATGGAAAGCAATAGAAGTTTTAATTTGTTCAAATGATTGTTCACTTGTGCTATGTTTAGTTCATTTGTAATAAGGAAGAACTTGGCATGGTTTTGACACTTAATGTACAATTCAATTGAAGACATATATGTAAGGGAGAAAGAGATCAAAGGTCTCAGCCTTTATAGTTGTACAAAATATTATATTGTGCAATGTTTCAACGGAAAATTGCCTATTTAATTTTATGGGACAATCTTGATCCACAATGTCAGATGAGGCTTTCTTAGAGGGATCCGAATCCTCTCCTAATGGAGAGGTCTTTACTACTACCTAACCCAACAATTAATCTTGACCGTAGGATTTAATAGAGGGTCAAGATTTTTTTTTTTTTTTCTTTATTTTGGAGATAGTTTGTTTTTCTTTCTTATAATCTCGTAGTGGTTTCTCTTCTTCACTTGCTCTTCCTACCTTCTTCTCTCTTATATATCATCTCGTAGTCATCTTCACTTCTTCACTTTCTTTCCCTCCAATTTTAGAGAGCTTGAAGTCGTACAAAGGTATATATCCAACTTAACTCCATTGTTTCAAATCTAAAGGACCAACTTAGAATTTTATTTTTTGGGTTTTGATCTTCTTGGTTCGATAATCTACGCTTTAGGATTTTCTTTTCTTTTCAGAATGAACGATTTAGAATTTTTCGTATCAAACCAAAAGTTATGTGATCTTTCAATATCTAAGGATTTCACTTCAATATATAGTTCTACAACTCTGTATTCATTGCGGCAAAATATGATAGCAACTTTCAAATCTGGAATTATGTTTGCTTAGCTAAATTGAAATACTTTACATTATTTTTTTTTCTTTCTATTTTGGTTCAGTTTGATCATGTGCTAATCTTTGTTTTCTAATGAAGGATTTGAGAATGGCAACTGTTGTGAAAAAAAAAACAGAGGATACTGTGGAATAATTTGAAAATACTGTAGAGGGATTAAAACGGGACCTAATAAGTAAACCTAGCTTTGATATGAACTTTGATTCAGAGCAAGTTGCTTATAACTTTTATAACCAGTGTGGTGGTAGAGAAGGCTTTAGTATAAGAAAAGAAACTTGTTGCAAAGATAAAGACGGTGTGCTTACTTCAAGAGTGTTTGTTTGTTGTAAAGAAGGTCTACGACAAAATGATAAAAGAGATTATTTGACAAAAAATCCAAGAGCACAGACAAGAACGAGATGTAGAGTGTATATGGGCATAAAGCTGGTTAGGAAGACATGTAGGTATCATGTTTATTGTTTCTCTGAAGAGCATAATCATCCTCTTGTTAAGTAAGACTACGTGCATATGTTACCATGTCAAAGGAAAGTCACAACTTCACAAGGTGTATTCATAGAGTTCACCAAAGATTCAGGAGTTCTACTTAAGGATGCATTTGAATTAATGGGCAAGGAAGCTAGTGGAAGGGATTCAGTGAGATTTACAAGAGATGATCGCAAGAATTATCTTAAAACTGTCCGACAAAAAATATGAAATAAGGAGAAGCTAGTTGTCTGTTGGAATATTTTTTTTCAAAACAAATGTTAGAGAATCCATCATTTTTCTATGAGATGCAGCTAGACAATGAAGAACAAACCACTAATATTTTCTGGGTCGATGCTAAGATGATAATGGACTATGGTATATTTTGAGATGTTGTAAGTTTTGATACAACTTACAAGATTAATGAAGCAAATCGACCTTTTGTGATGTTTGTTGGGCTAAATCACCACGGGGAGACAATCATATTTGGAGCTGCTTTAATGTATGACAAGACTACCGCCTCATTTATTTGGTTGTTTAACACTTTTTTGAAGGCAATGTGTGGAAAGCCTCCAAAAACAGGTTTCACTAATCAAGATGTAGCAATAGCTAAAGCAATTTTACATGTGATGTGTTAGCATAAGCAGTTATGCTCGCTGCTTTGTATATACTTGTTTCAAAAAACAATACTGAGTCCCACATCGGAAAATGACTAAAGGACATCTTCATGAGAATGTAAGCCTTAATTACTGAGTTATGGAGGAAGATCCATATCCGAAAAATCTATTCTAGCTCTCACTTCTTCATCTATCAACTTCTATGTTCTGATCAAGTTTCGCTCGAAATTTGACCAAAATATTTGGAGCTGTCTACGGGTTCTTTCTCCCCCGAATCAGAAAAGCTTTTTCGCTCTACCTAGCGAGTCTGTTTGCTCATCCCACTCAACTTATTAGGTGCCATCACTTAGTTTGTTTGCTCATGCTGCCAGACCTTAGGCCAATCCGTTTGGATTGTCATTTTGGTCTCACACGCCCATTGTGAATATCAAGTTTAGTCTCTCACGCTTATTTGCACTGCCCTTTGGATACTCACTTTAGATTGTACATTTGATCCCTCACGTCCGGTTTTGATTGTCCCCTTAGTGTACCCATACTAAAGTGTTTTATATACCTTGCATTCCTCCGTCTGCAAAGAGCTAGGATCCGCTCGCTTTGTTTGCTAGGCTCAGTACTTTGAGTGTGGCCTTCCAAACCCACCCACACTAGGGGACTCGCATGCAAATCTGGGAGCGGGCATCTCTATACAACATTTGAAAGGAAAGTCCAAAGCGCTTATTGTTGTTGCACCACCCAACTCTAAGATGCCCATTCCATGTCGAGCACGATTTTTCAAACGCGCCAAACTCCAAGGCGCCAACTCCATCCATTTCCAGCAGTGGCGGAGCCAGCAAATTTTTTTTAGGGGGGGGGGCAAAACTTAGGGGAAGAATTAGAAAGAACAAAAATGGAGCCATTTGGTATAAAAGAAGGGGGGTGGGAAGAGACTATTTGGTCAAAAGTAGATACTGAGATTCGAACTCAGCACATCTAGGACAATATTAGAAGACTTTTCCACTTTGTCGGATCTCAAAAGTAGATAATATCTATACACACAAAGTTTAATTATATAATCTCAGGGAGGACCTTGGCCCCCTTTGATCACAACGTGGTTCAACCGCCACTGATCTCAAGCACGACCTTTCAAAGCCAGGGCGCCAACTCCTTCATTTCAAGATAGGAGTTAGCTGACACATTTGAGGCAACTCACCCCGCTCACAGTATAACGCAGCTTACTCAATCTCATCAACTTCAAAAGGTAAGTATTCTCGTCTCCAATTTGCATGCCTCTTGCGTATGCCTAGCGGCCTTATTGTCACGGACCGCCTTCCTTCCCATGGTAGCCTTGAGCATTCACGAGGAAGAAATGACTCAAGGATAGGAGTGAAGTATCCTGAGGCACCCCGAGGGGGCTGCCTTAGGCATTTGAGGGCTGGCAGAAGCAGCCAGGGGGCTGCCTGGCACACCCAGGGGGCTTCCAGAGGCACCCAGGGGGGCTGCCAGAGGCACCCAGGGGGCTGCCAAAGGCACCCGGGGGCTGCCAGAAGCACCCGGACAAGTCTGGAAAACTCCGGAAGGGTGCGGAACAGCAGGGTTGGTTCCGGAGAAGTCCGGAACATCATGGAAGCATCGAGAAGGGTCCGGAACTGTATGGAGACATCCGGATCATTACGGAAGGTGCCGGAAGGCAGCGGAAGAATGTGGAAGATCGTGGAAGGTCGCGGAAGTTTCCGGAAGACTTGAGAAGTATCAAGCCAAGTCTTGAACTTTCTAGAACCGTGGAGAGGTTCATGAGTCAAGACAGCTCCGGAGATGTCTAGAACCTTCATGAGACATCCTAGACTTGTGTAGATAAGTCTAGAACTTGTACATGGTAGAATAGTCTAGAACTTAGAATGGAGGTGGAGGCTAGGCTATAAATAGAGATCCTCCCCTCCCATTGGAAGGCATTGAAGAGAAGAGAAGTAGAGAGAGTTCAAGTAGAGGAACTCAAAGAGCGGTAGGAAGAGTAGAAGAGAACAAGAAGGTAGAAAAGAGTAGAGTAGAGTAGTGTAGAAAGGAGAGCCTTGTAAAGCATTCGTAAAGCTAATACAAAGTTCTTTTCTCCACTCTCGAAGTGTAGTACTCTTTCTCTCTCGTGTTGGTCTTTTATTCCGCTGCGTAGTAGAGGCTGACTTAGATTGTTCGGAAGAAGGCGAGCAATTCTAAGGCCGCACGGTGATAGGAGTATTGAAGAACTCATCCCGTGACAGTTGGTATCAGAGCAAGCGTGTCCGATACCGAGAAAGAAGATGTCTGGAGAAGGAATCTCCGTGGAGCAGACTGTAGCTGCTAGTGGCAGGAGGAGCGTCAAGGACCAGGTAGCTGCCTTGGATGCACGACTGGAGAAGATGGAGACAGTCGTGGTTGAGTTCGACACTCGACTTGAGGAGGATGTCGTGAGGAAGGACGATTTCGCAGCCATGATGGAGGAGTTGCGAGAAAGTATGCACGGCGCTCTCAACATGGTGGCAGATACTATTCGGAGGGAGGTCCAAGAGCGACTCGACCATGTCAATGCCGGGCTCACAGCTCTCCAAGAGGAAGTGAAGGAAGTCAAGGGAGACTTGGCTCTATGCAAGGAGGCAGCCATAAACAAGTCGCAAGGGCCGAGGGACGTGAAGGTAGTGGACTCCTTTAAACCCAAACCCTTTTCTGGGAAGAGGGAAGCGAAAGAGCTTGATACCTTCCTATGGAATATGGAAAGGTACTTCAAGTGTATCAAGATCGAAGACGACGAGTCCAAGATCTCGATGGCTACCATGTTCTTAGCCGACAATGCCCTCATGTGGTGGCGTCGAAGGAGCATGGAGATCGAAGAAGGTACGTTCACCCTCACTACTTGGAAAGAATTCAAAGATGATATCATGCTACACTTCTATCCCCAGAACGCTAGATATGAAGCTAAGGAGAAGCTTAGGTGGCTCAAGCAAACTAGTAGTGTCAAAGACTATGTCAACACATTTGTTAGTTTGCTATTCGAAGTGCCCAACATGCCGGAGGAAGACAAGCTCATGTACTTCATGAGTGGTCTGCAAAATTGGGCTAAGCTCGAGCTGCAAAGAAGACAAGTGCAGTCCTTGTCTCAAGCAATCGCCGCAGCTGAGTCCCTTATCGAATTCAAGGTCGACAACCAAGGTGACTCCAAGTTCAAAGGGAAGAACGTGAGCTATGAGAAAAGTGGGGAAGATAAGCCACGAGATAAGGCTGAGTCCAGCAGGCCTAAAGTGAGGACCGAGAGGCAAGAAAAGCCCGCAAGCAAGGCTTGGGGACCCAAGTGCTACTTATGCGATGGCCCTCACATGTTGCGCGACTGTCCGCAGAAGAGTGCTCTCAAAGCTATGAGCTTACAAGGGCCAAGGATCGAAGAAGTAGTAGAAGGAGAAGATTCAGCAAGGATGGGAGGCATCCAATTGCTGAATGCCGTGAAGGCAAGCGTACCGCAGGCAAGGCACAAAGCAGAAGGAGGATCGCTGCTCATCGATGTCAAGGTAGGCGACACGGTGACTCGTGCCTTGGTGGACTGTGGAGCCACGCACAACTTCATGACGCCGGATGAAGCGAAAAAGCTTAAGCTCCGGGTCACGAAGGAACCTGGCAGTGTGAAGACGACGAATTCACCTACCATACCCATTGAAGGAGTAGCACGCGATGTGGAAGTGAACATTGGTGCTTGGAAGGGGAAGGTCAACTTCACTATAATCAAGATGGAAGATTATGGTGTAGTGATTGGCCTTGAGTTCATGGACCAGGTACGAGCTTTTCCCATTCCGTTCTACAATACTTTCTGTATTGCGGCAGATGGGGAAATGCCTTGTGTTGTGCCCATGAGGAGGCAAGCGAAGGAGAAGATGGGCAACCTGAATGCCATGCAGTTTGCAGACGCATGGAAGAAGGGCGAGCCTACTTTGCTGGCCACCCTGAAGATGGAAGAAAAAGTCGAAGGGAAGACCGAGCTATTACCTAGCAAGACCAGGGACGTCCTTAGGGAGTTTGGAGAAGTGATTCCCAAGGAGTCGCCAAAGGAGCTGCCACTGCGGAGAGAGGTGGATCATGCCGTCAAGCTAGAGGCCGGAGCAAAGACCCCTTCAAAGTCGCCTAGTAGAATGGCGTCACTGAAGATGGAAGAAGCCGCGATGAGGGCATCGCGAAATTGGGTGGGGGAGGATGTCACGGACCGCCTTCCTTCCCATGGTAGCCTTGAGCATTCACGAGGAAGAAATGACTCAAGGATAGGAGTGAAGTATCCTGAGGCACCCCGAGGGGGCTGCCTTAGGCATTTGAGGGCTGGCAGAAGCAGCCAGGGGGCTGCCTGGCACACCCAGGGGGCTTCCAGAGGCACCCAGGGGGGCTGCCAGAGGCACCCAGGGGGCTGCCAAAGGCACCCGGGGGCTGCCAGAAGCACCCGGACAAGTCTGGAAAACTCCGGAAGGGTGCGGAACAGCAGGGTTGGTTCCGGAGAAGTCCGGAACATCATGGAAGCATCGAGAAGGGTCCGGAACTGTATGGAGACATCCGGATCATTACGGAAGGTGCCGGAAGGCAGCGGAAGAATGTGGAAGATCGTGGAAGGTCGCGGAAGTTTCCGGAAGACTTGAGAAGTATCAAGCCAAGTCTTGAACTTTCTAGAACCGTGGAGAGGTTCATGAGTCAAGACAGCTCCGGAGATGTCTAGAACCTTCATGAGACATCCTAGACTTGTGTAGATAAGTCTAGAACTTGTACATGGTAGAATAGTCTAGAACTTAGAATGGAGGTGGAGGCTAGGCTATAAATAGAGATCCTCCCCTCCCATTGGAAGGCATTGAAGAGAAGAGAAGTAGAGAGAGTTCAAGTAGAGGAACTCAAAGAGCGGTAGGAAGAGTAGAAGAGAACAAGAAGGTAGAAAAGAGTAGAGTAGAGTAGTGTAGAAAGGAGAGCCTTGTAAAGCATTCGTAAAGCTAATACAAAGTTCTTTTCTCCACTCTCGAAGTGTAGTACTCTTTCTCTCTCGTGTTGGTCTTTTATTCCGCTGCGTAGTAGAGGCTGACTTAGATTGTTCGGAAGAAGGCGAGCAATTCTAAGGCCGCACGGTGATAGGAGTATTGAAGAACTCATCCCGTGACATTATGGCTACTTCCCAATTTTCATGCATGAATGTTAACGTGTCTAGCTAGCTTTACGTACCCTGCATGTCACAAGCCTTAGACAACTTAAATTTAAAAGCATGCTTGAACGTACTCGGTTAATGTCTCGAACTCGATTTTACATGTAATTCAAACTCTAGCAATTTGCATGCCTTTAACGTAAGTACGTATTTACGTGATTTTAGCTAAATGTGTGGTCCCGCAACGACATTTACATTTGACGTTGATTAGAGATCGCACTCCACCAGTGCCGCCCAAACCCATCCGCCTACACATCTCGAGCGCCCAGCTCGTCCAGCCCGCCTCAACCCACCCGGCTCATCCCGCTCTGCCCACTTAGTCTGCGATCCTGTTCCGCCTACTCGGTCAACGACCCAGCTCCACCCACTTGGTCTGTGATCCTGCTCCGCGCACTAGGTCTACAACCCTGCTTCGCCCACTTGGTCTGTGACCCCATTCACTGATTTCGGGCGCTGCTATCCCGCTAACACCAGGGCACTCGTTGGCTTGGCAAAACCCAAACTAGCACTCACAAGAGATGCTTGACGCTCGGGAATTGAATCTTCGAACCCGCGCACGCTAAAGCTAGCTAGCACTCCGCCAACAATTCATGACGCTTGCTTTCACCACCGTACAATGGCCACAACAGCCACATCATAATCGAGTTTGAAAAATTACGCGAATAGGCCAAATGCCAAGCGCCGCTCATGGCTTTACGCCACACAAAAATTCTTAAGCGTCAAACGCTCAAATTTGACTCAAGTCGTTAACTAGCCAGCTCCGCTTAAACAAGAGGAGCAATTACAATAGGCAAGCACCACCATGACCAGGCACGGAGCCAGGAACTACATCTTGGGTGTGCTAAATTTCCTTTGTTAACAAGAACAATTTTTTATTCAGAAAAATCGATAGAGTTTATTTTATTTTGATGAAACATCTGACCTAAAGAGTTGGAGACATAGAGAAAAATGGTGTAGACTAGAGAGCAAGCTCTGAGCGGAGATGCACAAGAAGAACTACGAAGGTCGAGAATGGAGGGATTGTCGAACTAAAATAAAAGCGAACAAGAAAGAATAAATTCGATGTTTCACATGAGGTTTTTATATTTTTTTAGCATATATGTATTAATATTTTTTTGGCAAAAAAAATTGGGGGGTTCTGTAGCACACCCCAGCCCCCCACTGCATCTGTGCCTGACCATGACACAGTCACGGTCATCACATCATGATAGAGGTTGACCAATGTCCAACAACGCCAAAGGCAAGCCAACTACAAGGGTGTTAGTCTTGATCTTAAGTTCTGCAATTTATCTCAGTAATATTTAAACATTTGCTTATAGTGATATGTGTATGTTTAAACTATATATATGAGAATACAAATGTTTTTACTGATACAAACATAATTGAGAAATCGTAGACATAGAAACATACTTGAATTATTGTTGTTCATTATGATCTTCTCCTTGATACACCTCGATACTCTTATTGGCAAATGGGTGCCAAAATGATAGAGTCGACGTGTATAAAATAGGGACTAAAATCTCTTATATTTAAGGCTTTGTTATCTGATAACTATGACATATCTTCCATAAAGTAACTGTCATAGATTCAAATTCAAATCTTATTGAGAATAACTGTATTCTTGTCATTATCTTGATCAAAATCTATATAATTTAGATAATAAAATTTACGAGCTGCAACTTAAACAAGTCAACTTGTATTTCTATATGTTCTTAAGTTTCTATAACAGACTTCTAAACTATGTTTGGTTCCAGGAATTGTAACAATCTCCCCCAAAACTTGACATAGTTTGAAATCTGATTAACATACTCGAATGCAATATTGACTACTAAAGTGTGTACATATATTACTTTTAACATCTCAAGCTAATCATTTTGTCAATTGCTTCTTAATTGCTGGACATCAGAAAAATATGACAGATTAAAAATCTAAAAATATTCTGAAATCACAGTGCAACATTAAACAATCACATGAACCTTCATAGAATACAAATAGTGTATGTTTACTGAAATTTGATATCACCGAAGGTACCTGTAGCAAAATTTCAACATATGTAACTCAATTCATATCTATCACTGTTTACACCAGTAAACTCTTGATTTTGCAAACTTAAGTGCAATAGATATATTGAATAAAGTTTGAAATCTTTAAGATATAATTACTGATCACTTAATACATAAATAATGTCATCAAAATAATTCAACATCATTTAGTAAGGCTAATACACCCAAAACTTTCACATGTGTTGTGAAATCTGCAGTAGGCAAGGCTTTAGTTAGTGGATCTGCTATCTGATCTTTTGTTCCTATTTTCAGCGCTATAGTATCTGTATTATTGACACTTTCTCTAACTGAGAAATACTTAACATTAATATTTCTCGATGTTGAATATCTCTTGTTGTTCTTTGAGAAATAGACAGCTGCTACATTATCATAGTAGATTTTTATAGGCCTGCTAATTGAATCTACCAACTCTAACCTGGAAATAAAGTTTTTCAACCATAATGCTTGACCAGTAGCTTCAAATACTGCTATATATTCAGCTTAGAAGGTTGAGGTTATTGTGATGCCTTAGTTTGATGCTTTCCAGGAGATAGCTTATCCTCCAAGAATGAAAACATAGCCTGAGGTGGATTTTAGATCATCTAAATCAGACTTATAAGATGCATCTGCATAGCATTTTACTTCAAAATCTTCATCTTCAATCTTTCTGAAAACTAGCGTGTGATCATTGGTTCCTTTTAGATACCTCAAAACCTTTTTCTCAGCCACCCAATGAGCATGACCTGCATTTAACTGAAATCTAGCCAATATATTTACTGCAAAGGCAATGTTTGGTCTGGTACAAACCTGTGCATACATGAGACTCCCAACTAATCTTGCATAAGGCATGTTCTGCATATTCTTCATATCTAAGGCATTTTTGGGACATTGTCCTTTGTGAAGTTTGTCTCCTTTAGATATGGGAAGTTCTCCATCTTTACAATTTTGCATTCCAAACTTGTATAAAATCTTTTCAATGTAGTTCTTTTGTGATAGCCTCAGTAGTGATCTTTCTCTATCTCTAGAAATCTTAATACCAAGCACATATTTTGCCTCCCCCATATCTTTCGTTTCAAACTATTCAAGAAGGAACAATTTTGTGATTTTCAGAATATCAAGGTCACTACTAGCTAACAATATGTCATCTACATATAATACCAATATTATAAAAATTCTGAAAATCAACATGTGATCTTTGGTACCTTTTAGGTACCTCAAAACCTTTTTCCCAGCCACCCAATGAGCATGACCTGTATTTGACTAAAATCTAGCCAATCTATTTACTGCAAAGGCAATATCTAGTCTGGTACAAACTAGTGCATACATGAGACTCCCAACTAATCTTGCATAAGACATGTTCTGCATATTCTTCATATCTAAGGCATTTTTGGGACATTGTTCTTTGTGAAGTTTGTCTTCTTTAGATATGAGAAGTTCTGCATCTTTACAATTCTGCATCCCAAACCTGTGTAAAATCTTTTCAATATAGTTCTTTTGTGATAGCCCAGTAATGATCTTTGCACATATTTTGCCTCCTTCATATCTTTCATTTCAAACTGTTCAAGAAGGAACGGTTTTGTGATTTTCAGAATATCAAGGTTACAATTGGCTAACAATATGTCATCTACATATAAGACCAATAAAATAACATTTCTCCTACTGGTCTTAATGTAGATGCATTCATCAAGTTTGTTTTCAACAAAAAAAAAAGCTAGTGATAACTTTGTCAAACTTAAGATACCACTTTCTGGATGCTTGCTTCATGCCACAGATGGATTTCCGTAGTTTGCAGACTTTATTTATAACCTATTGGCTTGGAATCTTCTGGTTTATCAACTAAAGTCCACACTGCATTTTTACTCATGCTTTTCAGTTCATCTTCCATTTTTAATTGCCACTTTTGTTTGTTGGATAAAGCCATTGCTCGTTTAACTGAGTTAGGATCATCCTCATATGCAAAATCCTCATCTGTAGATACATTATAAACTACATAATCATCAGGAATTGCTGATTTTCTTTCTCTAACAGACCTCCTTGGTAATGGAATATTATGATATGCAACAATATCTTCCACGTCATTATCATCAGCATTTTGAACTTCATTGTCTACTATGTCTCCCACTTGTCCTTCATGGACTTCATTTGGCACATTTTGACCTGCATATTCGAAATTTGGTAGAATATCCAAATTTTCTTCATCTGCAACATTTATATTTATGGTTATATCATAAGCAAGCCAATCTTCCATTGCCCCATCATCTTCATCATAAACTTCATCTTGTATTGGCACTGTATTATCAACTAGTTCATCATAGAAAGTTACTCTAAAACACTCCATGATCCTTGTATGGCTGTTTGGACAATAAAACCTGTAACCTTTGGATTTGTCACAGTATCCGACAAAGTAGCAACTGATTGTCTTTGAGTCCAGTTTTCTATCATCAAGAATATGAACTTTAGCTCCTGATTTGCATCCCCATATATGTAAATAGTTTAGACTAGGTTTATAACCACACCAGATTTCAATAGTCTTTTGGACAACCTTGCTGGGAGTTCTATTACTGATATAGTTTGTTGTCTTTCTAGCTTCTCCCCATAAAAACTTAGGCAAACCAGATCTTAGTAACATGCTCCTAACCATATTCATTAAGATTCTATTTTTTCTTTCAGATACATTATTTTGTTAAGGATCATATGGTGTACTATACTGACCACAATGCCACATTCTTGTAGATATAATGCAAAATGACTTTTAATTTGTCCTATATTTTCCATAGAACTCTCCTCCACGATCTGATCTAACAACCTTTATAAGCTTACTTGTTTGCTTTTCCACTTTTTTTTTTGAATATCTTGAAGGTTTCTAAAGCTTATAAGAAATCAGTATTGATAGAAAAATGACCACAGGTATTAGTATTGATTAACTCAAGTAGAATTTCATTTCTTTTAGAACCATACTTCCTGAGTTTTGTCATTTTTCATTTCAAAAAATCAACACAAGTCTCAAAATCTGTAAAACTCAATGCATGTAGAATCTGTTGTTTCACCAAATCCTTTAATCTATTATTCGAAATATGGTCTAATCTTTTATGCCACAAGAATGATGAAGGTTCTGAAACAATTTTCCTTTTCTGGATACTCTTCTTGCCTACTATATATATGTCTCTAGACATATTTAGATTGCTATAGCATTTTTCGGAGAAACAAACTCACAATTCATTAGCCAATATCCATCTATGATATCAGCATCTCCAACACAGATTGAATTATAGTAGAAATTCATAACTTTATTGTCACTTGCAAATTGAAAACCAGGTTTTGCTACGAATTGGGAACCTGATACAATGTTCCTTTTTTATTTCAGGAATACAATACACATTTTCAAGTTCTAATATATAGTTATTAGGAAATACTAGTTTGACAATATCAATAGTCCTCACAGCTACATGTTGACCATTTGCAGTACACACATTTTTCTCTTCTTTAGTTGAGATTTTTATCCTTGATAATCCCTATAATGTATTGACAATATGAATATGTGAGGCAATGTAAAACCACCACGAATTGTCAAAAATTAAATCATTTGAAACAAAGTTAAAAACTGGTTTTGTCAAAAAAAATTACCTTTCTTTGCCAACTAAGCTTTAACCCCTTCACATTCTTTCTTAAAGTGTCCATTTTTCTTAAAGAAGCATTTCATATTTTTAGGTTTCTTAGCTTTGTTGTTCTCAGTCTTTGTACCAAGTTTGGAGTCTGAATTTGATGAACTACCATTCTGATTTTGGTTGTTCTTGAACTTCTTCTTGGATGATTTATCAGATGGTTTGTCAATCATGTTCACATCTGCAACTGCCTTCCCCTTTTCTTTCTTCTTTAATTCCTCCTCAACTTCAACAAAAATGAGATAAGCTCATCAACATCCCATTTTTCTTTCTGTGTCCTATAAAGTGTCTTCAACTGATCATATGCATATGGTAATGAGTTCAACAACATGTGAACCAGAAAAGGCTCTTCAATAGACATGTTCAGATCTCTTAACTTTCCAGCAATGTCAGAACCTTTCATTATGTACTCCCTTACACTCCCTTTCCATCATACTGCATTCTGATCAACTGATTCATCAAGGTGCGTGTCTCAGCCTTTTCTGACCTCTTGTATTTTTCAGCAACTGAGTTGAAAAAGATCTTTGCCAATTATGAATCAGGAACACTGTCTCTCACAGTTTGAGTTATACTCTTCTTGATGCAGATAAGATGCAGATAAGAGCCATCATGTTATGTTTGTACCATATGTCAAAAATCTCTTTCCTTTCTTTAGTAGGATTTGCTGGTAATGGCTTTGGAGGATCTTCAATTAGAACGTGGTCATAGTTCAAAATGCCCAGATTGAGTTCAATGTCACTCTTCCATTTTTGAAAATTTGAACCATGAAGTAACTCAATCTAACTTATGCTCATTGGAAATTGCATGCCTACTAATTTTGATCAGTTTTTAGTCTTTACTAAATACCAGAATATTAAGAGTCTCTATATATACATTCATCATGAATAATCTACTGAAAACTTAATACGTATGCATAACATCAATCTATCATATTCAAGATTTTGACTACCTTTGTGGTGTACTAATCTCATATCACAGTCTATAAATGATTTCTGCAATGTATAAACATAAAATGCAATTTTAAAACTAACTCTTTGGATATTTAGTTCCAAAATTTTGTTTCCTGTAGTCTTAAGTTTGTTGAATTGTCTAATCAAGTTAGACCAAAACAGATTTTCCAGTATGAGGCATACAGACTTTAACAATTCAATGATCTTGATTCTTAAAATTTTATTCTGATTATGACATATTAACTATTTTGACAGCACTTAATACTATAATTCAGTACAAAACGTATCTAGAGTAAAACTGTATGATTATAAAATAGTATGCATATCATCTTTAAGATATGAAAAGAATGGAGTGACATGATACTTAATGCGGATAAAATTAAACTGTATCCCAGAATATGATATATTGAATGAACATACACAAAAGCAAACAAATTGATTATAGATTGCTCTGATACCAATTGTTAGTCTTGATCTTAAGTTCAGTAATTTATCTCAGCAATGTTTAAACATTTGCTTATAGTGATGTGTGTATGTTTAAACTATATATATGAGAATATAGATATCGATCATGCCTTTACTAATATAAACATAATTGGGAAATCGTAGACATAGAAATATACTTTAATTATTGTTGTTCATTCTGATTTTCTCCTTGATACACCTCGATACTCTTATTGGCAAATGAGTGTCAAATTGTTAGAGTCAGCGTGTATAATGCAAGGAACAAAATCTCTTATATATAACTATGACATATCTTTATGAAAATAACTCTCATAGATTCAAATTCAAATCCTATTAAAAATAATTGTATTCTAACTTGTCATTATCCAGATCACAATCGCTATAATTTAGACAATAACAATTAGAAGCTGCAACTTAAACAAATCAACTTGTATTTCTATACGTTCTTAAGTTTCTATAACAGACTTCTAAACTTCTAAACTATGTTCTGTTAGTATTGCATAATTAGTTGTACGATTAACATACTTATCCACTTAAGCAGATCAGCAACACCTACTCAACCACATGCAAGACCACCAAGGAAGCACCAACTTCACTCACCGGACCCACCCCTTCCGAGCGCGCACGCGCCCGTGGGGGGCGTACCCGAACACACGGATCACACACCAGCAGGAACAACAAAGTCCCACATCGAAGAACACCACCAGGTCCCAATCTCAACCACCTATATATATCAGGTATTTATTACAGGTAAGATCACTCCATTGAATCTCAACACAACACGTTGGACTCAATCTCACTCGATCCACATCACACCACTCGCACGTTCGCTTGACTGTTATATCCGATACATATTCTGACTTAGGCATCAGAGCGTTGAAGGCGGGCCACCCCGTCTTGACCCCTGACCGCCTGCTTCATTGTTGTATTCTTCTAACAGTTGCTCCCGAACGCCCGAGGAAGGAGGCACCCGCAAGAAGAGCCCGCACACACGAAGAGAAGGAAGAAGAGAAGAGCCCGCCCATCCGAACAGCCCCACCGTTCGGACGCACCAAGGAGGAGAGGTCCGCACGCACGACCGAGGAAGAAAGAGGAAGCTTATTCTTGTTGCTTCTGCCCCATTACGCCCCCGCGCGTAATTCGGTAGAAACATGTTCGGTTCAGGAATTCTAACAAAGGGGACACGCAACCAGCGACTTGCATGACAACCGCAAACTGGACATGCGCAATTCAAAAATGCACAACCCTCTCGCTCCAAGCTCCAAAAGATAAGTATTCAAATATTCAAAATATTATATTTTATTCCTACTTCGGTTTAATTGGGTGAGTGCTCCATGCATGTACGTTGTTCGACTTCCATACTTCTATGTTTTGATTACTTGAGCATGCTATATAGTTAATAACTACAATTAATGATTCGGCCGCTCGCACCAAAATTCAGAAGTTTAGCTACATTAGCTTGCTGCTAGAAACATATGCCATGTGTAAGCCTGTCCAAAATATATGTGCACGTAGCAAGCCGCCTAACCACGTACGTTTGCATGCAACTGACGCACTCCCTTCTAACATATATCATAAGCTTTTACTCACTTACATGCTATGCATGCATGAACCTTATAATATCCCAGATGCTTGACGTTGATCTTTGAATGGCTCTAATCTCGCCCATATTCCGTTAACTTGCATGTTGGCGGTTCGAATAAGCGACGGTTATATGTATGGCTTGCTATTAGCTTCGTTAATCATCAGTGACAACACAAGTGCTAGTTCACGACCGCCCAAATTTCAAAATTCGGATTGGATGCCGGAATAGAGAACTCCGCCATGCCAAGTTCGTCACACATCGGCGTTCACATTTAAAAGGGCCTCAAGTGCAAGATCGAGGCGGATCAACGACAACGTCCTGGCACCATCTTTTTGATGTGAACACTCGAAGGACCGGGAGACTAATGACAACTAAGCGGGGTCAGAGTACGTATAGGCGGTGGCCAAAATTTATCGGCGAAGTCGGCTCAACTACGCCCACCTCAACTATTAGTCCAAAGATTTTGTTATTGATCTAAGGGCATCTCCAATGGAGAGTCCTAAACTCTATATATATAGCTTTGGGTGGATATATTGCTCTCCAATGGTTGAAATGAGGGATCTAAATCCTATGAAATATAGTTTGGGGTGCTATATATGAAGTCCTAAAATAGAACTTGGTTTAGAACGGGATCTAAATTTTGAGAAGAACCGAGCTGCTGACGTAGAAGAGAGGGAGAGAGCTGAGTCACGCGCCGGAAAGGGAAGCAGTTAGGCCACGCTCGCGTTGGAGGAGAGTGGGAGGGAGTACGACGCGCGACGCGCTAGACCAGGAGGGCGAGTAGCAGACAACAGCTGAGCAGTGGGACCTGCCCCACGTGAAGGATGCTTCATCCCGTTGCTGAACTTCTGCAGCCAACGGTCAAAATTTGGACGGCCCAATTTGAATTCCTCTTGAAATCAACGGCCAGATTTCAAGATGGAATAAATTCAAATTTTTTTTTAAATTTCTGATTTTAATCAATGGCAAACAATATAGCTAGGTTGAAATCGATCAAACGGTTATTATTCGATCCAACTCCCATTTTTAATATAACAGTCAGAAAAAAATGAAAAAAAATTATTATTTTTTGGGAATATTAATAAGTCCGTTGGAACAGTAAATCCTAATTTTTTCTATAAATACCAACCCAAATTTTCATTCATTTCACACAATTTCTTACATTCTCTCACACCATTCACTACAAGAAAATTGCACCTAGACCACGGACCATTTCCGTCGTCTAGGTGCAGTTTTCCGTCGTCTAAGTACTTAGACGACGGAAACTCCGTCGTCCAAGGTCCGTGCTCCAAGTGCTGTCGTCCAAGCACCTGGACGACAGAGATTTAGTGATCCGTCGTCCAAGTTCACTTGGACCTCGGACATTATCCGTGGCCCAGGTATCCACCTGGACGACGAAAACTCTAAGTCTCCGTCGTCCAGGTGAACACCTGGGCCACGGAGATTGTTAGCTTCTCCGTGGCCCAGGTGTTCACCTGGACGACGGATAAATAGTAATCCGTCGTCCAGGTGCATACATGGGCCACAGAGAAGCTAACAATCTCCGTGGCCCAGGTGTTCACCTGGACGACGGAGAACTAATTATCCGTCGTCCAGGTGAACACCTGGACGACGGAGAACGGCAGGGTTTAGGGTTTAGGGGTTAGGGGTTTAGGGTTAGGTTTAGGGTTCTGCACCTGGACGACGGAGAACATAATCTCCGTCGTCCAAGTGAATATTTAATTTTTTTTTAAAAATAAATTGAAATTAAATATTATTAATTTAATTTATTATTATTTTAATTTAAATAATGAAAAATGCTAAAATTAAATAAATAAACTAAATTTTGAATATTAATTAATAACTTAATTATTAAATAATCAAAGTAAATTAATTTGTACATACGAAAAAACCCATAAATTAAAAATTAAAATATTGTTCGGAATGCGGAAAGAAACGAGATAATATACTACTAGCTAGCTAATACACTGGAGGAGCAGATGCGCCGCCGAGTCCTCCGCCTCCAGCCGGGTCGTTGTCGTCGGGGTGTGGGTTCGGAGGAGGTTGACATACTTCTCGATTTTGTTCCATGAGGGCGATGAGTTGGGCTATTTGTGCTTGTTGTTCGTCAAGTCTTTGCCGCATTGACTCATTCTCCTCTCGTGCCAGTCGAGCCTCTTGAATGGCTGCTTCGACGGCCGCAGCCTGACTCCTTCTCCGCTGCCTCGAACCTCCCGTAGATGATGAGCCGGAGGTCGTCGACAAATCTCGTACCACCCTAGGCCCAAAGTGCCTAACCTCCTTGCCAGCTCTACGACCGTAGACCTCATCCGCGATTGCAATTTGGTTCTCTAAGGATAGAGGAGGCAGGTCTTCCGGCGGCACATCTGGGAACGCAAGCTGAGTGTTGGCCAACTCTTCATGCGCACGCTCTATCGCCCTTGCCTACAAAAGAATAATTAATTTATTATAATGAAATCATATTTAAATAATAATTACTATAATTAAAAGCACATATATATATATATATCACTTACGCCGCATTGACTCGCTTCATTATCGAGCCCTGGCGTCACGTACGCGCTTACGCTTGCATCAAGATAAGGGTGTTTGGAACCCTTATCCTTGTGCTCCTTGGCAATTTGAATGAACTGCTTGGCGCCGGTAGTATGGTGTTTCTCCTTCTTCCCCCGGTTGGCTTTGTTGACACCGGAGAATTTCTGTTACACAACATAATTAAATCATTAAAAAATGAATAACTACAATTTAAATAATTCAATTATCTTAATTGAAATAAAAAAAATAAATTAATACCTTAAATTGTTCATCGGCAAAGTGGTTACACAACCACTCCCACTCATCTTCTCTCTCCCCTTGCAGCTCTACCGGAGGAGGCACGGGACCGACATCTTTGAAGTACTTATGGAGCCTGTACTTCCAATCTTTGTAGATGGAGTTGGCGGTTTGATTGATATGCCTCAACATAGCCGGTGTCGGATCCACGTCAAATTGTTCCTATCAAAAATAAATAGAAAATTATAATCGTATATATTATGAAATTTTAGGCCGAGATTAACAATATTATATAATAACTAAATTGAACGTATTACGAACCGAAAGATCTTTGAAGACTTTCGCCTTCTCATGATCCGGCGCCTCCTTCCAAGTAGGGGCAGTGATACGAACCCGGTTACGGATGATTGACCCTATCCCATGCGCCGAGAGACTTGCTAGCTGAGCTGTGGGAGGGCCACCGGTGAATTCGTCGTACGGCAAGTCGATCTTTTTACCGGTCGCCTTGCAAATACGCTCCGCTTTGCCCCCTTTAACGAGACCCCGAGTCCTTTTCGGTTCCGGGTCAGTGGGGGCCCTCCTTTGCCTACGGCGGGCGCTGTACATGATTGATTCGGCGGTCGAGGACGCCTGAGTACTTCCCGTTGAATGGGTACCGGGCGTCGGAGATTGGAAGGGGTCGACGTCATCACCGCTCGAGATGAATGGGGGAGCGGGAATTTCCCCAGAGGGCGCTACGGACGGACCAGATGATCCGTCCGGATTGAGAGCGTCGTTGCCCTCCGGTGGTAATTCCCAACCGACTTGGTCCGCCAAGCGGCGGAGCATGGCATCTTCTGCCTCTTGTTGGGTTTTCTTCTTGCCAGATGTCGTCTTTGGCGGAGCCATTTAAACCTAAGAGTACGGGGTTAAAATACCTACTTACCATAATAATTACAACTTAAAAATTTACGCTAATTAATTAAGTACGTTTAAGATTTAAATAGAGTACACTAGCTTGGAATTTTCGGTCGTTCAATGGAAGTGCGACCCGCGCGATAAAGTGTAAATTTTCAATTAATCAGCCTTGGTTAAATCGAAAAACATGGCCAGTTAGGGATAGAGATAACGCGAGAGGCAGGACTAATTTCGACAAAAGTCTTTCTTAGTCCAAATCCAGTCACCAGTCATAACCCGTTTCTAGACACCATGTCCGACATTCGGCCAATTTTTCGAAAATTTACACTCCCTCAAGTCCTTTGCAAACTCCGCCCTCAACCTCGTGTCCATAACTTCACTTAGGTTATGGTGTGCGGTGATGAAATCCACACATCACGAGGGGTTAAGGAGATAAGCAAGGAAAAGAGGCGCCATCTATTCCAAAGAGTTCGACTTAAGTACACCAAGCCTATGTACTAAATTTAAATCGAACACGTACTACTAATTAATTTACTAAAAAATACACGTAATTACATGCAATAATTTATTTTCCATTTAGCATGCAATAATTAACCATTTAATTAATTAATAACAATAATTATTTATTTAATTAATTAATAAAAATAATTATTTATTTATTTAATTAATAACAACAAATTTACAATTATTCATTTAATTAGTATTAAATAACAATAATTATGATTTAATTAATTAATAACAACAATTAATCATTTATTAAATATTTAAAACTAATTACTAAATTAATTTCTACTAATTAATTATATTTAGAATTTAATTAATTAATAAAATGAAAATTATTTAAATAAAGGAAAAATAGAAATTTACCGAATCGGAGTTTTCGGGAATTTCGCCGGAGTTGTGTCGTTGGAGAGGAGGAATCGAACCACACCGGAGTTGTATCGTCGGAGCGTCCTCGCCGGAGGAGAATATCGCCGGAATGAGATTGAGAGAGAGAGGAGAGGAGAGATGGAGAGAATTGTAAGGGATGAGGAAAAGAAGATGAGCCGTACTCTATTTATAGAGTTTCACTTAGACGACGGAGCACTATTCTCCGTCGTCTAAGTGCACTTGGACGACGGAAACACTGTTCTCCGTCGTCCAGGTGGCGGTTTCAAAATTTTGAAACGGCACGTAATTAAGGGGCGGGACGTTTTGAACCGCCATGGAATTAGACTTAGACGACGGAGAATGAATTCTCCGTCGTCTAAGTGAAAATTCAAGCAGTCCCAAAAACGGAAGCGGTAAATTGAACCGCCATAAAAATTGGACTTGGACGACGGAGATGGTAAGTTTTCGTCGTCCAAGTGAAAATTACATGAAAAAATTAAACATAAAAAAATTTGAACCGCCATGATTTTTGAACCTGGACGACGGAGATGGTCATTCTCCGTCGTTCAGGTGAACACCTGAACGACGGAAAATGACCATCTCCGTCGTCCAGGTTCATATTACGTAAAAAAAAATTAAAAAAATAATTCGCTAGGAATTTAGCGATCTGTCATTCGAGTGAAATAGTCGTACAATATCGATGAACGCATCGTATATATGAACAGTTAAATTTGAACCGCCGATTAATTTTACGTATTGAAACATGTTAAGTATCGACTAATCTTTACGACTTTAGTGTTCATGAGTAGACGCTCATTTGCAGCAGAGTATTAACGAAATTGAATTTCGACAAAACAACCGTTGGATATGTTCGTCGTAACATAATATATAATTGTCTTTAAAGGACCATAAAATAATAAGTTCGGGAAGGGTTTGATCGGCACAGTCAACCGCAAAACCGATAATTTCACAAACCAGAAACGTGGATACAAGGCATTTCGCAACTCCGATTTTCGAACCGTCGAAGCTCACATACCAAGAATTGTTTACTCTAAAGTCTTGATGAAAAGAAAATGCATTGGAAGAAGGTCTAGAGGGTCATTGTCTTAGAAAAAATTACGATATCTGCACCTGGACGACGGATATGAGCGTTTCCGTCGTCCAGGTTTATACCTGGACGACGGATATGAAGTTATCCGTCGTCCAGGTTAGAACCTGGACGACGAAGAATGACGTTCTCCGTCGTCCAGGTGTATAGACCCTGAATTCAGAGGTTAGGGCCTTACTGTTTAGGGTTTAGGGTTTGTGAACTTGGACGACGGAGAATGACCATTCTCCGTCGTCCTAGTGTGTACCTGGACGACGGATAATGACCATTTTTCGTCGTCCAGGTGCATAGACCCCGATTTCAGGGGTTAGGGCCTTAGGGATTACGGTTTAGGTCGTCCCCGGTCATTTGTGTACGTGTCCGTTTAATTATATTCTGATTCAAAAATATAATTAAAAAATTTATCGATCGATCCGATCGAACTGCTAGATTTAGGGTCAAGGATTTAGCTAGGGTACGTTTTATATGAGATTGAGATTTGGCGCCAATATTTATTAATTTCTCCGTTGGCCAGGATATATAATTCAGATTAATTTCTTACCGTAAACCGGCATCGATCATATATATATTACAATAATTACAGTAATTAATTACCAATTAATCTCCCTCGTCGTATGACCGTACTCTTCGTCATAATCATCATCGTCCTCATCCCCGTTAGTCGACGGCTCATCCTCGTCATCGTACTCAACATCGTCCGACGAATAACCTGAGTCCTCGTCCGCGTCCTCTTACTGCTCGTCTTCTTCATCTACCTCATCGATAATCTCATCTTCAGTTAGATCTGTACAACCATCAGGCATGGATAACCGTTCACCATCTTGAACCAGGTCCATTATATCGGAGCGGACCATAGAAATATTAGGCTCTTGATAGGCAGGAATGTCTCTTTCTGGTTCAGCAGCATCTTCAGTCGTCGCCGGTGTCCCTTCAATTATCTCTGTATTCCATATTCCTCGGTGAGAGATATGGTTCACTATTTTCCACCCTTCACCGGCTTTCGGATCGTCGAGATAGAACACCTGCCGAACTAAGGTGGCGAGAGCGAAAGGCTCATCCTCATACCAGTGCGAGTTTGTATCGACTGATAATAGTCCCAGGTCTTCCTATGTACGCTTGAACCATCTGCACTTGAATAGGAAAACGTTGACATCATTCCCGTAACATAGCTGAACCACGTATACAATAGCCCCGTAATATAGATCATTGTCTTTCCCAACCGCTACCCCACTGTTTTGTGTTCTTCTTCCTTCGTCTCGGGCCAATGAATGGAACTTTACACCATTCACAAAACATCTGGGATAAATATAGTGTTTAACCGGCTTCCCTGCTAGCAAGTGCTTTGGCCATGACCACCACCCTCCGTGGTTATCAGATTTTTGCAGATCAATCATCTGCGAAAAAGGGCAAATTAATATAAGGGTTTACTTTCTACAAACATGAGCGATGTGTATTTAAATAATTAATACCGAGTCGTACGTACGTACCCATTGGAAGAAATAATCAGGAAACTTCTTCTTAACCATTTTCTCAATCCACGCCGAACTCTTGTTTTGATTTAACGCCTGAAGCCTTTCCCTGTATGACATCATGTACGACTCAACTTCATCACAGTCTCGCAACACTACCCAATGTGCCTTAATAAGTTCTTCCCGTGTTAACGATTCCTTTAATACTCCTCTAAACGATCGGACGACATTGGTGACGACAGAAAGATTGATGCGGGCACTGCGATCGGAGGCAGTGGGAGGGGGTGGATCTTTGAGGTACCTGTTGCAGTAAGTAACACACTCATGCATTAGGTATGTCTCTGCTATGGAGCCATCCGGGGCCGACCTGTTTTTGACGAATGACTTATACTGTCCAAGCTGTCTACAAAATCAAACGTACACATTACATAAGTACATATAGCTAGCTAGCTAGTATATATATAATCTCCAGTGGAACAAATTAATTAATTAGTTGTACGTACCTTTCTTGAGGATACATCCAAGTGTACTGGACCGGACCAGAAATAAGCACCTGCTCGGGCAGGTGGATCTTTAGGTGAATCATGATGTCAAAGAAAGCAGGGGGGAAAATCCTCTCTAGTTTGCAAATGATGTGCACAATTTGTTGTTGCAATTCCACCACATCTGACTTCTTTAATTCTCTGGCGCATAACCTCTGCCACCACATGCACAATGCCACTATTGGTTCTACGACGTCCCGACGCAAGTATGGTCGAATTACCACTGGAATCAGACGTTGCAGCATAACGTGATAGTCATGTGTCTTTAGACCAACAAACTTGTGTTGCACCTCGTCCACTGCTCCAATTATAGTAGCTGCATACGTAGCCGGATAACGAACGCCCTTAAACCAGTGAAATACAGAACGTCTAAGCGTCGGCTTCACTGTGTAAGGTGCATCTGGCATCTTGTTGTACACTCCTTTCCTATCCCTCCTCAACCACAAGGGACGACGTAGATTCATTGATTCCAAATCTTTGCGCGCTTTGGGAGTATCTTTAGTCTTGAACTTAATACCGAGAATTGTTCCCACCACGCTGTCGCACACATTCTTTTCTATGTGCATCGCGTCCAAGTTGTTCCTCAGCTTCAACTTTGACCAGTAAGGGAGTTCAAAGAATATACTCTTGTGATCCCAATAGCTCAGATCATGTGGAGGAATTGGATTGCATTTCTTTACATCCGCGTCATTGCTCAACACACCAAAGTCGAAATAGCTCAACCTCTCTAAAATCTCTTCGCCCGACCAACTACGGGGTTTAGGATTGTTCTCTACCGTACCGTCGAAATGAGCTTCATCCTGTCGCCACGGGTGGTCGTGAGGAAGCCATCTACGGTGACCTAAGTAACACACATTCCCCGCGTGCCAACTAGAGTTCACGTCGTCCAAACATATAGGACATCCATTATATCCTTTTGTCCTGCAGGCTGCCAACATCCCATAAGCTGGAAAATCGTTGATCGTCCACATTACGGCAGCCCTCATCGTGAACATCGTGTCAGTGAATTTGTCATAAGTTGAGACTCCATTTTCCCACAACAGTTTCAGCTCGTCGATCAAAGGTCTGAGGTAGACATCTAAGCACTTCGATGGAGATTTAGGACCTGGAATTAATACGGTAAGGAAATTAAATTCCTTGTTCATGCACATCCACGGAGGCAAGTTGTACGGCATCAGAATAACTGGCCAAGTGCTGACGGCGGAGCTATTACTTCCCCAAGGATTGAATCCGTCTGTAGATAGGCCGAGTCTAACATTTCTAACCTCTGAAGCAAAGTCTCCAAATTCTCTGTCGAAATGTTTGAAACCCTCCCCATCCGCGGCGTGTCGCAGGACATCGTCATCTATTCGCTTTTCTGCGTACCATCGCATCGCCTCTGCTGTCTGTAGAGACATGTACAGGCGCTGCAATTTGGGAATCAAGGGAAAATATCGAACAACTTTCACAGGAATTCTCTTTTTCGAACTCTTCCTATTCAACTGGAAT
Organism: Geum urbanum; assembly: GCA_946800695.1. Classification (NCBI taxonomy): domain Eukaryota; kingdom Viridiplantae; phylum Streptophyta; class Magnoliopsida; order Rosales; family Rosaceae; genus Geum; species Geum urbanum. The sequence continues at coordinate 16,252,855 of OX326997.1, read as the reverse complement.
CTGCACTGGCCACATACGGGACAATAGTCCAACTCTTTATACTCTTTGTAAAATAGCACACAATCATTCGGACATGCGTCAATTATCCTGTACTTTAGGCCGAGGCTGCTCAGGATATTTCTAACCTTATAATGAGATTTAGGAAGATTGTGATCATCAGGAAGCAACTTACATATTTGCTCCTGAATTTCGTCAAAAGCACTCACTGACATTTTGTGCTTCACTTTTATCTTCATTTGCTCCATCACATATTGCAACACATTCTCTCGACATCCAGGGAACACCGGGGTCTGCGCTTCAAGTAGTATCCGGTTGTACTTTTCCATCTCACTGGTGTCAGTGGCCAAGCTAGCTGCGGGGAATGTGTCATCATGCTCATAAGTGGTACTGTAACCTCCGTCTTAGTGTTGGTGTCCACCATGACTACATCCCGGAAACGCATCATGGACCAAATCTGCAGTTGGGTTGCAAGCTGGGGGTCCGGCACCACTGCCGCTGGATGAGGCACCATGGTTACTGTACCCTGAGCTGAAGTCTGCTGCGCTGAACTCTACTACTTCACCATGCTCGCTCCATGTAGTGTAACTCTACATCATACCATTTTCGTACAGGTGTTGCACCATAACATTAACCTCCGCATACTGACAATTAAGACATTTCTGACACGGACACCTGAAACGTTTCTTTCCCTGACCATGTTCTATCGCAAAATTCACAAATTCGCTAATTCCATCCATATACCGGACATCACATCTATTCTTCAACTTCATCCAACTCTTGTCCATACTGCTACAAAATATTATAATTAATTAATTATTACATATATATATTTGTCAATTAATTTACGCTTAATTATACGTACGTACTCGATCTACATCGATCCATCAATTACGTACGTACGTAATTTAATCGATCTGTACATATATATATATATATAGCTAACATCAGCTAACATCCTTGCATGTATATATGTACGTACGTTTTCACTAAATATATATTAATTAATTAATTAAGCAAATTTTAACTGCGTACGTATACGTACCTGCTGGCCTTCTCGATATCTGTACGTTAATTAAGCTAACTAGCTAGTCAGCGGAGATCCCTTATCGATCCTGATTCTTCTCGGCCTACCTAGCTAGCTAGCTCCCTAGCTTCTCCTTCTCCCTTCTCCTTCAATTTTTCTTCAAATGGAATGAATAGATCGAGGCCAGGAATGAATTCGATCAGCTTATATAATGCTTCACTTAGACGACGGAGGTGTCGGTACGTCGTCTAAGTGGAAGCACGTTTCATATACTCGGACGACGGCGTGTCGGTCCGTTGTCCAGGTAATCACCTGGACGACGGAGAATACCATCTCCGTCGTCCAGGTGATTACCTGGACGACGGAGAAGACTCCTAGGTCCAGGTTATCCCCTGGACGACGAAAAATACAATCTCCGTCGTCCAGGTGACCACCTGGAGGACGGAGAAGACTCCGTGGTCCAGCTGACCACCTGGACGACGGAGATGGTATTCTCCGTCGTCCAGGTCGTACTTGGACGACGGAGTCATTTCCGTCGTCCAGGTGTCACTTGGACCACGGAACAATTATGTTTCCGTGGTCTAAGTGATGTTTTCTTGTAGTGATTTCTTACATCCTCTCAAAATTTCCTTCCTCCTCTTTTCTTATAGCAAATTCAGTTTTTTTGTTCAACACCATGGGTCCAAAGAGAGCTTCACCAAAACCTAGGGCACCACAATTGGAAAATTGGAAAGAGGCGGAAGATAGAGCTTTGTGTGTGGCCGTGTTGAATATTGGTGGAGATACCGCCGTCGGCACTAATCAATCCGGAGGAACCTTGTGGGATCGTATATATGAGCATTTTGAAAGTATCAAGCTAACCAACGCACCTACTCGAACCCAAACAAGTGTCGAATCTCGATGGAAGAAGATCAATCCCGCAAGTATGAGATGGAGCCAAGCAATGCATAAAGCCATCAAAAATCATGCGAGTGGTGAAAATGATCAAAATGACGTAAATATTTTTTTTGTCACTTAAAATATAGTAATAATTCATGCATTAAATTAAATAATTACTACTATGTTTGTAGTTAAGGAATGCAAAGGGGTACTATTTCGATGATTCCCATGGAGAGCATTTCGCATATTTGCATTGTTGGGATATCTTGAAGGAGTCACCTAAATTTTCAAGTCCGCCAACAATGGATGAGGATATTAGAAATTGTGAGACTCCTACCAACTTGGATGATAACAATTCGCTCGAAGATGAAGCAACAACAAACGTGGCATCTAAAGCTAGGCACGAGCGTCCAATGGGACAAAAAGCGGCCAAAGCAGCAAAGAAGAAAGTTAATCAAGAGCTAACATCGAGTATTCATGCTCAAATGAAAAGGCTTGCCGATCAAGGTGTGCGGAGATAGTCTTTGCGGTACACAGCCCATATCGCCCTTGTGAAATGATTCAACACTTCAAGAGCAGTGGATTCGGCAATATCAAGGAACTCATCGGTCAAGTCAGCTGGTAGACCATATGCGAGCATCCTCATAGCACATGTTAACTTCTGTTCGGTGGAGAGGCTGAGTCTGCTGGTGGCATCCATCTTCTATACAAAGTACGGGTCGTGGTTAGCCACGCTACACATCATTTTATCAAAGAGAGAATGTGACATACGGAAGCGCCTTCGAAAAGTGTCGTCGTCAAACCTACATGGTTCAGTGAAGTAAAGAGATTTTAAGCGTTGATCCATCATCTCATGCTCCCTTAATATGTACTTCCGCCTTTCCGAAGAACCACCCCATTGACCTTCGGCTTCATCTTCTTCCATCATCTCCACTTGGTGGGCTGCCGCAGATATCAAGAGGGATTGATGTTGCCTTCTCGAAACATCTTCGACTTCCTCTTTCTTCAATAGTTTCCACAACCTATTCATGACAGAAAACAAAACTAAAGGTATGAAAACAATTACTAAGAAACCATAATTTCTTTGTGTGGGGGGATGAGTGGTTGTGAATTGGTGAGAGATGAAGGAGTGAATGCTCCGGTTTTATAGAAGATAAACATGATCTTCGAAGAGCTTCACCTTTACACGTGGCAGATAACGTAATCTTGTTAACTAATTAGACGTTGACACGTGTTGAACAAAATTTAGTTCGATATCTCGATAAGTTACGTGGCAGATAGCGTAATCTTGTCTGAAATCTTGTCCGATTTTTTGATACTTTACACGTGGTAGATAAAGTAATCCCGCAAACTCGGATATCTATACAATTATATTATTAAATTAATATAATTATTAATTATTATGTACAATTATATTTTACAAAGTCTAAATATATAAAATTAGAACTTTGAGATAAGACTTTAACCATTGGAGATGATTGAAGTTCTAAAAATAGGTTTAGGACTTCATATAGGACCTTAACCATTGGAGATGATTGAAGTCCTAAATGAATAGTGTTAAAATGAAGTCCTAAAAATAGGTTTAGGACTTCATATAGGACTTCACCATTGGAAATGCCCTAAGCGTCCTTAAACAAAGTCTGCTTTGCTTCACCAAAAGGAGCAACTAGTGTGCCAATAGTCGAGAACTCATCCCTTGCTACAAACGCCCCAACATCCTGGCGCCATCTTTTCGATGTGGACACTCGAAGGACTGGGGGACTAATGACAACTAAGCGGGGTCAGAGTGTAGGCGATGGCCAAAATTGATCGGCGAAGTCAACTCAACTACGCCCACGTCCAATATTTGTCCAAAGATTCTGCTATTGATCTAAGCGTCCTTAAACAAAGCCCGCTTTGCTTAACCAAGGGGAGCAACTAGTGTGCCAATAGTCGAGCACTCATCCCTTACTACAAACGCCCCAACATCCTTGCGCCATCTTTTCTATGTGGACACTCAAAGGACTGGGGGACTAATGACAACTAAGCGGGGTTAGAGCGTAGACGGTGGCCCGAATTTATCGGCGAAGTCTGCTCAACTACACCCACCTCCACTATTAGTCCAAAAATTATGTTATTGATCTAAGCGTCCTTTAAAAAGTTCATTTTGGTTAACCAAGGGGAGCAACTAGTGTGCCAATAGCCGATCACTCATCCCTTACTACAAACGTCCGCCTATAGAACTACATACAACCGCAGGAAACTCCTAAAACAAAAACAAAAAAGCAGGGTGTACTAAGGGAAGCAAGCGGGATGGTCGAGGCCACCTTATAATTCCTCATCGAGATAAGTAAGCGGAACTAAGAGTTTGGTTATTTTGGTCTATCAATAAGAGTAAACATAAAAATTAAAAAAAAACGGGCTTAGCCCTGAACATTCCGCTCATCCTAATACAATTCACTATTGTATTCCAAAGGACTTCGCCATGAGATTAGTTTTCTTCCCCTCTTCTTTTGTTAAATGTCAAATATTACCACTCACATTCAATAAATCACACATGTCTATAGTAATTACATCACATAATGTCTGCTCACTCATTTATGTGCCAATCATATATACATATATACATGAGAACTGGAGAACTAGGGGAGCTAACCATAATGTGCCTCATGTTGTACTTTTTTATGCATCATGCTCACTTGACATTTATGTATTATATTATGCACTTCATGTAGCACAACACATGACACTAGAAGAAAAATGAGCAAATGTTACATTTGAGCAAAGATTACATTTGAGATCGTAACATATAATGCAAGGGATGGCATTTTAGGATGGTCAACCATTTGTAAGTGTGGTGGCTCAAGTTTGGGACCATGTGTCCAACATTTACCGAAAAATGTGGGAATCTGATATGAAAACTCTTAATTAATGTGTTAATCTCTATTAATTATGCCAAGAGTGCTTAAGGTTAAACATTAGAAATCACTTAAACGGTCCCTGCCGATATATAACTCTACATGCAACAAGATTAATAGGTTGAGGGCATAAGAGTAAAAAAAAAAGTTAATTTCAAAACCATCCGCAAATTATAGGTAACTAAGAATCGGTTACCAACATATCACTGTGATATCACTGTGATTCTCTCTCATCGCTCATTCTCTCGCGAATCATGATCAGTATGAAAACGGATTTACATCTTGCCTCTTGCGGTCTGCAACTTCTCATTTGCGACATCTCTTTCTGCTATCAATAAAAGGTATAATACTTTCTCACTCCCTGGATCGTTTCTTGCGGTATTTTTCATTGGTGATTTTCGTGCAGTTTCCTATGAACCCTGATTTCATTTAGTTGCAAACATAGCCAGAGTTACTGGTCTCCGATTTGCCTATTCAAAAGGTCCCATTTTCAATTCCAATACATTGTCCAAAACCCTCTGTTCATTTCGTTTTTCGAAACATTGAAGCATTCCCAGTAATCTGAGCAAAACCAAGCAATCATCCTTCATCAGGTAAACCGATCAATCACTCCCTTCTGTTATTATGCCTGCTCTGTTTTCTGGGTTCTATTTGAATTTTAAACTGTTTCAGATGTTCTGTTTCATGTTTTAGTGATTCATATATAGAAAGTTATGCAGGGTATGTTGTGATCAAGCATAAAGTTTTGATATTTATGTGATGTTGGTATCTGGGTACCGATCATATTGTTGTAGTTGATACTTTAAACACAATCTTGGGTTTTATTCAGAACCGAACTTTTTGTTTAAACAAGAGAGAAACTGTACAAAAGGTGAGAGCTTTTAATTTCTGGGCTGTCGAGAAAAGGAGGAAGAAATGGTTGAATTTTTGTAATTGATATTTTAAAAATATGATTAGCTATTGCCCTATTGGGAGCAAATAATTGTATTTTACTGATTCATAGATAACTGGAGGCACACATAATAATTGTATTAATTATGCCAAGAGTGCTTAAGGTTAAATATTAGAAATCACTTAAACGGTCCCTGCCGATATATAACTCTACATGCAACAAGATTAATAGGTTGAGGGCATAAGAGTAAAAAAAAAGTTAATTTCAAAACCATCCGCAAATTATAGGCAACTAAGAATCGGTTACCAACATATCACTGTGATATCACTGTGATTCTCTCTCATCGCTCATTCTCTCGCGAATCATGATCAGTATGAAAACGGATTTACATCTTGCCTCTTGCGGTCTGCAACTTCTCATTTGAGACATCTCTTTCTGCTATCAATAAAAGGTATAATACTTTCTCACTCCCTGGATCGTTTCTTGCGGTATTTTTCATTGGTGATTTTCGTGCAGTTTCCTATGAACCCTGATTTCATTTAGTTGCAAACATAGCCAGAGTTACTGGTCTCCGATTTGCCTATTCAAAAGGTCCCATTTTCAATTCCAATACATTGTCCAAAACCCTCTGTTCATTTCGTTTTTCGAAACATTGAAGCATTCCCAGTAATCTGAGCAAAACCAAGCAATCATCCTTCATCAGGTAAACCGATCAATCACTCCCTTCTGTTATTATGCCTGCTCTGTTTTCTGGGTTCTATTTGAATTTTAAACTGTTTCAGATGTTCTGTTTCATGTTTTAGTGATTCATATATAGAAAGTTATGCAGGGTATGTTGTGATCAAGCATAAAGTTTTGATATTTATGTGATGTTGGTATCTGGGTACCGATCATATTGTTGTAGTTGATACTTTAAACACAATCTTGGGTTTTATTCAGAACCGAACTTTTTGTTTAAACAAGAGAGAAACTGTACAAAAGGTGAGAGCTTTTAATTTCTGGGCTGTCGAGAAAAGGAGGAAGAAATGGTTGAATTTTTGTAATTGATATTTTAAAAATATGATTAGCTATTACCCTATTGGGAGCAAATAATTGTATTTTACTGATTCATAGATAACTGGAGGCACACATAATAATTGTATTAATTATGCCAAGAGTGCTTAAGGTTAAATATTAGAAATCACTTAAACGGTCCCTGCCGATATATAACTCTACATGCAACAAGATTAATAGGTTGAGGGCATAAGAGTAAAAAAAAAGTTAATTTCAAAACCATCCGCAAATTATAGGCAACTAAGAATCGGTTACCAACATATCACTGTGATTCTCTCTCATCGCTCATTCTCTCGCGAATCATGATCAGTATGAAAACGGATTTACATCTTGCCTCTTGCGGTCTGCAACTTCTCATTTGAGACATCTCTTTCTGCTATCAATAAAAGGTATAATACTTTCTCACTCCCTGGATCGTTTCTTGCGGTATTTTTCATTGGTGATTTTCGTGCAGTTTCCTATGAACCCTGATTTCATTTAGTTGCAAACATAGCCAGAGTTACTGGTCTCCGATTTGCCTATTCAAAAGGTCCCATTTTCAATTCCAATACATTGTCCAAAACCCTCTGTTCATTTCGTTTTTCGAAACATTGAAGCATTCCCAGTAATCTGAGCAAAACCAAGCAATCATCCTTCATCAGGTAAACCGATCAATCACTCCCTTCTGTTATTATGCCTGCTCTGTTTTCTGGGTTCTATTTGAATTTTAAACTGTTTCAGATGTTCTGTTTCATGTTTTAGTGATTCATATATAGAAAGTTATGCAGGGTATGTTGTGATCAAGCATAAAGTTTTGATATTTATGTGATGTTGGTATCTGGGTACCGATCATATTGTTGTAGTTGATACTTTAAACACAATCTTGGGTTTTATTCAGAACCGAACTTTTTGTTTAAACAAGAGAGAAACTGTACAAAAGGTGAGAGCTTTTAATTTCTGGGCTGTCGAGAAAAGGAGGAAGAAATGGTTGAATTTTTGTAATTGATATTTTAAAAATATGATTAGCTATTGCCCTATTGGGAGCAAATAATTGTATTTTACTGATTCATAGATAACTGGAGGCACACATAATAATTGTATTAATTATGCCAAGAGTGCTTAAGGTTAAATATTAGAAATCACTTAAACGGTCCTGCCGATATATAACTCTACATGCAACAAGATTAATAGGTTGAGGGCATAAGAGTAAAAAAAAAGTTAATTTCAAAACCATCCGCAAATTATAGGCAACTAAGAATCGGTTACCAACATATCACTGTGATATCACTGTGATTCTCTCTCATCGCTCATTCTCTCGCGAATCATGATCAGTATGAAAACGGATTTACATCTTGCCTCTTGCGGTCTGCAACTTCTCATTTGCGACATCTCTTTCTGCTATCAATAAAAGGTATAATACTTTCTCACTCCCTGGATCGTTTCTTGCGGTATTTTTCATTGGTGATTTTCGTGCAGTTTCCTATGAACCCTGATTTCATTTAGTTGCAAACATAGCCAGAGTTACTGGTCTCCGATTTGCCTATTCAAAAGGTCCCATTTTCAATTCCAATACATTGTCCAAAACCCTCTATTCATTTCGTTTTTCGAAACATTGAAGCATTCCCAGTAATCTGAGCAAAACCAAGCAATCATCCTTCATCAGGTAAACCGATCAATCACTCCCTTCTGTTATTATGCCTGCTCTGTTTTCTGGGTTCTATTTGAATTTTAAACTGTTTCAGATGTTCTGTTTCATGTTTTAGTGATTCATATATAGAAAGTTATGCAGGGTATGTTGTGATCAAGCATAAAGTTTTGATATTTATGTGATGTTGGTATCTGGTACCGATCATATTGTTGTAGTTGATACTTTAAACACAATCTTGGGTTTTATTCAGAACCGAACTTTTTGTTTAAACAAGAGAGAAACTGTACAAAAGGTGAGAGCTTTTAATTTCTGGGCTGTCGAGAAAAGGAGGAAGAAATGGTTGAATTTTTGTAATTGATATTTTAAAAATATGATTAGCTATTGCCCTATTGGGAGCAAATAATTGTATTTTACTGATTCATAGATAACTGGAGGCACACATAATGCAACTCGTCATAAAATTGACAATAGAAAAAAGGTTGCTGCAGAGTAAACAACTCCCTCCAAAATAATGCTTGCTTCAAATAGGTGGTAATGAAAGATGTTGTGGTAATCTGCCTAATCACACTATCATTGGATTCATGGCTAATACAAATGGTGGTATATTCAGGAATATGAATAAAAGAATCTAAAAGAAAGAAGATCAACAGCAAGGTGTACTAAAGCTAGCGTTTCCGATTGTTATAGATTGATGATTGATATAAACTCTTTCTAAAAGTAATGTAAACAAGTTTTATAACAGGGAAATCAGTTTCAAACCACAATTTATTGAAGACGATAGCTCAGACATACCAACTTCAATATAATTGTGGAAGTTTCCATGCCACTTTAGAGCTTAATGATGTTTTTATTCATGTAGTAAGTTCCATGGCTATCACACTATTCACATTTATTCCCTGTATTTGATCCACGTGGGGTATCTTCGGTAAACAAAGAAGAACATAAAGAATAATGGAGTGTGCCTGCAATAAACAATAACTTGCAGAACATAAGGCAGTGTATATAAACATCGATAAGGTTTTGCTGTTTCTGTGGAGTATAGTGATTCAGTGAGTTCTGCTCTTGAGATGATATAACCAGATTACAGTGTGTATAGTGATAGGTGGTGTTTCCATGACAGAGATATTGCTCCGGATGGCAAAACCTTAGAGGTAACACACTCATAAGGTTACTGATAAATTTTAATATTACTGGTTGAAATGGTGAGCACAAGAAAGCATAAAATGGATAATATCTTTGTTCCAGTTCTGGTAATTATAAATAGATCAAGCTGGAAACTGTTGTTTTACATTGTATGTTTTTTTACAACAGGAATCTAATAAAAACTTGGATGAGGTTGTGGCCCTTGCTAAGAAGCTTCAGGTAATTGGTTCTACAAGTACAGAAGGAAATAATGCTATGACTTAATAGCAGATACATGTAAAAATTGGATGCAATCATAGTATTCAAGTTAGGTTGTTTTACTGTATAAGTATACATACGATCTGTGAAATTAACCGAGGCTTATATGTTGTTTATTTTATAGTGCAAGGTCAGTATAGTCAACCCAACAACCCACTGTTTTCTCAAGATTATCTCTGCTGATTTGTCAAAAAGACACAAAGTGATATGGAAATTAAAAAAAATATATTGTATAGATGAAAATAACGTGTTAATTGAGCATATTGATCGTGATTGACATCTCGCCACAGCTAGCTTCTATTCAGATCAGTAAATGAAGGCCTCATTTAAATGCTTTGTTATGTGGTAGCAGGGAACCGAAATTCGACCTCTGTGGGGGACAGCTCAACTATTTATGCATCCTCGCTACATGCATGGTGGTGCTACTAGGTGGTCTATCTTTTCAATTACTGCGTGTATTCTGTCCATGGATTTATTCTTCCAATTAATATTCTGAAAATGCTTTACAGCCCTGAACTAGGTGTATATGTGTATGCAGCTGCTCAAGTTAAAAAAGCTATTGAGGTGGGTGGCATGTAATATCAATGTGTGTGTGTGTGTGTTTTTTTTTTTTGTGTTCTCACTTCTCTGAAATGTGCATGCTGATTCCACATTCTCCAGGTCACACATTATTTAGGTGGTGAAAATTATGTGTTTTGGGGTGGTCGTGAGGGTTACCAGAGTCTCCTAAATACTGACATGGGACGAGAACTCGATCATCTGGTGTGTTTTGATTTCTCATATTTTAAAATTATTGCAGGGATATGCTGTCTTTGTTTCATCATACGGACATTTGATCTTCATTGTTTGCAATATGATTGTCCTGGTTACTGAGCATAAGTTGTTGGTACATTGACAGGCAAACTTTCTTGCAGCTGCTGTTGCTTACAAGAAGAAAATAGGGTTTAATGGTACACTTACATATTTATGTGAATACATTAACTATTGTAACTAGAATTTGTGGTCTGCTTCTGCTTTCATTTTTTTTTCATCAGCCTATGCTGTTGTATATTAAGGAGCCTGATTTTCTTTTCTTTTCTGGCTTTCTTATTCAGGAACACTGTTGATTGAACCAAAGCCTCAAGAACCTACCAAACATCAGTATGCTTCTTCCTTCATTATTAAAGATATGGAGTAATATATCAAATGATTACCTATCCATATTCTTACGTGTGGTAAAATTTAATAGGTATGACTGGGATGCTGCAACAACGGCAAATTTCCTGCGAAAACTTTTGCTATTTTTTTAAATAGATTCTATTCGTGTGTTTTTTGTTCTATTTTCATATGCAATGACGTTGCATTTATTATCACTAGCCTTCCTGCACGCGCATATGCGCGTGCGACTTTTCGGTGGCATACTTAAAAGTGTGCAATTATATCATCTTCACTTAATTGTCAAGTTCATTGCTCACGACAGATACTATCATGCATTTTCATTGGTAATTCTTTAGATCTGTGTTCGAATAATAGATATCTCAATTAGATCAATATTCGAATAATAGAGATAGGCCTGAAAGTGCACGATAGTATCTGGCGTGAGCAATAAACTTGGACAATTAAGTGAAGACGATATAATTGCACACTTTTAAATATGCCACCGAAAAGTCGCACGCGCGAACGCGACGCCTTTCGCACGCGCATATGCGCGTGCAGGAAGGCTAGTCATAATTAACGCTAAATACAACTATCAGAGGGCTAAACGAAGGAATTGAATTAAGGCCCTTGAGTTGGTTTAGTTCAGTCTTGGAGAGCCCACCGTTCTCCTCTCAGTTTCTCCCCCCCTCTCTCTCTCTCTCAGCGTCGGAGTCGTCATCGTCATCTCTAGCAGAGATGACTATGCATACTTCCTCACAATCCCAAACCCTTCGCCTCTTCAATTTTCTAACACCGATCAATCTCTTTCACCTCTCCAATTCAAGTTCCCAAAAGCCATAACCTTTGCAATCTCGAATTACCTTTGTCTCTCAGATTTGTCCCAAAATTTTGGCCTTTATTACACCATTGTGATGGAGAAACCCTAGTGCCATTTCTATGCCGGAGTCTCAATTCGAAGCTCTGAGAAAGCTCGCACTAAAATTGGTATTTTTGTTCAAAACCCTAGTTTTTATTTTGTTCTTCATTTGCGTGATTGAATTATGCTGCTTTTGAATTTTGATTTGGTAATTTGGTGTAGAGTTTATATCTTGGATTTTTAGTGTGTTGTAATATGTTAAATTTAATAGCAAATTTGGTTGGATTGGAGCTCAAATTGGTGTTCCTTGCTAATTGTATCTTGTATTAAAAAATTTGGGGATTTAACTGATTTGAGTACTTGTAGTGTGAGCCATTTTGGTCTAGTTATGGTACATCCAAAAAGCACTAGGTGCAAGCACTTGGCTATCAATTTGAAATAATGAAATATATGATTCTATTTCTGGTTAGAAATCACTTATGTATTCTATCCGTAATTCTATTTCGTTGACCCATTTCACGTGTTTTGTTCTAACACCAAGTTATTTGGAAGGTGGTATGGAAATCCTGAATCTTTTCATTATGAGCAAGATATGGTTCAGTGGAAAGAAAAATTAAGGCCATGTGTTGAAGCTTTATGCATTGATCTTCTTCAAAACCACAGCCAGGTTGACGCAGTTTGTTGTGTACAGTGAGATGGTTTTGAACTATCTTCTATGTTTCCTCGAAGTTACAGAATATGTACCTTGAATTATTGTTTTTAGCTCCTAGGTGGTTCCCATCCTTCAAGAGGCAATTAATGGCTACCTTAGTCCAGTGACTGAAATCCCTCTGGGTTTGGCTCAACTGTTATGGTGATGCTGCATATAGTTTTATGCTTCTTGTGGATAGCTGATTAGCTATGCTGCTTTCTTGTTTAACTTCATTAACTTACTTATCTCTTTTCTTTTCAGCCTTTTATTTCACTTCTCTCTTTAGGTTCATCTTTTTTACATGGATTGTGTAGCCCAACTGGTTATTAGATAGTCATATCAGTGAGGCTTTTCTTAATATGGAGAAATTTTGGGTCAAGCTTGACAGGTGAAATAAGGAATACAGATGGGTATATTTTCAATTTTCATTTGTATTCAACTTAATCAGCCATGGAATAGCCGGATAGATGCTAACAATTCTACAATAACAGTTATGAAAAGCTTCATTTTCAGCTACGTTGTGTAGTATAAGTTGCTTCATTCGCTGCTCTTGTCATTCAGTCCCTTGCAACATATCTCAGGGTGTTCACAGGCAAGTGATAAGACAAATCAATTTTACCTTTTTTCTTGTTCATTTTTTCTTATATAATATTAATTAGTTATTTGCCTCAGATTATAATGTCAATTGTTGGTTTAAATTATAGGAAAGCATTTCGTCAAGCATTGTAGAGCAGAGTGTTCTAGAAAAAAAAAATAGTCATTTGGGTTCTTGTTAAGATTTCTACAGTTGCATGGGACAGTCATCAGTCAGACAAATTGGAAGCAAATTGGTCTGATTAGAACCCTTTCTTTGTGGGATATCTAGCATATTTCTGTTAATAGATATACTGATAAGACATATCCTGTTCTCATTTGAACTGTGACTTCTCCCTTACCAGTGATCGGAGCTGCCTTTCCATTAAATTGAATATGCTCTTCAAGATACTTGTATGGATCAGTGTCTTCCTAATAGAACTCGGTACATTGAGTTCAATTATTCTCTGTTTTGTTGAGTTGAGTTGTAGGTAGCAATTATAATAGAAAATCACCATTCACTTGTTGGAGCTGCTAGTATATAGTTTTGGGAAGTCTTTGTGAATATTTGCCAAGAATATGGCTTTATGATGTAATTGGGCAGTTTTTATGTAATGAAATTGATGTAGTTCATTTGACTATGGATATGGAATGGATATTGTGCATGATCAATGGGATTTTAATATTGAATGATCAATTGGAATTGTATACAGTGGCTATATTGAATATATGTACAGTGATCAACAAGAAGAATATGCCAATATGAATATTTCATTATATAATAATATGAATCAAAAGAATTTTACAAATGTGGGGTTTGTAAATACGACATTTAAGTAAATGTGAGAAGTTGGTCATTAAGCCAAAGTGATTAGGATACCAACATTTGTAAGAAGTGTTGTGGGGTTAAACAAAGTCAATGTTTGTGTCCAACACTTTAATAAATGTTGGCAATGGTGGTTTGTTACACCTTGGAAGCTTACATACTCTATAAATGTTGGCAATGTGTTGAGAATGAGCTATGTTACATATAAATGTAGGCAATTGGTGATTTCCCAACATTTAGCTAATGTAAGGATTGTCATAATTTCTTGTAGTGTGATGATCATTACGCATCATTGCGCATTCGTGATACCTTATTGTCACTTTTCACCTACATGTGAGCCAAAAATGGGCAGCGCTACGATTTCTTCATTGCATACCTAAGTGTGCGCCACAAAGGGGTCACACTTAGATATACGGGCAAGCTCTATAAAAGTGTTACGCCGTACTATTTTGATGGGTGTAGAGATACAACACCATCATTCTTAATTAAATGGCACTCATGGCTGATCATGATGAGTGTTGTTTTCCTAAGCGAAATTTTGCGAACTTTGGAACCATACATCGCCCACAGGTAATACTCTCTGTTTGGTTTGATTGGTCCGAGCTCATACATCTGAAGCGTATCGCTCAGATTCTCAACATCGCCCACAGGTGATACTCCCTGTTTGGTTCAATTGGTCCGAGCACATACATTTGAAGTGTATGGCTCAGATTCTCGACATCACCCGCCGGTGATACTCTCTGCTAGTGCACTTAGTCCGAGCGCATACACATGCAGCGTACCGCTCAGATTCTCTTGTTTGGTTTCATCTATCCATGCGTACACATATGAGCACATAGATTATGCTGGATACATTTATCCGAAAGTTGGTATCTTGACGACCCGCCCATCTATGTAATCCATCTATATTGATCATTCTTCATTGTGGACTTGAAGGGGACTGGGGGGTACGCTCTGATACTAAACGAAAGACATCAAGTGTATACAAAGCGAGCGCATTTACTTTCAACTTCCCAATCAAAAATAACCTTGACATGGGGACTTGGGGAACTTGTTAGCATAAGCAGTTATGCTCACTTCTTTGTATACACTTGGTTCAAAAGGGAATATTGAGTACCACGTTGGAAAATGACTAAAGGACATCTTCACGGGTAAGTATAAATGTAAGCCTTAATTACTTGGTTAAGAAGGAAGATCCCTATCCGAAAAACTCTATTCTAGCTATCAATTCTTCATCTATCCACTTCTATGTTCTGATCAAGTTCCGCTCAGAATTTGACCAAAACATGATGCTTGTTACATATTAACGACTTTGAGTATGGCATTTGATACAAAATGCTGTGAAGAAAGTAGGTTTCTTATTAAAAAAATCTAATGGTGAAGACAAGGGGAATGTGTTCAACAAATTTCTTTATCAAATCGAGGAAGAAAATGAGTTCTTAAGTGCTTGGGAGTCTATACTTGACGAGTACAATGCATATAAGGATAGTTGGTTGGCTAACAAATTTGAAATAAGAAAAAAAATGGGTGCATGCATAAGTCAAGTGGACATGGTCAGCATTTGACCAAAACATGTTCTGATCAAGTTCCGCTCAGAATTTGACCAAAACATGATGCCTGATACATATCAACGACTTTGAGTATGACATTTGATACAAAATGCTATGAAGAAAGTAGGTTTCTTATTCAAAAAATCTAATGGTGAAGACAAGGGGAATGTGTTCAACAAATTTCTTTATCAGATCGAGGAAGAAAATGAGCTCTTAAGTGCTTGAGAGTCTATACTTGACGAGTACAATGCATATAAGGATAGTTGGTTTGCTACAAAATTTGAAATAAGAAAAAAAATGGGTGCATGCATAAGTCAAGTGGACATGGTCAGCAGGGATGCAAAGTACCCAACTTAATGAAACCTTTAATGCAACTTTGAAGGGCTATTTGAAATCAGACCTCCAATTACCCGACTTCTTTACTCACTTTGAAAGAATGGTTGTTGATAAGAGGTACAAGGAATTTGAAGCTGAATATGATTTGTAGTTTCAGATTGTTCATTGCAAAATAGAAATTCCGATTTTGAAGCAAGCCCGAGAAGTTTATACCAAAGCAATATATAAAGAGTTTCAAGCACAATATGAAGACTCTTTAAAATTGTCTATAATAAATTGTGTTTCCGATGGTGGAAACCATATTTTCACTGTTGTTAAGGTTGGATTTGCAAAGGAGCAGTTAGTAAAAAGAGAAGGAGAGGATGTTGTATCTTGCAACTGTAGGTACGTGGTTTGAAATGGTAGGTGTCTTGTGTAGGCATGCAATAAAAGTCATGATGAAAGGTAGAGAAACTAACCTCATAAAACTAATTCCTATCTAGTATGTCTTAGAGAGGTGGAAAAAAAATGCAAGAGTTGATAATGTAGTGAAAGACATGCATGGTCATGAAAATGTGGAGAATCCAAGACTCAAGCAAAGTTCTAGAAATAGAGTTTTGTGCTCGAAATTCATTCAAATAGCATCAAGAGCATCAGAGAGTGAGAAGACATATGAGCTAGTTATCGTGGAAGCTGAAAAACTAGCAAAGATGATTGAAGAAGTGTTGCGTTTGGAAATAAATGGTGATAAAGATGTGGAAGACCAAAGGAAAAAGATATTGGCTGATGGTGTTAATGATGTTGATGTGGAAAATGCAAAAGGATTCAAAAAAAGAAGAAGTTACTCATGGGGGAAAACGTAGATGTAAGGGACGTGTTGAACAAGAATTAAACAAAAGCAAGAAGAGGTATGCAAAGATGAGGTGTTTAATCTACTATTGACTTAGTTGTGTATTTTATTCGAATATAAGTATATGACTTTAATTTGTAATTTTGACAATGATAGGTATGTGGAATTTCAAACCATTGTACAAGAATTGACGAATCTCCTACACCTTCTTCACAACAATCCTAGGTATATATAATCTGGAATGAAATTGTTTATGAAATTCTTGTAGAATAATTTTGTATGCATAGTTATAGATGGAGATGGTTCAATTGGTGCTTCAGAGTTCTTACCCTTTCTTCTTATTTTAATTTTTTTACAGGTTTCAATTCAATCTCCTATGAGAGTTGGTAATGGTCTATATATACCAATGATGTATCACCCATACAATGTGAGTATGTGTAAAGTATCTTGTTGTTTGAGTGTTATACGTAATTGTTTGAGTTTATCAATTTTAATCATATTGATGTACATTATTACTATAAATACAGCAAATGTCGAATAAAATGTTGAACCAAATGTCTTGGATGACTTATCAAGACTCCTCTAACACAAGTGCACAAGCATTATTGTAAAGTATCATGAGATTTCTAGTTGCATTGGCCAACCCTAGAGCTTCAGATAATGACCAAGATTAGCTGATATATCATGTGATTCTTGTACATCATACTATATAGTTTAACTAAAAGAAATGTTATTCATCTAGCATAGATTGAAACAAACATTCTGAGTATTTGTGAAATTTGGTTTATTTTGAAATAAAACCTATTCAAGTTTTCTGAGCTGATTTTTCACTCTTGTTGCTTTAGGGCTTCAAAAATATTGAAGCAGATGTTCCTCTCACCAATTCTCATGGTGAGAGTTCCCTCATAATAATTAATCTTTTTTTGGGTTGTCGTTAAGAATGGACGACCTAAAATCAATGAAAGCTCAGAGGGCATTGGTTATCTTTCTATCTCCAAGATGAAGAAGTTAGCTGGGAAGATCAAGTCACCTACCTATACTAAAACATCCTCAACAATATCTAATAGGTAGCAACTAGATTTATCAGCCAATTTAATAATAACTAATGTGGGTACAATTGTTATGTCAGGTTTAATTTGTTATAAACAGAATAGGGAATCAAATTAATAGAAGCACCTACATCCAATAAAGCACTAGATAACCTGTTATCATCAACAATGCATGGAACAGTGAAATGTTATAGATCTTCCATCTTGGGGGGTAGCTTTCTTTGTAGCCCAACATACACTTTCTTGCTCAAAACTACTATCACAGCTGGCCTATACTTCCTCTTAGATGTACAAAGTTCCTTGAGAAACTTTGCATGTAGAGGAATTTGCTTGAGTGTTTCAAGTAGAGGAATGTTCACTTGAACTTTTCTGAAGATTTCCAAGATATCATTGGCCTCGTTCTCCCTCTCTTGCTTTCTCGAACTGTTACGAAAAGAAACTAGAATGTCAGTAGAAGAAAAGAGTTTAGAAGATACCTTCCCGATTTTTGTAGTGTTCTGAATGTTGGCTTCAGTTGTATTCTCAACATGTCGAGTTGGGGTTCCTGGAGTGTTCTTCGACGGGTCGACTACATTCTACTTTTTGATTATGGAACAATTTTCGACGGGTCAAAACCCTGATCTCAACGGGTCGAATGCTCGCCTCTGTGAATCCTCAAACTATTCTTAGTCGGGTCGAGAGTTTTGTTCGACCCATCGAACTGAAGCTGCTAGATTATTTCTGACGGATTGTCAAATATGATTTGCTCAAGTACCGGCTCCTCCAATGCTTGTGACCCCCTTCTTAGTCTCTGAAACTGGCTCTAAAACCTTTCAATTCCTCAATTCAATAGCATTCACATCCCGCTCATTCGTTGGGTTAGGTTCTGTCTTACTAGGAAGTGCTCCAAAGTTTTGTTGAGTCAATAGTTGTTGCACATGACTCATCTGACATTTAAGATTCTCAATGGATTTCCCATATTGCTAAGTTATGGCCTTGATTTCTTGGTGGATCAAAAATCGACCATCTCTTAGCGAGATACACTATTCTCCTCCCTATCTTTCTTTTTTCAAACATCATTTGTTGAATCAATACTTCTAAAGTTGAAGTACATGTTGATACTTGAGGTGGTGGATCTTGATATTGCTGCTCAGATTGCCTCTGCCCATAGGTTTTCTTGGTGAAAATTTGGGTGGGCTAGATGGAGGATTAAACACATTGTTACTCCTACAGCTGAGAAGTGGATGATCTCTATTATCTCCATAAGTGTTGGGCTGTCTTCCAACAAATTCACATCCGCTTCTTCTTCATCATCTACTCTAAACTTTTGGCCAATCTTCTGCTACCTATGATTTGTAGCTGAACATAACGTACGCACTATCTGAGCTGTAGCAACTATTGTCTTCTTGTTAACCTTCAAGACACTGTCAATCAAGGCTTTATCATTCTCCTTAGAGCTCAACTTTTTTTCTATTGCTCCATCTATTGCAACTGTATTCACAGATCTTCTACTTGCTCCCATTGTTTTATCTCTAGACTGAAATTGCCTTGAATTCTTAGCTTAGTTCTTCACAACTTCTTTGGCTTCAATTCCAGTCATGTTCCACTAATTTCTCCCACACGTAGAATCAAGTTTTGATCTGTTTAAAGAATCAAGTCCTTCATAAAAGAACTCTATCTGAGTGTTGAGATCAAAGTTATAATAAGGACATTGTCGAAGTAGACACTTGAATTGACTACAGACTTCATGTAATTCATCTCCATCTTTCTGCCTGAATATACTATTCTACTTCTTCAAATTCTTGGTGCGAGATGCTGAGTAAATTTTTTCATGAATGCAGCACCCATTTTTTCTCATGTATCAATCGACTGAGGAGGCAATGAGTTGAACCATGCATTTTCATGTTCTTTTAGAGAGGAAAAAAAAAGGATGAGCTTGACTACATCTTTATCCATAATAGTTGACTTTTGAATCCTACACAATGCTGCAAACTCATTGACATGGTCCTGGGGGTCTTCAAAAGGAGTGCCTTTGTAGTGTGATAGATAAGAGATGGGGGAATAGCTTAAGCCCAAATTTTCTGGTAGTCTAACTGGTGAGGCTGTAACACCTTTACCAGGAACAATGGACTCTTTAAGTTTCTAGTTGTTGGATATTGGTGGTGGTGGTAGTGGTGATGGTGGTGACGTTGGAATACATTGTTCTTCATGTTCCTGAACCTCTAACTCTTACTCAGAATGGTGTTCAGGCTCAGACTTTTCACCACCACTGTTACTTGCGTTCACTTATTGTCTATGTTGTCTCCAATTTGTCTTGATGATCTCTCAATCTCTGGATTAAGTAACAGTGGTTCAGAGCTTGTAGAGTGATGAGTACACATACACAAATCTTCTACACACAGTAAAGAATGTAAGACTCAAAAGAAAAAGAAAACTATGATAGACAGAAAACCACCTATCAAAGATAGCTCTACTTTGTACCTAAAGATGTCAATGTCATATAATGGAAGTAGGGGTCATTCCTACAAAGGATTGATGAGATCTAAATGATTAAATACTAATTAAACGCAAATGTCAGAAAAGTTAACAGATTCGACCACTAGACACTAATGCAATTACGAACTATACCTATACTATTTTAAATGCCACGAAATTGGTAAACATGCAAGTAGACTCAATGGAGGACGACCACGTAAAAATGCAGAGGGGTTTCGAGTTGTAACTATTGCCGAACTTAATCGACGAACTAAAACTAAATGCTGAAAAGTAAAAGTGAATGAATGATGGAAAAGAAAAAGTAGGAACTTCTCTCCACCCTAGACAACATATGATTACCCCTACCCAATCTAAATAATCATGGATGAATGTTCCAGTCATCATACGTATTACACTCTCTTACTTGGCATGAAAGAGGCAGTGGTCATCTGCTATAACTTGATCTCCAATTAACCGACTTATACATATGGTGGTGTAAGCCTATAAACTAAAGTCATTAAGTTCTAAGAATGTTTGAGGAACAACAAAGCTTCAAGGGTTGATTTGATGGTCACACTTACATCACTAACGAACTACTTCACAAAGGAGCCTATTTTATCTCTATTGAACATGTGATAATATGTTGGTTATGCACACACTCAAGACACTAGATAACTAGATCATGCATCTAAGTAGTGACCAAAGAAACATAAACATAGAAATCATCAATAGAAAAACAATGAAGTAAAACTCATCCAAATACTTATTAAAATCACAAGGGGTTCATAATCGTAAGCATGTCTAGAGTTTCGATCAACGCCTAACTAAGTAACTATCCCCTTATAGACAAGGAAGCTAAACTACAAAAGTTCATAAGAAAAGAAAGCAATAAAATATAGAGAAGAAGAGAATCTGACGTCTGGCCTCGACGGGTTGAAGTCATCGTCTGAAACTCCTTCTTGCGGCTTCCTTGATCTCCCCTCAAATTCTTCTTCTTTCCAAAGATGATTAACCTTTCCAAAATCTCTAAAAAGAGTATATATAGAGGTTTGATTGGGCATCTCCTTGTTCACTTAGGTTTTGGGCTCTCTTCTTTGACAAGTCAAGGTTCTTTAATCCTTTTAGCTCTTGACTTCTTTTCCATAATCCAGATCAGTAATTAATTGGATTTTAAAACACAAATTCATCCTTGGGTTTCTTGGTGTGATTTGGGTCTCCAAACACAACTTCCACATCAAAGTCAGATGTCCGAGCAGACTGACATTTGTGGACTAAATTGACCATAACTTACTATAGACACATGATAATCATGTTCTGGAAGAAGCTATGGAAACTAGACATCCGATGATTTCCACGCATATAATGACTATTTTCTGGTTCATCATGACCTGCTCTTAGTTCTTTGTCAAAATTGACTGACCTAGATAGACAAATTTCGCAAACTAAACTTTATACTTCTTTTCTCCCTTATTAACTCAAAATACCTATAAAATAATAAAGTAAACTAATGTTGCTGAATAAATAATAAAATATTAAGTATATGAGCATCAATAAATAGTATAGAGGTACATATTTATGCACCGATCAAACTAAACAACACAAAACTAAAAATAAAAGATACAACTAAGACTTATAATTAAACAATCCCCGGTGACATGACATAAAAATTTGATAGGTGAAAAATCACCCTCAAAGATAATTCTATTCTTGAGAAATTATGTCAATGTAGTTAATGGTAAATAGGAGTAATTATCCGCAGATGATTGATGAAACTAAGACTCATGAACACAAGAAACACTAAAAGACGTGAAAATCAGAAACCTGGCAGCTTCGACCAATGGACACAAACTAATTTACGAAAAGTACTTACACTAAACCAAAAGTCACGAAAATTTAACACAATATACTAAAATCAGTGGGGGATAACCATACAAAAATTTAGGGTATTCGGAGTTGAACTTCTTTCCGAAATAATTCGGCCAAGCTACAGCTAATGCAGAAAAATATAAATTTCATAAAATTAAACTGTTGAAGAAATCAAATAGAGATGAATGTTAGAAACTTCTCTCCACCGTAAATATGCTTGATCTACCCTAAATCCAACTTCAACAATCACGAATGAATGTTCCCCATGCATGAGCTATGATTAAGTCACATACATATTATACTCTCTTACTTGGCATGTTATCCGGATTGATTACCTGGCTTAACGTGATTTTAAACTAGGAGACATGGTACTATGATGGGCCCAAATCTACCTAACCTAAGTCATTAAGATTCTTTGAGTATTAGAGAAACAACAAGATTTCAAGAACTACTATGATGTGTGCTCTTATATTACCAAGGAATTACTTCACACAAGAGCTTGTTTTATCTCTATAGAATATGCAATGATATGATGGTCATGTACACATCCAAGACAATAGATCATATCACATGCATCTAAGTTGGTCACTAAAGAGACATATAATAGAAATCATCAATGATTAAACAGTGAAGTAAAACTCATTCAAAAGTTGTCAAAATCACAGGGGTTCAAAATAGAAGCATATCTAGGACTTCGATCAGCCTCTATCTAGGAAATTTTAGCTACTCATAGTTGAAAGAATACATTAGCAAAACATGATGGATAAGGAAGAATATAAACCAAAAACCCTAAAATTCTCGACTGAGTAATTTCGATGGGTCGAGAGCCAGGTCTCGACAAGTCGAATGATGACAGCTAGGACTTCTTTGGCATCGACGTTCTTCTCTTCTAAGACTTTTCTCTCTGAAAATCAACAACCCTTGCTTCATCAACAAATTAGACTTATATAGATATGATCTTGGCCTCTCCCCATCAACTTAAGGTTGAGTCATCGCCACATGGAATTTCCACATCATTAATCCTCGTTCAATTAGAATTCTCTTTTTATTGCTCATTTTTGTATTTTCCCCCAAAGAACCTAAATAAACAATGTTCAAATCCTGAATACCGGGTATTCAAGATATGAGCAAATGTTAGTAAATAGTATCTGCGATATGTATGTCGGATGTTAAGCGGGATCGGAAGTGGGAGGAGGTCGCTTGATGATTGATGTTGGGCGATGTCGGTGTGTGATCGTGCTCGGTATTCCTCGGCGATCTCGCCTTGCTGCTAAGATCAGCAACGGTCAAGGAGAGACGGGGTAACCCGCCTTCAACCCTCTGATGCCTAAGTCAGAATCGATATAGAAGTTTGAACAGAATAACGGTGTAGTAAGTTCAGAGCACGTACCATTTAATGTTCAGTTGACCGGTATATATTGGTGGTTGGAGGTTGGAGGTTGGGCTGTCTTCTTGCTTTCGATGTGGGACTTGGTGTGTATGTTCTTCTGCTGGGTGTTGTCTAATCGGTATCGGTAGTGGCGCGTGTGCGTTATCCTGATCGAATATCGGGCGGGTTTGGTCATCGAAGTTGGAGCCTTCCTGGCGGTGGTCCTTGTCGTGGTGGTGGTGAGACATATTATAACATATAATTGAAGTCGCCTAAGCACGTATGTAGGTGATTTAGCCGGGTATATGTACAAGTCCCCCAACTTGCTCAGCCAAGGGGATCAACCTTGGTTGGCGAGTTGAAAAAGAAGTGATACCGGCGAGATCACCAGGACGTGCTTCGGCGGCGATGTGTACCTTTGTTTAGGAGCCGGGTATCATGCCATACAGTCCCCCAACTTGGCGACCTAGGTTGTGCACCTTGGTTGAGGGTGCTCCTGTACCTGTACGTGTCATTCTGATCGGCTTGGGGCGAGATCTGTGAGTAGCTAGTTCACCGTTCTGCCATAGTACTTCGTAAAAAATGGTGTTTATGTATCTTTTGTTGTTTGAGCGCTCTTCCGTTTGTATCGACCAGGGGGGTCGCTGTTTGTGGGCGCTATGGTAGGGGGAGCTCGTTTGAATTGGTAACCCTTAAGTCCCCGAGTCCGTTCCTCCTAGTGGCCAGTAATGACGAGTGATGCAGCGTGATGAGGAGTGACGGTTTATCTGCTTGTGGGTGCTATGGTAGGGGGAGCTCGTTTGAATTGGTAACCCTTAAGTCCCCGAGTCCGTTCCTCCTAGTGGCCAGTAATGACGAGTGATGCAGCGTGATGAAGAGTGATGAAGAGTAACTAGATCGTTTTTAGTGAAGCCGAGTGACTAGACCGTTATCAGTGATGCCGAGTGACTAGCGATATTGGTGATAAAGAGTGATGAGCGATATTGGTGATGAAGAGTGATGAGCGATATTGGTGATGAAGAGTGATGGGCGATATCGGCCCGTTTTTTGGTTATGCGCGCTCTGTCATCGATATGGGCCTTTCTTGGTTGGTGTGGTTGGTGTATCTACTTTGCCTATCATTAAATGTTGTCTGTTGTCATGCTGCCATGTGTCCGAATAGGGCGTCTTGGGGTTCCCAAACGTCCCATCGTAGCCATAAAGCGTGATGATTGCTTTTCGAAGGTCGCGCCCTCCTCGAAACGGTGCGTACTTGTTCGCTGTTTTGTACGTTTTTCTTTTCTGCTTTTCTTGCTCTTGAAATACTTCGCGTTTTTCTGCCGTCGGATTCTCTTATTCTCCTCCTGTCTCCGTCGTGTTTGTTGCTGCGCCACCGTAGGTTTTCCAGTCTTCCTCACCTTCCGGTAAGGACTTGCTGCTTAGTATCTTTTGTGGTTTTTTGTTGCTTCGCGTTTTGGTTTTCTTTTGGGTTTTGGGTTGTCTGTGTTGCTTGGTGTTCTTGGTTAATCCCTGCTTTGTTGTAGGACTCTACTGTTTTTCTCCTCGTTTTTGTGTTTCTTCTTCTTCTTCTCGCGTTTTTTTTTTTTTTTTTGCCGGGGTGGTATGTCGCCTAGGAAACTAGTTGCGGGCTAGCGAACCGTTTAGGTTTTGACATTGTCCGTGGCTGTTTCGTAGGTGCCATGTCTTCTTCTCGCCACGACGCCGATACCGGCTCTGGTTCTCGCCGTTATGGGCTCGACGGGCCTCTCCTGTGGACCCTTAGTGATGGTCAGGAGGTTGATGAGCCTGCAAAGGCGTTATCCATGGGGGAGTTGGACAAGGTAAGGTCCGAGTTTCAGATCGGTCCCGGTGTTACTCTGAAGTCCTCGGCTCCTGGTGAGCAGTTCTCTAGGCCGCCTAGGGGTTTTATCGCTGTTGATCACGCTTAGCTTCGATATGGTCTTCGCCTGCCTCTCCATCCCTTCCACGAGTATATCTTTGGTGAGCTGGGGTGTGCCGTGGGACAGGTGTCGCCGCTGATGCTTCAGGTACTGAGCGCGATGTTCTCGTTATGGAAGCTGGCGGGCCTGGATTACCCTACTCGCAATGAGGTGTTGTTCTATTTCGATGTGGCGTATTCAACGAAGAAGGGTTGTGGTGGGACGCTCTCGCTCCGTCAGCGACGGAAGAGTTCGCTGGGTTTCACCGATTTCACGAGTTCGTGTCCTGACTGGCGGAGTGAGCATTTCTTTGCTAGTGGGTGGTCGTCATTCTCCCACAGCCGTGTGCCTGCCCGGTTTCGATCTCGAGGTGACGTTTCTATACCGACGTGATTCCCGTCGTGTGTCGCTTGTGTGTTTGTCTTACTTGTTTTTACTTTTGTAGTTACACGTCAGTACTCTTTGACCGCTATGGAAAAGCGGCGGTGTCATAGGATCGAGAGCGGTTTCAGTGAGAAGTTTAAGAGTGTGTATTTGCTTGCTGATTACCGGATTATGGAGATGACCGGTCTCGCCAAGGCGCCCAATATGCCGTCTTTGCTTGCTTGTTTGCCTGCTTGTGTTGCTTTTTTTTTTTTTGCCTTCTGTTGTATCTCGGTGTCTTATCTTTTCGCCTTTGTTTTGCAGTTGGGTACAAAAATCAAAAGCGGGACCAGAAAATGTCGAGTTCCTACGGTGATATCGACGAGATTCTCGCCCAGTTGGCGGAGGAGGCCGCCAACGCCAAGGTGATCGACCTGGATGTGCGTTCTGGGAGGAATGTTACTCTCTCGGAGCAGACGGACCTGCCTCCTCCCCCGGAGTCCCAGACCGATACGGTGGGGAGTCGTGTTCCTGTTCGAGTTGTGACCGGTCAACCTGAGAGTCCTCCTCGCTCTCCTGTTCGTCTGAAGAGGAGGTCTGGAGATGAGGGCGCTCCGCTTAAGCGTTTGAAGCGGATGGGCGAGATCCCTGAAGCTCCCATCCCCGTTCACGATGACGAGGAAACCTTCCGTGTTACCGTTGCAGTCCCCGGTTCTCGAGATGATGCTGCCGAAACAGGCGATGCTGCTGAAATAGGTGATGCCGATAATCTTTGGTACTTTGATAAGGAGGACACTTGTCTTCAGGTTGATGATTCTGATATTGGTCCTTATTGTCTGTTAGGCGATGTTCCCCGTGGCGATCCCAACGTCGCCGTTGACGGGCGCGTCGTTATTGCCCGGCCAAGCAACTGGGAAGGACCACCGCCGTACTCAGCCGAGATACTCGCTCTCCTACCTCCAGACGTGGCTACGGTGGCTAATGTCGAGAGTGGGGCCGAGCAGTGTCTGCGGTCCTTTGCCGCCTCTCTCCAGTTGATGTGTCATCAACGCCATACTTTGGTGGCGTCGTCCGAGGAGCTGGCTCGTGTCAATGGCCTCCTGTCGGTAAGGGATGAGCAACTCGTGAAAGCGAGCGAGGAGTGGCAGTCCTTGCAGCAGAAGTACGAGGTTTTGGAGGGCGAGAAGAAGCTCGCTGATGAGTGCCTGGATGCTTCCTTTATCCGGGGTCGTCAGCTTGAGCTGGAAGTTAAGGAGGAGCGTCAGCGGGCTGAAGATCTGAAGGCTCGTCTGGCCATTGCTGAGGGCCAAGTCACTGCCTTACGCGGCCAGGTAAAGGAGTTGGAGGATCGGCGTGAGCAGGAGCTGATCGATGCGGTGGAAGATTTCAAGGCCAGCCCCGAGTTTGATGGCGCTGTTAAGAAGGCTTTTACTGACGGCCTGCAGCAGACCCAAAAACGCTTCTTCGATAACGGTTGGGTGAACGAGAAGTATGACGTTGACCTGAAGCGTATTACCGAGGAGCGCCGTCTGAAGCGTGAGTCCAATGTTAAAGCCCTGCTGAAGATTAAGGAGGAGAAGGCCGATGAAGAAGAACGGCAGCGATCGAATGTTTCTAAAGGTATGACTCCTGATGGTTTTCATCCTTTAACGCCTAGCGCGTCTCCGTCGACTCCCCTAACTCGTCACATTCGTGATGTTGAAATTTTTTCTCAGGCACGGAGTGAGAGGCTGGCCGGCTTGTATCTGGAGCGGTTTCTTGAAGACGGTGCTGCAGACCTGTTGTGAAGCTCGGGCATCTTTTACCTTGTAGTTTTATCGTTTTCCCTTTGCTTAGTGTAGGCGTGTTTGAACTTTGTATCCCTGCCGTGATGGCTTTTGAATGAAATGAAATTTTTTCCAAGTGTTGTCCGGTATTGCCAACGATGAAAGGTCTGAAAAAAATTCGTTTGTCTGTTTGTGGATTCTGAGTGTTTGGGGTAACCGGTATCTTTGATAACGCCCGAGAGTGATATAGTGTTTGGTGTTTTTATCAAAAAATAGCCAATTATCCTGGCAACTCGTAGGTAAATGAGACGAGTGTTTTATAGTGGTTCACCAATTTGGCTACTCCACTTGTGCCTCGCTGGGCTTTTACTATGCTTTCTTTGCTTTACAAGTATTGGGGTCTGGGAACGCGATATATTCAAACGACAAAGGTCTGAAGAATTTTTGTTTCATTGGTGGCGGTGCCGGATGACCGAGCGAAATGAGTCCCTGGTGTGATGGTGCTGATCGATTGGATGCCCCGACCGTGTTGTTACGTGGAATTTGTCCTACTGGTGGCAATATCGGAGGTGTTCTGTATTCCACGTGCGTGGTATCCTTAGGCCGTTCTTGTCTTGGAGGATGAACGTGGTTGGTGTGACGCTCTCGGTGATTTTAAAAGGGCCCTCCCATGTCGGTGCTAGGCCTTTGGGTTTGGGGATGACCTCTCTCCAGACCATATCACCCACGTGGAGCTTTCGTGCCTTTACCTGTCTGTTGTAATGTCGGGCGACTAGTTGCTTGTTTGCCGAGAGTGCGATAACGGTATCATCCTACCTTTCTTCTCGGAGTATGTTGGCCATGTTTAAGCCGTGCTCGTTGGTGTCCTGGTCGTATCCCTCGAGTCTTGGGCTTCGGTGTGTGATTTCTAATGGTAAGATGGCCTCGGCGCCGTATATCAGTGAGAACGGTGAGTCCCCAGTTGCCTCCGTTGGCGTTGTTCGTATCGCCCAGAGAACCTCGTAAAGGCTTTCTGCCCATTTGTGGTTGTAGTCCTCCATTCTTCTTTTCAGGCCGTTCTTTATTTTTTTATTTGCCGCTTCTACTTGTCCGTTTGTCTGAGGGTAGTATACCGATACGAATACCAGGCGAGTTCCTAAGTTGCCGGTGAACCTCTTCATCTCGTCGTTGTTGAATTTTTTCCCGTTGTCGGTGACTATCGTTAGTGGGGCTCCGTACCGGCAATATATGTCCTTCCAGAGGAAATTGATGACCTTTTTCGTGGTGATGAAGACGAGCGGCCTGGCTTCGATGTATTTCGTATGGTAGTCTATGCAGACGATGATGTACTTGAATTGGCCGGAAGATGCCTTTAGTGGCCCGATTAGGTCGAGTCCCCATTGTGCGAATGGTATAGGGCTGACGATGATGGACATTGGCGCTGCCGGGGCGTGTATCCGGTGTGCGTGCTGGGCGCAGGCCTGGCACTGATCGATGATATTTCTTGCGTCCTGTCGCATCCCTCTGTAGTAGAACCCATATCGGAGTAGTTTGTGTATGATGTTATTTGGTCCGCCGTGGTTGCCGTACTCGCAGTCGTGGAGGTTTTTCAACATGCTCCTGCCTTCCGTTTGCATGACACACTTAAGCATTGGGAATCCCCTTTTGTTCATGTACAGTTGGCCGTTCTGTATGCTGTAGTATGCCGCTCTTTGGGCGAGTTGTCTTGCCTCTGCTCGATCGGTTGGCGTTGTTCCATCTGTGAGGTATTTGGTTAAGCCTGCTCGCCAGTCTTCCTCTGGTGTTGTTGGTGGAGCCGTTGTGGTTATTGTGAATATTTCCTGAAAGCTTTTGGATATGCTTGGTCGTTCTAGTGTTTCCACCATTGTGTGTCCCCTTGCCGCGGTTGCTGGGGCGGTTGCTAGTCTTGCCAGGGCGTCAGCCCTCTTGTTCTGCTCTCTTGGGATGTGCGTTATGTTGTAGAAGGAGAATTTGCCCAGTAGCGCCTTTACGTATCCTAGGTATGCCGACATCTGTGTCCCTCGTGCCTCGAATTCCCCGGTTACGTGATTGACCGTTAGTTGGGAGTCGTTGAATATATTAACGTCCCTGGCCCCCGTGTCCAGGGCGAGTTATAGACCGGCAATTAGGGCTTCGTATTCGGCCTCGTTGTTGGATGCCGGGAATGTGAATCGTAGGGCGTACTCGGCGTAGGTTTTGCCGGGACCGGTTAGGATTGCCCCCACTCCTGCTGCTATGGCCGTTCTGGATCCGTCAACATATAAGTTCCAGTACGACGGTGTTGTTACCTGGGTTGTGGGCGATGTGCTGGGCGCTGGTTGTTGTTGGTCGGTAATTGTCGGTGTCAGTTCTGCTATGAAATCCGCTATTGCCTGCCCCTTTATTGCTCTTCGTGGTTTGTATTCGATGTCGAACTCGCTGAGTTCTATCGCCCATTTGGTTAATCTTCCGGAGTGGTTGGGGCTAGCCAGTACTTGGCGTAGTGGTTGGTCCGTTAGGACGTGTATAGTGTGGGATTGGAAGTACGGTCGCAGGCGTCTCGCCGCTGTTATTAGCGCTAGGGCCAGTTGCTCGAGTGCCGGGTATTTTGCCTCTGCATTTTCCAATCCTTTTCCGGTGAAGAATACTGGTAACTCGGTGTCGGTATCCCGTCTAACTAGTGCTGAGCTTACGGCGGTGAGCGAGGTGGCGAGGTAGATGTATAAGACCTCGCCCGGAACTGGTGCGTAGAGGAAAGGGATGTGGGCGAGATATTGCTTGATGGCGGTTAGTGCCGATTCGCACTCGTCGATCCATTCTACTGCCTTCTTTTTGGTGAGTCTGATTGCTTTGAAGAACGGCCCGCATTTGTCTGTATATCGTGCTATGAATCGGGCCAGTGATGCTAGCTTTCCCGTTAGCGCTTGAAGCTCCTTTTTTGTTATTGGGCGAGTTGTGTCGAGGACGGCCTGTACTTTTCCCGGGTTAGCCTCGATCCCGCGTTGGCTCACCATGTATCCCAGGAATTTCGTTGTTGTTACCCCGAAGATACATTTTGCCAGGTTGAGCCTCATGCCGCTGCTGATGAGCGTGTCTAGCACTGCCTTGAGGTTTCTTACGTGGTCCTCCCGACGTCGGCTTTTGACAATTAGGTCGTCCACGTAGACTGCGACGGTGTCGTTGTCCAGTGGCGCGAGCAGCTCCGTCATGAATCTTTGGTACGTTGCTCCGGCGTTTTTCATTCCGAAAGGCATGACGTTGTAGCAGTATAGCCCTCGGTCGGTGATGAAACATGTTGCTTCGCTGTCAGCCGGGTTCATTTTGATTTGGTTGTACCCGGAGTAGCAGTCCATTGTTGACAAGAGTTCGTGGCCGCTGGTGGCATCTGCGAGTTGGTGGATCTGTGGTAATGGGAAGGAATCTTTTGGACATGCCTTGTTGACGTCGGTGTAGTCTACACACATTCTCCATTTGTGGTTGCTTTTTTTGACCATGACGACGTTTGAGACCCATTCCGGGTAGTGGATCTTTCTGATGAACCCTATGTCGAGTAGCCTGGTTACCTCCTCTCGCATGGCGCTGTATTGTTCTTCGTTGTACGCTCGCCGCTTTTGTTTCTTTGGGATGGCGTCGGGTGAGATTTTTAGTTTGTGTGAGACGATGTCCGTTGCTATTCCTGGCATGTCGGCGTATGACCATGCGAATACGGTACCGTATTCCCTGAGTATGTTGACAAGGGCGGTCTCGATTGTTGGGTCCAGGTTGGTCCCGATTTTGATGGTTCGCTCGGGGTGTTCGTCCGAGATGGAGATTGGTTTTGTGGCTGTCTCGGCTGATGGGCGAGTCGTTAGCGATCCCGTCCGTGGATCTTGGGGAGCCTCGTGAAGTCTATTTCCTTTTAGTGCGCATACCTCTCTTACCGGGTAGCTGGCGTGTTCGGGGGATCCTGGTAGAGTGGGCGTCGTTCCTCTGACGGTGCATACTCCCCCGGTCGTTGGAAATTTCATTGTTAGCATCCGTTGTGATACGATGGCGTTTATTCTGTTTAGGGTGTTGCACCCGATGATGGCGTTGTAGAATGATGGGGCGTCGACAACTAGGAATTCGATGTGTGTCTCGGCGCTGCAGCCCTCTTGTCCCAGCGCGATTCTGAGGTAGTCGTTTCCCAGTGGTTGTATTTGGTCGCCGCTGAAGCTTACTAGTGGGTGGTGGTCCCTTTTCAGTTTAGATGGAAGTCGCTCGAGTGCCTCGTATGCCGGCCGGAATATGACGTTAAATGATGAACTTGTGTCCACGAGGCATCGCCCGACGCTGCATAGGTCGATCACGGCGTCCACTAGGAAGGGGTAGTCTTCAGATACCGGCGGTCTCTCCTGTTCTTCTGATTCGTGGAATGTTATGGATCTCCATCCGGTCTTGGCGGCCTTTGCCGGTCCTTGTCGTAGGTTGCATATCGCCCGTTCGTTTCTTCGCTCCGTTTTAGACTTGTCGCCCGTGATTGCGTTGATTCTTCTGACGCTATTGATGTTCATTGCTGGGCACTCCGGTTGAGCGTTGTGTCCCGTCCTGAATGTTGATAGGTTTCCTTTCTCCAGTTGTGCTTGTACTGCCTTTTTTACTTCGTGACATCTTTCTGTGTCGTGGGATTCGTTTTGGTGGAAGTCGCACCATCTCCCCGTGTTCCTGTAATCTGTTGCTCGGAATGACTTTTTGGGTAGTGTGAATAGTTCTGGGTGGGCCGTGAGGATATTGGCGTACTTGGCGTTTAGTACGCTGAACACCGGTTGTGGTAGCGGGGTGGTGTAGTTTGTTTTCTCTTCTCGTTGTCTTTTCCCGGTGCTGGCGTAACCTTTGCCGTTGTTGGCGTAATTGTGCCTTCCGGTGTTGTGTCGTTGTCCGCCTTGTCGCCATCGCTGTTGGTCCTGGTCCTGTGATCTTCCCTTATTTCTGGGTAGGGTTACCCGTGATCGATCGTGGGCGGGGAGCGCTTCCTGTATGTTTGTGGTGAATGTGTTTACCTGTTGCGTTGCCGTGGGATTGGAGCCAAAAGTTTGCAGTTCTAGTTGGGCGTGAGATGTCACGCGGTCTAGTAGGTCGGCGTATGTGGTAGCTGGATTCTCGTTGAGCTTCCAGGTCAGCGATCCTGGTTGTAGGGCGTTTCTGAGTACGCAGAAGGCCGAGTCGCTGGATATGCCGTGGCAGTTGGCGATGGCGGTGTTCCAGCGAGAAATGAATGCAGATAGTCCCTCCGCGGGTTCCTGCTTTATAGCCTGCAATTGGTTGTAAGTTAGTGAGCAACTCGCCGATGTTATGTATCTCTTTAGAAAAGCTTTAATGAGTTCTGGGAAAGATTTTATGGATTTTGGCGGGATGATAAAGAGCCAGCTGAGCGCGTCGCCCGTTAGGCTTTCCATGAATAAGTAACAGCTTGTGGCGTCGTCGTAGCCTCTGCCGGTTGTTGCTGATGTGAAAACGTCGATGTGGAGGGATGGGTCTGTTTTTCCCCTGTATCGCTCTAGTTTGATTTTTGCCAACGGATGTCGCCCTCAGCGCATAATGTCGCTCGAGAACGGTTCCTTGCGCACTGCTGGGAGTGTACGGTCAAGGTAACTGGGCTCCGGTTGTGATAACCGTCATATCACCATTTCGAGGTCGGCCACTCGTGCCGCCATTTGCCCGCCGAGCGGGTTGCTCGCATTCGTTCTAGTGTTGGCGTGTGGGGGTGGTGATACTGGTGAGCGGGCGAAGTTATTTGGTTCTGGCCCGTCAATGCCTTGCAGTCCGTTGTCTCCCTGGGGCGATTCCGGCTCTCGGTGGTGGGATTGGGGTGGGGAGGTTGCCTCTGATAATGGATCTGGGTTGGGTTCTGCACGTTCCGTGGTTCTCATTCCCGTGGATGCCGCTTTGTATCGCTAGTGTTCGAAGTCTCTGGCCTTTTCGAGCTCCGCGCATCTTTCCATGGCCAATTCGTATCGGCGTTGCATGTCGGCGATGTGGTCATGCGTAATGCTTACGTGGCGCTTACCTGGCCGCCGTAGTGTTTGATTGTCGTGTTCGTTATCGTAGTGCGTTTCCCGTTGTCCGGTACCGGGTGATATTCCCAGTGTCAGGCTTGTGTCCATGTCCGTCGCTTGCTGAGAGTTTCGTGGTTTGAGAAAGAAAAAAATTTCTTGTGTGCGATTCCCACAGACGGCGCCAATGTTCAAATCCTGAATACCGGGTATTCAAGATATGAGCAAATGTTAGTAAATAGTATCTGCGATATGTATGTCGGATGTTGAGCGGGATCGGAAGTGGGAGGAGGTCGCTTGATGATTGATGTTGGGCTATGTCGGTGTGTGATCGTGCTCGGTATTCCTCGGCGATCTCGCCTTGCTGCTAAGATCAGCAACGGTCAAGGAGAGACGGGGTAACCCGCCTTCAACCCTCCGATGCCTAAGTCAGAATCGATATAGAAGTTTGAACAGAATAACGGTGTAGTAAGTTCAGAGCGCCTACCATTTAATGTTCAGTTGACCGGTATATATTGGTGGTTGGAGGTTGGGCTGTCTTCTTGCTTTCGATGTGGGACTTGGTGTGTATGTTCTTCTGCTGGGTGTTGTCTAATCGGTATCGGTAGTGGAGCGTGTGCGTTATCCTGATCGAATATCGGGCGGGTTTGGTCATCGAAGTTGGAGCCTTCCTGGCGGTCGTCCCTGTCGTGGTGGTGGTGAGACATATTATAACATATAATTGAAGTCGCCTAAGCACGTATGTAGGTGATTTAGCCGGGTATATGTACAAACAAAAAATATAATTAATTACTAAAAACTAAACAAATAGGCCAAGTATTGTTGGAATAATTAAGCTGAAGAAATTAAAGTTTCATATCTATGCAACTATCAACGACCTTGTTTAGGTCGGTCTCCGAGGTTCATATCAGAGAGGCTCTTGGGGACCACGTGGATAGAGGGGCGACGACGACATGATGGTGTGAGGCGACACGAGGACTACCAACGGGGTGATCGATTTGGGATGGTGACAAACCAATAGAGGTAAGGCTTCTTTCCCTTTCACGGTCAACCTAGTCAACAATGGCCTAGGATAATTCTTAGGCCTTTGTGGCTGGGGACTTAGTTTGATATGGGTCCTTGGGATTTATTACACTATGTTGACTTGTAGTTTAGGGCCTATTCTAATGATGGGCATCTTTATTGGTGTTTCTAGGCTACTTTTATTGGATGGTTTAGAAGGTGGATCGGGCCAATCCCAGGACACTTTTGCTTTTGAATTTGGGAACTGAGCATCATCCAAGAGAGGGTTTTGTGTAACCCCATGAGAAAGATCCGGTCTCACGGAAATTTGTGTAGGCTGATGAGCGATACCTCACGCCGTAATTTTTAAGTGCATAACTACATAGGATGTGGGGCCCCGATTTTTTTAGTTCTTTCTTTACGTCTAGCCCGTCTAGTTATTTATTGGTAGTCTGTACTAAGCATGTAATAGTATATGTTACTTTAGGGAGCTATTTCTAACTAGCTGATAATCGGTG
The DNA here is from genome assembly GCA_946800695.1 of Geum urbanum. NCBI lineage: Eukaryota > Viridiplantae > Streptophyta > Magnoliopsida > Rosales > Rosaceae > Geum > Geum urbanum. The sequence continues at coordinate 16,217,988 of OX326997.1, read as the reverse complement.
TTCTCTCTATAACTTATCAACTGTAATAAATTTTTATCGCTTCACCTGGAAAAAATGTGTAGTACAATCTCAATATTTTGGACTTCAATAAATAATACATGAAAATAAATAGACTGTATACTCTCTAGGGATGGCAAAATAACATGAACCCACGGGTATCTACCCGAACCAAACCTGATCAAACTCAATTATTATGGAAAATAACGGGGATCGAGTATTTACCAAACCTGACCAAATGTTGGCGGGTACGGGTCAGGTACGAATATGCATATATCGAACCCGAACCCAAACCCGACCCGCCTATTTTTTAAAGAAAATTCGTTATATTTTATAATTTATATTTAATTTTTAATATATTTTATAGAGAATAATATATTTATAATCCTATTTTAAAAAAGTATTATTTATTTATTTATATCTATTTTTGGTTCAAGTAAACGGGTCGAGTTTGGGTATTAAATATTTGATGGGTTCGGGTCGGGTGAATTTGAACTAAAAAATTCAAGTTCGGGTCAGGTTCGGTCAGACGGGTTAGTTTTGGGTCCCCAAAATGCGGCCTCGACCCGATCCATTGCCATCTCTATATTGCTCTCATAATTACTTGTGTGACCACGAAATTTTCTATATCAACTCATATCTCTCGATCTTTTTCATTTGTGCAGTTTATAGAAGTTACTGGTGCAAAAGACATCTAATTTTTCTCTAAAATCGATAATTATACACTTATACTTCAGAAGAGTCATTTAGAGATACTCTTAGAAAATAGAAATGAGTTAACTGAATAAAAACGAGGAGCTTGGTGTGAGATATCCAATTCAAAAATCTCCACTCATACGGGTGTGGTATAGAAATGGGACAAAAATATAGAGGAAGTTATGAATAACTATTACGAATTTACGATAGTACCATTCATACTTTTTTTTGTTAGTCTCATTTTTTCTTTTAGCATAGGTATATTGGTCACTTTAAATTAACATGGGACTAATGACACAAAGATGGCTTCACTTTATATTAGTAGAGATAGAGATCCCTTTGAAATATTCGATCATATGAAGTGCGCAAGAGAAATAAGCCCCAACCCCCTCTAAAGGTCCATCAATTATGAATGAAACGGCGTGTCTAAGCCATCATATATATATGATAAAAAATAAAAATAAATTTTTTTGTGATACCTGAATTTTATCGACCTTATCACTTTCATACCTAAACTTTATAAAGTATTAATTGCATACCTAGACTTTCAAGACCTTATCAACGTGATACCTCGAACATATTTTCCTTCAATCTGCGTTTGAATTACTGATGTGACAAACAAAAAATTTGAATACGAAGTTAAAATACCAATTTACCCTTATATTACATTTTATTTTATTTCTCACTTTATTTTTAACTCAGAATTTGGTTGGGTCGAATCCGATCCAGACATAACTTTTTTTTTTTAAATTTCTGAATGAAAAATAAATGTAAATTTCTGAATGAAAAATAAATGTTGAGTCCTGGGGTATTGATACCCGACCCGGAAACCCGACGAGCTCTGATCTCTCTCCTCCTTGCATAGCCGCCATTACTCGACCCGGTTTTGTAGATCGACATCGATCAAACCCCACAATGTCGTGGAACAACAGTAGCAGTGGAAACCCGACGCCACTGTTTCACCTCTGCCTCGACCTCGTGGCAACCCACCGCCGTCGCCGCCTCATCCTCACCATCTCAGGCGACGAGCGCCTTGCGCCAAAAATTTGTAAAATTTTACACCTATCCTCACCATCTCCGCCCGAATTGTTTCTTTGGGGTCACAACTCTCAGTCTTTCTCAGTTTTTAGTGAGAAGAGATCAATTTAAGTGAAGACTTTAGCCCACCAGACTGACCAGAGTAATGACATAAGCTCATGGCAGCCAGCCTACCAGAGTAAGGCTTTAGCCCACCAGGGATCAGTTCAGTTTCGAAATCGTCGGTGATTTGCTTGTTGCAGCTGATGGCAGCCTCTGTAGTATCCGTAGGAGTTTTGTCCCTGATCATAAGCTGAGGTGTGTTAGTTGGTTGGTGTTGTTAGCTATGACATATTGACATAGGTTCAGTTTGTGATTTGGTATAATGTGATACTATGACTTTGTAGATATTCAGGTTATCGTGCATGGAGGGGAGTACTTGATTTTACAGAAAATGAGGATTCCGAAACCATAGTGGGGATCCGAAAGGCTTACCCTGAACTAGGGAAATACTTGTACTTCAGCTTAGGGTCTGGAACTCACACTGGGATATATGAGCTTTTAAACAATAGGCTGAATTGGATTTGGTATGTTCACCAACCGGAGCCTGATCTCAAGAGCAACTCCATGACCACCAAGGCAAGCAACGACATGATCCAGGCGATGCACGAAGGAGCAGAGAAGATGTGGCTTCCCGAGTTTGTGAGACTCATCCAATAAACCAGCCACCCTTTCATCAATGCCATATATGATTGTGAACCCTTGCATCAAATCTATTGGGACAATGTCGTACTTGTTGGAGATGCAGCTCACCCCACAACTCCTCATGCTTTAAGAAGCACAAACATGGTGTTGGATGCTGCACTGTTAGGCCAGTGCCTGAAGAAGTGAGGTGCAGAGAATCTCCGATCAGCTCTTGAAGAATATCAGTCAATTAGGCTTCCAGTCGTGTCGAAACAACTTCTTCATGCAAGGAGAACGGGGCAGATTAAACAAGGTCTAGCTCTTCCTGATCGCAAGCCTTTTGACCCCAAGACTGCTAATCCAGAGGAGTGCCAAGAGCTACAACAGAAACTCGTGCCCTTTTTCTCCAATGTTCCGTCCATACTCATTTGGTGGCATGATTCAATGTAGAAAGACCGACAATCCAGTTCCGTTGTGGAGAGTTTCAACCGAAGAATGGCATTCTAGTCTTCCTGTTCATTTGTATTGAAATGATTTGATGCAGCCATTAAGACATGATCCCTGAATACACATTGTACTCTTTTATCTGTTTAACCATGTGCTGAAGTGTGTGCATGACTACTTTAGAGAAGAAGAAAAATCATAGGTTCATCTGGTGTGACACTTCAGCAAAAAAAAATGAACATTCAATTAGAACTGTATTATAGACTACTGAACAATCCGATTGGAATTGAAAAGGGGTCCTCCAAAAAAATCATGTTATTCATTCAAACACTAAATAATATTGTCTGCCACCAAGAATGAGGTTCTACTCATTCTTATATAAGATAGAACCAACTCTCCAACAATTCATTCCCATCAGATAAATATAGCCTAAGATTCATTCCACAGCAGTTTTAACATTCCTGGCTAATGATGTAACCAGCAAATTACAGAATTCATGTGGCTGCATAACCCTCTTTTACTGTCTTGTCGAGTGCATCAAATCGTGTTTACTTTGTAGGCCATGTTGCTTGAGCTAACATTATGATTCCAACAATTACTCCAAATAATCCCAGTGCACTGCCGAAGATCTCAATCATACGGATCTTCACAAAAAGCATGGAATGTTGGGCATCTGACAATGCACAGCTGCTTCCAATAATCCCCACACATAACCTGTCACCAAAAGATATGTCAATAAACCAGTGATCCCATAAGATCCAGTGAAATTGAAACTTAAATCCCATAAAAGATGTAACAGGGTGAAGGTACTAACCCGCAGACAAGGTTTTCAAAACCCACAATGATCCCAGAGGCAAAAATTGCATATTTAGCTCTTAAAGATTCAGGGGCATATATCTTTGAAGCAGGAAGCAGGAACACTTTCTAACTTCGTTTGTAGAATGATAGCAACAATAACACCGTATATAGCAAGAGCTTCACAAAAGATCACACTGCAACAATAGATGCATCATTTCTAAGTTATTTCCCAAATGCAGCATTTTAAGGTCATAACTTCCTTTCTAGACACACATATATGAATCTCTGAGCATCCATGTCCAATCACTGAAGATGTAGTGCAAAATTGAGATGCAAATACAGTTTGGCAACAGATGCATAATCAGAGTTCGAACCAAAACAAGTATACTTTGTATAAAGTCCGTAAATGAGTCTGATATCTACAACTACGCCTAGAGTTTATCGATTATCACAGGTTCCTTCTCAGGCTCCAGTGTTAACTACGATAAGTCCATCACTAATCTTTCTAGAGGGACAGTAGCAATACAGGATTCCTTAAATGACTGCTTCGTCGAGAACAAATGTACAACATAACTACAAGGCCTCCACATAAGTGCAGATATATTTATGCATAAAAGAATACAAGACGATAGAATCCGAGTTTGGAATTCTCGGTAAACAGCACCATTCTCTCTATACCAATAGGCTTATCATATTGCTCAACAAACAATAGCTTCTCATATGAGCATCAATACAATCGTAATATGAATGCAACTGATCATGAGCTCGGTATAGGATTGCGACTCAAACACTACATATCAATTACAACATAAACTAAATCACCTGATGAGATTCTTGGAAGTTATGCGAGGAGCTTTGATGGCTGCACCGATCAAGCTGCTACTGGTGATGTAAATCCCCCTAACAAATCCACACAAAAATCCAGTGAACAACAATTTAATCAAAGAAAGTAAAATTTAATGGCGAATTACAACAAAGCAGAGAGAAAGACGAACCAGGCGACGCCGAGGACGGAATCGCCGATAGCAATGGCGATGCCGAGGGCGGAGAAAGTGTAGGGAGAGATCTGGAGGAGAGCGCGAGCCCAAGAGCTTGAGTAACCCACAGCTATGGCTGCCCCTGACATCGTCGGAAACCCTAGAATAGAATAGGCGATGGGTCCGATTTGGAGGGAGAGGTTTCCGTGATCTGACACCGACGAGATCTTGTGGGGCGAGGACAAATTTTTTTTTTTTATAAAAAAAGTCATTAATAAATTATATTTAAAATTACTTATTTATTATTCAAATTTAAAAATTCCGTCGTCGGTAATGTAGATGGAAATTAACGAAAAACATGCTAACCAGGTTATGAAAATTCAAATATGCAATTAATATTTCTTGAAAATTTAGATATAAAAGTTACGAAACCGATAAAGTTCAAACATTATATATCCCCGTATTAAGTAATAGAGAAGTGACTGCTTTGGACTGCGTAAACGAATGGCTGTCCTCTTCCGCCACATTTTCCAGTCTCCACCGCCTTCTCTTCCTTCTCCACCTAAACCACTACACTCTTCAAAGCCTTTCTTCTTCTCCTCCTGCTCCGCATTAGCATCGTTCTCCATGGACCCTCATAGCACAAACCAAGGGCCGACCAAGTTTATGGAGTTCCCCTATGTCTCAACCCCGCACAGGAAGTTGATGGTTGATCTTGTATCCACCGTCGAGACCCGCCTAGCCTCCCACCTCCTTCCCTCAACTCTCCCTCGCGACGTTAAGTACTATCAGAACGACACTGGCACTAACCATGCGTCCCTCCACATCAGATCGGGCCTCCCCTCCTCCTCTGTAAGTTTCGCAATCGCTCTGCTCAGCAGTATGTGTAAATTTACTTGGCTAGAGCTATCCGTGCCTCAGTTGTATTAGGATCATGCACACTGTGAATTTCCGTTTCTTTTTAATGATATGCAAATTCACAACAATATAGATTGCATCATTTGCATATGTGCTACATGTGGTTAGATCAAAGTGCTTTTTACTCCAAATAACTTATATAAGCAAATTAGCCAACGTACATGTCACTTGAAACATATTTGACAAGAGAACATTAATCTATAGTCTCTCTAATCTAAATCAGAGGGTCTAATAATCGCAGGAGCGAGACTAGTGCATAGCCGTTTAGGTGGAGGATTACGTATGTTATCATGTAACAATGTCAAGATTAATATACTGGAAATTAAGGATCGTTCATTCAATCATTTCAATGTATTGTAGTTGCTCTATAAGTACAATATTACATATGGTTTCTAAGAAAGTGAAAGACTGATTATGTGTCTTTTGGTTTCAATGTTTCAGATTGATTTCATACTAGGGAGTTGGCTGCACTGTCAGCTGCCAACAGGCGGAGCATTGAACATTACAAGTTTCTCATCCTATCTCAACGCATCAACAGATGCACCGAATTTCTTACTCGAGCTCATTCAAAGCAGTCCGACATCATTAGTCCTCATTCTCGACTTGCCTCCCCGGAAGGACCTAGTTCTCCACCCTGACTACCTCCAAACGTTTTATGAGGATACCAAGTTGGACAGCCAAAGGCAAAAGCTTGAGAAACTAGCTGAGGTGAAGCCTTACTTCTCCTCATCGCTTTACATCCGTAGCGTTGTGTCTCCTACTGCCATTTTGGTTCGTGTAGAAGCAGTAGAAGGGGGACAAAGCCTGGAGAAGATCATAGAGAACCATGTTGGTCCAGTTGCAAAGGAAGTGTTGGGTGTCTGGTTGGATCAATGTGCTTGTGGGAAGAGAGAAGTGGGGGAAAATGAAAAAGGTGAACTGAAGAAGAGGGATGACTTGGTCAAGAGAAAGACTATTGAGATTGATTTGGGATCGAATTTTCCTAGATTGTTTGGTCCTGATGCTGCAGACCGAGTGTTGGGAGCCATTCGGGAAGCTTATAGGGTATGATGTACGTACTAGTTAATTTTGTTCTAGTGTAAAATAAGATATACTGGCTAGTCGCATGATTCAACTTTAAAACAATGATTCAGTACTCAGTAGGATTTGGAATCTCTGGTTCTTTGTATCTTTGATACATGTTTTCGAACAAAATGAAGAATGAACATGTATACCTTAGCTTTTATTTAGTGTAAAGACTAAAACCACTAAGAGAGTTAGCATATCAGTTCGAAGGAAAACAACTTTTACAGATGGCTTTGACAGACCTATACAGTATCATCAACAACGTAAAAAGAAATTGTAGAAAGAGGAAGTTATTTCATCAAAAAGTATATACACCTTGTCAATTTGGAGTTTTTGGGGTTTGGCTCCAAGTTTTCAGCTGTGAAGTTTGTTCATGTCTATGTCATAGAGCTCGAAACCTTCACATTCATATTGTACCAAGTTTAGTGGAGACCTCCTATACTTGATATATATGAGGATCGAAGGATAATGGAGCGGATCAGTACCAGTAGTGCGCTCTAGATTGGTGGTGGGTAACTTGCAATTGGGGACTGGAATACAGTTTAGCTGCCCCTGTGAGATTTATTTTCAAAATATGAAATGTTGTATCAGTTGAGAGAATACAATGGTTAAACAAACCATTATGTTTGATGGAATTAAACTAACATAACTTACTGGAAAAGTTGAAGGGTGCAACTCTTGGTGACTTGACTTGCTGGAAGACACCAACGGGAAGTATGCAACCTTTGATGGAAGAGGCTGATTCAATTGAAAAGGTAGCACGACTCCTATATATAGGAGAGATTCATGCCATATTTCAATCATCCAAAAATCTTCCAGAATACAATTCTCTTCTTCCCTCTCAAGTCTAGCAATTTTCTTCCCATTATTTTACTTTTTTTTTCCGAGAAAAATTACTTTTCGGTAAGGAAGGTGATTCATTACGTAATACGACTGATGTCGTAATCAAAAGCATCCAAAACAAACTCCGGGGCAATTCCAAACCATTCCATGTGAATGTTTGGATCATAAGCATGACTAGCTAATAAGTGTGCTATTCTATTACATTGGCGAGGTGCAAAACGTAAAGAGAAAAATGGTTGCTGCTGTAGTGTCTCTTTGACGTCTTCGACAATGCCTCCCAATAGAGATTGGTCCGATTCAGAGTTGGTACACCAAGCCATTGCAACTTGACAATCAGATTCGATGATTGCCTGTGAAACTCCAAGACTGTCTAGAAATTCGAAGCCATCCCTAATAGCATTGAGTTCAGCATGAGAGGCTGAACTCACCGATGGATGAGGATAAGCAAATCCAGCAATAAAAGTCCCCTTTTCATCACGCAAAACACCTCCACTTCCTCCTTTATTAAGATTTATTAGGATTGAAAGAAGCATCAACGTTGAGCTTTAAAATACCTGGACTAGGAGCCTGCCAAGCAACACGTTGTAAACTGGAAGGCTTGGGAAACAGTTTTTGGTTTTCGTTAGCTTTCCGAAATTCCTCCAAACGCGCCATTAAGGCTGCTGCAATCTGTTGTGCCTCCTTGAACTGTTATTCCAAAGGTTATCATTCGTGTTAAGCCACAGTCCTCAAAGAATCATTAGCAATTGTTCAAACCTAGCTTTAGATAGAGTTGGCACCTGCTCCAACAACCATTCTTTGAATTTGAAAGCTGGAGACATAACGACTTTGAGATCAAAAGGGCTGCTACATATAATCTGTTTCGCAGTAGGGCATGAACAAAAAAGATGATTAATGGGCTGCTCCACAAAGAACACATCTCAAGTCACCATCATATTTTTCTGGAATATTTTATCACTAACTCCTTGGTTTCTCACTTCAATAAACTAAGCCTTAGGAAAGATACAATTCTCTAATATTTTCAATTTCGTGCTTCCAAAACGCTTCCAAAACTCTATTTTCAATATCTTGTTGTTTAAATGATGACAACCGGTTACTACCAAGAACTCGTTTCGATCAAAGATATCAAAGACACTAGCTTAAACGCAGAAGCAAAACAAAAAAAAGACAACTCTCTCCGAGTCAAGAGAAACGACAGATTTTCAAGAAGAGAAGAGAGCTCTACAGGGTGTACAGGTTTCGACAGGAACAACTTCTTTCAGCGAAAGTAGTCATCTTCCACATTGACAAGCAACCTTCCTAACAGGGGAACGTTGATGAAAAGCTGGGGGGTGCATACTCCCAACAGATACCCGTGTATTACGTTTCTAAATATCTTCTCGAACTAGAGACTCGTTATCCCAAGCTGGAGTGGCTAATATTGGTACTCGTTATGTCATCGCGCAAGCTCGGGCCATACTTTGGTTTCCCCTCCTATTCCAAGATTTCAAGATAATTGTCATGACCGAGTACCTATTAAGAATGATTATGCTTACTCCTGATTCCTCCAGTGGGGTAACCAAGTGGGTTGTTGAACTCAAACAACAAGATATTGAATACATACCCCGCACGGTTATGAATGCACAAGCGTTGGTAGGCTCCTTGGCCGAGATCACAACGCCAGAGCCGGAGAAAAGAGAGATAGTTGAGGGAGCTGCTGAGCAGGGGGTCAATCACTAGACCCTGTATACTGATGGATCCTCAAAAGACAAGGGTGCAGGTACGGGTATGGTGTTGAAAGCTTTAGCTGGAACCCTCATTGATGGACGAGATAACAGACTACATAAAGACTGGAACCTTACCTGAGGGGCGAGCTGAGGCCAGAAGGGTTGTTCGCTAAGCAACACAAGACATGCTCCTCAATCAACGATACACTCAGACGAACTACACTCAATCTCAGGCTCATAAGAATTCGCCCAGTGGGGGTAGGAAAAGCGTAGTCATACTAGACATTTGCACGAAATCCACAGAGTCGCAATCAACCTTGAGGGTCTGGTCCAATTCACAAGTACGATTGAGTTATGCAAAGAAAGTTATGAATGTGGTTCTACAACATGACAACATGTTATAGTCTGCGGAGAGTCATAAAGTTACATGTTGGATCATATGATTTGTCCAATGGTAATCCAACACTCAGCAAGGTGCGCTTGCGGATAAACAACCATCTTTATACAACATGAATGAAAACTTGAGAATAACAAAGCCAACACAAAGAAGCACTAGAAAGTCGGAGATCGATTCCTAAGTTCATGGTGTGAGGGTAGAAAGTTGCGCAACCAACGACCGATATCTTAATCAAACCATGCATGGATAATCTCTAAACCTCAAGAGACCATCCAACGCCTGGGGGTTTAGAAAACATATCCAAGTATTGGAGGAAGTTGGGAATAAATACAAAGAAGAGGAGAAAAATAGAGGTTCAAATGTTCAAATGGGGAAATCTGCCTACGCAGATCAACCAAGTTCAACAGAGAACTGGGAACAGCTCAAAATGAACCAGGTTACGATCTTTATATGCATAGAAATCCCTACATGTTTAGTTTCCAGAACATCGTCTGGACAGCAATTATCATGTTTTACGAGTAAGTTATGATCGACTTAGTATGGAGAGGTCAGTCTGCTCGAGAATCTGACTTTTCGCCTCACCTTGAAGAGGAGCTTGAGAGCGATCTTTGGGGAGCAGCGTGATAAGGAGTGATGACAAAAGTCAGAAAAGGAGGATAGAAGATGGAGGGCTTCCCTCGCTAGCAATTAAGATCAACGAACTCGAGGAGGCCAACCAAGATCTCTATCTCGACAACACTTCACCATATCAAAGACGAGCCACATTTGAAGAGAATTCTCCCACTCTCGAACCGACCCAAGAACAACTGAAGGGACTTCTGTTCTTACCACAAAGTGAACAATCATAAAGTGATACTTTACTGAGCTAGTTGACTAGAGGTATTGCTAGGAGTATTTTACCGATAAGTACATGTGAAAGCTCACAGATTCAGTGAGGCCTTAAGGTGATGCCAAGGGTCACCAGAGTGATTGGACCTTGCCACCACCAGCTAAAGGCCAAGAAAAGAAGTGCTTAGTGCTATATTGTATCATTGAAGCTCCAAATTAAATACCTTGGGGGAATGACTTTTCTAAGTAGTAGTTGGATAATACTAGAAGTTAAGGAATTGGGGGTACCCTCCAAGTAAGAATGCTTGAGGTACGATTAAATGGAAGAATTTAGAGACCTGGGGGAATTCTCAAGCTCTCAATGGCATGGAAAGAAGGCTTGAGGCATGTTGATGCTCGAGGGAAAATTATGAAGACTAAGGAAGAAGGCGTTGATCACCAAATAAGCAAGATATTTCCTATCCTTCGTCAACGAATGATTATGCAAGATTGAACACCATTCAACTGGTGATAGAATCTTTAAGGGCTGAAGAATCCTATGATCTACGACTAGAGGGCTCAAGGATAACAAGCCAAAAAGAAGACCTAAGTGGAGGGCTCCAGGTGGGCCTCAAGGAACGTCAGTTATGTGTAACAGACAACAAAATAAGGCCAGAAATAAGGAGTATAACGGAATCTGCTTGACCTACATGCTCGAAGCATTTTAGAATTCATCAAGAAGCTGCTAAATTAAAGAGAAGTCCACGGGGGTGCACACCCAAAATCCCGAAAGCTTGGGGGATCATGCACACTCAGAATCTAGAGGACGGTGGAACACTTCACTCTTGAAAGTTTGCTGGACGATTATTGGAACAATGATTGAAAGTGCGGGGGGTCGTGCACGAAGAGAATTCAACTTAAGGGCATTAAGTATTCTCCAAGACTCGAATAGTCTAGCAGAATACTAGGGACAAGGAATATGTGACAACCCGAACCAAAATCTACATATTAATCAGCACGAAATTGAATTATCGCAGATTAGTCGCGTAATTGGGTTTGTTAATGACTATTTCACCAAGAGAGAATTTCTGTTGACTTCCTTCACGAGAATTGTAGAGTATTTAATTTCGAGATCGTGGGAATTTTCGGAGAATTTTTCGGATAAGCGAGCAATGTTTTATCGAGTTTTGAAGTCGGGTGGTGAATATATATAAAAGTGTTATATTTATTGTTGATTTAATCGTGACCGTCCGATCTTGATCAGATTGAATTATAGCCGTTGATTTGGGGTTGGTATGTATACGGTATGTATATGGTATAAATACGAGACAAATTGGGAAAGTTTCCATTTTGGGAAGATACCCGTTGATCTGCGTTGACCCACGGGTCAAGCCGACCCGTTTCTCCTTGAATCTTCACACTGGCAGTGTGCCTTATTCCCGCCACCTTTGGCCGTGAATTCTTGATGAAAGATGTTGGGTTTGGGCTCCTCTTCAAGTTGATAGGTGGATCACCCTCGTTGGTGGCCGGAGGAGGAAGAACCGACGCGATGAAGATAGGGATTTCCGGCCGAAATTGGCGGAGTTGGTGGCGGCGATACCAGCGGCATTGGAGGTCTACCTAATGAGGGTTTTGAAGCCTATGGAATGGTGAGTTAAACCCAAGTGATTTTGGCCCTTGCCGTGGCCGGTGGTGGCCGATCGGAGGAAATAGATTCCGACAAGGTTTTCGAACTTCACAGTGAGTTTTGGACGTTTTCCGGTTAAAATTGGGCTTAGCTTTGAACTACAAAGTTTTTGGAAATATTGAGATCTTCAAAATGATATATAGGTCAAAAATTTCTGGGCGGATGGGATTCCGGCGGCCGCTGGCGGCGATAGCGGCCATACACGCCGCCGTGTGTGGCGGATCTCCGACAAGGTGGAATTTTTGACAAGTTTTATGTCGTTTCGCTTGTTTTCGCGTGCTGAACGCAATGGTGAGGTTTTTATTTGGATTTGAGTTTGTTAAATATGGGCGAGTATTTAATTAGACAATTATCAGTTTAATTCACGACAATATTAAAAGACGCTTTGATTATCCGTTTATTTGCGAGTCGTTTGGTATTCGAGATTGGTTTGCGACTCTTAAAAGTGAGGGATTACAGGGAATTGAATTCAGAATTTGATTGAGTCAGTAATTAAACAGGAAATTACGTTATTCGAGTATACGGGATTTTCGATGTTATTACTTAACAGATTGCAATCTTAGCTATGCAGTATGAACTCCGATGATCAGATATTAATTTTAATCATGGTTTCAGGATCATGAGTTAGCGGGTGTATCAGATGAATAATTGTGCCGATCGACAGGGTTTCAGCTTTACGTTTATCCCAGCAACCTGTGAGTGGACATTGTATTTTCACCGTTGACCTACGAGTCTTGATTTATACATTTTATGATTATGCATTTGTGATTATGCATTTTATGATTATGCACGTACGAGTATGCATTTACGATTATACATTTTATGATTATATGTCGTACGAGTATGCATGTGCATGGAAACAAATATGATTTATTTTACACATAGTACAGTCACAGTGATACTAATGGCATCGATGCATTGGCATGCTCGGCTAATCCCCGAGATGCTCCGGGGGGGGGGGGGGGACAGATATCATAACCTGAGGTCTTTCTGACTATATAATCACGTTTGGGTCTGGGATCCCGTGATTTAGATTGTACTGTTGCAGATGTGTATGAGAGGGACCCTGCGGTTTTAAACTCGCATCATGTTTATTTTCAGACTTGTATTATTTTTATGCACATTATATATTGTGAAAGGCATATTATTTTACAGTTTTAGCTAAAAAGTAAAATATTATTTTTGTCCACTCACTCTAACAATTTTTATGATTTTATATGTCTTTTTCCTGGGCTTTTCAGTTTTCTTTGCCCAGATTACAGTGTATATCATGAGGGTGCTGGATGTTGTCGAGGGCGTCGAGTACACTAGTCAGTTCCTTCAGCAGTAGGTTCCAGTTCACTGTCAGTATGTCTTTTGTGTTATTGAAGTCACATTGGATATTAGTTTTGTAGTATCGTCTTATGAGACTCTTGTGAATATCTGTCACTTGTATAGTTGTCGAGTTGAGTTTCTTTGTTTATGAATTAGTGTATATACTGGAATTATGTTTTCAAATTCTGAATAATGTATCAGGTTTGATTTCCGTTTTATGTTGAAAGATCCGGATGGACATTGGTGGTCCACGGTATTGTTTGTGGGTTACCATACAGAGTGTCAGTTTTCCTTGCAGATTTTTAGGTGCCTCTTTTATAAGGGAAGTTATTGCAAAATTTTCACAGAAACTCGTAGATTAGGGTCAGTCATTAGGCCTTGATTCTAGATTACTAATTAATCTACGGTTGGGTCCTCTCAGAATATCTAGTTAAATATCATTATTTTCAACGAAAAATTCAGAGATGATGTACCTTGACGAGGGCACTGGATCAGGTCTGGTACTTAAAATTCCAGACAGTATGATCATAGAGCAAGCCCTAACCTTAGAGTAGAAAACGACTAATAACGGAACAGAGTACGAAAACCCTTATGGCAGGGCTCTTAGCTGATAACCTTCGAGAGATGAATGTGAAGAAGATCAATGTGTTTTATGACTCTTAGCTGATTACGAACCAGATGTGTTGGCCAACCTAGTCTCTAGTATAGATTATAAGCTGAGGTGAATGATCTATATGGAGCACTTGCTTGTGCCTATCACAGACAAGTAGGAGGCAGTGACGGTGATGCTAATATAGTTGGGACCTTCATGGATGGACGGACTGATAGATTACAGGGAGACATAAATTCTCCCTAAGGGACGTACAAAGGCCAGGTAGGTTATTTGGTAAGCAGCACGATACAACATCAGAGAAGGTAAGCCACACTGACGATCCTTAAGCAGGCTAGACCTATTAGGGATACATCCCCCTAGCCAGGACGATAATGGAACTACATATGTGGCATGCATCATGGGGGCATAAGCCTTTCTGGTGAAAGGGCAACTGAGTTGAGGGTTATCTATTTCCTCAGAGATAACCAATGTTTGAAGATCAGCATGAGGATCGAGCTGGGGGTTAAGGACTAGAGATCTTCAAAGATGAGCAGACGATCAGAAACCTCAGGGAAAGTTGAAGGATCGATTAGGTACCTTGAGGAAAGTTGAGTAACATGTCAGAAACCTCAAGGGAAGCTGATAGATCAATTACTAACCTTGAGGATCATAAGATTTCAAGCTGGAAAGCTTAAGGGATCAATCACAGACCTCGAGGGTCAAGAACTTTCGAATAGAAAGCTGAGGGGTCAACCGGCAAGCTTGAGGGATTGATTAGCAAGCTTGAGGTATTGGTTAACAATCTTGAGGGATGATCATCATGCTTAAGGGATCGATCAGAGACCTTAAGGGTTATGAGCTTTCGAGTGGAAATCTAAGGGGACGATTGCTAACCTCGAGGGGACGATTTCCAACTTGGAGGGTTAGAGGCTTTTGGAGCTTGAAGGTTCAAGCAGGAGGCTTGAGGCTAGACATTGTCGGAGCTTGAGGAGCCGAGCAGAAGCATTAAGCCTATGACAACCCTCTACAAAAAACCATGTCTAAAACATATTATGCCATCAAACATGGCCAAGGTTAGTATTTCCTTTGAATCTTGATTCATAATGTGGATCGTCGAACCAATTGGAGATCGATGGGGCATATTTGCTCAGAACTATAGCAAGAGCATGAAGTACGATGGTTTTGCATGAGGAATGTTGATCTGTTCAATATATTCATGTGTACAATTTGTATGAAGCTCTTGTGGTCGACCTTGACTACAAGAAGTGAGAAAAAACTTCATACTTTGTATCGGTGTGGAAACCTCGAGGTTTCTCATAAACCTTGAGGGTTTTCAAGAAAGCTTATCAGTCTTCATCGCGAGCTCGAGGAAACCCAGGAATTCGAAGGTAAGCTTGAGGGTTCTATTTTGCGAGCTCTCATGTCACATGGAGAAGATAATACTAGCTGAGGGGATGCCTTCCTATAAATCTATATAGAGTCCTTGAGCATAGAACATGTTATTGCTGGGTCTGAGGATGGGCTTAGTCAACTTTGAAAGCTAGAGTATTATGAGTGAATCCATTGATGTGGGGTTCCTCGTAGTATAATATCTCAAGGTCTCCTCGAATTCAAAGCATTCCCTCGAGGTTCGTAACAGCTGGCATTCTCTCAAGGTCCATGACAGTAAGTCAGAATACCCCCTAGGGGGAAAGAATCTCTTGGACAAGCTCCGTGAAATATCTCCAAAATCATGCTCATCCCTCAAAAGGATGGTTGCCATGATTTATTCAATGAATTGATTATGTACTATCAAGTACGATTAGCTAGTCTTTGCAAGAATGTTTTGCAAGTGTACGATAAGTTTGATGGGTTATTTGATCACGAGGAGCTTAACGCTCAGGAAAGGCAACGAGCTCGAGTGAGGCAGACGACGTTGGTTCCCATGGGAAGGACCTTCACCCTACGAGCTAACTCACTCTCTCAAAGGTAAGGTATCCTAAGGGAAGGAGGTTAGGGCATCGAGGAGGACGCCCATGGATATACCAAAACACTTAGAGAAAAATCTCACGGTAGTTCAAAGTAATCTTGGGTTAGTAGGGCCACAAAATTATATTTGATGAGGTTATGTTCGATGAAGTTAGATTGATAATGCCCCATGGGTAGCTCAGCCATATCCTGGCATTTTATGCATCTAAATCCTAAGCGTATTCATCTGGTGACACCTTAGGGATAAGCCAACTACGATTTGAGTTTTGTGGGAGTTCGTTGTAGCACCTGGGATAAGTGTTCTGCATGGGAAAACCTAAGGGATCCTAGCAGATGAAAAAACTTGGCTACAATAAAGCTTCTGAGTACGATAACCTTTGGTACAAGGTTAAAACAAAGCTAGCAATCTTGTGAGGGGAACTATCTCAAAACCACGAGCATTCCCCAGAGACCTCAATAAATTACAGAGGCTCTCCATAAGCCTCATCCATAAGAATTTGTACGATCCATGGGGTCCAAGAGGCATGCTGTGGCCACAGCTACTTAGAGGCGACCTTGGTTATGTTGTAAAAGTTAAACAAATTGCTTGAGAAATATTTGTTGATTGATCAAGAAAGATGTGTTTGATGAAAGTTCGAACTGTACAGTTCATAAATATCTTGGAAAGCTCGAGAGCGAAAAATCTACTGTCTAAAAGATCGAGGAAAATAGATGGAATGCTTTGTAAGCTGAATACTTTCAGAAGAAGAAGTTGTTTTCCAAAAAAGTTATAGTTTCCATAAAGCTCTAAGCTTTCCATGAAAACTGGGGGTGATTGCTCGAAAGCTTGAGGAAAGCTGGAAAAAGGTTCCAGAAAGCTTGAGGAAAATGTCACAGGGTTGGTGCAGATTTCCACCAAGCTTGTGAACTATCTATTCTAGAACATGAGAATGAAAAAGAAAGAACTATTAGTTCATGCCTGTTTGATCGAGCACGAGGAAAGATGTCAATTTCGATTTGCTAGGCAAAAGTACATGCCTAAGATGATCCTATGAACCAAGGTAGAAGATGATTATGTTTGAAGGAAAGCATTCATTTTCCCTATGGTTTCTAAGTAAGCAATCTGAAGAAACTATGGGGTTCTTCTGACCTCAAAGGTCGTTCAGACCTCGACGATTTTTCAGCAACCTTAAGGGTTTTTCAGAAACCTTGAAGAATCTTCCAGAAATTTCAGCAACGACTTTTTGTTGAATATTCTCTATGAAGAGCAGGTTATAACGATTTATTTGGCCTTCCAAGCTGAGGGAAGACTTCAAGGAAAGATATGAGTGGATTTTCAAACAATCCTGAGCTCATCATTGCAAAAAGCTAAAGGATTTAAGTTAAGCAGGTTGTTTAATTTATTATTATCATCTTTATGAACGATTAGTCTACTGTAATGCTGAGGTATCACATGGAAGACCTGTGGAAACAAGATTACTTGCATGAAGGATCAGAAATCTCTTAATGGAGTTTCGCTTCCATGAATTGATCATGGCTAAGGTATTTGTTTCTTTTTTAGTTTGATTTAATATGTTAAATATTATTGCTTTGATGTCTTTGTAGGACAAATTGGCTGGAGTGTGAAGCCACACCAATTGACGCAAGGTTTGCTTGGTATGCCTTGGGGATATTTTTGGAGCCAGATTTGGCTATATCGAGCTGGAGAGATTCTGGTCTCCCAGGTCCGCAACTAGAAGAGGTCCGATAATTGGAATAATGAGATTGGGCCTATACGATTAGGGTTCCAAGTATGAATCGATTAATCTAAAGGTTTCTGGAAGCCTCTAGAATGATGTAGAAGCCTCTAGAATGTTTGTAAGATGGTGTGACAATGCCAAAGTATGATAAAACCTCAAGGGAATGCACGATCAGACTTTAAGGGATTGAATGATCGGACCTCGAGGAATAGTACGATCGGACCTTGAGGGATTGTATGATCAGACCTCGAGGGATTAACATAATCCTAGAGGCACTACCACCAGAACCATTATACCCGACGAGTTGCCAAAAAATAGGCCGACGAGAACCCTTGTCGTCGGTTATAGTTAACTATAACCGACGACCTAAGTACCTCATCAGTTATAGTGATTTAACCGACGATGTATTCTAATCGTCGGTTATAATAGCCAAAAAATCTTCGATTAATTATAGTTTCCCCACTATTACCGATGACATTTTTTAAACTATTACCGACGATTATAATACATCATCGGCTACAGTTGCTTATTTCAGATCCATTCTGGGCAGCAGCTCCATCATTCAAAAAAAAATCTCCCGCGGAAACTGAAAACACTCTTAAATCATTAGGTGTTGTCGAAAACTGTCCATAATGAGTGCGTGATTTATTATATATAGGTACGCACTTATATATATAGGTATATATATGAATGGATGTGTGTGTTGATTAATGTTGATGTATATATAGCTAGATCGAGTATGTTGAGATATATATTGTTGATTTTGAGTTGAGTGTTGAGTTTGAGTAATTGATGGTTGATTTTGAGTGATTGATAGTTAAGTTGGAGTAATTGTCGTTGATTATTGTGAATATATGGTGATTTATTTGATTATATATTGTGATTATTATAGGGTTAATTGTGATTATTATGAGTAATATTGTGATTATTGTGATGTTTCGGTTAATTGTGATTATAGTGTGGTTATTTAGATTTTTGTGATTATAGTTAGAGTATATATTTAAATTATGGAAATTTTAATAATATTTCTATTAATTGATTGATTTTACGTTGATTTTGAGTTAAATTAGACGAAAATACATATGAATAATTAGGGATCAAGTAGAATAATTAGACAAAATTATTTTATGTATATGAATATAAGTTGGACGAATATATATATATATGTTCATTTGTAATTAGGGATTGAGTAGACTAATTAAATTATGTAATATATGTATAGTTTGAATATCGATATATATATATAGCTAGATATATATATAATGATGAATTTTTAATTAATTAGATCATTGGTATATATACAGTTATAATTTTCAAGATGGACAAGAGTTGGATGTGTATTCCAAGATGGGATGTAAGATATCACAGTGGAATTAGGAGTTTTGTAGAATATGTGAAGGTTAATTATGGAGGGATGACAATTCATTATTGTCCGTTTATGAAATGTCAGTGTCGCAGCGAGCGATATTGTTTTCACATCGATAAAGTATTGGAGCACTTGAAGAAAAACGGGTTTTGGGATAAGTACACATGTTGGATTTATCACGGTGAGAGCTCATCAGTTGGTCAGCATGATCAGGGACAATTTTTTGAGAGTGGCAGTACATCCAATGATCCAACAACAAGGTTGATCAATGATATGTTTTCTCATGAGAGCGGTGTATTTGCTGAAGCACCAGATATCCCTCCCGCTGTTGGGAGTTTCCCTCATATTGAGCTAGTCCAGCAATTACCTACAGCTATCAACACTGCTGGTATGAACAAGTACAATAACCCCATTGCCTTCTAACAGACCCCGTTGTACAACGAGTGTAATAAGACTGTTCTTGAAAGTGTTATAGGAGTAATGAAGCTGAAAGTGGAGAACAAAATGAGTGTGAAGGTTGTTGATGATTGGCTGAAATGGTCTGGTTCGTTGCTACCCCCCAGTCATCGCCTTCCTACCACTCATTGTAAGGTGCGACAGATCCTTAAACATCTTGGCATTTCCTACATCAAAATACATGCTTGTAGATATGATTGCGTTCTATTCTGGGGTGAAGATGCTTATGGGAATGATCTTGAATCCCTTGATGGTTGCCCGATATGTGGTACAGATATGTATAAGTTGACTCCTACTGGAAACAAGAATGCTGTGAAGATACTTCGGTATTTTCCGTTAATAGATAGGCTAGAATGGTTGTTCATGTCTGCACACACGGCTAAAGCTATGAGATGGTGGGCCGAGAGGAATTTGCCTGACGGTGATACCCTTATACACCCTACTGACGGAGAGGCTTGGAAGCACATGGTGAGGGAGTTTGCTTATTTTGCATCAGAGGTTCGAAATGTTTGGTTGGGGCTTTCATCTGACAGATTTAACCCTTTTGGCAACATGAGTCTTCAATACAGTATATGGCCAGTTATTTTGGTACCGTACAACCTTCCCCCATGGATGTGCATGAAGAAAGAATACAATATGCTCACTATGATAATTCCAGGGCCGGGTTATCCAGGAAAGTGTCTCGATGTGTATTTGAGACCCTTGATTGAGGAGCTTAAGTATCTGAGTGAGCATGGTCATCCCACTTATGACAAGTTCAAAAATGAGATGTTTCAGATGCATGTCATACTTATTGTCACCATTAGCGATTTTCCTGCACGCGGGATGTTGTCGGGCAACATTACCAGGGGATACGGGGCTTGTCCAGAGTGCATGACTGTTGAGTGTTGCAGACCTCATTGCAGGAAGATTGTACAGATGCATCATCGTTGTTGGTTTCTACATGATCACCCATTTCGGGAGGATATGGAGGCATTTGATGGCACTGTGGAAACAAGTGAGTAGCCGAGGAGATGGACGGGGGATGAAATATTGGAAGTGCTAAATGAATACGATTTTGGGCAGCTTAGTAATCATCCTGAGATAGTGGTGTCAATACCAGACAAACCTGATAGGTATAAATTCTGGACACACAAAAGTATTTTTTGAGAACTTCCGTATTGGTCTAAGTTGCTGATCAGACACTAAGTTGTCATGCACATAGAGAAAAATGTGTGCGAGAGTGTGGTCAGCACAGTGTTGAATTGGGAGGGAAAAACTAAAGAAGGCCCGAAGGCACGCATTGATCTGAAAAGAATGGGACTGTGAAAACATTTGTGGTTGAGAGCTAGATGAGAAGAGAAAAATGCCTCAAGCTCCTTATACCGTCAAGCCTGCCCAGAAGACTGAAACTTTTGGCTGGATGGGTAATGTTAGGTATCCTTCCGGCTATGCAGGAAATATAAGTCGGTGTGTTAACTTCAAAGACAATAAGATGTACGGACTAAAGAGTCATGACTGTCATATACTGCTTCAACGCCTCTTACTTGTTTTCATTCGAGGGTACCTGCCCAAAGAGGTGGTGGAGCCGTTAGTGGCTTTGTCAAGATTCTTTCAGAAGTTATGCACGAGAGAAGTGAAGAAATCAGATATGTTGGAAATGCAACAGGACATCATTTTTATCATGTGCAAATTGGAAAGGATATTTCCTCCAAAAAATTTCGACATCATGCCTCACCTGATGCTCCATCTTCCGGAATAATTGTTGCTTACCGGTCCAGTACACTGCACATGGATGTATCCCATGGAAAGGTACGTAAGGCATCTCTGAATCTGTATATTTCTTTAATACTATTTATTCACTTATTTTATAATAATCTTAACATGCTCTTTAATTACCACTTTATAGACAATTAGGGGACTACAAAGACTATGTGATGAACAAATCCGCACCCGAAGGGTGTATCGTTGAAGCATATATTGTGCACGAGTGCGTAACGTACACTAAGTTGTATTTATGAGCGTTGGAGGACCCTCCATAACATATGCTGGTAGATGAACCACATTTCAACCTTTCAATCATCTCCAATGATGTTGAAGTTTCTGGAAAGTTGCCAAACTCGTACAATTTGGAACCATATGAGCTAGTCATTGCCTACTTATCGGTATTGATTAACTGTCCAGAAGTTCACTATAGGAAAAATCTGCACCTTTACTGCCCTGCTATTGCCGTTGATGTTGAGTACCACAACAAGACGTTCGCAAACTATTTTGGCAAATGGGTACGTATATAGATATATTTACTTGTATATATATAAATGGCGTACTATTTTCCTATTTAAAGTTAAGTTAATGATCATTTTCAGATGAACCATGTACAAGATGATGGTATCCCTCAGTGGTCACACGAATTAAGGCTCTTGGCGCAGAAACCTGTAACTTCCAGAGTTTATCCTATGTGTAAGGTAAATGGCGTGCTATTTATTTGTGAACATAGAGATGTTAGACGAAGAACACAGAATTCATGGGTAATGGTGCATGGTGGGAAAAATTGAGTTGACTATTACAGTGTTCTCCATTCAGTTGTCGAATTAATATATGGGGAAGGCATGACAGTGCGCTTGTTTAAGTGTAGATGGTTTGATACCGACCCTGAGAACACAAGGACCGATCAATTCGACATATTTTCTGTGAATACTGCTACAAGCTGGTATGAAGATGATCCATTTATTCTGGCCACAGAAGTGAACCAATTGTTCTATCTTGATGATCTTCTGCACAAAGGCACTTGGAAAGTTGTTAACCACGTTCTCCCATGAAACATATACAGTGGTTCGACACTTGGTGTGACTGCAGATAATGAAGAAGTGACTGCATACCAACAGCCGAACGCAACTGGTATTCCTGAATCCTCAAAAATTCGTCTTACTAATGTGATACAGGGTAGTGTGGTACGAATTCCTCGACCTGAACTTATTGATGTAAATCAAAATGAAGACGACGAAAACTCAAGTGACGAGGGCTTACACATATTACCTGAAATTAACTCAGAAACCGAGTCAGACTCAAGCGATGATTCGGACTATGTGCCTTAGTGATTTAAAGTATTAATTTACAAATGGATGTATACGTATATTAATTTGACTATGAACGTGCAATGTTTCTCGATGTGTATGACGGTACGTGACTGGAACGTACTTACGTGCAATTTGAGTATATATAAACGTGTTATTCAATGAATGTCATTTGTGATATGTATTAATTTGGGATTAATTATAATTTAACATTGTTATAAGTAGTATTTATGAGAAAAAACCACCGCCGCCGCCGCCAATCTCCATCCTAAATAGGTCCTCTCTCCCTCTCTCTCTCCCTAAATCCCTAAATCCCCCAATTTTAATTTTTTTTAGTTTGGTTCAATTTTTGTGTAGTTTCTCGATAATGTAAGTGAATGTTTGGGTTTAGGGTGTGATTAGATACATATATGTGTGATTGCATGTGTGAATTTTTTTTTTGCATATATGGGATTATATAGAGTATATATGGAATTTTGTTGAATTTTGATTAAAATGAGATTTTGTTGATTTTGGTTTGCATATATATATGGGAAAACTATGCCGATTTTTTTGTGCATATTAGGAATATATATATGATTATTTTGTAATTTTTTTTCTTCATATATAGGATTAATTATGAATAAATGAATATATGATTTTGATATATTAATATATATATATATATGAGATTATTACAATTTTCTGTAATTTATGAGATTATTAATTTTGTGTTAATTTGGAAAAAAAATGGGACATTAATATGGCATTATGTTAGATTAATATGAATTAATTTAAATTATTATACATTAATGCGAAGTAATTAATATGGAATTTGGTAGATTAATATGGATTAATTTGAATTTTTTTGTAATATATGAGATTATTAATTATGTGTTAATTTGGAAATATGTGAATTAATATGGCATATGTTAGATTAATGTGAATTAATTAGAATTATTCTATATTAATTTTAATTAATTTGGAATTTGGAAGATTAATGTGAATTAATTATAATAATATTATTTAGATATATTAAAACTATATAAATTTGATTATGTTACATATATTTTTATAGAAAGTATGAATTTGTTGAACTGCAGTGCTTCGAGAGGGAGGTCGAGAGGGAGATCAGGACGTGGGGATGAGGGCAGCGCAAGTCAGTCTGCATCCGGATTCGGATCCGCCAGTATCGGCAACACATATAGCCGTCATCCCAGCTCTCGGCACCGTGCATTACTAGGTCAGGGACCGCCTGAGCAGCAGGAAGTCGAGCCTCGCCGAATTTCCAGCGCGAGGAGGCTTTATGAGGACAGTCGCACGCCTTCAACGGATAGTGTGACTCAATCCTCGGTCCATATGCCGGACATTCATCGGCCGGGCCCTTCCCCATCCCCTTCCGAGGAGGCTGATCGATCGACTCACTCCTCGGCCAAGGTACGACTATGTCCGCCGTCTACCCTATTCTTACCCTTGGAAATCCCGACGATACCCCTCGTCGATCCCATGGGCATGCCTGTTCCAGGACAGCTAGGGTTCATTACCCCGGAGCAGGCATACACGTATGTACCATTCCCGTCACCTCTATGGAGTGTGAGGACTCCGGGATTATGCACCGATGATTTAGGTAAATATTAATAAGTGATATCTTTTTACTTACTAATATTTAAATAAAAAATGGTGTTCATGTTTAAAAAATCGTTTAGAAATTGTTATAGGCACGATCGTTGCCGGTGGAAAAGAGAAGAAGACCAGAGGCCCCATCGTTGGCAAGTTATTGGACGACGCGATTAGGGCTACCGGTGGTGGACAATTGATGATTAAGACTGGGGCTGGAGGCGAGGTGATCGAAGGAAAGCTCACTCGACAGTACGCAGGGATGGCGGGCAGCATCATACGGGATAGAGTCCCAATGCTGTGGCCAGATTGGAATTCGGTGCCGCATTGCGTCAAATACGAACTGAATAATGCGTTGTCGGTGAGTAGAATTGTATATTCATTATATATCTTTTCTGTATAAATTTTTAATATTAATATATATGCATTGCAGAGGTGGTTCTGCATGGACAAAGACATCAGACCCACGTGGGCAGATGAAGTGCAAGGGAGCAGGTTACATGATTCATTTGTTGTGATTTTTTCATTTGTTGTGATTTTGTTTATAAGTTACTAACATTTGTGTTTTATTAATATAGGTACAAGGAGTGGAAAGGTGAGCTGAAGAAGCATTTGAAAAAGTACGGTGACGATCGTTCGGGTACCCCTAGCGAGTTTTGTTATAGGGAGTACGAGTGGCGATGGCTTGTGGTTCACTTCAACAACCTGAAATTGAAGGTATGCAACCTGTTCGATTATTGTTTTGTTCTATCGTATTTCCCCCAAATTATTTGGCTAGCTAATAGTGTTTTTTTATGTTGGATTAATCGAATAGGCTATTTTTGAAGTAAACACAAGAAATCGGGGCAAAAACAAAAAAAATCATCATGTCGGTTCGAAATCATACTCGGGTTGGATCGAGGAGGCGGCCAAGCACCCAGAAGTCTCACCGCTTGTTTATACGATGCAACACGCATATCCGCAGTCCCCCGAAGATGCTGTAAGTGTCCTTACAAAAAAATAAACATATTTCTAAATTTTTTGTATGTTTACATTAATTGACATATTATTTTTCTTTGTCAATTAAGCGAGAGTTCAGAAGGTGATCCCAGAGGTGTTGACTCAGGTGGCGAGAGAGCTCTATCCCAACACCCCGGATGCGAAACACCTGATTGATCAGATTGATGAATCTGATCCTACCATAGCGGCCAGGATCATGTCAACCGCGATCCCTCCAGGGAAGAACACTTTATACTACAGGGGGCTCGGAAAGTTGGGTCAAAGGATTTTGAAGAAGACTCCCGAATTCTCCCGCGGATCGAGATCTTCCAAAACTAATCAGCTACAGGAGCAGCTTCAGAGGCAAGCGATTGAGATGGACTCAATGACTACGGATGGAGGAGCTGGAGCGGGTGAAAGCCGTCGAGCAGGAGGGCGAGCCGTAGAGCAGAATCGGTTGACCCAGCAACAACAGATGATAGGGACATGGATGCAGCACTGTTATGCACAGTTGCAGGCACCTGGAATCCAGATGGCTCCCCCGCCCATTTTCAGTGCATCGCAGCCACAGCCACAGCCGCAGCCACAGCCACCGCCACAGCCGCAACAGTATACGCCGGACCAGGGAGAGTCTTCCAACCATTTTGACAACATCTTCTTAGGAAACCCGTAGTACGTAGATAGATATTGATTTGAACGATTTCTATTTTTATTTATTGGATTTACGTGTATAGTTTGAACGTTTTTTTGTTGTGAACAATATTGGTGCATTATTTTTGGAAATGTAGGTTCTGGGATGAAACCCAGAATCTGCATAAAAAATTTTAAAATTCACATACTATAACCGACGAGAATAGTCTATGTCGTCGCCTATAGTTCCCCTCCATGGTCAACCAGTTTGACCAAGGGAGAAAGTATACCCGACGAGTTCTCGTCGGTTATAGTATACCACTATACCCGACAACAACCCTAAACCCTGTCGGTTATGGTTGACCACTATAACCGACGATATCCCAACCCCTTGTCGTCAGTGATACTATCACCGACGCTTCATTTCTGACGATGTTATACCCGACGAAGCATCGTTGGGTATACCCTATACCCGACAATGTAATTGAATAGACCAACGACTTTATGTCGTCGGCTTTAGTTATTCTTCTGGTAGTGAGGAAAATGGTAAGATTTGTATGAATCATAAGGAGATTACACCAAAGGCTTGTGGTAATTTGGAAACATGATTGCTGCTGGATATGGAGATCTATTCCTTAATGGACTCCTCATATCCGAAATTATGTAGTCTTATCTTATATGGATTGTGCTTAGACCTGACACGATCACTATATATAGATCATCTATACATGGTCATAAGTAACGTAACTCTGCCATAATCACTTCAAATTCTTGAGACAAGTTCTAACTTAAACATCAGATAGTATAAGCGCGATACCACCCATGCGTGGACTTGTTTTGCAGGCATTTGGATGGAATACTCAATGACGGCTCATGGACATTGACTTATCGAGGATCTACGACAACATTAAACTGCAAGAAGAGGGTCTTAACCTTTAACGATTATAGGCAGCCCCTATGATTTGGTGCTTTCATTCAATCATAAGGTCCTAGGTTAGGGGCGTCAAAAATCTGCGGTCACATGCACTTCATTGACAACACCCATTTGACAACCTGGAATAAAAACACCCATTTTGCAAGCCTGGGGATTGAACCCAAGACATGCAAAATAGAAATAAACTTGCTTACCACTTTTCCATCACTTAACTTCTACATATATAAGAGAACTTCTAGAATATATTCAAACTCAAAGGGGGCCCTGGCCCCCTTTGACCTCAACGTGGCTCTGCCACTATCGGAATGCAAGCTTGGTAAAAACTTAATTGCATGATATTTATTATAAACAAGTATCAAGTTTGATGATGTCTATAGTTTGTAGATTATGAAATACTCAAGTTTGATGACGTCTATAGTTTGTGGATTATATCATCTAAAAGACATGGGTTTGATGGAATACTAGTTAATGTCAAAAGAAAATTAATCCACATTTCATTCAAATAGATGGATCCTATGTATAAGAATATGATATAAATTTAGTTTTTTGATATTCATAACTACCAAAGACTTCCTACTAGACATATAAAGGTAAGAAGAATTTACCGGTTTGAGACATAGCCATGTAAGACAATTTTAAAAATGATGGTGTAATATAAGCCATTGAATATCAAAAGTTATGGATAGTAATTTTGATAACTAATTAACAAAAATACTTGGAAATGTTTAAATTTGTGAGGATTTGATGGGTGATACATCAAATGAGATGGGGAAGTCCAAAATTTTAATCACCAATGATGAAAACTCAACTCAATCCTTGAAATATATTTTTTATTGAGTTTAATGAGCAAAGTATGTCATATGTAGTGATTTAAAGAACTCAAGTAATTAAATTGTAATGACCCGAACCAAAATATCATGTTTAACATCTCATAATTTGTGTGATCACCGAGTCATCTAATTTAAGGCTTTATTAACGACTATTATATCTGTTGTGATTTAGACTTACCTTTCTTCTCGAGAGTTGTAGATAATTTTATTTCAAACTCGTGTGATTTTGCGATAAATTTTTTGGATAGACGACCTAATTTTTACTAATTTTCGAAGTTGAGCGCGAGTAAAATAAAAATGCATTTTATTTTGTGGCAGTTTGATCTCAACCGTCGATTTTGGCTGAGATCAAATGTAAGCCATTGGATTTGGGGAGGAGCTTGAGGTATAAATAGGGAAATTAAGTAGAAAACCCTAATCATTTTCTCTCACTTGACCCATTTCACCTTGTGAGACCCGCGTCGTGCCTGACCCGACCCGATAATTAACAAGACCCGGCATTTCAACGCCATCAGACCACCTCCGACTTCGACTCCGGTAAGGTTTGGTTCCTCTTTCTATCCTCTATCTCTTTCTTGATCAATTTGATGGTTACATGTGTATTCGGAGGGAACCGAATGCACCTGAGTTGAGGAGCTCTAAATACACCAAATACACCTCTTGGCGGTGCTCCGGTGAGATGTGGTTGTCCGGGGTTGGGGGTTTGGGAAGCTCTCATTCCTCTGAGTTTATAGGTGTGGGTCACAAACTCTGTCGAGTCCCCACGACGGAGCTTTGGAGTCATGAAGTTTGGCAGGCGATTTCATCTCGTCGACTTTCCAAGCTCGTAGAGGCTTAACTCCGCCGAATCGGAGGTAGGGGCAGTTGGAGATTTTGTTGGGCATACCATGGGATTTCGATTGTGGTATATGGCGATGCCGTTGGTGGTAGTCGCGAGTGTGGGAACCACTGTCTGTCGCAGTGGTTTGAGCCTTAACGCTGCTAAATTGAAGTTTAGCATAGTTGAAGAAGTTGTAGAGCTCGTTAAGAGCTTTTCAACAGTGGGTCGGATTTCATCACCGAAGACGAGGGCCAGCAGTGGAGCGTGACAGTCACCCGCCGCCATCCACTGCAGAGCTTTGGCGAGGCAGAAGCTTAGGTCTTACAATGGGGTTTCTAGGGTTCTTTTTAGACCACTTGTGCATTTGTTTTGTTGATATTGAATAGTTTCTTATTGATCAAGACTTTGGCGAAAGAACTTCCACTGAGCAGCAAGACTAGCCGTATTCAATGAGTGAACACTTTTCCTTTCATAATCGTTGTGCGAGTATTTATGAATTGTTATGATTCAATTATTTTAGTTCTCATTTTATGTATTTATGGAGGTTATATATATATATATATTGTTTTCCATCATATTGGAAGTTATATTATAGTCAGGTAGATTCGCATCGATGCGTCGTTGGTTAATCCTTGAGTATCTCCGCGTTGGGCCACGGCAAACTTCCCTCCAGCACTTGATCAATTTTGGGCCACGACAAACGCCCAAGATGATGATCATGGGTTGTCATTAGACCATGAAAAACTCCCCGGACAACTCATAGTGGCTAGAGGTCGGAGTACTCTAGTCACTGCCTTCATTGGTCTTTTATTGTCTTTTTGGGCTACAATAAACTCCCCAGACAATATTTATTTATTATTTACGGACTCGCATAGTATATCTATTATACACTGGTGGAAAGTCATTTGAGTTACTTTCATGATTTTCTATTATAAAAAGTTATTACTTTTCATACACTCACTCTAACTATTTTCATGTTTTCTATTGCCGTTCCCAGAGCCTTTTGGTTTATGTTGCCCATTTTGCAGTAAATATCTAGAAGTTGTTGGTTCACGTCAGAGGTTTAGAGATCGAGTCATCTGCCATCATTATAGGTTCTTTGTTTAGCCTACTAGTTGTATCATATGTAAATTAGATGCCGCTCTGATAATCATGTTTTGTCTAGCTTCCGCTGTATGTAGTAAATTTTGATCAAGTACCTATTTTAAGTACATTTTCAGTGTTTGAGTTCAATTTTAATGTAGAACCTTTGGTTTATCGAATCAAAATGTTGTGTTGTACGATCTAAGTATTTTGAGAAATCCGGATGGGAATCAGCGTCCCACGGTTTGTGTTTAGGAAGTGATTTAGAAGTGTGGTTTCAAGTGTAGGTTTTGTGTTCATAGAATTTTAAGGGAAACTATGTCAAATTTTCGGAAGATTTATATGTGTTAAGGTATGTCGTTAGGGCCTAATGTCAGTTTAGTAAACTAAATCAGGGTCTGATCTTTTTATTAACAAACAAAATTATATGTTTATATCCATCCAAAAATTAAAGTGCTTGAGTACATGTAATGAATGGTGGAGGTTGAACTATAATTCAAAACTCTTAATAAGCATGATAGAAAGTACTTTAGTTATATGGATATTACATGCTTACCTATACAAGTGTGAAGGTGGTGCTGCATTCGATGTGACTTGGGCTAGTCTCTATAGCACTCGTGAAAAGGATATAGACACAAGGCCGATCCATGTGGCACTTTTAGAACACTCAAAAGAAGTAAAAAATTAGTGTGTAAAATGTATCCTGTTAGACCGCAAGTTCAAAGCAATGCTACATAGCCATCTTGATTTAACTTTGATGTGTTCTCACTAGGGTAAGGTTGAAATTCACAAGATACCTTAGTTTATACGCTACATTTTCCAAGAATGTACTCAAGGATTTTAAAAACGTTTTTCGAAATAGCTTTCAAACTTGATAAAAAATTATATTTTGAAAATGGTGGAAGATTGTTAAATTTATTTTCAAAATATGAAATGTTGTATTAGTTGAAAGCATATACTGGTAAAACGAACCATTATATTTGTTGGAGTTAAACCAACATAACCTACTGGAAAAGATGAAGGGGTGCAGCCCCTGGTGACTTGCTAGCTGAAAGAAACCGATGGGAAGATGTAACCTTTGATGGAAGAAGTTGATTCAATTGAAGAGGTAGCTCATAGGGGAGGTTCATGCAATATTTCAATAATCCAAAATCTTCCAGAATACAATTTCCTTCTTCCCTCTCAAGTCTCTAACAATTCTCTTCCTATTTTTTTCTTAGTTTTATACTTATAAAATTTAGAAATTATTATAGAAATAGTTTCTAGTAACATTGAGTTCTCTTGTAAAGGCTTTGATCGAGTGTTAGACTGATCTTCGTTAGTGCAAATCGACGATCAACAATAGAAAGTTGGTAGGCTTCATTGTGTCCTAAATGTTTATTGGAATATTCCCATTTGCACACTAGTAATGTAGCAAATAAAATCTAAAATAAAGTGTAAACATTTACATGCCTTTGAAGTAGTTTTTTCTTCTCTTGCCATAACCCATAAACACAAAATATCCATATGACGACCCGACCCTTGTCAAAAATCGTCAAAAAATAATAATAAATAAACAAGTAAATCGAGGAAAGTACTTGATCCAAAAAAAAAATCAACATCGCCTAATTAATTTGAAGAACATATCCAACAAACTTGTTACGACGAAACAGTTGTAACAATATAAGAGAAACCTAATTTATTTTTCCGCCGTACCGCCACTAGTGGCAAACCTCGAAACCACTGCCACCCACTGGGCCGACTAAGGCTAAACAACAAACAAACCTCACAACCATGTTCGTATCGTCGATACGAACCTAATGACATATAACTCGACAAGTTTTCCAGAAATATTTTTTGATCACACGTGCCGCCATAGGCAGCAACGAATATTAACACATCAAAATAAAGCTCTCAAAGAGCATAAAAATCAGTCTCAAAGGACCTTAGAAAGATTCCAACTTGTTTGGCTAAAATCGGCCCCAAAAGCAACCCGACCGAAAATAACTTCTGGCACCGATCTCTACCATCGAGCCATTTCAGAGCTTGAGGCTGGTCTCAATTGATTCAAGAGATAGAGTGGATCAAAACCCGTCTATCCACAACAGCCACAACCACCAGCAACCGTCGCCATGATGACGACGAATCCAAATCGGGTTCCATTCTAATCCCTACAATTCGACTTGCAAATGACCAAAACAATACACAAACACAATCTACACACAAACCCAAACGTTTGACATAAGAATCATCGTCGGAAATCTCATCGGTGATGACACCGAACTCAACCCAAAATCCTAAAACTTACTTCATCGATTCTCTCAATTGTGGGTTCAATTCCTCAAAATAAAGACATGGAAACGATCTAGGCGTCAAAGACTTCCAATTCCGATCAAAAATTGGCTCTAAACGATGGCCAACGTCGCAGCACCGCCACCCAGCGATTCAGTGACGACTTTGAGTTGGCAAGCTCAGTGAACGCGGATCAACGCTAGTTGGCCCGAAATGGTAAGTGTGTTTTTCCAAGAATGGAAATTCGTATTTATACTCATTCATTTACGACTATTATATTTTCAATAAAGTTTCGTTGATCGTAACTCGTAATTTGACATTTCTCGTGTCTACGAACTCATCTCGATAAATTCTATAATTTTCAGCCGAAATCAATTAATTTCGACAATTCGATAAAAAGTCAACCTTTGACCTCTCGACATTTAATAACGGTAAAAATTATTTACCACGACCGTTAAATCGAACTCGAATTATTCATAAGTATTAAAAATTATATAAAAAATATAGGGTATCAGAATCTATCCCCGTTAAAATAATTTCATCCTCGAAATTACAAAACTAAGATCGCAGAAACTTTGTGCATAAAATTGGGCAAGAGTCTTCCCTTAAATTAGGATGCCCAAAACCTGTAAAATGTGCAAATACAGTTCTATAATCACCAATCCCAACCTATGCTGCTAGCCACCAATGCTCATCCGGATTTCTCTACTAACATATCGATAGTATTTCAAATCATATAGCACATAATATATCGAAAATAATAAATCGAATTCTCAAATGATAGTTCTCCGAAATTCTAACTCGTCAATAATAAACCAAAATCAAAATAATAATATAATCATCGAATCATTAAATAATATAATGATTCATTTCTGTGTTGTTTCGATAAAATCGATAATCACTATTTCAATTCAAATTTCCAATCATCCTCTTTCATGTAAACACCGAATATTATAATCACACTCGTGCTTGTTTCACGAGTGAAAATCATTTTGTATTCTCATACTCATCAAATGGGTATATTATATCATCATATTCTTTGCACGAGTAAATATCATTTTGTAATCTCGTATTTTAAGTTCAAATCATCACAAATTCGTATGCTCATAAATTGAGCAAATATTATATTATATCGTCATGTCTGCTACGCGAACAAATATCACATTGCAATGCTCGCATTGAGAGCTCAAATTATATTCTATATCATATTGCTCATCTTGTGAGCTCAAATCTCAAATCACGGTGCTCATCTCATGAGCTCAATCATGTCTCGTTACTCGCCTCGCAAGGTCAATTATATCACATCATCATCCAACCAACGACGGTAATCAAATCTTATATCTTAATAAATTGTTCTACGTTATCATTTTACGTTTTGAATCATATCTTCATATATCATTTACTCTTGAGTTAAGGACATCGAGAACACCCTGTCTATCGATGGTAACCAAATATATAATATACTCTCGAATTCAGTACATCGAGAACATCTCGTATACACGATATCTCTCGAATTAGGACATCGAGAACACCACCTGATTGATTTTGGGTCTTTTACACCAGGGATGCACAATCCCTACTTAACTATTTTTCGTAAACGAACCCCAATCAAAATTTTAAAGCAGCGCTGCAGCTTGGCGGCCCCACTAATATGTGGCTGCCTATCCATATATCTCATGTATATAATCATCATATGTATAATATATTCATCTTTTCTTTTTCTGGTATAATAGTTCTCATTTTGCATATGTAATCATTTCGTAACAGTTTCAATTCTATAATTTTGGATAAATCCCGTTGGATTCTAATCAAGTCAAACTAATCATTAATCATGATCATCAATGTACTACCAGAAAACTCCACTTAGGTGATGAAGCAATTTTGTCGCCTAAGAATGATTTTTCGGCGACGAAACCAAAATTTTTTGTTGTCTAAGAGACATTTTAGGCGACGAATGAAAGAACCCAACCCTGATTTAGTTTCCTAAACCGGAACCAAACCCCTTCTGAAAATGCGAACAAACAAAAACCATAAAAATTTTGGCAGAGTAACGCTACTAACGTGGAATTGTCATTACCTGCACCCGAAAAATAACACTTCATCCTATGCAACAAAAGCCAAACCGTGGGCATCAATCCCATCCGGATTTCTCAATATCATATCAATAGCAATAAACAGTAAACATAACTGTATAATATAGAAAATCCGAGTAAAACCACGTAAACATGTATCCGTATCGTATCAGAGCGACCTCTAGTGTATATATATACAAAATATACAACAGTAGGCGAAACAAGGAACCTACTGGAAAAGACAGGTAGCTCGAACAACTAGCCTCCGACCGCGACGTGAGACACCAGAATCCGAACTGCAAACTGGACACGGAAACCAAAAAGCCCAGGGGAAAGGCAATAAAACGTTAGAGTGAGTGGACGAAAATAAACATATGCCTTTCACTAATTTCATATACATAATCAATGTAAAACAATGTGAGTTCGGAAAATATATATGAAGGTGCCAGGCGAATCTCTAAAGCCCGACGGTCAGGCGAATCGCTCAAGCCCGACTGTGATAGGCCAGGGGAATCTCTAAACCTCGGCGGCATAACAGGGGAATCTCTCAACCCTGCCCAGAGGAATCTCTCAACTCTAGTCCAGAGGAATCTCTCAACTCTGGTCAGACTACCGGTGATCAGCCGAGTAGTCGAAGCATTGTTGCAGTAATGCCATCACCATAAAATATAAAATAATACCTCCGAAAATAATAAATAACTCAACATCATATAAAATAAATACAAAAAATCACGAACTCGCAACAACTGTGAAAATATAAAAAATGTCCACTTACAGATGAGCAAAGCACGCACTCGCGCTAATCTCGTGGTCTGGCGGAAGATCCCTCGCCCGAAGCACGATCTCGATCCCCTGAATAATCATAAAATATATCTGATCAAAATCACAATTCACAACACTGTACGACACCTCTGAAACCAACCGTTCCCGGAAATATATAACACAGTGCAAAATAATCGACGAAATTCCCAAAATCTCCACTCAAAACCCTCGACTAAAAATCCGATACCCAAATCAACTCGAAAACCTCAAGGCGACGATCGGGGCGCGAATACGAGCGAAACGACATATAACTCGACATATTTCCAAAAAAACGGTCGCCGAAGCTCCACCGTTGACCGCCACCGGTTGCGGCGACGCGCCGTCAACCGGAGAGATTTTCCGGCGGCCAAGCTCACCATAGCTTTTTCTCTTCGAGCCCAACACATCTCTCAACTGTGGCTAAGTCCAATTTCGACGGGATTGGCTGGAAATCAGCTCGAAACTTCCATGAACACAACCGGCCGGAAAACTTCCCGGCCCGATTCCGGCGCCGTCGCGCCACCTGGTCCCTCCAAACCAAAGGGGAAATGATCCTAAGCTAAAACCCAAAAAAACCCAACACATATACACACCGGAAAGTCGCCCCCGAATGAGGCCGATTCCGGCCGGAAAACCCAAACTTCAATCTCACCGTTCTCCCTCAAATCGATACCAAATCAAGCAATTCCAAGTTCTAATCAATAGCAAATGAAGAGAGGAATCAAAATATACCAATATCTCGGCCAGAGGTGGCCGGAATCACGAAGTCCGACGGCGGCAGCGCGTTTCGCACAGTGGAGAACCGGTCAACGGAAAGTCAACGGTCAACAGCTCGGTCAACGCCGGTCAAACTTCCCAAACAGTGTTTTCGACAATTTTTTGACTATTTTCGATATTTATACTCACGTCTCGGGACGATCAACGGTCCAAAACGGATAACCATAACGATTTAGATAAACTCGATACGAACAGATAAACTTGTCAATATTTCGAAACTTCAAATATTCATATTATATTCCTCGGTCG
This sequence comes from Geum urbanum, assembly GCA_946800695.1. Taxonomy (NCBI): domain Eukaryota; kingdom Viridiplantae; phylum Streptophyta; class Magnoliopsida; order Rosales; family Rosaceae; genus Geum; species Geum urbanum. The sequence continues at coordinate 16,182,444 of OX326997.1, read as the reverse complement.
TCGAAATAATCATCCGGAACCGCCCACGAACTCGAAATCATATGTACAACAACTCTCGAGAAGAGACTCAACTCAAATTCTCGGCCGATAATTAAGTCGTGATTAAAACCGGCAAATCAATCAATTATCGGAAAACAGTAATTACGCGCTAACTCGTGAATTAAGCTGATGACTCTACTGATTCTGTTCCGGGTCATCACAACGAAACTATATTCACTGTCTAAAGTCCTAGACGACGAAAATTTATTGAAATAGGCGATGAAAATTTTTGTCGTATTATTTATCTTAGACGACAAAATAGTTTTGTCGTCTTAAAGTTACACCTAGATGATAAAAATCTGTCGTCGTCTTAGAGTTAAAGGTTTCGTCGTCTAAGATGAGTTACTTAGACGATGGAAGACTTATCTTTTGTTAGGGCTGGGCACAAATCCCGCAAATCCCGGTCCCGTCCCGATCCCGGCGGGATTTGAAACTAAAAATGTCCATCCCGTCCCGTCCCGTCCCATCAGAAAAACAACGGGACGGGACGCGGGACTGAAATTTCCCGTCCCGTTAGGCCCGTCCCGTCCCATATATAAATTAAAATTGATCTTGACCGTTGATTTTAATTTTGTATTGCTATGTTTGTAATCTTGTATTACTATGTTTTTAATCTTGTATTGCTATTTTTTTTTAATTTTCTTCTTTTCTTGTTAAACTTATGATATGTGAACTTGTGTAACAGATTATGGATGTTATTCTTGTTATGTTTGATATTATTAGGTTGTGGATTGTGACTTATGAATGTAAGCAAGTTGTGTAATTGTAATTAGATCATAGATGCATGTTGTGATTTATGAATGTAAGCAAGTTTTTCTTCTTTTTTGTTTCCAATTTTGTGGTGGGATTGGGCCCGTCCCGTCCCGATCCCGTCCCGTCCCGATCCCGTCCCGTCCCGATCCCGTCCCGTCCCATCCGGGATTGGGCCCGGCGGGATTTACTCTCAAAATGTAAGACCCGTCCCGATCCCGTCCCGCGTGTAACAACCGGGACGGGACGTGGGATGACCTCAATCCCATCCCATCCCGTCCCATGCCCAGCCCTATCTTTTGTCGTCTAAGTGTTAAAACCTAGATGACGAATCTGTCCATTGTCGCCTGAGTATATTATTAACCTAGACGACGAAATCATCAAATTTCGTCGTCTAAGTTGTGTATTTTTTTAATTATTTATATAAATATAAATTGAATTTAAATTAAATATTAAATTAAGAAAAATACTTATTGAACCTAAATTTTATATATTAAATAAAAAATTGTACCGATCAAAATATACAATATATACGTAGAAATTAAACTAAACTGAAATAACGACATTACCGGGAATTTGGACCCCACCGATTCTCCCGGTGTTCAGATCATCATCATCGGGTCAAGAATCCCAATGAACGGAAGCTGAAACTTAAAGGAAGTTGAGTAACTTATCTAGTTGAGCCTATAACGCATCAGTCTGTGCGGTCGTTGCTTGAGCCTGCTCCTCGGCCACTTAGACTCGCTCCTTGACAGCTGCCATACTCGATCACCTAGTTGCCGAAACCTAACTCAAATTTCGATGGACATCCTATCCAAGGCCACGAACCTCCTTCCTAAGTCGGCAACCGAAAACTATATCTGCATTAGCGATCTCAGTCTCCAAAGGCAAAGGAAGCAACTCTTCGAGCGTCATCCCCAGGTTCTCTGACTACATGCGTGCCACTGCCTCTACGGCCATTTGTTTCACTCTTACCTGAAATGGATATCATGAAAAATATATGAATGTCGAATTCTAAAAAAAATTGACACAACTTTCCCTTAAAATGTAGGAAACCAAAAACCTGTACGAAAGAAAAAAATTTGAATAACCAATTTCCAAAATAACATATTGTGGGACCGATTCTCATCCGGATTTCTCAACTTCATAATCATGTTTAATATAGTCAACTATACCAAAATTTAAGAGTAGAACCTAATTAAATGTCCTAATCATAATTCAATTACTTCAACCCAACAATAATATTAAACTCATTCAATTTCAGAATAAGTGTTACTTATAGCATGTTGACTTGCAATATCTTCTTCTTGCCCGGGCCTATTGTAAGCATCCACGAAGGCATCAAGATGCGGGTGCTTCAAACCCTTATCTCTGTGATCCTTTGTAGGGTACAGCATCTTCGTGGAGCTCGAAGTGTGGTAGAAATTCTTCATCGCACGATTGGCTATGTTCGCCTTCGACCTTGTCTGTTTCACAACCAGGGAAATTAATTACTAAGATAACTTATAAAAGTATTATATGATTAACAAACCAAAATCAAAGAAAGACGAACCACAAACTTGTCGGACTCAAAGTGGCTGACAACCCAATCTCACTCGAGTTTTCTTTCCTCGTGGAACTTCTCTGGGGTTTCACTGTAGTTCTTGTGTAGCTAGTGCTTTCATCTCCTGTAAACATTCGCGGCCAACTTCTTTACGACTTCCAACATCTCCGTAGTTTGGTCCAAGGCAAAGTGTACTTAAGAAAAAAAATAAGATTAAATTAATTCCTAAACCCCAGTAATTTATAATTATTTATAAAGTAAATAAAATTAAATAGCATATATTACCGAGAGTTCGCGAACAACTCTGAGCCTCTTAGCTTCCTTGAGTTGATCCCAAGTAGGGGTTATCATACGTATCTTGCTATGTACAATATTCTCGATCTGATTCGAGGTCAAATTGGAAAGCTCATTTGACGGTAAGCCTTTGGTGAAAACATTATACACTATGTTAATCAGTTTCCCCAGCCTCTTGATTGTCTCCTCGACTTTTCTTCCATTCGCAATTCCTTGAGTACTTTTGGGGGCCGAGGAAGAGGGGTCCCTACTGATTGCTTTGCGACGGATGCTAAAGAAACAAGAATTGGTGGAAGACTAAGGACCTTGTGTGGATGGCCCGACGTCGGAAGACGGATTCGCTTGCTTGTCATCTGCTAGTGACTAGTCATTAGGTCCAACGGGAATGGTTGATGACCTTCGAGGTGGCGCGAGAGCCATAGCGGTCTCCTCTGACTGTTGTGCCATCCAACCCAACTGTTGGAATGACGATTCCAATGTGGCCCTCCACTCCTCTTCGGTGAGCCTCTTCTTCCCTCCATTCATCTTAAGTACCTATTCGACAACTGAAATCACAGTATCAATCAACATAATCTTCATCATAATTTTCCGTACAATTGCATCATTATTTACATAAGAAATTTCATCCTACCAATTATCACAATCAATTATTATACACAGTAGCAAAATACATAATATTCAACAAACTCAATTCACATGTAGCAAAATCAATTCACATATTGCAACCCAACAGTTATTCCCATATTTCAACCTTATTCACAGTAACACAATATACACAATAGTATAATATACACAATCTATTCACAGTCTCGCATAATCAAACATCCATACCAATACATAGTTTTGTAATATACACCAAAATCATAAAATTGAGAGAGAGAGATAGATACTGTACGTGGTGTCGGGGCTGCCTCGGTGGAGTGAGAGTGACAAGGAGGAGGTTGCGGCAGAGGTGGTGGAGAGGAGGCATTGGTGAGAGTCATAGGATTGGACCAGGGGTCATAGGCAGCGAATGAGGATTAGGGGTTTAGGATAAAAGGTGGGGGGGGGGAGATCGTTATGGATAAGGAGGCGGAGGAGAGGAGGCCGGAGAGAGAGATAGGAGGAGGAAGTAGGCCAAGCGTGGTGGCGATATTGGGGAGAGGATTTTGGGGATTGATTTAGAAATTTTGGGATTTTAAGGAAGGAGATCGATTAAGTCGATTTGATATACTGACTTAGGCAGTGAAAATTAAAGTTTTGTCATCTAAGTATACTTGGACGACAAACCATACTTGTTCTGTCGCCTAAATGGTCCTCTATAAAACCCAAATCATCCATCATTTTTCACGATCTCTCATCTCACCCATCTCTCTCTCTCTCTCTCTCTCTCCCTCTCTCTCTCTCTTAATCATGCCTTACACACCACCACCACCACCACCACCACCACTCCCACCCCCATGGCCACGGTACCACCACGACGCACCACCACCACATAGTACCACCACCTCGATCGGCACCACTACACACCACCACCACCTCGGCACTACCATAACACCACCACCACACAAAAAAGCCGTCGTCGCCACCGACGCCGCCACCGCCACCACCACCCTTAAAATATAGTAATTACGGATTTTTCCATTAATTATTAATTAACATATAATAATTAATTAGGATTTAATGAATTTTTCATTTATTTTTTTATAAAAAAATCACTTACACGACGAAATTTAAATTCCCTCGCCTAAGTCAATAATTAATATTTTAAATTTATTTTTTTAAAATAAACATTTAGGCAACGGAAACAAATCCATCGGCTAACAAAGCATCCAAACGACGCTTATTGTTGTCGTCCAATAAGGATATTTTCATCGCAATTAAGTATAACGACGCTATTTTTTCCGTCGTCTAAGAAGAAACTATGACAATATTTTTCTAAAATTTCATCGGCTAAATTTTTTTGCGACACTACTTAGCCAACGGACCTTAGCTGGCGAAAATTTCGTTGTTTAAGCTAGTAGCCGACGGAATAGGTCTTTTAGGAGATGGAATTCTTCCATCTTCAAACCAAAGGTATTTTGGTAGTGTTCGTCGTCTAAGTTGTTTTATAAAATTTTCCAAAAATTTGGCGAAAAATAAAACCTGCCAAATTTTTGGGGTTAGATGACGAAAAAGATAATATTCATCGTCTAAGTGTTCCACTTAGGTGATGAAACAATTGGTGTTTGTTGCCTAAGTAGTACATAGGCGATAAAACATGTACATTTTTGTCGTCTAAGTGCATTTTTATAAAAAACGGTTTCCGAACACTACAAGAAAACATCACTTAGACCACGGAAACATAATTGTTCCGTGGTCCAAGTGACACCTGGACGACGGAGTCTTTTCCGTCGTCCAAGTACCACCTGGACGACGGAGAATACCATCTCCGTCGTCCAAGTGACACCTGGACGACGGAAAAGACTTCGTCCTCCAGGTGGTCACCTGGACGACGGAGATTGTATTTTCCGTCGTCCAGGGTATAACCTGGACCTCAGAGTCTTCTCCGTTGTCCAGGTAATCACCTGGACGACGGAGATGGTATTCTCCGTCGTCCAGGTGATTACCTGGACAACGGACCGACACGCCGTCGTCCGAGTACACGAAACGTGCTTCCACTTAGACGACGTACCGACACCTCCGTCGTCTAAGTGAAGCATTATATAAGCTGATCGAATTCATTCCTGGCCTCGATCTATTCATTCCATTTGAAGAAGAATTGAAGGAGAAGGGAGAAGGAGAAGCTAGGGAGCTAGCTAGCTAGAAGCGAGCTAGGTAGGCCGAGAAGAATCAGGATCGATAAGGGATCTCCGCTAACTAGTTAGCTAGTTAGCTTAATTAACGTACAGATATCGAGAAGGCCAGCAGGTACGTACGTATACGTACGCAGTTAAAATTTGCTTAATTAATTAATTAATTAATTAATATATATTTAGTGAAAACGTACGTACATATATACATGCAAGGATGTTAGCTGATGTTAGCTATATATATATATGTACAGATCGATTAAATTACGTACGTACGTAATTGATGGATCGATGTAGATCGAGTACGTACGTATAATTAAGCATAAATTAATTGACAAATATATATATGTAATAATTAATTAATTATAATATTTTGTATCAGTATGGACAAGAGTTGGATGAAGTTGAAGAATAGATGTGATGTCCAGTATATGGATGGAATTAGCGAATTTGTGAATTTTGCGATAGAACATGGTCAGGGAAAGAAACGTTTCAGGTGTCCGTGTCAGAAATGTCTTAATTGTCAGTATGCGGAGGTTAATGTTATGGTGCAACACCTGTACGAAAATGTTATGATGTGGAGTTACATTACATGGAGCGAGCATGGTGAAGCAGTAGAGTTCAGCGCAGCAGACTTCAGCTCAGGGTACAGTTACCATGGTGCCTCATCCAGCGGCAGTGGTGCCGGACCCCCAGCTTGCAACCCAACTGCAGATTTGGTCCATGATGCGTTTCCGGGATGTAGTCATGGTGGACACCAACACCAAGACGGAGGTTACAGTACCACTTATGAGCATGATGACACATTCCCCGCAGCTAGCTTGGCCACTGACACCAGTGAGATGGAAAAGTACAACCGGATACTACTTGAAGCGTAGACCCCGGTGTTCCCTGGATGTCGAGAGAATGTGTTGCAATATGTGATGGAGCAAATGAAGATAAAAGTGAAGCACAAAATGTCAGTGAGTGCTTTTGACGAAATTCAGGTGCAAATATGTAAGTTGCTTCCTGATGATCACAATCTTCCTAAATCTCATTATAAGGTTAGAAATATCCTGAGCAGCCTCGGCCTAAAGTACAGGATAATTGACGCATGTCCGAATGATTGTGTGCTATTTTACAAAGAGTATAAAGAGTTGGACTATTGTCCCGTATGTGGCCAGTGCAGATTCCAGTTGAATAGGAAGAGTTCGAAAAAGATAATTCCTGTGAAAGTTGTTCGATATTTTCCCTTGATTCCCAGATTGCAGCGCCTGTACATGTCTCTACACACAGCAGAGGCGATGCGATGGTACGCAGAAAAGCGAATAGATGACGATGTCATGCGACACGCCGCGGATGGGGAGGGTTTCAAACATTTGGACAGAGAATTTGGAGACTTTGCTTCAGAGGTTAGAAATGTTAGACTCGGCCTATCTACAGACGGATTCAATCCTTGGGGAAGTAATAGCTTCGCCGTCAGCACTTGGCCAGTTATTCTGATGCCGTACAACTTGCCTCCGTGGATGTGCATGAACAAGGAATTTAATTTCCTTACCGTATTAATTCCAGGATCTAAATATTCACTTGGACGACGGAGATTATGTTCTCCGTCGTCCAGGTGCAGAACCCTAAACCCTAAACCCTAAACCCCTAACCCCTAACCCCTAAACCCTAAACCCTGCCATTCTCCGTCGTCCAGGTGTTCACCTGGACGACGGAGACTTAGTTATTCGTCGTCCAGGTGAACACCTGGACGACGGAGATTGTTAGCTTCTCCGTGGCCCATGTATTCACCTGGACGACGGATTACTATTTATCCGTCGTCCAGGTGAACACCTGGGCCACGGAGAAGCTAACAATCTCCGTCGTCCAGGTGTTCACCTGGACGACGGAGACTTAGAGTTTCCGTCGTCCAGGTGGCTACCTGGGCCACGGATAATGTCCGAGGTCCAAGTTAACTTGGACGACGGATCACTAAATCTCCGTCGTCCAGGTGCTTGGACGACAGCACTTGGAGCACGGACCTTGGACGACGGAGTTTCCGTCGTCTAAGTACTTAGACGACGGAAAACTGCACCTAGACGACGGAAATGGTCCGTGGTCTAGGTGCAATTTTCTTGTAGTGGAAGTTACGTGCGAAAAATAGTTAAAAGACGAAATCGATCGTAAAAACTAATTCATAAATCCATTTCCAAAGTTACGGTTGTTTTTCTTGTTGTAAAAACTTAATTTATCAACTAGGTAGAAATAGATTAAAATATGACATAAAAATTGATTTAAGACTACAAACTTGTTCTTGTATATATATTCACTCAACATCAATATTAAAGAAATTAAATTTGGACAAAACAGCCGTTGGATATATTCATCATAACATAATATGTAAGTGGATGAATTCTCAGTAAATATGAAGTTCGTTAAGGTTTAATCGGTGTAGTCAACCATAAAATTGAAATGGCGATGAAACAGAAACGTTGATATACGAATCTTCGTAACTTCAATTTTTTAACGGCCGACACTCAAAAATAAAGAATTGTGTAATCTATACCTACGAAAAAAAATATGCATTCTAAGATGCTATAAATGGTCGTGCTCTTTGTTGGAGGAAATGAAATTCATCTTAGGTGACGAAACAACAATAATTTGTCGTCTAAGTGGCAACATAAACGACGAATTATACCAATTTTGTCGTCTAAGTGTTTAACGGTTTGAGATTTGGGGTTTAGGGTTTAGGGTTAAGGTTTAGGGTTTAGTTATAACTTAGGCGACGATTGGACCAGTTTCGTCGTCCAAGTCATACTTGGTCGACAAAATTTGACATATTTCATCATTTAGGTCTTACTTGGACGACGAACCTTTAACTGCTTTGTCGTCTAAGTACGATGCTAGGCTGGACAAACCGGATAGGCCCACTTACATTAGTAGAATTTGCCACTAGTGTTGGCATGGGTACTTGATGTTTCCAGGTATTTATGTTACAGAATTTAGATTAGGATGCTCTTATGCATCAGGATTTTATTGAGTAGTTGATTTAGACTCGAGATTAGAAGAGGCAGACTTTGTAGCAAGATGTTTGTATGGTAATAATTGTATGGAAAATTCTCGTAATTGTGGATATTACTTGTGAGCCGAACAAACTCATACAAGAGTAGTACCCTTTGGTGTTTAACTAGTATATGCGTAAATTTTGAGGACAAAATTTTCTTTAGGGGGGTAGTTTGTGACACCCCGTCCTAAAAATTCTATTTTTATGATTTATTTAAGGTTAATCGAGAAAGATAGTAAGTTTTGTCACCGTCGATAATTATTCATAGCTTTTTAGTTGACTTTTTATTAGATTGTCGAAGTTGGTTGACTTCAGGTAGAAGTCGTAGAAATTGTCAAGTCGAGTCCGTACACACGAAGAATGTCGAAAAAAAGAGTTACGACATAAAAGTTATGATTGGCATATGCTTATCGAAAATGTAATAGTCGTAAATGGACAAGTATAATAAGAATTTCTATTTTGGGAAATTATACTGAGAAAAGTCGTAGAGTTTATCGAGATGAGTTCGTAGCCACGTCAAGTGTTAAAATCGGAGTTACGATCAAGAAGTTATGGTTGGCGAAAGTTTTGTACAATTTTACGAAATTTTTTAGTCGTAATTCGCACATATAAATAGGACTTTACGAAAATACAAAGTCAGACTTTTCATTTAGGATCAACCAACATTGACTCGCATTGACTAAGTTTGCCAACCAAAAATCACCGGCAAATTGCTTCTGGCGGTGCAGTGTCGTCCGGCCACCATAGGGGCCGATTCCGGTCGAAATTGAACCGCCTCCTCTCCCTCTTTCTTTTTCTGGCTTCATATTCTACGATGGAGGACGATGGAAGATGAATCGACAACGAGAAATTTTAGGGATTTTGGCATTTCAAGTCGCTGTTGCTGGTGACACCTATAGTGATGATTGAGGTATATATTTGAATCCTTGTGATGTGTGAAATGTATTAGGTGTTGAGATTTTGAGTTTGCAGGTGTGATTGAGGTGAATCGACCGACATGATTTCCCAACGTAAATCAACGCCCGATCGACGTCGATGGTAGACGTGGTTAACAACGATGATAAGCGTTGAGAGGTTAAGGGTTTTGTAGCCCACCCTCATGGGAGTCTAATCTAACTGTCCTCGAGCTCCGACGTGGCTCGACGGCGTCAGATCAGGATTTGTAATTTTTCGGCCAATTACGTTTCGGGCCGGTTTTGGACCGGTTGTCGGGGAAATTGGCCGTGACCGTACTTGAACAAGTTGTTGGGCTTGTTAAAAGGAACGGTTTGGTTTTCACGTTGCCGGGAAAAGTCACTGGCGAAGGAATTTTTTATGCAAATTTTATGTCGTTTTACTTGTAATCGCGTACTGATCGCAATGATGAGGTTATTGAATGGATTTTTGGACATAATTAGTTAAAATGTGTGATTAATCGGACATTAATTAAATGCTTTTATAATTTATTATTCGGTCAAATTGAACCACTACTACATTTTTAACCATTTAAATCGCCGGCAATGCTTTTTTTTTTAACATTGCCGGCGACTTAAATGTAAGTCGCCGACAATGTTCCGCCGGTAATTAAAAAAAAAAAAACATTGCCGGCGACTTACATTTAAGTCGCCGGTAATGTCTTTTTTTTTTTTTAATTACCGGCGGAGCATTGCCGGCGATTTGCCAGAAAAATCGCCGGCAATGATTACAAAAAAAAGACATTGCCGGCGATATTTGGGGGAAAAATCGCCGGCAATGATAAAAAAACTATTGCCGGCGATTTTAAATCGCCGGCAATGGTTAAAAATGTAGTAGTGAACGTTGATTCGATCTTAAGTAGCACAACGTTTGAGGAACATTTTGTGACTTCCAAAGAAAATTAAAGACACAAATTAGAATTAGAGTTAAACTAGTAAGAAGTTCGGAAAGCACGTTATTCGAGAATGCAATTTTCTCTTTGGTATTGCTCGTTAGGTGAACGAGCTTAGTTATTCAATATTATTCTTGACGATTGGTTGTTAAATATGAATCTGTGATATCTCAATCTTTTTATATTATTTATGTTATATAAGAATAATTTGAGTTTTATTTAGTGACTGCGGTAAAAGATTTTTTTACCATTGATAAGTACCAAGGTGTCTCTGTTTGACTTTTTATTGAATTACCAAAGTCGGTTGAGTTTAGCTAAAAATGATAGTAATTATCTATACGAGTTCGTGGATACGAGAATCGTAGAAAACGGAGTTACGAAGAGGAAGTTATAATCAACGAAATTTGTCGAAAAGTTATTATCGAAGTTACCGTATTTGGAAATGTATTTAAATGAGATGTTTTTTTTTCGAAGGGACTATTCGGGTTTAGGTAGATTGGGGTCAACCCATCCCTCCCGCGAGGAGAGAGAGAGAGACCGAGGCGGTGTGAGGCGGTGCCGACGGCGCTACGCCATCTAGCCACCTCCAATCTCGAGGCATGATGGGTTCGAAGCGGCTCGACGTCCCTGACCCATTCCTGGGCTTTACCGGCGATGATTTGACTAGAGAGGAAAGGATTAAGCTGATGAAGTTTTAAGGTTTCGGGCTCGTTGTAGATGGCGTGGGTTTCGATCAGTTCAAGTAAGGAATCGAGGGTTCAGGTAAGGAATGGAGGTCATGAGAATCTCTCTATTGGTTGTATCAACTTGTATGAATTGAATTTGCAGGTATGACACCGATTGAATTCGAAATCAATGATTCTGATTGGGTATCGGTTCGTCCTCTACTCTACAGTTTATGGCGGAGCCGGTGTTATTCGACAGCTGGGCGAGAGGGGTTTTTCTCCCCACCTTGTTGTGAGTTGTTTGGCACCACCCTCGAGCTACGAATCGTCTCGACGTTGGAGATCGGTGCCGAAATCGTCTCGGCCGATTCTGGTGAAACGCACCGAAATCTACCTAGTGTTCTTTCAAGTTTATTTTTCGGCTTATCACGAGCTTACTTTTGGTGTGTCATTCAACGCCACCGGCGATGGTCACCGGTGGTGGTGCGTTGGCGACATGCGCCGCTATTTGTGACGGCGTGTGGCCGAAAATGTTGACCGAAAAACTTATTTCCGAAACATGTCATGTTATATGTCGTTGGGTTCGTATCGGCAATATGAACATAATCGTGAGGTGTAAAATATCATTTAGTCTTTGTCATCCCAGTGGGTGGGTGTTGGTACGGAGTTGCCACCAGTGAAGGTACGGGCGACGGAGAAATTAGTTCTGTTGTTATTTGTCGTTACGATTGTTTCATCATAACAAGTTATCATATCTTTTAGTTGACTGATTTAGTCAAATTTAGTTTTCTATTCGAGTACCCCCTCGATTTATTGATTATTTTATTATTTTATTCACTTTGACGCTTTTCGACAAGGGTCAAGTCGTCACAGAATCGTTATTTCAAGACGATGTATTAGCAGCCAGTGAACGATATATAGAAACACCGACTGATACACTCCAGGTTGGTAGAAATTACGACACAGTACTGTGAGTGGACACTTTTTACTTTCATAGTTGATTAGCAAGTCGTTAATATTTATTTTTAGTACAATTTGAAATTTCAGTATTCAGTTTATAATTTTGGAGGCTAGATTCAATACATTTTTAGTTAGTCATGCATCGATGCATTGGTTACTCGGCTGATCCCCGAGTGGCTCCAGGGAAGTATCAGCACTTACCTCTGGCATTCACGTCAGCTTTGTGTCAGGAGTCACCGGACGACTTTAGGTGGCTAGAGGTTCTGAGATTCTCGTCACCGCCTCCACTAGCACATGATACTCGAGAAGGGTCAGGTGTCCCCTCGATGTATCTTTTATACTATTTTTACAATATTCTTAACTCGCTACTAGTTTTAGTAATTTTATTCACGGAAAGGCATGTTGTAGATTTCATGTTACATATCTTGGATTTATTTTCATCCACTTACTCTAACAGAGTTATTTCCTGCATGCATGCCTAAATAAACAAAAAACACTATGAATATACAAACACCAAAAAATGAACATCCAGATTTCTCAACGTCAAATAAAGTAAGCAAAAAACCTATAGACTGAGGTTTTAACATACCCATTTGAGGAAATAATCAGGGAACCTCTTCTTAACTTGTCTTTCAACCCAGAGTTCACTCTTGTCCGATTTGTCTACCCGAATTTTCACCTTGTACATTTTCATGAACTCCTCGACCTCGCCGCAGTTGCACAACACTACCCAATATGCTTCATTAAGTTATGCCTGAGTTAATTTATCTTTTATTACTCCTCTAAACGGTCATACAACATCTGTGTCGACAAAAAGAGTGTGGTTAACATGTGTATTGGAGGCAGTATGGACAGGATCTTTGAGGTACATGCTACAATATGTTGCACACTCATTCATTAGGTATGTTTCGACTATATAGGCATCCGAGGCAGATTTATTTTTGACGAATCCTTTGTACTATTAGAGATGTCTACAACAACAGGGTAAAATTTATTTCACATTATTGTAAGAAAATGTGTATATATATAAATGATGAAAAACTTGTTTAACAAATTTAGTTACATGCAAAGATTATACATTTCCTGAGGATACATCAAAGTGCAGTGGACCAGACTAAAAAGCAGCACTTATTTGGGAAGGTGGACCATGAGGGGATTCATGATGTCAAAGAAAGTAGGGGGACTTCTCTCTAATTTGTAAAGGATGTGGACAATTTTGTGTCGTAGTTCGTGAACATCTGACTTCTTCAACTCTCTGGTCCATAACCTCTGCAACCATCTACACAATACAATTATTGGTTCGGCGACGTGTTTAGAAAAATAAGATCGAATTACCACTAGGATCAGACGCTGCAACATAACGTGATAGTCATGAGTCTTTAGACTATAGAACTTATGTTCCCAAACATTGACATATCGATACATATTCGCTGCATAATTAGACAGATACCGAACACTTTTAACCCAGTTGAAGACAATATTCTTTAGTGTAGGCTTCACTGGGTAAGGTGCATCTTGTTGTACACACCGTTTTTATCTCTCTTTAACCAAATTCATAATTTCAAGATCTTTTTGCGCTTTGGGAGTATTCTTAGTCTTGAACTTAATACCGAGAATTATTCCTACCACGTTGTCGCACACATTCTTTTATATGTGCATGACATCTAGGTTTTTCCTAAGTTTCAACTTCGACTAGTAAGGCAAGTCAAATAAAATACTCATGTGATGCTAATAACTAAGATGGTGTGGAGAGTGTGGATTGCGTTTCTTCCAATCGTCGTCATTGGTCAATACACCAAAATAGAAGTTGTTTAACTTCTCAAAAATATCTTAGTCAAACCACTGTCTGGGTTGCGGATTATCCTCTACTGTCCCGTCGAAATTATCGTTATCCTGTCGCCACGCGTGATTATGAGGAAGCCATCTATGGTGACTCATGTAACACACCTTCCCCATGTGCCAACTAGAGTTGACGTCGTCCAAGCAGACAGGACAACCACTGTATCCTTTGGTTGTCCAAGATACCAACATTCCATACGCAGGAAAATTGTTAATGATCCACATTATAGATGCTCTCATCATGAACATTGTGTCAGTGAACTTGTCATAAGTTGGGATTTCATTTTCCCACAACAATTTTAGCTCGTCAGTCAATAGTCTGAGGTATACATCTAAACACTTTTCAGAAGATTTAAGACTTAGAATTAGCAGAGTAAGAAAATTAAATTCCTTGTTCATACACATCCACGGAGGCAGGTTATATGGCATGAGAATAACTCGCCAAGTGTTGACGGCAATGCTATTACTACCCCTAGGATTGAATCCATCTGTAGAAAGTCTGAGTCTAAAATTTTAAACTTCTTCTGCAAAGTCTTGAAATTCCTTATTGAAATGTTTAAAAGCCTCTCCATCCGCCAGATGTTTAATCATATCATCATTTAGTCTCTATTTCGCATACCATCTCATTTCTTGTGCTGTATTAGAGACATGTACAAATGTTGTAGTTTGGGAATCAATGGAAAATAGGGAAGCACCTTCACAATAACCTTCATCTTCAAACTCCTTGTATTAGACTTAACCCACCTGGACTTCTTGCATACGTATAAGACAGTAGTTCAAACGTTCATTCTCCTTGTAAAACAACACACAATCATTTTTTCATGTGTGAATTTTCTGGTACTTTATACCAAGGCTGCTTAAGATCTTTTTTACCTTGTAAAGAGAATCTGGAAGCTTGTGACTCTTGGCAAGCAAATCACATATATGTTGTTGAATATCATTAAAATCAGCATCCGAGATTTTATGCTTCACTTTGTACTTCATTTGAGTCATTCTGGATTGCAAGACATTCAATTCACATCCATCGTACACTGGGATCTAGGCTTGAAGTAGCATGTTGTTGTACTTATCCATCTCAGTAGTATCAGTGTCTAGAAAAGCTGAAGGGACTGTGTCATAATGAGGATTATCATAACCTCCCTCTTCGTTTTGGTGTGTAACATGACTGAATGCCGAAAAAGCATCATGAACCAAATCAATAGCAGGTCCAAGAAAATGCACCAATATCGTTGGATAAAGCACCCTTGTAGTGTAACTGCACATCATATTGTAGTGATAGAAGTGTTGAGACATAACATCAACTTCCACAAACTGATTGTTAAAATATTTTTTCTACTCGGACACCTGTAACGCTTTTTTCCTTGACCATGTTGCATCGCAAACAAAATAAACTGACTGATTTCGTCCATATATCTCGCCTCACTTTTATTTTCCAAATGTATCCAACTCTTGTCCATATTTCTGCGTAAGTTAAACGAGACAAATACAATTATCAAATAAACCATAATCAGTTTGCAAAAAAATGTTAGTCTAACGAGCTTCTTATAATTCTTAACCTACAATAATTAATCATCGTCATATATAATTAAATGACACAGCACTGTAATATATGCATTTACACGTATAAATTCACATATGAATATATAATTATCAGCTAACTAATCTTACATTTAATCAACTAACTATCAACTAATCATATATGAATATATGCATAATTAATTAACACATGCATGCTATTGATACAGTTTATAGCTAGCTAACAACTAATGCATGCTATATTGTGGTCGCCGGAATTATTCGCCGGATTATTTCACCAGATAACTTCATCACCGTACATTATTACGTACGTGAAAGGACCTAACCCCGATTTAGCTCCCTAAATCGGAATCAAACCCTTTCGAAAACACGAACCAACAAAAACTTTTCGAAATTTGGGCAGAGTTTCGTTACTAACGTTGAATTACCATTACCTGCACGCGGAAAATACACTTCATCCTATGCCACAAAAAGCAAACCGTGGGCACCAATCCCATCCGGATTTCTCAATATCTCAACAGTAAAGTAAACAATACAAAATATAGTACTTTACTGAAATCCGGGTTTAAAATCGTATAACATATACAACAGGAAGCTCAGAGCGACTTCTAATACATAATCATATACGTATACCACAGTAGGTAGAACAATAAACCTACTGGAAAACACAGGTGACTCTGATCACTAGCCTCCAAACCGCGACGTGAAACACCAAACCTGAACTGCAAACTGGGCACGGAAACCGAAAAGCCCAGGGGAAAGACAATAAACACGTTAGAGTGAGTGGACGAAAATAAACATATGCCTTTCACCAGTTTATATACATACTCAATGTAAAACAGTGCGAGTTCGGAAAACACAACAACAACAACAACACATATATATATGGAGGTTGTCGGGCGACCTCTCAAACCCGACGTCAGGTGAATCGCTCAAACCTGACGGTGATAGGCCAGAGGACCTCTCAACCCTGGCGGCACTCAGGGGAATCTCTCAACCCTGCTTCAGAGGAATCTCTCAACTCTGGGCCAGAGGAATCTTTCAACTCTGGGCCAGAGGAATCTTTCAACTCTGGTAGCATCGATGCAATAAATGCCATCACCAATAAACATATAATACACCTCCGAAAATAACACATATATCTCAATCATTGTATAAAACAAATACGGAAAATCAATAAATCCACGAACTCGCAAAATCAACAGTAAAAATAGAAACTTGTCCACTCACAGTCTGGCGTAACGCGTATCGCGTTAACCCGTGATCCGGCGGAATGTCTCTCGCCAAGCAAACGATCACGAACACCTGAATATTCACAAAATCCATATCTCAAACTCATATCTCGACAATACAAATCAAACCACGAGAAATCACCATTCTCGGAAACAGATAATTCAAAGTCGACGAATCGTCGGAAATCCGTATATACCACTTCAATACCTCGCTTTACGTTCGGACGCTCAACTCGAAAAACGAACCTCCCCACGACGATCGGGGCGCGATTTCGAGTGAAATGACATGCGACTTGTCGAAAGTCAAAAAGTCAATTCTGACCGTTGACCGCCGCCGTTAGCTGAAAGGACCCAACCCCGATTTAGCTCCCTAAACCGGAATCGAACCCCTTCGAAAATACGAACCAACAAAAACTTTTCAAAATTTCGGCAGAGTTTCGTTACTAGCGTGGAATTACCATAACCTGCACGCGGAAATTAACACTTCGTCCTATGCCACAAAAATCAAACCGTGGGCACCAATCCCATCCGGATTTCTCAACATCAATATAATCAACAAACAGTAACATACTGTACTATATATATGTATATCTGAGAAAATCCGTATAAACAAGTATCGGAATGTATCAGAGCGACCTCTAGTGTAAAACATATAAAATATGTACATCAGTAGGTGAAACTGAAACCTACTGGAAAACACAGGTGACTCTGATCACTAGCCTCCAAACCGCGACGTGAAACACCAAACCTGAACTGCAAACTGGGCACGGAAACCGAAAAGCCCAGGGGAAAGACAATAAACACGTTAGAGTGAGTGGACGAAAATAATTGTCTTTCACCAGTTTATATATGTTATAAAAACATATGCGAGTCCAGATAAATAAAACAATAAGTACACGAGGTAAAACCATATCCTCCAGCGTACTGAGCATGCAAATAAAATCCCACGGGGTCACACATGGACTCCTCCGCGCTAGTACAGTCTGAACCACGGAGTCCTTGACTACACGTGATTCTAAGCCAGAAATGGCCTCGGTTCCGGGGAATACGCCCCTCACCGGTCTGGTTGGGGAAACGCCCCTCCAGGCGGCCCTCCGTCGGGGATCAGCCGACGAGGCAAGGTGTATCGATACAACAACGTAACTGAGACTGTACTCTGTGTAAACCAATTCATAAACAGTTTGATGCAAATGCATGAAACAGCAAATAAGTATATGTATACTCGTATACGTATATTCGTATAAGTGTAATTGTATAACACATGCTCGTAATAAATATAATCTCGTATGAAATCTCATGCTCGTAAAACCATAATCATGCTGCATGCTCAAATTCGTAAATCATATAAAAGACTCGCAATCATTTCCGCGAAAAGAAATGTCTACTCACAGATCCGCTAGCGCGAACTCGCGCTAAACACGTGGTCCGGCGGAAGATCCCTCGCCAGATGCACGATCACGATCCAGATCTCGATCTCGATCTCCTGAATACATTCACAAAGCAAAACTGATCAATATCATAATCCACAACACTGTACTGATGCACGGAAACCAACCGTTTCCGGAAATACGAAATGCAGTACAAAATGAATTACGGAAATCCCGAAATCCCCACTCGAAACCTCGACTGAAAATCGGCTAACCAAATCAACCCGAAAACCTCCGTACGATAACCAGGGCATGATTACGAGAAAAATGACACTAATTACATCGAAATCTGAAAAGTTGACTTTTCCACCACCGTTGACCGCCGTTGACCGCCGCCGCCGGCGGCGGCGCGCCGTCAACGGAGGAAATTCACGGCCAACTTCTCCAGTTCAGACCATCTCATCCACGCGAATCTCTTTCCCTTCTGTCACCAAGCCCAATTCCAACTCTATCCCTTCCAAAATCAAACAAAACCGAACGGAAACCAAATCGGAATTCCAAATCGGGTTCCAACAAAAACTCCTCCCCAACTCCAATTACTCATACCATTAGACTCAGAATGATGAGGGGAGTCGTTTCCCCCAAGTCTCCCCTTCCAAAACTCGCCGGAACTATAACTCCGATCACCACCGATTCCATCCAACTCGGCCTAACTCGGGTTACCTCAAAACCAAACCATTTCAACTCAAACCAAATTCTAACATACTCAAAATCAAGAGAGGAGTCTAGCTATACCTGTCCCGTGGCCGATGGTGGCCGGAATCCGGTCGCCGGAAGTTAAAGCCGAAACGGGAAACTCTCCTCCACGGTCAACCAGTCAAACTTTCCAAAACAGGAAAGTCAACGCAAGTCAATGCAAATTTGTGTTTTTACGACTATTTCTCGACTATTTTTCGACTTTTCGATATTTATACTCGTCCCTCGGGTCGATCAACGGTCCGAAATGAATATACGATGTGATTCGGATAAGCTCGAAACAAACGGATAAACTCGTCGGAACCCGAAACTTCAAAGAATCATAAAATATTCCTCAGCTATTGGAAAAATCTTCCGGAACCACCCACGAACTCGAAATCACGTACTCTACACTTTCCGTGAAGACACCCAACTTAAATTCTCGACCAAAAACAAAGTCGCGAATCGAATCGGCAAACCACATAATATCGCAAAACTGCGACTAAAACCAAACCTCGAGAATCGTGCCAAACACACATCTGATTCTGGCGCCACTGTTGACCGGAGAATTTCACGGCGGAGCAACCCCTATTCCATGCAAAACCACCCACTGAGCAACTTTTTCAACTGCACCGAAGTCCAATTCTCACTCTAACATGGTCAATTTCATAAAAAACCGAATTGTACACAAAATTTCAAATCCAAAATTCTCCATGCTCAAGCAAAATTAGATCACCAAACTTACATGGTAGCTTCATGGTGATGAGGGCTACAAAGCCCACCCCAAAGTTCAGCTCGAATCGGTCTGAAAATTCAAACCCGAAATCATCAAAATTCTTCCATTTTTTGCCGGATTTCCACCTCCACCGCCACCCTCGCCGTGAGGGGTGGCCGGAAGTGAACTCGGGGTGCCGGGGTGCACCGAACGGGACCAGCCCCGCCCCCTAAGGTGGCCGGAAAAGCCACCATCGTCGGCAGCCGTGAGCCACCGTCGCACCTTCTCCTCCCACTCGGTCAAACCGAGTCAACTCACCAAGTCAACACATTAATTCAGCTTTGACTTTCCACAAATAGCAACCTACTATTTATAGACTTACCAAATAAGGAAACTTTCCCAATTAATTGCGACAAACTTCGAATATCCATAACTTTCTCGTCGTAATTCTGATTCCAATAATTCTTGCGGCCACGAATTCGACTCGACATAATCTTCCATAATCACCCGAAGTCAAATACATCGGCCAAACAGATAAAAAGTCAACTCTTCGAACCAACACACAATTAAATCAACCAAACAAACAACAATCGGCAAAATTCGCAACTAATTCCTCGTAACTCCAAATCATGCTCCGGAAGTTCCCACGAACTCGAAATTAAATTCTGAACAACTTCCGTGAAGAAGCCGAAACCAAATTCTCGTCCGGTAATTTAGTCGTTAAGTAGCCCACCATTTAAATCTGAACTTCAAATATTCATAACTAATTCTTCGGTCGTCCAAATAACGATCCGGAACCGCCCACGAATTCGTAATCACATGTAGAACGACTCTCGAGAAGAGACCTAGCTCCAATTCTTGGCCAATAATTTAGTTGTTAAGAAGCTCGGCGATTAAAACAACTGTCGCAACTCTGCGACTACGCCGTAGCTCACGAATATAGCTGATCATACGGCTGATTCTGGTCCGGGTCGTCACAGTACGTAATTAAATTCAAAAAATTAATCGAGAGAAACGAGTTAATACCTATACCGATAAGGAGATATTTGGGTAATCTTGAGCTCCGGGGGTGGGAAAACCATATATAAATCTTGCTTTGGCCGGAGTTGGTGTTGAGAGCTTTTTTTTTCGGTGAAGAGATGGTGTTGAGAGAAGAGAGACAAAAGACGACAATTTAGATAGGAAATCTGATCTAAATAATTGAGTTCCACTTAAACGACGAAATATTTTGTCACCTAAATTTAATTGTTTTTGTCGCCTAAGTGAAAACATAAACAATGAAATAGGTTTCATCGCCTAAGTCAACATTTATGCAAAGAAATGATTGATATTCGTCTTAGATGTTTTAGTTAGATTATTGTTTAGGCGGCGAAGATTAGTTTCGTCGTTTTAGATGTACTTTTAGAGGAGGATATATATGTTTCTTCGTTTAAGTGGTGACTTAGACGATGAAATTGGCGATGAATTTATATTTCGTCGTCTAAGTCATAACTTAGGTGACGAAATTTTTTTTTGTCGTCTAAATGCTACCTAAACGACGAAAATTTTATTTAGGCGAAGAATAAATTGTTCATCGTCTAACTTTTTACTAGGGCAACGAATTATTTAAGATTTCGTCGCCTATGTGGATTTTTCTGGTAGTGATCCTATATTGCATCGATATGCAAATAATAATTTCGTATATTTGTACAAACTGTACAAATAAACACAAGTATAATAGGATTGAATACTATCCATTTTCGTTTCGATTCCATGTTTCAGCTCGTATCATTTCCATTTATCGTTGTTATAGTATTTCGTTTCCATTTCGTCTGGCAACTAATGTTGTCGTTTCGTTACCACTTTGTAACGATTTCGATTTTTCATGTGATAATCGTGTCAGCACAATATAATAATATAATATAAAAAATATGTATCAATAAGCGAATATAAAAAATATAACGATATATGAATATCGATAATATATCGATAAATGAATATTGCTAATGGATACACAAATGTACAATACAAGTAAGATACGAACCACGTACCTCAAGTTCAACAACTAAAATGCATAGCCACTTCTCGTGCAAGACCACTATACACCGTCATCGCGACGATCACATAAACTCAAATACACAATTTCTAAACTCATACTTTCACCACTAAACTCTAAATCACAAAACACAACAAAACTTGAACCACACATTGATACCAATTGTGACGACCCGACCCGTGTCAAAAATCGTCAAAAAATAATAAATAAACAGTAAATCGAGGAAAGTATTCGATCCGAAAACAAAATCAACATCAACTAATTTATTCGAAGAACATATCCAAAAAACTTGTTACGACGAAACAGTCGTAATGATATAAGAGACACCTAATTTATTTGACCGTCGCACCGCCACGGCGGCAAACCCTGTCACCACCGCCCACCCACTGGGCCGACAAAGCCTAAACAACAAACAAATCTCACGACTATGTTCGTATTATCAATATGAACCTAATGACGTATAACTCGACAAGTTTTCCGGAAATATTTTCTAGTCACGCGCCACCAACGGAGACCTTCGTCTGCGGCGGAGATTAACACATCAAAAGAAAGCTCTCAAAGAGCCCAATAATATGTCTCAAAGGACCTTAGGCAAATTTCGGCTCGTTTGGCCGGAATCGGCCCCGAAAGCAACCCAGCTGAAAATAACTTCCTGCACCGATCTCACCTGTCGAGCTATTTCGGAGCTTGAGGCTGGTCTCAATCGATTTAGGAGATAGAGGGGAGCAAAACCCCTCTATCCACGACGACCATAACCACCGGCAGCCATTGCCACGATGGCATCGAATCTGAATCGGGTTCGATTCGAATCCCTACAATTCAACCTGCAAATGAACAAAATAATACACAAACACAATCTACACACAAAATCCAAACGTTTGACATTAGAATCGTCGCCGAAAACCTCGCCGACGGCAGCACCGAACTCAACCTAAACCCTAAAACTTACCTCGTTGATTCTCTCAATTCCGGCTTCAATTCCTCAAAATAAGGACAGGGAAAGGATCTAGGTGTCGAGGACTTCTAATTCCGACCAAAAATTGGCCCTGAACGGTGGCCAATGCCGCATCATCGCTGCCCGGCGATTTGGTGGCGACTATGAGTCCGTAAGTTCGGTCAACGCGGGCCAACGCTCGGTCAACGCGAGTCAACGACTTTATCAATATTAACCTCTAAACTCTCTAATTTACTTTAATATAATTTATTTATATACTGAATATCAACATTTGAGGTATATATTATTTAATGTATATAATTGTTGATATAATTGATAATTAAACACTCTTAATTTTTAAGTTTTTTATTTAATACCAAAAAAACATGACCCGGTTTAGCCCGGTCCTAAAAGACCGACAAAGGCCGAAGCCCAAAAGACCCATGAGCAGTTCATAGACTTCAAATTTTCAAAAAAATCTGACCCACTCCGACCTGAATTTTAAAAATGTGTCAAAAAAAACCTGACCCTGTCCGACAGGACTCGGGCAGCCTGACCTGGGCCATTACCGACCCCTAAATCCGAGTGTTATGTTACCAAACATCTTGGCCAAGGCATGCAAGGACGTTACCAATCAACTTTACAAACGACGAAACCAACATGTTTCTGACACATTCTTTTGAATTATTCGCTCGGTATCCCGAAGGGCTTCCTTGGTCTAATGACTAATTTTTGTTGGAGGCTCGTACAGCTAACAAGACATTGCAATCTTTCACCTAACCACATTTAATCGAGCCAAGGAAATAAGAGCTCTGCACCTTTGACATTTTCGTGGAGAAACTCAATCTATTGTATTGAACCCACTTACAGTGATTCCACATCAACATTGCAATCAAGAGAACAAAACTATTGAACTTAAACTTATCAGAAGATCATTGCTCATGAGGATGCCATTTGATATTACGCTGATGACATTGTATGGATGTGTACATTAAGTAAAGTACTTAATCTACACATAAAAAAACTGTAATTAACAAAACATGAAAATTAGTAGATTATAATTAACTAAAGTAATAATTGTTAGTATTGCATCATTGGTGGTACGATTAACATACTTATCCACTTAAGCAAATTAGCAACACCTACCACACCACACGCAAGACCACCAAGGAGGCTCCAACTTCACTCACCAGACCGGCCCCATCCGAGTGCACACGCGCCCGCCAGGCGCACGCCCGAACGCACGGATCACACACCAGCAAGTGCACCAGTCCCACATCGAAGAACACAAGTGAGTCCCAAACTCAACCACCTATATAGGTAAGGCATTTACTACAGGTAAGAAAAGGCAATCCATCCCGACTCATTCATACCCCAACTCACTTACTCGCACGTTCGCTTAACTGTTATATCCAATACATCATCTGACTTAGGCATCGGAGCGTTGAAGGCAGGCCACCCCGTCTTGACCCCTGACCGCCTGTTTCGTTGTTGTATTCTTCTAACAGCCGCACGCGAACAGCTGCACCCGAGCGCCCGACAGAAGGAAGTCCACCACCCGACAGAAGGAAGTCCACCACCCGAAAGAAGGAGTCCGCACGCACGAAGAGGAGGAGAGAGCGCCAGCACATCCGAACAGCCCCAGCATTCGGACGCGCCAAGGCAAGGAAGGAAGGAGTATCCGTGGAAGTATATTCGTGTTGCTTCTGCCCCGTTACGCCCCCGCGCGTAATTCGGTAGAAACATCTGGCGCCGTCTGTGGGAAGCTTACAAATTGCAAACCTCGTATAAACACCACAAAAATCAAAGGTCCACATGCTCAACCCGGTGACTAACGGCAGCAACACGCCCGATGGGGAGACGTCGCTAGACTAGCAGGGGCGGAATGTACTAGCGACCGACAGGGACGATGGCGAGGGACGCATCAACGGCCTGGTCCAGGAGTTACGGGAGGTGGCGCTCGAGAGAGCAGAGGAGCGCCAGATCCGCCAGAGGTTGGAGGAACGACTGGACGCACTCATCAGCCAGCAGATGGGGCAGCACGAGGAGACCCAGGAGACCACCAGCGAGGAGCAACACCCGCTCGACGGGTCCAACGCCCAGGCTGCCCGAACGCCCTCACCCGTGGAAGAGTCGGCGCCCCCGACGAACAACGCTCTGATCCTTCAGAGGATGGAGGCACTGGCGGAGGAGGTCTCGCGCCTGCGCAAGGACAAGCTGGCCGGTCAGGGCGGGACGTTCGCCCCCCGGGTTAGTCCGTTCTCGACACACATACTGGAAAGGGGAAGGGACCCCCACGCGAAGATAACGAAGATCGCTCGGTTCGACGGGAGCGGAGATCCACGCGCGCACGTAGACGAGTTTCGATCCACCACGGACGGAACCCGGTATTCGGACCCAACCTTGTGTTTCTTGTTCCAGGAAACGCTGGCGGAGGAGGCACGGAGCTGGTTTTACGAGATCCCGCCAGGGTCCATCCACTCATTCCTCGAGCTAGCGGAGAGCTTCCAGAAGCGCTATCGGCTCCAGGGGAAATACAACACCACGGGCATCCTCCTCAAGGTCCGCCAGGGGATGGACGCGAGCCTGTCGAGCTACATCAACCGATGGAGGACGCTCGCAAGCACATGTAGGGACCTTGATAAGCGAGTGGCCAAGGTAGCCCTGATGGACAACCTGCTAGCCACTCCATTCGTAGAGAAACTAGTAAGAAAGGAGCTTCTCGACTACGACGAGATCATGGACCTGGTCGTGCAGAAGGCGTTAGTAGAGACGTGAGTGTACGGGTCCGCCTCCGAATCTAGCACCAACAGACCGGAGGAGAATGCTCAGCCCCGACGACCCTCGGACGAAGGAAGGGCACCAACCGGAGGATACAAGAGGGACCGGGACGCGCCAGGGCAGAACAATCAGAAGCCTTTCTTCCGCCACCACCCGGGCGGCCACTATCACCGGGCAAGGAGACCGGCGCGGCAAGACGCCCGTATACCGCCAGGTTCACACCGCCAACCAGCGGGACAGGAGGTTTTCACGATCGACGGGCAGTCGCCCGAGCAGCTTCTCCACCTACATCGACGCCGGCTCCCATCCCCAAGCGGCGTAACGGCAGCAATGGCCCCGGTCGGCCGAATCCCGAGCATTTGGTGCGAATACCACAATGCCGCTACCCACCACACCAATGATTGTCCCACACTAAGGAGGGCCCTCGAGAATATGAGGAAGAGCGACCAGACCACTCCCAGGGCGGAAGGACGACAACGCCAGACGGGCGCCAGGACCCGTGGGACCATCAATACGATATCGGGAGGCAAGTGCAAGGAGAGAACATCGCCGCCCGATCGCACGAGCAGGGAAGTGCTGGCAATCGGGGCAGGGAGAGCGCCCAAGGAAGGAAGAAGGGAGACGCCCACCATTAGCTTCACGGCGAGGGACGAGGAGGAGAACCCGAAGGACAGCACCCTACCGTTCGTGATCGACGCGATCATCGACCAATTCCTTGTGAAGAGGGTGCTGGTTGACAATGGGGCGTCTGTCAACGTAATCTATTTTGACGCATACAGGGCGCTCGGAAGGCCCGCACGCAAGATGACACAGGACCATGAGTGCGTAGCCAGCTTCACGGGCGAGACATAGTATCCAATTGGGAGCGACAGCCTCCGGGTCGATATTGGCACGCCCGACTCCCCGCACGGCGAGATCCGAACAGACTTCATCATCATGGACACCCCCTCCCCCTACAACGCCATACTCGGGAGGCCAGGGATCTGCAGGTTAAGGATGATCATTGCAGGGTACATGCTCTTGGGACGATTCCCAACCGAGCACGGAGTCGGACATGTCCGAGGATACGCCGGCGAAGAGATAACAAAACCCCGAGACAAGCATGAGGTCCTCGCCTTGGAACCAACGCCAGGGTCAGAAGTACCCGACGATCCACGCGACGGGCTGATGGCCGTATCACCCGTCCCCGAGCACGAAGAGCTGAGGACGATTCAACTATCCCCCAAACACCCGGAGAGAACGGTCCAGATCGGAGCATCGCTGGCTCCCGCGATAACAGAGCGGCTGATCGCGCTACTAAAGGAGAAGCAGGAGGTGTTCGCTTGGTCGTATAAAGACATGCCCGGGATCAGCACGAATATCATATCCCATCGACTGAGCGTCAGCACCAACGCCCGAGTAGTGAAGCAGAAGAGACGAGCGTACAAAGCGGAGCATTACGCGGCCATGCACGAGGAGGTGGACCGATTACTGGGCATCGGGTTCATCCAGAAGGTGGACTATCCCAAGTGGATTTCCAACGCTGTGATGGTACAGAAGAGCAACAAGAAATGGAGAATGTGCATCGATTACAGTGATCTCAACAAGGCGTGCCCAAAGGACAGCTTCACGATACCAAGGATCGATCAGCTGGTGGACGCAACGGCAGGGCACGAACTCCTATCAATGATGGACGCCTACTTGGGCTACAACCAAATCTTCATGGACCCCGCGGACCAGGAGGCAACGACGTTTGTCACGGACAAGGGCCTTTATTGCTACGTTGTCATGCCTTTCGGGCTGAAGAACGCCGGCTCCACGTACCAGAGGCTCATGAACACGATGTTTCATGGCCTGATCGGCGACATTGTAGACGTATACGTGGACGACACATTGGTGAAGAGCGTCCAGGCGGTCGACCACGTCCAGAACTTAGGGACTGTGCTCGACGTCCTCATCAAGAACGGCATGAGGCTGAACCCCGCCAAGTGCACCTTCGGAGTCACCAACAGCAAGTTCCTAGGGTATATTGTCAGCCAGCAGGGAATCGAAGCCGCGCCAGCCAAAGTCAAAGCGATCATCGACATGAAGCCGCCCGTCAAGAGGGTGGACCTGCAGAGCCTCACTGGCAAGCTCGCTTCCCTTAACCGTTTCATCTCACGCTACTCGGACAGGTGTGCCCCGTTCTTCAAAGCCCTAAGAACCATGAACAAGCGCGAGGTTGTGTGGATGCTCGAGTGTGAGGAATCTTTCCTTCAGATCAAGGAGTACCTGGCGTCCATTCCGCTCCTCTCCAGACCCATCCGAGGGGAAGTTCTGTACCTCTACTTGGCTGCTTCCCTCACGGCCGTCAGTTCTGCCCTCGTCCGCAGGGAGGACTGCACGGAGTTGCCCGTTTTCTTCTCAGGGAAGGGCATGACAGGCGCTGAGACACGATATCCGACAATCGAGAAGATGGCGCTCGCGCTCGTGACCGCCGCCCGACGGTTGAGGCCATACTTCCAGGCGCACAGCATCCACATCCTCACCAACGTACCCCTACGCCAGATACTCCAATCGCCCGATCACAGTGGTCGCCTAGCAAAATGGGCCATCGAACTTAGTGAATTTGACCTCGAATACAAACCTCGCACGACAATCAAGGGGCAGGCCGTGGCGGACTTCATCGCCGAATATACGGGAGCAGAGGGGGCACCGGTCCAAGCGCCCGATGGTCCGACGGTAGAAGCGTCCGACAAACCGGAGATCAAGGAGCGACCAGTGTCGGAGTGGAACCTCTACGTCGACGGCTCCTGCACGAAGAAGGTGAGCGGCGCCGGCATAATCTTAACGGGGCCAGGAGGGGTAAACGCGGAGTACGCCCTCAAGTTCGAATTCAAGGCGACCAACAACGAGGCCGAGTACGAAGCGCTCATCGCAGGCCTACAATTGGCCAAAAATTCAGAGGCGCCCAACCTCAACATATTCAGCGACTCACAACTGGTGGTGAGCCAGGTCGGAGGGGAATTCCAGGCAAAGGAGGAGTCCATGATCGCCTATCTAAGGCATGTGCGGGCGCTGATCAAGGGATTCAAATACGTCAACATCAGCCACATACGCCGGGGATTCAACGCGAAAGCAGACAAATTGGCCCAACTGGCCACGGCGCCCGTACACACGGGACCAGGACAGCGAATCGTCAAAGTGCTGCGACGACCGAGCATCTCAGGAGCGGAGCAGGTTCTGGCAATCGAACCGCACGAGCATAGTTACATGGACGTACTCATTGCCTATAAGACGAGGGGAGAACTGCCAGAGGATAAGGGAGAAGCCAGGACCATCGTCGCACGGGCGGCCAACTTCAGCGTACGGGACGGGGCACTTTATCGACAAGGAAGGACTTGGGCAAGCCTCAAGTGCGTCACTCCAACAAAAGGCAACTCAATCTTAAAGGAGATCCACTCGGGCACGTGCAGCCATCACGCGGGCGCCAGATCGATCATGCACAAGGCCCTTCAGCACGGTTTCTGGTGGCCCACCATCCACGCGGACGCCACGACACTGACAAGCAAGTGCCAACTCCACGCACATCACCACCATGCGCCCGCCGTCCCACTATCCATCCTCCTGTCGCCCGTTCCATTTGCACAGTGGGGACTGGACCTGATCGGAGAGCTTCCAAAATCAAAAGGGCAATATAGATATCTGATCGTCATCATCGACTACCACACGAAGTTCATCGAAGCCTAGCCCATGGCAAAGATCACCACGGAGAAGGTAGAACGCTTCCTCTGGCGCTTCCTTTTCTGTCGCTATGGGACGCCGATCAGCATCATCACAGACAACGGGCCACAATTCAACACCCCCAGACTGATAGCCTTCTGCAAGCGCCAGGGAATGGACCTCATCTTCGCATCGCCAGCACACCCCCTGACGAACGGACAAGTAAAAGCAGCGAACAAAATCATCAAGTCTGGCATCAAGAGGAAGATCGAAGATATCGAACCCGGGGACGCGGGATACGGGCGCAGGCCCGAGGTCGTTCCAGAAATCCTATGGTCCATCCAAACGACGGCCAATGCGGCTACAGGCGAGACCCCGTTCAGCCTGACATTCGGAACGGAAGCCGTGCTACCCCTAGAAATCACCCATCAGAGCCCACGGATCGAGGGGTACGATCCACGCACAAACAGTGAGGGGCTAAGGCTCAACAATGATCTGTTGGAAGAACGAAGAGACATGGCGCACTTACACAACGCCGCGAACAAGCAGAGGATCGCCCGACTATACAATCAGCGCATACGGGCTCGCCCAATCCAACTGGGGGACTGGGTGATGAAGGCGATCCAACAGACGGTAAAGGCACTCCGCCCGTTATGGGAAGGTCCGTACGTCGTTGACCAGGTGATAAGCGACAACACTTTCTACCTAAGGGACATGCAGGGTCAACGACTACGCCACTCATGGAACATCCAGCACTTAAGGAAGTACTTTCATTAGATCCTATTTGCGCTTGTTTGTCCTTACCCCGCCCGCCCACATACTCGGGGGACTGGGGATAGGCTACTCGCAAAGACGTAAAAGGGAGGCGCGCGCCCGCACAAGTTACTCAAAGGATGCCAAACAAAAGTCAACACAAAAGAGAAGGCACACAAACGGACAGAGAAATTTCATCCATTCGCCAGGTTACAAAAAAAAAAAAAAACAGCTAGCGAGGATCACAGGCACGAAGGCCCGCTTACAAAAGATCCTACTCTTACAAAAGAAAAACTGAGAAAAAAAAAACTACTCTACTTCGCGCCCGCTCCACCATCGCCGCCCGTCAGCCCCGCCTGCTCCGCCAAGAAAGCATCAAACTCCTCCATTTTCAGAAAAGGCGCTACCATCTCCTGGAACTGGGTGACCTGAACATCGGCCTCAGCATCGACCAACTCCTTAAACTCCGAGGAATTCTTGAAATCGGCGACCGCCTCCACCCGCACCTTCTGAACTTGGGCCTGCGCCTCAGCCATCAGGCGGGACTCCACCTCCGCCACCCGGTTGTCCGCCAAGGCTTTTCCCTCTTCCAGGGCAGCGAGGGCTGTATCACGTTCGGCCTTGAGCAGCGCCTCCCGTTCACTCGCCTCCTGGCTTTTCTCCGTCGCCGCCGGACCTCTTGACGCAGGCGATCCGCCAGCTGCTCATACTTGCTCAAATCATACTCGTATCTCTTGCAAGCATCAGTAAGCTTGAGTATCTCCACCTGCGCCTCCTCCGCATAGCGCCTGTTGGCGAAGCGCTCGCGCGCCAGGTACATCTTGCGCTGCAGCACCATGCAGAGATTAAAGGCCTTATCCATATCATCCCTATTTCCCTGCGCCACCTCCGGCGCCATGTCATCAACAGCCTTCATGCTCAGCTCGATGGACCGCATCAGTAGCGTGTAGAGGCGAACGAATCGGACGGCCCGGCGGACGGATTGACGGCCGGATTATCCGTCCGGGGACGCTTCAAGGAAGGCCCACTGGCTCCTCCCTGCTCCAATACCCGTGGGGGGCTGGGCGGACGGACGGACGCTTGGGGCGTCGTGGGGGCACGAATAGACGATTGGGGGGTAGAAGAAGAGCGAGCAACTGTGTGGGGTGTGCGCGCTGTCTCCCGCTGGTCATCCCGGTCCTGCCGGCGCTGGTCACGGCTCTCCTGGCGCTTCTCCCGGTGCTGTTCAGCACGATCGGCCTTAGCCTGCGCCTTCGAACCACCAGCGTGACCTGGCGGCGGGCGGCGGGCATCCGCCAAGATAGCTGGAGCGAAGTCAGCCACATCAGGGATGGGGATCTTGGGCTGCATGGTCTCCCCCAACACCAGACCACCCCGCCCGTCATCCACCACCTTTCGGACCTTCCCAGCAGCCTCTCAAAGGGTGACCATGCGGCGCTTGGCCACCTCATCCACAGCGACATTCTTGCCAGACATCTTCTTAACTACAAAAACAACAAACGGAAGGTTAGCGACAGCAAAAAAAATTGGTCAAAATTTACTCCTACTCAACAAGACTACAAGCCCCACGTACACGGCAGCTCGGCAAGGTGCGTCTGCTCGATGAGATCCCAATGGCAGGCGGCGAAGAACGATCTTGCCTCGGGCGCTAGGTCAAAAACAAACCTCAGACGGTTGACCCGGGCCTCCTCAGCAGGCGTCATCGGGTACTCGTTCGTATCAAGGGGATGGAAGGCTTGGGGGACTCGATTAATCAGGTGGGCGTTGGCAGCATACTCTTCCGAGAAGGAACCCAACTCCCAATCGCCACCCACCAGGCAGTTGATCGTGCGCCAGTTGGTCGAAGAACTCGGCTGATCCGACAACCACCACTTCACGCGGGGCTCTACGGTGATGGTCCCCCAGTCCCTCTTACGCGAAGAGTAGCGAAGACCGAAGAAATGATGGAACTCCGCCCGCGTGGGCTGGTCCAGACTGCTCGCCCGAAAAATATTGAACATAGCCACAAGCGTGCGGGTGAGCGTGGGCCCGCATTGACTAAGCGAGATCTTCAGCAGCGCCAGCATATACTGGAAGAACCGGTGCAGTGGCAACTTGATCCCTGCCTTGAGGTGGAACTCGCTCAGGCAGACATGACCGGGCGGCGGGCAGGTGAAAGTGTCGCCTCCGCCAGGTATCCGCAGTTCCACAGAGTTGGGGATGTGGTACTCTCTTGCCCACCTGGCCATCTCTGAGACGGATGGCGCACGCTCAGGTTCCTGGACGGGCGTGCCATCAGGAAACATCCAGTGGACGGGTCCACCTACCGCAGGTCGAGGAAGCGAATCTCCTCCTTCCGCCCTCTCCTCACCCCAGGGATTCGAACCACCCGAATGCCCGCCCGACGATCCAGACGAGATCTCCAATCCCACATTAATGCACGCTTGCCTAGCTTCCATTGACTGCACGGGAGAGGTATCAGGCAAAATACATTGCAGGGGCGGGACACTCAAAACAGACTCGTACGACGACGTACTCGACATACTCGACCCGCCCGACCCACAACTAATCCACCCCAACCCCGGAATGTAGATCCGCTCACGTGAATGATCGCTCGGTATCTCAATTGGCTCCATCCTATAGACGAGCGCATGACCAACACTTAGCAAAAAATCCCTCCCCACACAGAAACACCAAAACCCACAAAGAATCCCCCACAAACAGATCAAACACACCCCACCCAAGAACACACCCTATCCTTTAGTTCAAAAACCCAGAAAAACGCAGACCACAGAAAAAACAACAACAAAACAGAACCAGGGACGAGAGCCTCACCAGATTTAGTTTGTGGGCTGAGTCTTTTACGTCGAGCAGGTATTCCGGTAACGAAGGACACGAACGAGGGCAAGCTTCAAACGGATGCAGATCGCAAAATGACTCCGGCAGAATTTCGGTAAGCTATGAAAGTGATGAAGAAGACGAAGGCAAGGGAAGCACTATATATATATCACTCGGACGGAACACACGAACGAACGCCAGTCGTCCGTTTTTCGCGTGTCCACCGTTGGATCGTGACAAGTGGCCCAGGCGGTTTACTTGCCCTCCTAAGTAACTGCGCCAACTGCTCGACTTCCCGCCTCGATTTCAAACCCTAGCACGGTCTCCAACAGTTCGACACGTAGCGCCCATGCCCCACTCCCACGCTCCCACGCGCGTGACGTTTACCCTCCGAGCAATCATCACAACATCAGCATTCAATGCAAGGGCACGCTAGCATTAAATATGACGGCTGTCATTTATTACACCGGTTCCCAAAGAGAAGTGAAAAGGAATGTCACCTCAAAACGTCTCATCGGAGCACCACCAAACCCAAGGCAAGGACAACACGCCACGACACCAACCACTTCTACTGGCGCATACACCACCCACACAATCGGGCGCTCGCAAGAACACCATCAGGTCAGTATATGTACCACTCGGGCGCCCCGAAAGAGGGCTAACGCCTGAATTCCCTTTTGGCCGTGCCCCGAGTGAAGAGCTGCGCCGTACTGGATGGGGTTCTTCCTCTACGTACGCGCACGCATTAGCAAGCCGGATCAGGCGGCAGAGGCATGGGGCCCGCCCCCTCTCTGAGCGCGCGCTGAGCCCGATGGGAGGCACGGGCATGGGGTCCGTCCCCTCCGTGAGCGCACCGTTACATGATCGAAGTGCAAGCCGGCTGTCACAACAGAGGCATGGGGCCAACTCCTCTCTGGGCGTGCTAAGTCGATGGGCGGCACGGGCGTGGGGTGTTTCCCCTCCGTGTGAGCGCAACGTTAACATTCGACCCCGACTCGGAACGCCAAGGGCGTGCGGTCCGACCCCTCCTTGCGCGTTCCGGGATTGATGAGCGCGGGCAAAGGTACGCCCTCCCCGGTCGCGAAAGCAAGCCGACTGTCATAACGGAGGCATGGGGTCCGTCCCCTCTCTGAGGGTGCTAAGCCGAAGAACGGCACGGGCATGCGGTCCATCCCCTCCGTAGCGCGTTACTTATAGGTCGCGGTCTTGATCCCTCCGTTGACGCTATACCGTACGGAACGGCATCCCCGTTGATGTACGCGGTGCACCGCGCCATCCCAAAGCCGGTGTCACGAAAACATTTGCATACACACATCATACCACACATTCATGCATCATAACATACATTCATACATCATAACCATACATTCATACTTACATACTTATATACCTACATATCTGTTGTACTTGTGTATGTTTGCAAGACCGATCCCATCTGAGCGCACGGCTCCAGAATAGCAAGTCTTGTTCTGGAGGCCGGGCCCATAGGTACACGAACGAACGAACAGGCAACACCCCACGGGCGCGCGGGTCTAAAACTAGCAAGATCAGTTTGGACGCCGAGCCCAGAATACAGGAACAGGTACACGATCGAACGAACAGGTACATACTCAGACGCCCAGGTCCCACTCCGTCATGCGAGCCCTTTTCTTGACCGGAGAGTTAGGGGACTTGGGGGGTTACAGGATCACGCACCACTGCTCAACCGGATAAGTATTCTTGTTAATCGCACACCCTTTTTCAACTCCCCAGTCAAGAAAGTTCTCTTTGACTTGGGGACTTGGGGGACTTGTTAGTATTGCATCATTGGTGGTACGATTAACATACTTATCCATTTAAGCAGATTAGCAACACCTACCACACCACACGCAAGACCACCAAGGAGGCTCCAACTTCACTCACCAGACCGGCCCCATTCGAGTGCACACGCGCCCGCCAGGCGCACGCCCGAACGCACGGATCACACACCAGCAAGTGCACCAGTCCCACATCGAAGAACACAAGTGAGTCCCAAACTCAACCACCTATATAGGTAAGGCATTTACTACAGGTAAGAAAAGGCAATCCATCCCGACTCATTCATACCCCAACTCACTTACTCGCACGTTCGCTTAACTGTTATATCCAATACATCATCTGACTTAGGCATCGGAGCGTTGAAGGCGGGCCACCCCGTCTTGACCCCTGACCGCCTGTTTCGTTGTTGTATTCTTCTAACAGCCGCACGCGAACAGCTGCACCCGAGCGCCCGACAGAAGGAAGTCCACCGCCCGACAGAAGGAAGTCCACCACCCGAAAGAAGGAGTCCGCACGCACGAAGAGGAGGAGAGAGCGCCAGCACATCCGAACAGCCCCAGCGTTCGGACGCGCCAAGGCAAGGAAGGAAGGAGTATCTGTGGAAGTATATTCGTGTTGCTTCTGCCCCGTTACGCCCCCGCGCGTAATTCGGTAGAAACAATAACTTCAGTTAACGTGGTGTCAAGACGAAAGAAGCTAGTTGATCAATTTATCCAGGCGCTCACAAAAAGGTAAAAGAGAAGGTGGCCCAACAATCCAATCCGTGCATTACTATTCACCCCCGGTAAAAGCTAGTAGCTTCCGGAGGCGTTTTGTGGAAAGTTATAAAGCCACAAATATATAAAGGACTTAGTTTTACCTTCCCAGGCCTCTGTAGTAGTTGAAAGCGAGGTCATTTGTTTTTACAAAGTTTCATCTCATTTGTACGTAGTAGATCTGATCTTACCACAAATTTCTTCAATGAAAAGCTTTATGGAGCGTTTTGAATACCCCCGGAAACTTCTTGTCACATTCTGTTGCTTGTAAGAGTCCCGGTCAAATCTCTTAGCCAGTTAATGTGTTTCTCCAAATTTTGGAAGAACCTTATTGGGAGCTCAAGCTTTATCAAAGCCAATAATAAAAGTATGGCCGGATCTGAAAATTGAAAATAGTGCCCTTTTATAAAAAAAAATGACGAATATCCAAAATTATGTGACATATGTATTTAAACTAATCTATTTTCATGTTGTTCCCGTATTTACAAGAACAAATGCAAACTATATGTAACTAACATTTATGTATGATTTATTTTTTTAGGAGAAATGTGAGACGTCAGTTCTCATTGATAACATAAGATGATGACAAATTACAACATGCAACTACCCTTAATAATGACAAAACATCAGAAGCCAAGAAGTCGCAGTCAAGACTAGTTATACAACAAAGTTGTGTACCAAACCCAAATAATCCTACCAACAATAAGCTCAAAAAATAAAATGTAACCAAGTAACCGTAATCAGTAACCATGATGTAGCCTGAAACGGTACGATAAGTAATACCTATCCCGCTCAAACTTATTTTTGTACGAAATTAAATCCTTTGCAGATATCCGCGGTCCAAGGAGCATGGTCCAATAGACAATCTCCAGGATCACAAATCAAACGGGTCAAGATCCTGTTTGATCCAAACCCATGCACTCTCCAAGCCCAATAAGCAGTAGGGTTGAAACTTGAACAAAAACTCAAACTGGGTAAAGCCCATAGCCCAGTAGCAGTCAACTTTGTCAATGTTGACAAATACTGCTCCTCCATCTGTCATCCTTCTCCATTGTAACCCGGTACCCAAGTAACGCCGACCACAGAACAAAACATCACAAACCTGCCAAGTGTTCAACTCTGGTCGACATACTAAAGCAAACTCCCTGCCGATTGAATAACCTCGACTAGTGACCACCAAAACCATAGACTGTCGCGTGGACTCAGGAAAGGAAACCCCCAACGGAGCAGAATCCCTGGCCCAGTATACCCCGCCTGTCACCAATGAGTTGGCCTCGATCCCAATACCAGCGACAGGATCTCCAGTCTGGAATCGACACAAAAGAAGGTCGAGATCTATAGTCGATGAAGCGACGCTTCACTCCTTGGAAACCACCACCACGAACCACCCATGGACGAAAGGGTACACACGTCTCCAAGGAAGACGACCGCAAGGAAAGGCGTAGGCAAGGAGGTGCTTTAGCATCGCCGGTTCTCGAAAAGGAAAACCCTAGGGTTTGCCGCCGCTCAAGGAGGGTGAGGAGCGCTCTCTTCATACAACTTTTGGTGTATGTTTGATTTGTTAATCACAAAACAAATACAAACTTATAATCAAGTCCTTATAAATTAGACTAATATAAACTAATGCTCTGACACAGTAGACAGAAAAATAACACGAAATGTTAGATTTGTTAATCACAAGCCAAATACAAACCTATAGCCAAGTACACTTATAAACTAAACTCAACATAATACATAAAAATAAACAAACACTATACATAAAAAGAAAACTTATATCTATAATGATACTAATAATTAAAAAGACCAATCCTTAAGTCATAACTTCTTTTCTCAAAGGGATCACAAAGTTATTTTAATGTTATCGTCTCACAATTTTTTTTATAAATATTTCTTAAAATTACTACGTATATATAGATCTAAATAAAATTGATCTTCGAAATTTTATTGCCTGGGCGGTCGTCTCCTTCGCTTTACATCAAGTACGGACCTGGATAAAAGCAATATGGGTAAAAAGTGGTCTCTTGCTTGTCCTCAAACATTTTCAAAGATGGGTTCTGATTTTGTGTTTCTGTGGACGACCTTGCTTTCAATTTTTTCTCCATCATTGGTTGCTTTGCATATCTGCTGTTGCAAGTATTGATTTTGATGATGGTGATTTCATATGTATATGGAACCCAACCAACGGAAAAAGCAAGAGACATGCATCCAACCCCTGAGGGGAATGATATAGCTAGTTAACGAATATATGGGTTTTAGGTTCTCACAGAACGACTATAAGGTGGCCAACATTATTGGTTCCGGGTCAGCTAAGGTTTAAGGCTTAAATCAGACTCTTGGAAACCAATTACTATTTGATCTCCCACTTCGAAACTTTGTAATAAAGTCTAAAAATTTTACACACTTTCAAGGAAAAGTGTATTGGTTGATTCGTGGTTGACGGAACCACTGGCGGCTCTACAGTTTTAACCTTAGGTGAGCGGAATTATTTTTTTTTTGTCATAAGAGGTGTTTTTCCTTTTTGAAAAAAAAAATTGTTGAAGGCCTTGAAATAACTATTATTACACAATAAAAGACCAAAAGAATCTAACATGCCCATTAGATGACAAATAGAAGACGAAAAATCCAGAATTTCAGAAAAAATTGTTTCAATGGTGCCTAACTAACCCATAAGAGATGAGGATTTGAAGTTTATAAGAATTGGTATTTTTTTGTGAGATAAGAATTAGTGTGTTGATGTTACTTTTGTTTATTACTTTTGGTCAAAGAAGAGTGGGTAAGTGGGGCTGTTTTGGTTTGAAAAGAAGATTGACACTACAAGAAAACTGCACTTAGACCACGGACCATTTCCGTCGTCTAAGTGCAGTTTTCCGTCGTCTAAGTACTTGGACGACGGAAACTCCGTCGTCCAAGGTCCATGCTCCAAGTGCTGTCGTCCAAGCACCTGGACGACGGAGATTTAGTGATCCGTCGTCCAAGTTCACTTGGACCTCGGACATTATCCGTGGCCCATGTACACACTTGGACGACGGAAACACTAAGTCTCCGTCGTCCAGGTGAACACCTGGGCCACGGACAGACGAGCAATGTCCGTGGCCCAGGTGTTCACCTGGACGACGGAGACGTAGTGTTTCCGTCGTCCAAGTGTGTACATGGGCCACGGATAATGGTAGCTTATCCGTGGCCCAGGTGTTCACCTGGATAATTCTCCGTCGTCCAAGTGGCACTTGGACCACGGAACAATTACGTTTCCGTGGTCTAAGTGATGTTTTCTTGTAGTGTGAGTTAGTGGAGTATTTGATGTTTGAGACTTTGGGCTGAGATTTGACCCAACGAAATTTTTGTTTTCTACTATAACAATCAAATCTTGCTCAGCGGCCACTAGGTTTGCGATCTTCTGGGTTCGCCTCTGGACGGGACAGAGGCTCTTCCTCTGATATGGAAGTACCATATTTTGGCATGGCCATTGACTTTGGCACTGTAAATCTTGGCGAAAATTTGAGTGAGAGGTTGCGACATTGTCAAGATTACGATGTGTCTTCAAGAGTGTTCCAACAATGTTTAGTTTTGTTCCATAGAAGACTGGACAAGGGGTTGTATGTTTGTGACACAAAACTGTGACTTATTTGGCTACAAATTGTGGCATCAGATGTCTTTCTTGGTGGCTTGGCCGTTGGCTAGTACTTCATTTCCTAGGGCTCATGTGGGAGTAAGATTTCACAAAGTTCACGAGCTCATACCTAGTTGGAGTAAGCCACGTTTCGTTTTATACAATATTGAGGCAACAAATGGTGTCGAATCTGGAATTGATCGAGGTCAATGAGGTGGACTTTTGCAACATTTACAATATAACAAAGGTGAGTTTTATTGTAGATTTCAATGTTTGTTTCAATGTTCATAGGGGTATTTTAGTCATCTAAATTTCAAGTGTGTGACCCGTGGGGTTTTTCTTTAACCCTATGTTTTTGAGTCGCCGTTTCTCAATTCCTCTCTCACTTCTCTCGTTGTCTTTCAACTCATCTCTCATATTTTTTCTCTCTGACCTCTGATCTACCAAGACCTCTAATCTCTACGAAGACTTCTAATCTCTGATCTCTTCTTGGATTATGATCTTCGATCTCGAACTCACTGTTGTTCTCTGATCCGTCTTCTCTGTGGTCTTCACGGTCGATTGTGGTTGATTTCATCGATTGAGATTTAGGTTAGTTATCTTTGTTGTCGATCTATCTTGTTTTTGAGTGTTGTTTGATCCGATTGTTGATTTTTGTATGTGTTATTGCATACACATAGTCAACCGTAGTCGACCATGTGTTTGGTTGCTTTAAGGTTTTAGATATAGCAAAAGGGAAATCTAAATGTTAACTTTGCAACTAGTTAAGAAAGAACTAATGCCATGCTATTGCTTCGGCTTCTTAATGAAGAAAAATACTGAATGTGATATATGTGGTTGACTAACTCCATTCTCCTTCCTCTGTCTTGGATCGATCGAAGTGTTTGAAAATTGCTCATAGTCTATATATCCTTGATTCAAACGATTGTAGAAAGAAAAAGGAACAAAAATCTTTACTTTTTTAAGTGCGATGAGCCTTTATGTGTCAGTCATCCATATTTCAAAAGAAAAGTTAGTGGTGCTTAAACTCTTTAGATCCAAATTTACTAAAGATGAAAAAGAAAAGAAGCATATCAATAAGGCATATCTGACGAATGCATTGTATGGGTGATGAACTTAGCTGAGTTAGTAGCGTGTGTGTTATAATTTACTTACTGCATGCATGTATGCTTACAAACGTACATGGTCCATGGAATTTAATGTGAACCGGGACATTGTTTGGTGCATCATGTGGTTAGTAGAACTTCCCTAGATGACTTACTTTTCTTATATTGATTTAGCATCATTTGAGCTTTCATACTTTAGTGTAATTACAACCAATCAATCAATCTACGTTTAATCACTCACCATAATTTCATCATCCCTTGCAACACTAAGTTTCTAAAGGATTTAGTAGTGTAAGATTCACTTTCACATTTTATTTCCTTTTAGTGTCAAGTAATGTCTAGTGAGTCGTAGTCTTTGTGCTTTTCACTCCGAGCTAAGGAATCTAAGTGCTTAATCCTCATGGGTTCGACACTCGATTTCATTTTCTATACTATTACTTGTCCCTGTATACTTGCCGGTGAAGATCATTCTTGCACTTATGAGTTAGCCAATAACTTACTAAGTGTGAGGGTATAAATCTTCCAACAATCAACACTAACTCCCTCACCTGAAATCACGTGACCCAGAAATTTTACATTATCCAGCCAAAATACACACTTGCTAAACTGAGAATCTCGCAAAGTTTACAAAACAGCACGTAGTTGTTTCTGGTGTTGCTTCACATCCTTGGAATATATTAAGATGTCAGCGATAAATACAATGACACACTTATCCAAATATCGTCTGAAGACTTGATTCATGAGGTCCATAAAAGCGGCTGGGGCATTTGTCAAGCCAAAAGGCATGACAAGAAACTCATAATGCCCATAGCGTGATCGAAATGCTGTTTTAGAAACATCTGATTCTCTAATCCAAAGTTGATAGTATCCTAACCTGAGATCAATCTTCAAGAAAACTGTAGCTCATTTTAGTTGATCGAACAAATCATCAATCTGCAGTAAATGATACTTATTCTTCACTGTAACTTGATTCAATTTTCGATAGTCAATGCACAATTTCATTGAACCATTCTTCTTCCTCATGAACAGCACTGGAGCACTCAGGGTGAAACATTGGGTTGAATAAAACCCGTATCGATCTATCAACTCTTGCAATTGAACCTGCAACTCCTTCAACTTTTTTGGGGCCATTTGATATGGTGCCTGAGAAATAGGACCCGTACGGGAAAGTAATTCAACGGTGAAATCATTTTCTCTCATCAGAGGCAAACCATGTAAGTCCTCTGGAAATAAATCCAAATACTCACAAACCACTGGGATATCCCTAATACTCGGTGCACAAACTTCTGTATTAATCACATGTATCAAGTATGCCTCACAACTTTTCTTTAACATCTTCTCTACTTTCACAGCCAAAATTAAACAAAGTGGAGAAGTATTTCTTTTGCCGCGAAACAAAATTTCTGGCATTCCTGGACTTCTAAAGACTACCTCCTTTTTATGACAATTAAAGACTGCCTAGTGAGCCTCTAAGAAGTCCATCCCCAGAATTACATCAAAATCTACAATGTTTAAGAACATCAAATCCGCAGTTAACCCATAACCTCCTATGAATATCTCATAGTCCCTATACACCCATTCGACACTCATAACATCACCGAATAGATATAACACTTGCCACATACCCGAAAGTGGAGAGGCATGTACAGTGACCAAAGATGTCAATCTATACGACATAAAAGAATGTGTAGCTCCCAGGTCTAATAAAGTAAGGGCTGGATAACAAAAGTATATAACGTACCAATAACAACCTTTGGGGAAGCTCTGGCCTCTCGCAAGGTCATGGCATACACTCAAGCTTGCCTAGCTAGTTGTCCACGCTGATTGTAGTTTTGCTGATTTGCTTGTCCTGTGGATTGCGCTGGCCAAACTCCAGAAGTGGTACACTGATCTCTACCTGAACTCTGGGCGGCTGAACCACAAAAAGTGCCAATCTGTAGACACTCCCTAGCTAGCAAATTTACCCTCTTGGCAACATCGATAATAAATGGTGTTGCCCCGCTGACATAAACCAAAATGTCGCTTATTACAAATGTTACACAACGAAAAATCTCTCAGTGCAGCATGTGTGTCATATGGACGTCGAGGGTAACTCGATCCACTAGAACTCCCACTTGATTGTTGCCTCTGAGGTCGATTCCTGCTCCATCTCTAGCTCCTACTCTAACTAGATGTGTTAGTAGGAAATCTTTAAGGTCCACTACCAGAAGAAGAGGCTGAGCCCAATGTACCTGAACTCAATCTCTTTGAAGGACCTTGGCTAGGTTCACCTTCCTCAAAGCGGCAAGTCTGAAACTGCAACTATCTCTCCCTTTCAAAGTCTTCGCCCCTGAGTGTTGTGCTAACAAAGTCATCAAAATTATTTCAAGGCATGGTTGTCAAGGTCCTCTTGATGTTCAGATTCAAGCCTAACTCGAACCTTCTACACTTGGACGGGTAAACTTATCTCGATACTCAAGCACTAATATTCCTCTTTACCTCAAGTTTGTGAACTCCTCATATTTTCCCTGCTAAGTAGCTTCATTGAAATATTGGCGGAAAAAACAATTCCTTGAAGGTAGGCCATGCGGTGTCAATAGCAAGTCTCGCAAGTCACTCGTTACTGTCCCACAAGAAATAAGCATCTAACTCAAGTAACCCAACAGCTGCCACAGTCCTCTGCACAGGAGTAAAGTACAGACGCTCACAAACTAGCTTAATCTGAACTATCCAAGCCTCACATGCTTCAGGATCAGTATAACAAGGAATGAGGCTATTCCAGCGTTTCTTGCTTTTACTACCGGATCAAAATGCTCATCTAACCATAAAGCTCGCACGAGTAAGTCTCGCATTTGCTGATCCTTATCCTAATCCTCAACTCTATTGGTTCTCCCTCCACGTTTATGAGGTATCTCCTATGGATGAAAAATCACATTAGTCAACAAAACACGAAGGATACAGTCGTGAAACCTTAAACATTTAAAATGACACAGCATTGTGAGGATTGATGGGGATCTGCAAGCCAGTCAGGCCATCGCTCCCGAAGAGTTGTGCATTCTCAAATGTCCTTAGTATCACAACAACAGAAGTCTACATAACCTATAACCTAATGCTCTGATACCAACTGAAAGGACCTGATCTCGATTTAGTTTTCTAAACTAGAATTATGCCCTGACGACAAAAAAAATCTACAAAAATTTTGCCAGAGTTTCTTCTAAAATCAAGAAACCCAAAAACCTGCAAGAAAACACACTTCTAAAATGTCCACAAAAACAAACCGTGGGTACCAAATCCCATCCGGATTTCTAAAATCAACCAAACATTGATTCCACTAGAAATATAAACTATTTATAGAAGGTGATAAGAAATTCGAAGACTAAATGGGAAAATACAACACAACGGAAGTAAACTTTATACAGTATTTAAAGCGACTTCTAATTTACATAATACACAGGACTAACAAGTTATGCTAGGAACCTACTAGATGAGTACAGTGACACGAACTCTATGCCTCTATCGCTGACGTACTATCTCAGGATACAAACTGCAAACTGGGTAGAGGAAATCGAAAAGCCCAGGGAAAGGCATATAAAAAAATAAAATTGTTAGAGTGAGCGGACGAAAATAATATTCGTTTTAAACTGAAAAATAACTCTATCATTCCTTTCTCCAACGAGTATATAAAAAAATGATGTGAGTCTAAAAATGTACAAACACATGTCAGGTGTTTGTCCTAACCCTCCTGGGTACTATGTAATTTATAGAGGTAGTAACTTTAGTCTGTGTTCCTCAAGTTACAAGAATGCTCAGGTTAGGTGTTTTTCCTAACCCTCCTGAGTACTGTGTATATCACAGGTCAGGTCCCTCTCAGACCCTCCCGGAGTATCTCGGGAATCAGCCGAGAAGCCAATGCATCAATGTAACAGTTGTGACTAGGCTCTGTGTAAAACAAATCATATGTGCCTCCATGAAAATGCATAATCATAAATGCATAACATAGACTCGTAAATCGATAGTGAAAATAAAGACTCCACTCATAGTACACAGCTAACTCTGTGGTCTGGCGG
This sequence comes from Geum urbanum, assembly GCA_946800695.1. NCBI lineage: Eukaryota > Viridiplantae > Streptophyta > Magnoliopsida > Rosales > Rosaceae > Geum > Geum urbanum. The sequence continues at coordinate 16,138,812 of OX326997.1, read as the reverse complement.
AAGTTCCCTCGCCAAAATCTCGATCACGGTTTCCAGAATAAATAACATATTCATTTAATACTGGAATTTGATAAAAAGTGCGAAAATAAACTCAAAAACTATCCCAGAAACCCCCGGTCAACTTGGAATTTTTGCCTCGTCGAAACTCCGCCGTGGACAGTGGCGCGTGACCCTCATGCGCCTCTACAGGCGGCGGTATCTACGTGACACGCGCCTATGGTGCAAACTGCTCTAATAGGAGCATTTGAACCCTCATTGGAAATATTTCAATGAATCCAACAAATTTCCTAACTAGCACAAAACCTAACTTGCCGCCGTTTGCCCGGAAATCAGCCTAAAAACCTACGGCCCGAAAATCGCCAAAAAATGTTTTCGGTCGATTTCGACGCCATCATCGCTCCTCGGTCTCCCAAACCATAGGTGTTCGACTCCTAGGGTGAAATCCAACCGATTCCACCCTACCCCTTCGCCGGAAAGTGGCCGGACCACCCCCATTAGTTCAACCCGAATACCGACTGGTAAATCGATTTGGTTTGATCCCTAAGTCAATCCAAAAAGAAAACCTATATGAAACTAAAGAGGAAAGCAAGGGCTTCAAAACCATACAAAGAACGTCGGCAATGGTGGCGTTTTCTGGCGGGTTCGAATTCCGGTCGGGTCGGGTCACGTCGCCTAAAAAACAGGTCGACCAATTTTCTGATTTCCTGAATTTCTGATTTAAAATTCAAAAAAATCCTATTTAAACCCCCAAGCAGATGATTAGATCAACAACTGAGGTTGGATCTGATCAAAATTCAACAGTCCAAATCAAACCGACTTAAATAAAATATTTTTAATATTTTTCTCACGCAGACTTTCAAAAATCATAAAAAAAATAGCTCACTTATCCCAAAAATTTTCCAAAAATTTCTACGACTTCTGTGAAGAAAGTAAGATCTAATTCTCATTGGGTGAAAAATTTGTTAACAAATCATATGATACGACTAATTCGCGATAAACTTAATTCGTGCTGATTTGTGCGTTATTTTTATTCGGGTTGTTACACAAGACTAACTGAAAATGTAACTAAATCTAGCTTCTAAAATATACGTTGATTACTGAAATCTCGTACTAAACTGAATATAAATAATAAATAGACTCGTTAATTAATATTTAAAATATAAGTGTTCGCTCACAGTTATTGCTAGTTCTGCAGTCCGGCGGAAGTCCCCTTGCCAAAATCTCAATCTCGGTCTCCAAGAACGCCAAAAACGGTAGCGTTTTCCGGGGGGTCAAACGTGGGTCAGGTCGGGTTGCAAAATGGGTCAATCGCCAGAGAAACGGATCGAGTCCGAGATGGATTATGGGCTAGTGTTTGGTCCAGGAATTCCTTTTATACCTACAAGCTCCTCACATAATCAACGGCTGAGATCAAATCAGTCATAAAAGAATTATTTTCTAAATTAAAATATGCCTAAATTCAAATATTCGTAAAAATTAGCTCAAATACCCAAAATTTTCTACGAGCTCGAAATAAAATTCTTTACATTTCTCAAGAGGAGACCCAAGTCTAATTCTAAATGGATAACATTTCGTTAAGAGTTCAACCACTTACGACTAATTCACGATTAGACTACTACGAGCTCCAAAGTACACTATTTTGGTTCAGGTCGTTACAAACGTCAAGGTTGTGCTTTGGTGCGGCACATCTTTGAGGCAAGCGGTGGCACTTGATGTTGCAGGCTCGAGGAGCGTCGGTGCGAAGCTTAGTGGCACGGCGACACGGAGCATGGAGGCATAGGGGCGAAATGTTGAATCACGATGTTGCTGCATTGAGAGAGAGAGAGAGAGAGAGAGAGAGAGAGAGAGAGAGAGAATAAAACGATATTATATAGGAGGATAATAATATCATTTCGTATTATTTTGTGAATTGAGTTTACTGATATTATATTTTTGAGTTTTAGCCCTATTTTTAATTTTCTAAATAATAAAGTGATTTATTTATTTATTTTATTAATACTTAACTTGACCTTCTATATTTTTTTTATAAAATAAAATTATCTTTAGTACGGAAAGCAATATTTGTACAATTGTACGCGTTTAAAACACTTTTTTTTGTTTAGGAATAAAACACTTTGTTCATGGGAAAGAAGAGGAAACTCTGGGAAATGAACTTTGACGTATGACAGGTATAATAAGAGCCTTGCACTCCTGCTTCTATCAATAGGCCATTTATGGGGTAGTGTCACCACCCCACCCATTTGACATTTCCCTGAATTCCTGAAATAATATGCACACGGTCTCGTTTACACATTGAAATATCACTATATAATAAAAAAAAATTCTTCAGAACACCGAATATACTTGCTGCAGTAATGTGCTATGCACATTACTAATATAAATGTTAAAAGTGCTATATTAAATATTATTTAATAAAGTTTGACTCAAAAATTACTACAATAAAAATAAAATAAAATATTATCTCTCCCTCTCTCTCTCCCCATTAATTTTGCATGATCGTTGCTTCTTTTTTTTGGCTTAACCCAAAACATGTTTGTTGATTAATGATTACGATTGCACTTTCGAGTATCATCCAGGGAAAGTTAATGTGGTTGCTAATGCTCTTAGTCGGAAACATAGTGCTTCTCTCTTCCATGTACGTGTTGCTAGAATGTCACTGTTGACAGAATTGCGAGCAACGGAAGCAAAGTTGGAATAGAATGATGATGGAGCATTGTTAGCCAGTTTCCAAGTTCGTCTGGTATTACTTGATCAAGTTCGTGAAGCTCAAGACTCAAATGCCTATCTGTTGAGCAAGAAGAATTTGATTCAGAATAATGTACCGACTGAGTTTTGGATGAGGAGTGATGGCACTTTGATGTTTAGAGGAAGATTATGTGTGCCTAGAGATGAGGATTTGAAGAAGAAAATACTCGACGAAGCCCATTGTTCTGCATGTGCTATGCATCCGGGTAGTACAAAGATGTTCCGGACACTTAAAGCTTATTATTGGTGGCGAAATATGAAGAGGGAAATAGCAATGTACGTGAGCAGATGCCTGATTTGTTAGCAAGTGAATGCGGAACGTCAGAAACCGACAGGTAAATTACAACCTTTGGAGATTCCAGAGTGGATATGAGAGCATATCACTATTAATTTTGTGTATCAGTTACCTTGTACTTCTGGTGGTAGTACTGGTATTTGGGTGATAGTGGATCTCCTTACGAAGTCAGCTCATTTCCTAACAATCCAGGAAAGCTTCACGTGAACAGATTGGCGAAGTTGTACTTGAAAGAGGTTGTGAGATGGCATGGTGTACCTGTGTCTATAGTTTCAGACCGGGATAATCAGTTCACTTCCGAATTTTTGTGCGAATTGCAAAAGACAATGGGGACTAGACTACACTTCAGCACAGCTTTTCATCCTCAGTCAGATGGTCAGTCAGAGAGGACTATTCAGACTCTGGAGGATATGTTGCGATCTTGTGTTTTACAGTTCAAAGGGAATTGGGATTAGCAACTTCATTTGATTGAGTTTGTGTACAACAACAGTTATCAGGCTAGCATTGGTATGGCACCTTACGAGGCGTTGTACAGAAAACAGTGTCGAACTCCATTATGTTGGAGTGAAGTTGGTGAGAAATGGCTTCTTGGTCCTGATTTGGTGAAAAACACCATGGAAGACGTTCAGATTATTCGGGACAGATTGAGGGCTGCATAGAATCAACAGAAGAGTTATGATGATGTGCGACGAAAGGATCTTGAGTTCGAGGTTAGTGATTGGGTTTTCCTGAAACTTTCTCCTTGGAAGGGTGTTGTTCGTTTCGGGAAGCGCGGTAAACTTCGTCCGCAATATGTAGGCCCTTATGAGATCACTGAGCGAGTTGATGCAGTGGCATACAGATTGGCATTACCTTCTGAGATGGCCAGGGTACACGATGTGTTCCATGTATCTATGTTGCGGAAGTACATTTCCGATCCATCTCATGTGTTGACACCATATCAGCTTCCTATACGGGAGGACTTGACCTTCGTGGAGGAACCAGTTCAGATTCCTGATCAGAAAGTCCAGGAGTTACGACACAGAGCCATTCCTCTTGTGAAGGTATTGTGGCAAAATCATTCAGTTGAAGAGGCTACTTGGGAGACAGAGCAGCACATGCGAGAGCAGTATCCTTACCTCTTCAGCTAGCAGGTATGTAAATTTCGAGGGCGAAATTTTTGTTAGGGGGGTAGATTTGTAATGAACCGAATCGGAAATGGTGTGTTAATTGGCTTGATTTGCGAGTTTCACGATTAATCGCAGTTTGTAGTAATTAGTCAATATAGCGAGGTTTGTTTACGACTAAATTATCGGGCGAGAATTTGGTATGGGTTCCTTCACAAGAGTTGTAGTGTATGTGATTTTGAGCTCGTGGGAGTTTCCAGAGCATTATTTCGAGTTATGTGGAATAAGTTATGAATATTTCCGACCGTTGGATTTAGTCGTGTTTATCCGTTTTTGTTTCGATTCATTTTGGACCGTTGATCGTCTTGGGTGGCGCGTATAAATATCGAAATAGTCGTAAAATTGTCAAAAAGTCTCATTTGGGACATTTGACTAGCGTTGACCGAAGTTGACCCGCGTTGACCGATTTGGGTCGAGTTGACCCGGTTTGATTCCATCGTCGGACCTAGCGTTTCCGGCCACCTCCGGCCACGATTTTGGTATGGTTAGCTTCCCCTTGTGATTTCCTATTGGTTTGAACTTGGTTTGAGTGGAATTGGTTGTGTTTTGGGGTAGTTTCGTTTTGGTGAAGTTTAGGGATTTCACTGCCATCGGGGGGCAGTGCTCCGGTGAGATTTGGCGTCGGGTTGGTGGGGGGTTTGTTTCCCCTCAACCCCTTGATGCTTTTGGGAGAAGAAATTTTGGGATTGGATGATGTTTGGAGCTCGCCGGAATCCATGGTGTCCATAGCTTTCGAGCTGTTTTCCGACCGGTGTGGTTGGAATTGGAGGAAGGTGATGAAGAGGAAGTTGTTGGGCTTGATGAGAATAGGAGTTCTGGGCTTTCTCCGTCGGAGAATTTCACCGTTGACGCCGCGCCGAAGGAAAACAGCTCCGGCGAGGGTTGACTTTTTGGGATTTTAGAGATTTTTATACCGTTTTTCTCGTTATCGCGTCCCGATCGTAGTCGTGAGTTTTTTGAGTTTTTTGAGTAGTCTATTTAGGGATGAGGGTTAATTGGGTATATTTTGAGAATTTTGTTATCCTCGTCGATATTTCGAGCGATACGTCTTTCGAGAACGTGAGGTTCTTAACGTATTAGCTCCATATGTTGTGTTTCAATATGTATTGATCGTATCCCTGTTATTCAGGTGATCGTGAGCGAGCATTTGGCGAGGGTTTAGGGTTTAGGGTTTCGAGAACCCAGTTTGCAGTTTGGGTTCGAGTGTTGCGCGTCGACTGTAGAGGCATAGAGTTTGGATCACACTTCAGTTTTTGTAGGTTCCTTGTTCGACCTACTTGATGTAAATGATGTTTATAGGCGTCGCTCTTGATACTTATATTTTTTTTTTCAGTTGAGTTTACTCCTGAATGTTCTAGAATTCTTGTAAACCTTTTGGTTTATTATATATATGATGTTGAGAAATCCGGATGGGGAACGGAGCCCCCACGGTTTGGCTTTTGTGGAATATTCAAAGTGTGTTTCTTTGCAGGTTGTAATAATGGTTCACGTACTTCAAAGCAAACTCTAGCAAAAAAAATTTAAGGTCATGTTTTCGAAAGGGTTTGATTTCGGTTTAGGCAACTAAATCGGAGTCGGGTCCTTTCAATATCAAAATAGTCTATAGAAAAATTTGGTCAATGTGGATTAGAATCTACATTAAGAAATTAAGTCATAATCATTCTCTGTTTGACGTAAATCGATGTTATAAATCAAACATATATTTTCCTTAAAGAATCAAATATATATTTAGATATTTGAAATTAGTTTATACCAACAGATCGAGATGAGCCCATCACCTACTTAAAAGTACTTAAAAATTCGTACAATAATTATATGGTGGTAACTAAAGCATGTTGTTTAAAAAAAATTGAAACTTGAACTTTCGAATGATTTGTTAATATAGTTTTAGAAAAATAAATTTGAAATTGTCAATCTTAATAGTTGATTATTTTGATCTAGAAAAAAAAACGCGAATATACGAGGCTAATTCTTTTGTACATATATCTTGATATGCCACAAGTATATAGGCAATGTTGAATTATTTGTTTTTCATCATCGATAGTTTAACATATCATAACTACGTAGTAGATTTGTCAACTTTGTAAAATTTGCTCCATAAACGTATATCACTCCACACCAACAATGTGGCGGAAAAAAATTAATTTGCTAATTTGATCGTTGGGTTTTGGATTTGATGTTTTAGGATTTGAGAATATAGGGTCTGTGATTTAGGTGTCGGGTTCAGAGTATAGAGTTTGGAGTTTGAGGTTTAGGAATTAGAGAGTAGAGTTTAGAGTATAGAGTTTATTATCTTTTTTTAAGCCATGATTTATTATCTTAATATATATATAATAATAAAATAAATGGCATTAGTTATTCACCTGGTTTATCAACTTTTTAAAAATTTTCTGTATATTTTCCCACATTTATCATTATTGACTAATTTTTTTACTTCTATTTAATATTCAATCATGGTGTTAACATTTGTAGTGTCATATAAAATTAGATTACATTGAATTTCAAATATCTAGTGCAACTGCACCGGTGTACCCTAATTAGCCCTCTTTTTGCACGAATTTCTAGTTATGTCCCTGTCTCTTTAAGCTCACACCTTTGTGGGACGAGTCTCTCTCTCTCTCTGCCCCGATTTCACAGCATCGAAATCAGTTAAAGTTAAGAGGCTTCTGAATTCGCGGGGAATATAATTCGAATCAGTAAGTTATATTTGTGGGGGTGAAAATATGTTGGGGGTGCGTTTGAGTCTACCACCCATTTGCCACGTGTTAAGTTGTTAATTTCTTCCTAATATTAATTATATTAATACTTTAGACTCTCTTTTTTCCAGTTTCTCCTTGTTTTTCTTCCTCCGATCGGATCCATTTTTTTCCGATCTCTTCTCGGATGTTCTCTTCCCCAGCAATGGGCTTGACTGATTTAAGGGTCCCCCGACCGGAGCGAGGTTGAAATTGAGATCCATGGGTGGTAGACATTGAGCTTATCACTGCCCAAATATGATTGATCCGATTGAATGAAATTGCTTTTCTGTATTTGAAATTATAAATGAGTTTGCTGATTTGGGTGTGCCTAGTTGTTTGAAGGTAAGTATTTTCTTTTGCTGTGATGGTTTTTTGTTACAGAGGCTGAGAAGAAGAAGAAGAAGATACACACTGTGCATGAAAATTTTGCCTTCGCTTTCCAGTTTGATCTGTCCAAATTGTATACTTGCTGAAGCTTTGGGAATCAAGTTTCAATCTTTTTCCTTCTTCTTAGCCAACTGCTTCAGGTTTTTAATTGGTTAATTCCTCTGAAGTATGTTACTTACAGTTGGTATGAACTGTAGTTAAGATTTCAGAGCGTTTAAGTCAGTTAAGATAGCTAACTGTGTTGAGTTTTTTTATTGGTTTAGAGTTGGTATGAGCTTAATTTGGAATCTATATGATTGTCAAATTTTCTGTAGAATCAAAATGTTTCAAGATTTATCTATATATTTTTTGTGTTGCGGCTATTTTACGTTTACTTCACCCTATAATTGTGTTTCTCGGCGAGACAATGAACTAATGAAAGTAATGTTTCTGCTGTAGAACTGTTGTGTGGGTAGACTTCATTTGTCTCGAGTTTTTGAGTTTTTAGAAGAAATTTGCATCCGGAGCAGTGCGCAGGTAAATTGCTAGACTGTCCGATTATCGAAAGTCTCAACACATAATGGTAAGCTATCCAAATTTTAGCATGTTTCTCACAGCTATTTTTGTTTCATTGCATTACTTGCAGACCAATTGCTCCAAATTCAAAAGAAAGAATTTTTGGTCTTTAAAGCTAACAAATTTTGGGCGGTGGGTTTTTTTTCCGAGGCTGACTTAGTTTGGTATTGGCTGAACAGGCAAGCCTTTACAGAGGGCCTTCTAGGAAAGAGAAACCTCGTACGAGACATCATGGGTTGACTCAGCAAAAGAAGTAAGAGATTAAGGAAGCATTCGAGTTATTCGACACTGACGGCTCAGGTAATTGAAGTTCAAAGTTGTTGTTATTGTCAGGTTCTGATGCTTGCCGAAGAGTCATTGGTTGATCCTTTTCTTGGTTTATGACTTTGATGATGGTGCTGTGTTGTAAAGGCACTATCGATGCCAAAGAGTTGAATGTTTCCATGAGGTATGGCTGCTTCTCTTGAGTTCTGTGTACCGAAGTTTTTGACATTTTTCTATTTTACAATGGATACATTTTTCTATTTTACAATGGATACATTTTTCATGACAGGGCTCTTGAATTTGAGATGACAGAAGTAATTGCACTTCTCCATCCATGTAGACTTGTTAAACTTGTGGCAGTGTATTCTGAGATTGGGAGTAGAACCACGCCCTAGAATTCTTGTGTGTAGTTTTCCACAATTCTGTAAGAGGTGTTTGATACCTAAGTTGACAGAAGAGTACCTTATCCAGTTTAAGTGAAATATCCATTACACATATATACATTCCCCATTTTGTATTTGGACTGTTTATAGCTTTGCGTTTTCTCTTGTTTGTTCTATAGACAGTGTAACACTAAGGTGAGTTATTTTTTAATAGCGGAATGACTTTGGCCATTTGTATGACTCCAAACCCTTAAAATGACATCTTTGTTTCTGGTCGTCGAGTTTATTTCTTGTTTTTCTGTCTCACTTTTGTTAGCATCTCTTCTCTGCAACATACCTTATCTCGTCTGTTGACTCTGTTTGGTACTAGGAGTATACAGTTAGCACTTAAATTTCTTGACAGTCATACTATGGACATCGATGTGATGTCTAACATATTGCCTGTTGTATCTTTCCAGCTAATCAACCAAATGATTGCAGATGTTGACAAGGACGGAAGTGGTGTGATTGACTTCGATGAGTTTGTTCACATGATGACAGCCAAAATTGGAGAACGGGACTCCAAGGAGGAACTCACGAAAGCATTCCATATCCTCGATCAAGATCGCAATGTATTGCTTATCTACATTTGGAGGTTTAATTTATTTATTAATTTGCTTTGTTTCAATATGTAACCATCTATATATTCCTCAATTCAGGGAAAGATATCCACTGCAGACATTAAGATTATTGCTAAGGAGCTGGGCGAGAACTTAACTGATAGAGAGATTCAAGAGATGGTCAAGGAAGCAGACCATGACCGTGAGTACTTACGATGTTGCAGCCTCATTTTTCCTTAGGAATTCGTCTCTCATTTTCTTTGCAATCATCATCGCTTTGCAAATCAAAGAGGTTTATATGTGCAGGTGATGGAGAAGTTAGCTCCGAGGAGTTCATTAGGATGATGAAGCGAACAACATATGGCCGTTAGCTGATTCCGTCAATATGTATTTTGTTTTGTACTTGTAACAATAAAAGAGTGGTAATCTTTTCATCTGTATAATTATGATCTCAAGCACTTGTGTATGGCCTCTGATTCACTACCAGTGTTATAACATCGAGTTCGGTTACCCATATCAAATGTGGAATTCGAAAATCTTAACTTGACACTGACTCAAAATTATGTCTAATATGTCTAATTTGATTTGACAAGATATTAGTGGAAATAAAAAGTGAAACAGAGATTGTTGTACGTACGTAGGTATGTATGTAAAAATTGGCGGCAAATGAGATTTGGCCTTCAACGTTAGTCTTGTTCTGTTTCTCTAAAATTGATACCTCACTGAAATAATGAGGTTGTTTTTCCGACATTGTTTGACAAACTCCTTTGTCAGACACAAACATGATTCAGTGAATCCCAAAGCCTCGCACTTTGTTAGTCTACTAAATCTGTGTCGAACAAGCCATGACTTGAATCCCCTCAAGTCCTTTCTAGTAGCTCATGGACTCATCAACCATGTTTCTCTGTTGGAACAGTTCTTCAGGTCCTGTTTTCATCTGGGTGCTCCACATTTAGCTCTCTCTACATTCCAACTCATCAAAAGGCCAGTTCTTGGCCTCCAGAACATGTTAATAAGATGTCTTTGTAACAATGGATTATACAAAGACCTCTTGTATGTGTTTAAGAATTCTAAGATTTCGGGTTGCCCTTCTGATGGTTACACATTTCCGTTTGTGATCAAGGCCTGTGCGGCTTTGGGGGCTGTTAAGATTGGTAGGGAGGTTCATGGTGTTGTGTTCAGAACTGGGTTTGAGCATAACCTTGTTATACAGACTAGCTTGGTTGATTTGTATGCAAGAAATGAGTGTCTGGGAGTTGCACGCCAAGTGATCGATGGTATTCCCCAATCGGACTTGGTTCCTTGGAATGCATTGATTGCTGGTTGTTCGTCAAATGGATTCGATTGGGAAGCATTGGACGTGTTCAGGGAGATTGTTTCGGTTGAGTTGAAGCCGAATTTGAGCACTCTGGCTAGCATTGTTCCGATTTGCACTCGTTTGGAGTGTTTTCGTGCAGGTAAGTCTCTCCATGGCTTTGCTGTCAAATGTGGATACTTTTCGAATGATTTTCTGGTTCCTGCTTTAATTTCAATGTATGCTGGGGATGGGGATTTGTGTGGCGCTAGAAACTTGTTTGATTCTGTAGTGGTAAAGAATGTAGCGGTTTGGAATGCTATGATCTCTGCATACACACAAAGGCAAAAGCCTGAGTTAGCTTTTGAGTTGTTCAGGTGGATGCTACTAGTTGGTATAGAGCCTAATTTGGTTACTTTCGTGTCGATTATTCCCTCATGTGAGAATTCGGGTTGTGTTGCATTTGGCAAGTCCCTTCATGCTTGTGTTGTTAAACATGGATCAGAAGATCAGCTTCCAGTATTAACTGCCCTTGTATCAATATATGCCAAGCTTGGTAGTATTGATGAATCCAGGTATCTTTTTGAGCAGATGCCCAGTAAAAGCCTTCTTTTGTGGAATTCAATGATTTCTGGGCACGTCTACAATGGGTTATGGGAGTTAAGTCTGGGTGTGTTTCGTGAAATGCATGTTTCAAGACTTGATGCTGATGCTGTCTCCGTTATTAGTGTTCTTACTGCTTGCTCCAAACTTGAGGCTGATTTGTTGGGTAGGTCTGCCCATGCATTTAGTATAAGGAAGGGTATCAACTTAAACCTGAATCTGTCAAATGCGTTACTTGCATTCTACTCTGATTGTCATCGTCTTCGCTATTCTGTTGCATTGTTTCACCAAATACCTCTGCGGGATGGCATAACATGGAATACATTAATATCCAGCTGTGTGCATTACGGAGAAATGGAAACATCAGTTGACTTATACTACCAGATGCAGAAAGATGGCTTCGAGTTAGACTTGGTCACCGTGACAAGAATACTCTCAAGTTGCAGTGACAGCAAAAACTTAGACCAAGGAATGGCTTTTCATGGTTACGCTATAAAACACGGCTTTGCCTCTGATATTTCTCTGCTTAACTCACTGATTAGCATGTATTGTAACTGTGGAGACCTTGATGCTGGGAGGCTGGTTTTCGAGACCATGCCCAAAAGAAGTGTGGTGTCATGGAATGCTCTGATGACCGGCTTCAAGAACCTCAATTTACAGGATGAGGTCTTGGCTGTCTTTGGTCAAATGATAAAGGACGATCAGACACCAAATTTCGTAACTCTGCTAAATATCTTGCCTGCGTGCTGCACACAGTTACAGGGTAAGTCTATTCATGCCGTGGCAATCAGAACAGGTATTCTACAGGAAACCCCTCTTCTTTCATCACTCATATATATGTATGCAAGATTCAGCAACCATGATTCATCTTTCTTACTGTTTCAAATGAGAAAAATGGAAGACATCTCTTTGTGGAATGCCATTATGTCTCTGCAAATACAAGCGAAACATAGCGAAAGTACAGTAGGCATTTTCAACAGTTTGCTGCAGATGGAATTGAAACCGGACAGTGTGACACATCTGAATTTAGTTTCTGCGTGTGCTCAACTGAACAGCCTCAGTCTTGCTAATTCTGTTATGTCTCACATCATTCGCAAGGGATTTGACGAAGATGTGGTCATTAGGAATGCACTAATAGATTTGCATTCAAGATGTGGAAACATATTGGTTGCAAGAAAGCTTTTCGATGGGTTGGTTACTAAAGATGGTGTGACTTGGAGTGTCATGATTAATGGGTATGGCTTGAATGGGAATGGCGAAGCTGCCCTGGATCTTTTCTTGCAGATGAAGCTATCAGGGATAGAACCTAATGGTATTACTTACATGAGTGTTTTATCAGCCTGCAGCCATTCTGGATTGGTCGAACAAGGCCGCGCCGTATTCAAGTCTATGTCAGAACATGGAATAGTACCCGAAATGAAGCACTATGCTTGCATGGTGGACCTTCTAGGAAGAACGGGTAATTTGAACGAGGCTTATGACATTGTTACGGGACTGCCCTATAAACCTTCAATAAGCGTCCTCGAGTCTCTGCTAGGTGCCTGTAGAATTCATGGGAATGTTACACTTGGAGAGAAAGTTGGAGGGTTGATCTCCGAAATGAATCCAGGAAATTCAAGACCACATGTAATGCTTCATAATATTTATGCTGCAGCTGGTAGGTGGAGTGATGCTGATAGAGTAAGGTCTATGCTGGACGAGAGACGATTGAGAAAAGTACCTGGACTTAGTTTTCTCACGAGACATTAGGGTGATTAAGCCTTTGAGGCATTGCCTTGAAGAGTTAAATTAAAATTTCCCCTGTTTTAGGAATTATGTAATCATAGAGGGGGAATAGTTGAAGCAATAAGTTGTGTATCTTTATTAATGAAGAAGCAGCTCCTTATATAGGAGAATACAAGATGTACATACAAGTAAGGAATCTTAATACATCTCTAGATAAGATTCATTGTCATATTCTGTAATCTCCACCATAACTAAGTATATTAAATATCTTACAACACTCCCCCTTGTGCCGGTGTATGGTGGTGACACTTCTTCATTTGCTTCATTGATGCCTCGTCAAAAACTTGCCCGAGCCAAGAACTTTTGTAGGAGAAAATCGGTCTCGCCAAGTAAAAAGAGTGCAGATCGTAGTAAACGATGATATGCCACATAACCATATTGCCTCATTAAAACCTTGTTAAGTAATAAAAAACTCAGAAGGATAAAAACAACTTTAGTCAAGGAAAAAGAGTACAACGTGTATTTTACATCCAAAAACGCTCATGTGTATGTCAGATTCCCCATGAAGTCTGTATCTCCCATTGATACTAACAATCAAGGCAACTTAGACAAGCTGAGCAACCCTATACTCTTCACATGTTTCTGGAATGTGAATTTGGGCAATGACTTAGTAAATAAATCTGCCACATTGCTCTTAGATTGAACCTAGGCGATATATGTTTGGTATTGTCGCCCTTGATGTAACCTTGCTTCATCTGCTCGATGTAAGCAGCATTATCCTCATAAATGCATGTAAGTTCATCAGTAGTGGATTCCAATCCATAAGTCTCACGAATATGTGTAATGATGGACCTCAGCCATATACACTCCTTTATTGCTTCATGAAGAGCAATAATCTGTGACGACCCGAAACAGAATAAGTATAGTAATCGGCTTAATCCACGAGTTTGCGCATAATTACAGTTTTCCGTAAATGAATTGAATTGGCGGTTTCGATTACGACTTAATTATCGGGCGAGAATTTGAGTTGAGTCTCTTCACGAGAGTTGTTGTACACGCGATTTCGAGTTCGTGGGCGGTTCCGGATAATTATTCGACGATCGAGGAATATATTATGAATATTTGAAATCGCGGAATTTTGTCTTGTTTATCCGTTCGTATTTGAGTTATCCAAAACGTGGATGTTGTGATGACCCGGATCTGAATCAGAAGTATAATCAGCTTAATCTACGAGCTCGCGTGTTATCGCAGCTTTACGACAGTTGTTGGAATCGTTATATTTGTTAACGATTTAATTATTGGCCGAGAAATAGAGCTGGGTCTCTTCTCGAGAGTCGTTCTACATGTGGTTTCGAGTTCGTGGACGGTTTCGGATCGTTATTTGGACGACCGAGAAATTAATTATGAATATTTGAAGTTCGGATTTTAATGGTGGTGCTCTTAACGACTAAATTACCGGTCCAGAATTTGGTTTTGACTTCTTCACTGAAGTTGTTCAGAATTTACTTTTGAGCTCGTGGGAACTTCCGGAGCATTATTCTGAGTTACGAAGATTTAGTTGTGAATATTTCCGATTGTTGGTTATTTAGTCGATTAAGTGTGTGTTGGTTTGAACAGTTGAATTTTTATCTGATTGATCGATGTGTTGGACTTTGGGTGATAATTGAAGAACATGTCGAGACGAGTTTGTGGCCGCGAGAATTATCGGGATCGGAGTCACGACGAGAAAGTTACGTGTGTTTAAAGTTCGTCGAAAATGATAATTACGAAGTTTCCAAAAATGGAAGGCCTATAAATAGAAACCTGTTGTTTTGGGAAAGTCAAAACTTGCCATAAATGGGTTTGACCGAGTTGACTCGGTCAACTCGGTGGAGGGAGAGGATGGCGACGGGGTTCACGGCGGTTCATGGCGGCGCGACGATTCCGGCCACCCCAAGGTTCGGGGTTGGTCCCATTAGCTGCGCCTCGGTCCCCTCTACCTATCCCCGGTCACTGTCGACGGTGAGGCTCGCCGGAAATGGAAGATAAATCCGGCCAAAATTCAAGAAAATATGGTGATTTCGGGTTCCACAAATTAGGCCGAATTGAGCTACAACTTTGAGTGGACTTTGAAGCTCTCATCCCCTTGATGCTACCCTGTAAGTTTGGTGTTTCAATTCGATGTGTGCTTGGAGAATTTTGGGTTTGAAATTTGTGTACCAATTCGGTTTTGCTTGAAATTGAGCTAGTTAGAGTTTGAATTAGCCTTTGTTGCAGTTGACAAAATTGCTCAGTGGATGATTTTAAGTGGAATAGGGGTTGCTTCGCCGGAAGATTTTCAGTTTGGCGGCGGTCAACGCGGCGGTCAACGGTCAAAGTTTGACTTTTTGGAGTTTTCGACAAGTTGCATGTCATTTCACTCGAAATCGCGCCCCGATCGCAGTGGGGAGGTTCGTTTTTCGATTTGAGCGTCCGAAAGTATAGCGAGGTATTGAGGTGTACATATCGGATTTTCGACGATTCGTCGACATTGAATTACGTGTTTCCGAGAACGGTGGTTTCTCGTGATTTGTCTTGTAGTGTCGAGTTATGATTTTGAGAGATGGATTTTGTGAATATTCAGGTGTTCGTGATCGTTTGTTTGGCGAGAGACTTTCCGCCGGATCACGGGTTAACGCGTATCGCGTTTCGCTAGTCTGTGAGTGGACAATTTATTTTCACGGATTTATTGCGAGTCTTTTATTTATGATTTATGAACTTGAGCATGCAGCATGATTATGGTTTTATGAGCATGAGATTTCATACGAGATTATGTTTATTATGAGCATGTGTTTTACGATCATACGGATATACTTATACGAATATACGTATAAGAGTATACATACACTTATATGTTGTTTCATGCATTTGCATCGAATTGTTTATGATTTGGTTTACACAGAGTACAGTCTCAGTTACGTTGTTGTATCGATACACTTGCCTCTCGGCTGATCCCCGATAGTAGGCCACCAGGAGGGGCAGTACCCCTACCTGACCGGCGAGGGGCAGTACCCCGGAACCGAGGCCTTTCTGGCTATGGATCACGTGGAAGTCAGGGACTCCGTGATTCCGACTGTACTAGCACGGATGTGTCCACGAGTGACCCCGTGAGATTTTCCTTGTATTCTCTGTTTACGAGTTGGAGTCAGCGTCTCCTTGTATACTATTTGATTTATTTATATTTCGACTCGCATATGTTTTTATAACATATATTACTCGGTGAAAGACATTTATTTTCGTCCACTCACTCTAACAGTTTTCATGTCTTTCCCCTGGGCTTTTCGGTTTCCGTGCCCAATTTGCAGTTCAGGCTCTGGTGTCGCACGTCATGATCGGAGACATAGTGCTCGAGCTACCTTATTTCTTCCAGTAGGTTTATTGTTCTACCTACTGTGGTATACTTATATGTTTATACATTAGAGGTCGCTCTGAGTAATCTGTTGATTATGTTATACGATTTTACTCCGGATTTCAGTAAAGAACAGTTATATTTATTGTTTTACTTTATTGTTGATATATTGAGAAATCCGGATGGGATTGGTGCCCACGGTTTGCTTTTTGTGGCATAGGATGAAGTGTATTTTCCGCGTGCAGGTAATGGTAATTCCACGTTAGTAACGAAACTCTGCCAAAATTTCTACGGTTTTTGTTGGTTCGTGTTTTCGAAGGGGTTTGATTCCGGTTTAGGGAGCTAAATCGGGGTTGGGTCCTTTCAGATGTGATCCATTTTGAACCGTCGATCGTATCGAACCGCGAGTATAAATATCAGAAATAGTCGAAAATTGTTGAAAACACTGTTTTGGGAAGTTTGACCGGTGTAGACCAAGATTGGAGACGTTGACCCGCGTTGACCGAAGGAGAAAACTGGCCACCGTTTGACTCGCCGGCGACCTTTCGTTTCCGGCCACCTCCGGCTCCGATTTGGGTATGAATCGATTCCTCTCTTGATTTGCAATTGTTTAGAACTTGGATTTGTGGAAATTGGTTTCGTTTTGAGGGAGAACGGAGTGTTTGAAGTTTGTGTTTTCCGGCCGGAATCGGCTCCTTTGGGGGGCGGCGCTCTAGTGGCTTTCTGGTGAGGATTTTGGGTGGAATCGATTGGGTTTTGCTCAAGGATGATTTCCCCTTTGGTTTTGAGGGACGAGGTGGAGTGACGGCGCCGGAATCGGCCGGGAAAGTTTTCCGGCGATTCTCGGCCGTGATTTTTCGAGCTGATTTTGAGCTACTTGCCGTTCGATTTGGCCTTTGGTGTAGTTGAGAGATGTGTTGGGCTCGAGGAGGAGAAGCTACGTTGAGCTTGACTGCCGGGAAATTTCTCCGGTTGACGGCGAAGCTCCGGCGACCAGTTGAGTTTTTGGAATTTGATGATTTTTATGTCGATTTGCTTGTAATCGCGCCCCAATCATCACCTTGAGGTTTTCATGTTGATTTGGATACCAGATTTTTAGTCGAGGGTTTATGTGGAGAGTTTGAGGAATTTCGACGATTATTTTGTATCGAGTTATATGTTTCCGGAAATGGTTGGTTTCCGAGGTGTGGTACAATGTGATGAATTGTGATTTTGATCAGTTATATTTTGTGATTATTCAGGGGATCGAGATCGTACGTTGGGCGAGGGATCTTCCGCCAGATCTCGTGATTAGCGCGTGTGCGCGCTGTGTTCATCTGTAAGTAGACCTTTTTATTTCACTGTCGTAGCGAGTTCTTGATTTCCGTATTTATTTACGATACAATGTTGAGATTATTTATTGCTTTTGGAGGTATTGTTTTATATTTTATATGGTGATGGCATTTACTTAGCATCGATGCATTGGCTACTCGGCTGATCACCGGTAGTCCAGATCCAGGGTTGAGAGATTCCCCTGATGTGCCCACTAGGCTTGAGAGATTCGCCTAGTCTATTACCGTCGGGCTTGAGAGATTCGCCTGACACCTCCATTTATTTTCCGAACTCGCTTTGTTTTATGTTATATATATATAAATGGTGAAAGGCATATGATTATTTTTGTCTACTCACTCTAATGATTTTATTTGCCTTTCCCTTGGGTTTTTCGGTTTCCGTGCCCAGTTTGCAGTTCGAATTTTGGTGTCTCACGTCGCGGTCGAAGGCTTAGTGTTCGAGCTACCTTTCTTTGCCAGTAGGTTTCTTGTTTTGCCTACTGTTGTATATTTTTGTATATATACACTAGAGGTCACTCTAATACGCTACTGATATTTTTTCTTATGATTTTCCCTGGATTTCTGTATAGTACAGTTTTTGATTACAGTTTTTGATTACCGCTTTACTTTATTGTTATGATATTGAGAAATCCGGATGGGATTGATGCCCACGGTTTGTATTTTGTGGCATAGGATGAAGTGTGTTTTCGGGTGCAGGTTAATGGAAATTCCGTGTTAGTAACGAAACTCTGCTGAAATTTTTGTGGTTTTTGCAAGTTCGTGTTTTCAGAAGGGGTTTGATTCCGGTTTAGGAAACTAAATCGGGGTTGGGTCCTTTCATAATCTCATAATGATTCATGGATGTAGCGACTAGGGTCTTCTTTTTAGACCTCCAAGATATCGCAGATTTTTCCATAGTAAAGACATAGCCTGTATGGGAACGACCTTTATGTGGATCAGAGAGAAATCTTGCATCAGCAAAACCCGTTAACACATCACAAGGATTGTTGGTATAGGGGGTAAAAGGAATGGTGTCACCATCTTCATTGGCATGTCTCTTTGAGACGGTGGCTTTCCGTCTTGCCTCTCTGTAGGGATAAAACAAGCTCATATCTATCGTACCCTTCAAGTACCTGAAGATATTCTTAATGCCTGTCTAATGACATTGCGTGAGCACTGAGCTAAATCTAGCTAACAAGTTCACAACAAATGAGATGTCCGGTCTTGTGCATTGAGCTAAGTACAGTAATGCACCTACTACACTTAGGTAAGTCACTTCAGCCCCTAAGAGTTCCTCGTCTTCATCCCTTAGATGGGACAGATCCTTCTCTAGATCCAGGCTGCGGACTACCATCTAGCATGATGTACTTTGAAGATGCTGAACATTTTCAACATCTTGTGGACATAAGCTGCCTGGTGGACTAGTATTCCACTACTACAGTGTTCTAATTCAAGGCCTAGACAAAACCGTATCTTCCCAAAGTCCTTCATCTCAAATTCAGATTTCAAGTACTTTGCAATATCCTTTAACTCATCAAGAGTTTCGATGAGATTCATGTCATTGACATAGACTACTACTATTGCAAATCCGAAACTTGTTCTTTTAATGAAAACGCAAGGCCATAGCTCATTATTCACATATCCCTTCCCAATCAAGTATTTACTTAGGTAGTTGTACCACATACGCCCGGATTGCTTTAATCCATACAGTGACATTCTCAATGTTATAGAGAATATGCTATGTGGTTTAGAGCTACTTAACTTGGGTAACTTGAATCCATCAGGGACTCTTGTATATATCTCTGAATCTAGATCTCCATAGAGATATGTAGTAACCACATCCATGAGCTGCATGTTAAGTTTTTCGGAAGCTACCAAACTGACAAGGTAGCGGAATGTTGTGACGTTCATTACGGGAGAATACGTCTCCTCATAGTCAATACCAGGATGTTGTGAGAAACCTTGCGCCACAAGATGAGCTTTGTATCTTGCTACCTCATTATTGTCATTACGCTTTCTAACAAAGACTCATTTATGTCCTACAGGTTTTACACTTGGCGGGATTAGCACTACCAGACCAAATACTTGTATCTTTGTTAGTGAATCTATTTCAGCCTGGATTGCATCTTTCCATTTAGGCCAATGTAATTTCTGTTGACACTGTTCAATAGATCGAGGTTCAATGTCACCATGTTCTATGAGTTCATGTGCAACTGAGAATGCAAAAGCATCGCCAATGATCACAGATTCTCTCTCCAAAATCTCATGTATGCTAGCATAATTCATCGAAATTTCTTTATTCATTGAACTAGGATCAGTTGTTGGAACTCCCTCCAAGTTGGTTGTCTTAAGGATATAATTGTAGTCAGGAATAATTTCATGAGATGGATTTTGAGAGTCAGTGAACAATGGATCTTGTTGTGTCGATCTCCCCTTCTTCCTAGGGTGAGTATCCATCAAACCTACGGGTCTCCCCCTCTTTCTTTGGGGAGCTATGGCCTCAGCCACTACACGTCCACTATGTGTGGCGGCGCCACTCTCTCCTATCACAGGGGTGGCGGTGTGACATCCTCCATATAGGATGTCAATCCTTGTAGGCACATTTGCAGCAGGTATGTGTGATCTTGTCACTTTAGCAAGGTCAGCAAACGTATCAGGCATCGAATCTACTACGTCTCTAAGCTCTATAATTCTCCTTACTTCACTATCTGCTAGTGTGGAGCAGGGATCAAGATGAGACAAGTTAGGGACTGACCATGACAATTCATGTTGTTCATGTGTCATTCCTCCCCCTAACGACAGGAAGGTTGTCTCATCGAAGTGACAATCCACAAATCTTGCGGTAAAGAGATCGCCTGTCAGTGGTTCTAAGTAGCGGATTATAGTTGGAGAAACAAATCCAACATAGATGCATATTCATCTATGAGGACCTATTTTATCGCATAAAAGTGGCGCGATTGGCACATAAACTGCACAATCAAATATGCGTAGATGCAAAATATTTGGCCCATATCCAGTAACCAGCTGGTATGCAGAAAAGAGTTGTCTAGCAGCGGGTCTAAAACTAATAAGCATTGTTGCATGTAATATTGCATAAGCCCAAGAAGAAGTGGGTAGGTTGGTGCGTATGACCAACGCCCGTCGAACCATTTGAAGTCTTTTAATGGTGACTTATGCGAGACCATTTTAAGTGTGTACATGGGGAACTGAATGCTCAACATCAATCTCAATGGACATGCAATAATCATTAAATGTTTGCGATGTAAACTCCCCAGCATTGTCGAGACGTATCGACTTTATAGGATGATCAGGGTGGTGAGTCCTCAAACGAATAATTTGAGTAAGGAGTTTAGCATATGCAGCATTCCTTGTGGACAATAATGTGACATGTGACCAGCGTGTCGAAGCATCCACCAATACCATAAAATATCTAAATTGTCTGCATAATGGGTGGATGGGTCCACAAATATCACCTTGGATACGTTGTAAGAATGTAATATTTTTTTGGTGTCTTTAGCGCAGGAGGGTTACGCTCCTACCTTGGCTAAAGATCATGCTTTGCAGAATGAACGATGAGCATCAGACATCACCAGTGAGGATGCTGGCGTTGGCTTGAGATCTCCATGGACCGAGGAAGCATCATAGGGAACGAGACCACCACTCTTGGTGTCAAATCGTCTCCTTTTGGGGGATGAGGTGTTGGTATGATGCCAACCATGGACGGTGGTGCCTCCCTCTTTGGTGCCCATTTCCATGTTTTTGTGAACCGCTCTTTGTTTCTTGCTTCCTTTTGCTCGAAATAATTGATGTCCGTTTGAATTCTTCAAAATTCAGATCATCATATCACGACCTAGGTGTCCCAATCTGTTGTGTCAAAGCATATATGTGTCTGAGTCCCATAGGTCAGACATGGTATGACTCTACAACTCTCATAGTTGTAATACATAGCCCATTTGGCTGACACATGAGCTTCTCTAGTATTCGATTTTTACCGGAATCACTAAAGGTAATGCATATATATTCAATCTCATTCACACAATGAGTATTTGTATGAAATCCGTTGGCTCGGACGTCTCGACTACTCAGTAGGGTCCTTGGAGCCGTAGGAGCATAGAGAGCATCATTAATGATGAGTTTCCATTTGGCAACAAAAGTTGGGGTTTTCCTCGCCCTTGGATCAAATCCAAAGATCCACCCATCATTATGATTAAAGATGTTTGAGAAGGTATAAAGTCAATGAAGAGTTGTTTGTGACGAAGAATGGTATTTGTAGTTCCGTTATCAATGAGACAATCAAGCTTTCCTGGAAACATACCTACAAGAAAACAAGTCTTGTACAAGGAAAGATCGAAAAATAACTTAACTGTTTGATGTTATGGGAATATGCCTTTGATCAATCGAAAGGCCACTCAGGTTATTCCCTCGATCTATCGAGGTTCTCCTTTGATTCATCGAAGGGTTGCCTCTGATTTTCCTTAGGTTTTGGCCTTCCACAGGTCAGTTGAACTCCGCGTACCTCAACAGGCATAACTTTGTCTAGAAAATAGCTTTTGGAGTTCCAGATGAAGTTCTAAAAACTAGACATCTGTAGCTCTCCAAGTATATATTATACATATGCTGGATCGTTCTGAGTCAATCCAAGATTCATGTCAAAGCTAAGCAATCTATGCAGCCAATTGTGTTATGTCGAATTTTGACCTCTGTCTACTAAAACGAGCAAAACCTTTTCTAGAAAATTGATATCGACGAGCTAGACATAGTTCTGAAAACTAGAGGTTCATCTATTTTCAACCATATACCATCCATATGTTGGTTTAATTTAAGAAAATCCCAGTTTATCATCGAAGTCGATTGATCTGCAGAGCAGATTTCGTTATACCATATTTCTGGCCGTTCTCCAGTAAAACGGGCACAACTTTTTCTAGAAATTAGCTATCGACAATCTGGAGGTAGTTCTGAAAACTAGATATCCGTATCTTTTCATCCATATACTACTAATATGCTGATTCTTTCTAGAAAATTCCCAGTTCATTGTCCAAGCTGGCTGTTAGTGCGGTAGATTCTGTTTTCTTCGTTTTCGGAAATTTATAGCACTCTTAACTATCTCAATTGATACATGGACGAATTTTCAAGTTTGCTAGGACATCTAAAGTCATTTGGGTAGCTCTTTTCACTTATGACCAGGTGAAGAGAGATCAATGTAGGTGGGACATAAAGTCCGCTCAAATACCTTTATCGAAAATCTCTTGTTCTAGACATCACAAGTTATTAAGGTGAGCCCTAGTAGACGATAGGTTTGTAACAACCGCAAAACATGTATATCATACAGAAAAATGTAGACAAGCCTGTTATTAATAAGCCAAAACAATGCATTTATTAATAATGCCAACGAAATACATCAAAGTTTACTAATCCAGAAATTTGACAAATTACAATGTCAACAATAATACTTAGGCGCACACGCCTTTATTAATGGAAAACATAAAGCTCTAATCAAAATACTGTGTCTCAGCAATTGAATCTCTGCCAATTTTGAAGTTTTCCTTAACGAGATTAGCCTCTACTCCATCTCTATCTTCTGTTTTGTTGTGGTGAGCTTCTAATGCAACCTTTTCGCGGTAGGCTTTATAGTGATCTACAAGCCCCTTGCTTGCTCTACAGTTCCTGAACTAGTGGTCGCTTGCTCCACACCTATGGCAAACGCCATCATCACATTTTTCTCCCTTGTCTCGAGATTGTTGGACTTTGGCTTTGCCTTTGTTAACAGTGGCAGCTCCTCCTTGGCTGCCTCGGCCACCGTGGCCTCTACAACCTCTCTTGGTGGCTCCCCTTTCACGGTTTCCACGTGATCCGTGGTCCATCTCTGGGAGGTTGTAGGGACCTTGACATCCCTCACGTTTTCCCTTTCTTCTAGGGTTCTGCTCTTTGCGCTTCCATAGTTTGTTTCATGAACTCTCTTTGTCCCCAAAGGCCTTGAATGTTCACAAGTACATTATTCTGCTTTTCTGCAACAAACAGAATCTGTATAAGTTGATTGTACATTATGATATTCCTGGTTATTATCTCATCACAGTATTGGTTTGCAAGTATCCTTGCAGTGACCGGGAATGTAGAGAGGGTTTTCTCGAGCATATCTGCTTCAGTCACTTCCTGATTGCAGTATTGAAGTATGTATGGATCGAAGCTTGAGCATCTCAGCATCAAAATCTGCTATGCTTTTGAAGTCTTGGAATTTGTCCTTCAAATCCAAGAGTAGGGTGTCTGCGATATTTCCAAATCTCTCAGCTAGTGCTACCCACAATGCTCTAGGGTCATTTACGTTCAAGTATTGTCATAAGCAGTGGTGCCTCTAGATGACGTTTCATAGTGATGATAGTCTGCGCCTTCGCAGCTAATGTTGGTAGAAACGCAAGATCTGGATTGTGTGGCTCAATCATGGGGAGTATAGACTTTGCTGTCAACGCAATCCTAATATCTCCGCACCAACGATGATACTCAATGCCTCTTTGGTCCAATTTGTCAAAATTGAGTTTTGTTTTAGACATCCTGAAAATAAACATAAGATATATTAGTTTCGCAGTCGTAAAAGACTTCTTCAACAACTAATTAGTTTTCCAATCATCTTTGGATTAGTACTTCATTTTGAAGTATGTGGTCTCGCGAACAATCTTTGTTCGTCTTAATCGATGCTTTTTCTTTATGAACGCTCTTAGTTCAAGTCAATTTTGTGAACGCTCTTAGTTCACTCATGAACGCTCTTAGTTCCAAATGCCCACTTTCAAGAAAGGTGCGGTGTAGAAAGGAGGGATGATATGTTATCCCGAAATCCCCAAGGAAAAATCTAAATTTCTCAAAAGAGTATGTTATTTTAAAAAGATGAAGTTGAGTTTATAAAAACTTGCTTTGCAGAAAAATTATTTTCTTTCTTTTTTCTCTTCGGGATCACAACGGCGGTCAGCGGCGGTGCTCGATTTAGAGCTTCGTGCTGATAACGTGTTTTAAAAATTATGTAATCGTAGAGAGAATAGTTGAAGCAATAAGTTATGTATCTTTATTAATGAAGAAACAACTCCTTATTTATGAAAATACAAGATATACACAAACAAGCAAGGAATCCTAATACATCTCTAAATAAGATTTATTGTCATATTCTGTAATCTCCATCATAACTGGGTACATTAAATATCCTACAACATCCCTAGTGTATTTATGATTCACTCAAGTGCCTATGTGTTGCTGAATCGAATCGCTTTACAGATAAACCTCAGCTGTTGTAGAAACTAGAACGAGCAAAGCCCACATCCATATATTCTATAAGAACCAAACCAGAGAGAAAATGAGCATCAAGAACCATAAATTACTAGAATGGGAACGAGATATGTTCATGTGGATACAACATTGTAGTACTTGAAACCCCAACAAAATGACCAACTCAGTTTGCAGCCAACAAGGAGTTAAACAAAGAAACCCAACGGACCACAACTGAAATAATACTAGTCACCACCATCCCTCATCCTTTCTGCCGAAAAATGCTATCACCTGCAATTTATGCAAAACCTTCATTGGGAAAACCTAGCGTAAGCTAATATCTATAGATATATCTGAACGTAATCTCAATCTCAATACTAGGCACGCACCTACCCGATGCAATAGATGCTGCAACGAGCAAACCAAAACTTTTATTCTTGAACAAATATGCTTCGACATGCAGTGCTTTGCTGATGCAACTCAAGCAGCTAATCTTCATGATGCGATTGAATTATTGCCACTTGAAGGCTGTTTAGCCACATAGACTTGCTTCACCTTAGATGGGAAATTCTTTTCTGCACCCATAGACTGATTTCTCCCATGGAATCCCATTCTTCGGTGGGACCACTCTCCCCCTGAACCATTTTTCTGAGATCCACCTCTCTGATAATAAGATGATTGACCGTACTGCTGATTTGAGCTATTATTCTTGTTCTGAGATTTGGGATTAGAATTTGCATTGTTGTGTGCACCAACACTGCTACTACTGGGATTCTGATCAAGATCCGTCTTGCAAGCATCCGCACTGGTGCTTAAAGCTGAGCTCTTAGAGCCAACACTCTGTTTCAAAGCCCCAGTGGTGCCTGAGCTTGGGGGGTCTACTAATCCCAATTCTTCTGGAAACCGGATGACAGTAGCATCTGTCGCCACAGGAAAATTCCGGCTGCTGTCAAAGGGAGCTGAAGTTCGAGACTCAGGGAACCTGTTCCCAGTTAGTGGTTGCTCACTGGGACCATGAGCATGATTATATTTAGAAGGATGTATTCCATCCGCCAGTTGCCGCAATGGCATCGATAGAGGAACAGGCTGAGGTGGTGCCGCAGGAACATGAGGCCAACGTGGTTGAACTGACATGTCAGCAGACGACTGTGTACAACATTTTTCATCATCGGTATTAGGTTCATCAGGTATTGCCCATCAACTAAATTAAGCACATACTTGGCAAGACACTGTCTACAGAGAGGAAAGGGCCGGATAAATCAGGTCTTAAGTTCAAAAATTTACCTGGAAGGGAGAAACATCAAACATGGCCATAGGTGAAGGCATGGGGAGGAGAGGTGAGCCAGGGGCCAAATGCTGGATCGGAGTAGGCACGTTGGTAGGGTTGCGCTGTGTAGAAACCATATTGATGTTGTTCCTCTCCACTCCTCCCACACCCATAGCTGAAGATACTGGGTTGTGTTTCCAATCAGGCTGCTTTCCTGATGGGATATAGGTAGTACCCATGAAGCTCAAGCCAACTTGTCCAAATTGTCCTACAGGTGCAAAATGATTATAAACAACCATGTGCGGCGGCCCTTGAACACCTGGTATGCCTCCAGCAGGACTGATAAAAGGACCAGTAAAACCTGCCGGAGGACCATAGAATGAATCTACCCCAGAATGGCATTGCTGCCAGGTCCCAAGCGGAGCTGAAGGAGGTGCACTGTTCTTTTGGGATTGTGATTGGTTAGAGGATGATTCATCAGGAGGTCCGAAAGCAAATACAGGACCCCTCATCATCGGATTCATCTCATAAAACGGATAGTGAGAAGGTGGGCCACCAGGAAAATGTGGAAGCATTTGGGCTGAAGGATTCTGAGGACTCGGTACAGGTGGCCACAATGAGATTTGTGGGGTCTCTACAGATAGATCTGCAGGAAGGGAAACACTCAGAGACTCTTCTGCCCTTGATTGACTTGCTAATTGCTGATCACCAGATCCACCTACCAAAGATTGAAGACCACTGGATCATTATCAAATAACGATCATTAAAAGGAGTAAACAAAGCTCACTAAAACTGTAAAAATTATTCATACCTATTGTCTTCCCATCACCACTGGCACCTTCACTCTTGGGGAGGGGGCCCATAACGTAATTGGTTACAAGGAAGCTATTCTGATTTGGTATGGTTGGCCTCAAGGTACCTGGAAGGGTTCCAACAGATAGATCTGCAGGAAGGGAAATGCTGAGCGACTGTTTGACCCTTGATTGACTGGCTAATTGCTGGTCTCCGGCTCCACCTACATCAGATTGAAAATAATTTCATACCGAAGATATGCTAAGATAAACAAGGTTAGGCTTAAACAGTAACGATTATTCACCTGCAGCTACTGCATTAATATCAACACCACCAAAACTCTTGGTATCTGCACTTGATACAGAACGAGAACCCAAATTTCCAACAATTTCGTCACTACTGATGGCCACAACAGCAACAGCTGAAGCAGCTGCTTCAGCTTCAGAGTCTTCCAAATGACCACAAGATTCAGTTGGATGTTTCTCTTTCTCAAAAAGAAGATTACAATCACTCTCCGCTGCAGAAAGATTTTTAGAGAGTTGAATCTCGGATCGAGATGGTCCTGGTGGGCCAATTCCATGTGGGACACGGCTGCTAGATGGAAGTATTGTTGGGGATGTGAGCGCGCCTGAAAAGAAAAAGAGAGGAATCAATCAGATAAGAGTTCATCACAGCAGTTAACTATAAAGATTTCAACTGCTCACCAAATTGAATTTTTTCTCCAGCAAGCAGAGAATTGATCGGATTTGCAGCAGAAGAAAATGATTTATCCTTTGTCAAGATGGTGGAAGATGGCATGCTGGAAACTGATGTAGTGAGAGGTTCAACAGAAGCACAAGAATCAAAGTGCCCCGGCTTCATGGCATCATCAAGTTGGGTTTGTGTCAAGGACATAACCTGGACGATGTAGTCATTCAGTTGAGAGAAATATGAAACAAATTCACTTCAACAGTACATCACCAATGAGAACACAGAGAGAGGATGCTTTAATAATCAACAGTGTTATGTTGGCTCTTTCAACATATAATCAAGTGAAACATGCATACATGCCTATGAAAAAGTGCATCAAACCTGCAAATCCATTCATTTTGCAGTAAAATGCTTGCCAAGTAAAAAATTGCAACAGATAAAACAAACAGCATAAGTATTAACTTGATAGCAACTTTACTGTATGAAACAAACAGCTACCGTAGTACAAACATGTGCTTCACTTGCAAAACCACATACTAAAAATATAAGATGTAACCCTCCCACTATCCATCTCAGTGCATAGATGCTACAGATTTGGCTAAAGTGATTTGCCAAGCTAAACAAGAGGAGCTAATACAAACACAAGTAAAACAGCACATAGCAGAGCATATATGAACAAACAGAAATCACACCAGTGATAAAGTAACAAATTATGTCACTTTCTAAGAGTAAGCCCAGAAACTGTAGAAGTCAACAAATAGTAAACACATTAGTATATAATAACTTTGCACACCTGTTGATTATTCCTTGAATTACCCCATGAGCCCAGAGATGATGGAGCATTATCTTGGATCTTATTCTTGTTGTCAAGAATCAAGCCTTGCCCAACGTTTTTTACACCACCTGAACTTATGGGTGACCTGTAGAAGGACATTAAAATGATTCAAACTCTCCGTGCAAATTACCTCACAGTTTACCGTTATAAGTATCTTCCAAAGACAGCATACCTCGTAGTTTGGGATCTAATCTCAGACTGACCATCACTTTTCACAGCTGGGGTACCAATGGGAGCCAAAGGTGGAGTGCCAGTGGTGTTAAATGCAGCTGATACTTCCATATCAGCCGATCCACATCCCTCAGTGCCAACAAAATCAGAGTGAATGCTGATTCCTCCATTTGCCACTGTGGAACTCTTACCCAAGCTGGCTGAAGCAGTAGCAGCTTTTACAGTTAAACGAGGTTTCTGTGGTACCTGGAAAAATCAACACAAAGATGCACTTAGCAATTTTATTTCATATTAATTCAATGCAGAGAACAAAACAACTAAATTCATTACAATTACAACCTTTGAGACCCGAGATTTTGCCTTGATTTCTTTTTCTCTTTGTTCACGGCGATCATTCAGCATTTGCCTCTTTGATCTCACTTCAATGAAATCATCTTCATCACTTGGAGCCTCTATGCCAGGTTGCTCAAAAACCCGTACAACACCACTTTGCAGAGGAGCATAAACATCCTCTTCAGAATGAATATGTCTTTTGAGATTACCATCTCCAGATTGTGGCATATTCTGGCTCGTTGCCATGGCATCTTTTCCAGCAGCCTTCTCGCTCCTGCCTCCATACTCTACATCTTGTGAACTACTAGAACCAGGGTTCATTCCTTCTGACCCTGAAATTTGTTTCGACTGTTTATTGGGGATGATCACCCTCCTAGGCGCGTTTCTAACAGAAGGTCCCAAACCCCTCACAGGAGCATATTTCTCTTCCACTCCGAGATTGTTGGATGCAACTGATCCTGTGGACTGCCTTTTGTCAGCACTTGCTCGAACCCGAAACTCCGCGCGTTGCATATTGCGTCGAGGTCTCCTCTGATATCCACTAGATTCTAGGAGGGAAGGCTCAGGAACTGGAAATGATCTTGGGCCAGAACTTTTAACTGTAAACACAAATTTTTTCCCTCTGCCACCGCCAGGTAGTGGACCATGAGTCCTTGCCCCACTAAAATCTCTTCCTCTGCTATCTGATTGAGCTGATGCTGCTCCACTTTGAGAGCGACCTTCGGATTCCCTGTTACCACAAAAAGCATTGAAGTTCTTCCCAGCCAAATTATGATGTCCCTGATCCTCTACCTGAAGCTGTGACCCAGACCTTGAACTGCTATCACCAATAAAAGATTTCGCTGCTCCATGCTGCCCCATAACAGAGAGTTCTACATTTTCTCCAGCGGCATTTGGTTTTACCTCTTCAGATACATTACCTTGAGATGGATCCAAGTGCCTTGAAGTAAGGCCCTGACGACTATTGGTCGGACGTGATATAACGTCACTTTTTATATTTTGAGTGGTTCCTTGACCAGATTGAATAGGTTGAGGACCTCCCGTACTCTGATTCAAAGGAAAACCAGATGGGACACTGGGCTGAATAAAAGACATCGAGTGAGGAGCCAATGGAACTACTCCCTGGGATATAGGAGACGTATACCTAAGCTGTCCAAACTGGAAGATAGGAGGCTGTGATGCATGCATGTGAGAGCCAACCTGAGGGTGTAGAGGAAGAGGCATCTGTATAGATCCGATTTGTATAGCTGGGACTGGAGATGGTATCAGAGATGGCCCAGAAAATAGCCCAAACTGAAGCTTGACAGGACCCTCTGTCTGATTTTGAACAGCAGATACTGTAGGCATCACAGACTGACTAGGCAACAAATGGGGAGTAAGGCTAACTGAAGAAGCAACATTATGCTGGGAAGACGGCCCAGAACTACTAGATGTATTCACATGCTCCACATGGTCTGTGGCAGATGACAAATGTGTGACATTATTTGGGTGAATAACTAAATTCTGCATTGCTTTCTCAGTTTCCTGGAACATTCTGGAAGAACTAACTACACCCAGTTGAGAAGAATCATCCATATGTTGAATGGTCTTTTCATTAGTACGAATTCCATCAAAGGACACTTGTCCATCAACTGACACCTGAGGTATGCTGAATGTACTTTCTTCATTCTTTGAACTTCTCTCAAATTCATCATTTGGCATCCCAACTTCAACACCTTCATTGAAACATAGAACAAAATTGTCCATCTCAGGGGACCCTTTCTGCTCTAAATGCATGTCTTCATGCACTTCATCTTCTTCCTCATATCCATCCTCATCCTCATCATATTCTTCTTGCTCCTGAAGTTGTTCATTGTTCTCAACAGCCCATTCTTCATCATCAGCAGTCGAGACAGCACTTGAAGCATTCAGAACATTATCCTTTTCAGGGTCAGTAGCTATTACAAGTGCCTCATTCGCCTGTCCTGGCAGGGGAACATTTTCACTGTCACCTGGGACAGATAAAACTGAAGAATCTCTGGATTCATCCAAGTCATCGTGGGAAAGAGGAGTTGGAGAATTTGGGGGGCTAGACACTGAAAGAGAAGACTGTGAATCACACCTTGGGGTGGTGTTACTATCAAGTTTTTGGTCCTCACTCCCAGTGATTTCTTGTTTGACTTCAACAATTTCAGATTGTCCTAGACTCTCCAGGTAATTCCCATCATATCCTGTCTGCAATGTGGATTCGCTTCTAGATGCATGATTGTAATGCATCTCATTTTCTAGAAAAGCCGAGGGGCCTGGACGATCAGGCTCACCCCTGTAGGAGGGTTTGTGCACAGAAGCTAGTGATGGAGGTGGAAGGACACGAGGCTGCCTAACTGAATACCGTGACCTACCAAAGGAATAAGGCCCATCTGCATCAGAATTTGGATACAATGGTTCAGGGTAAGTAGAATAAGGATTGCCAGGGACTCGACCATGCCCCCATCCAACGTCACTAAACTTTTCAGCGAAGTTATCATGGAAATCAGACTCGATCTCCATGATTCTGCTAAAATGATCCACATCCCCAGAAAGGTTCCACCTCGGCCCCCTTAACTGAGACATATCATCCATCTGGGAATCTGACATCCCACCTTTATGATAAGCTCTAGAAGGCATCAATCCACCATCTCCATAGAGCTCTTTCCTTGACTGGACTCTACCACCAACTGATGAATCTCTTCTAAAACTATGATGGTCATTGACCTGATCGTGTAGATGTACAGTTGCGTTGTTGCCGTTCTCATGCATGTCTCTTCTCCATGAATTAACTGGTTTACCTCTGTCCACAAAAGCAGAACTATTACTAGGAAAATGAGGCCTGGAACCCATCTCAAAGGACCTGGTTAAACTTGAATCAGATGATGCTGAGGCTGTGATCCTCTCCACCATTCTTTCACCATCATCCCAGTCACCAATGTCCCCCGAGACATCTGTGTCTTTCACCATCCTAGACATGCTTTCATCTGCTCCACCCAAAGAATCATTACCAGTATTTGCTGTTTCTGCCTTCCTCTTGGCAATCCTTTCCTCCAATTGTAAAAGCTTCTGCTTAGCAGCATGCTTCCTCCTCTCTTCCTCCATAAACAACCGCCGCTTCTCCTCTTCCCTGGCTAGCCTCTGCTCTTCAGCTCTCCGCATAGCATCTAATTGTTCGTGTTCTGCTCTCCATGCAGCTTCCCTAGCTTCCTCCTCCAACCTTCTCTGCCTCTCTTGTTGTTCCCTCGCCATCCGTACTCTCTCCTCCTCTTCTCTTCGAGCTAACTCCAAAGCTTTTTCATGTTCTTCGAGTACCCGCTGGCGCTCCTGTTCTTGCATTTTCTGAACCCTCTCAAGTTCAGCCTCGAAAGATTCCCTAGCTGGATCATGGAAATCAGTTTGTCTAGTCACATCTTTCTTCTTCTTGACCACACCAAATAGATCCGCAGAGAAGGGATCCCGACTGTCAAAACCTGAACCTCCAAAGTCTTCTACATAAGGCTTTTCACTCTTTGAGAATGGACGTTTCTCCCTTCCGAAATTGAGTAATGGATCATTCACAGGCAGGCCCCTACCACCACCTATAGAGTATGAAGGTTTGGACATTGAGCTATTCTGTGAAGCATCACCTCTGTATCTATTTTTCTGTTCACTGCCATACCAGTCTCGCCTATTCCACTCAGTCCCTCGACTTGCATGTGAATCCATAGCATTGTTCCAAGGTTGTCTCCCTCCATATTTATACCCTGCATCCCTTCTACCGTAATTATCTTGAGTATTTTCTTGAAAAGGCATCTGGTTATGCAACATTTGGTTTTGTGCTTCTCTATGTAAACTCGATGGCCTTGCACCAAAACCACCTCGATCATTCCCAGCTTGATCACCAGTCCCATCTTTCGGGAAAGTGGAATTTCTCCACGAGTTTCCTTCCCTTCCTTCTCTACTGTTTGTCCTTATATCACTGCCATACTGGTCTACCTTCGGGACTTCACTAGAAGAAACCTTTCCAGTTTCATTGTCACGCGGAACCCGTCTCTCAGAAATGTTCTGAACAGGCTTGTGTGGTAGAATACTTATTCTGGGCATATCAAAATCCCTATCCCAATACGGTTCAGTCTTTGAGAACCCATGGTCTCTGCCCCGGTCTGTGAAGCCATGACTCGTATCACGCTCATCATCGGCCCAATCTGATCTGGGGTTTAACCGCATCAGTGGCAATGGTCCTGGAAAATAGTCTTCCTGTTTACGAGCTTGTTCTGATGCTCTGTTACCACCATAACCTCGACTCTCAAATCCATTCTCATTCAGTGCATTGTTTGTCCCACGGTTTGGAGTCTGCAACTGAGGCCGCATATCAACAACATTACTCAAATGAGAACTATCTCTCTGATCATTCATCCCGTCATCACGCGCTTGCCTCTGTTTCTGATTCAATTCGTCCTTCTGCTTCTGTGCAGGCCCCGTCACAGGAGGCAAAGCAGCCTGCAGAGAAGGAAAATCCTCACCCCTCAACAGAACGGCTCTCTCCACTCTGTGATTCGCTGGAGCATTAGCATTAGCAGTAGTAGTAGCAAGAGCCCCCACTGATCCCAGACGAGCCGATGGCGGCATATACACAGTGCTCCCCGCACCATTCCCCCTGCTGCTCACCCCTCCTCCTTCACTCCCTGCCTCGACTCCATCACCCCTATGATCGCCACCAAACCCCTCCTTCTCCTGCACCGAAGCAGCAGCACTAGGCTTCATCCACCCCATCCCTGCCGAGTTAGGCCTCGCGCCGCCGCAGCCCGTAGCCCCTCCCCCAGCCTGGCCGCCGCCTGAACCCGAAGAATCAAATCTCTCATGCTCTTTTCTCAGCGAAGGCAGATTCAAGGGGGGTGGTACAGAAAGCTTCGGCCCAGCCTTGTGCGCACTCCGAGGCCTATTAAGTACCACCATTCCTCCACCGGGTTGGGCCCCACCACGGTTCGACCCGAACCCAGTCGGATGGTGACTGTTGTTATGATGATGAGAGAATCCCTGGCCATACGACTTGTTGAGATTCACAGATATAAACTTTGCCCCGACTCCGGGATTAGCCATCTCACGAGCAGCTCGATCCAATTAGCGGGCACACAATTCCAACCACGCATCAAATAAAACCCTAGCGCTCTCTCTCTCTGTGCTTCGCCGGCACACGGATCTTAGATTCTTAATTACCAAAATGAGAACCGATTAAAACAAAACCCTAAAAACAGGAGTGTTCCTCTCTAACCCTGATCGATCAAACAACATAAACAAATATGATAATCAATCAATCAATTGTGAGATCAAAGAGTTGGAAATTCGATTGATTGAGCTAAACTGAGAAGAAGAGTAATGATAGTCGTGAAAGGAGTGGTGGGAGTTGGAAATGGAGGGGGAATAGGATAAGTGGGGGAGCGAGCTTACCGGTTGGGGCGGCGTAAGATAGAGGAAGGCGAGGTTAACGTGCGCCGCTGACGTAAAAAGAGGAAGCGAAGCAGCCCTAGTGTGTCACCGGAAAGAAAGAAAGAAAAGAAACAAAGGGCAAGAAGGAATGAACACGGAAAATGAGCCAAGCAGAGAGACGAGAGAGGAAACGAAGGAACGGGTCTTGTTGTTTTCCCAGTTTCGTCCCCTCTGATTTGTTGTAATTGTACTTTGGCCCCTTGTATTTTTGGGAAGTTGAGTACTTGGGGCAGTTGAGGCGGTGCGGACTTCCGAGTTCAGACTTCAGACTTCGGACGCTTTGGGTTTGGGTTTGGGTTTGGGTGTTGGACAAAGTTCGTACGTTGTATTTGACTTTTTACTACACCGACCTATTTTAGTATTTTACCCCAATATGTACCACGGTGAATGCCAATGTAGGAGACTAGGAGAGGTGATTCAGTTGGGAGCAAGTATTATAACCAAAAGTTAGTTATAATATGATCTTGGAACATTATAAGCACTACACGATTTTAAAAGAAAGAGCATAACATTGATGGTTTGGAGTTATGAATTGAAAAGGCGAATTGAATTGGTGTCGCTCGATACAAGACGACTCATTTCAGGTCGATGATTATCAAGTTTGATCTTTTAAGGGACGCATTTTAATAGATAGAAAGGGATGAGCACATCCAACAGTTGTGATTCAAATACATAAAAATTATAGTGAAGTCATGTTAAACTTTCAATCATAGTCATTATATGTACTCATCAGTTAAAATGTATTCCATAAGAACAAGCATCCCATTTTTATATCATTATTATGATAAATTCAAATCGTACGTAAAGGTTACATATTTTGTGCAGAAATCTGCAGCCCCAAAGAGGAATGGTCTAGCCCAAACCCACCATGGGCCTGGACCTGAAAACATGCGGCATCTTCATATTTTTTTGGCAAAAGATGCGGCATCTTCTGAAACGAGACACGAGTGAAGCCGACAGCTGAGTTCGTTTCAGACTTCAGAAGTAGAGTTGTACAGAGTTCAGAAGAATCCAGAGGTTTGTTTCAAGTTGGAAACATGGCCATAGATGCCATTGAAGCCTCCTCTCCTCCATCTCTGTCACCTTCTCATTTAAGGTCTCATTCATTTCCCGTTCCCTATTTGCTTATCTTTCAATTCTTCTCAATCTTATTAAAAACCAACACCTCGTTTGTTTTTGGTTGCAGTCAACAGCGCCACTTCTATCTCGCCGTTGACCGCCTCCAGTTCAAGATGGTCTCTTTCTTCAACCCAATTCATATCTATAATGCTATGCAATTGAGTTAGAGTGATTTCATTTTGTGAATTTGAATTGGAGCAGGAGACATTCATGGACCTGTTGGGCGTGGCGGGAAAGCGTTCCTGTCTTCCAATGGTGGTCTGCTGCAGCTCACGTGACGAGCTCGACGCCGTCAGCTCCGCCGTCGCAAACGTCCCTTTCATCTCTCTATCCCCTCTGGTACTTTCCTTTTTCTTTTACAACTTCTACATACAGTACATGTTCAATGGTAATTTACATGTCTATTTGTATTGTATGTTAAGACCTAAGAGATGGGAATCACCGGTGGAAGAGATTAGTCAATGTAAGAGAAGGCTTTGGGGGCGAATTGGCGTCCGGGTGGTGTTCAGACTTGACCATGGTTAAATTAAATGTAGAGGAGGGAATAACAGATCCTAGTTTGTGCCACAACGGTGTATGAGTTGTTATAACCTATTGAATGACTTACTGGTGCACTTTGGTCCATATGTTACAGTAGTTAATTAGTTATGTCCCTGGGAATTTATAGTTCAGAAAGATGGGATGGATTTAGAAAAGTTTGAAGGCATGATACAGTACATGGTTTAAAGACAATTTGACGTGTAATTTCTTTGTACTGTTGATGTTTTCTAATATAGTCTGCATATTGTGTTTTGTATCCCAGTACTCTGACCTTGCCGAAGCAAACCGTGCTTCAATATTAGAGTCCTTCAAGCAAGCAACCATCAGGTGGAACCCTGAATTAGGTGCTCAGACAGCTGACGAAAATGAGCCTGTTAAAGATGAACAAAAGTCTCATATGGTAGTTTCCACAGATGCATGCCTTCCAATTCTTGCTTCTGGGGAGTCTCCACTTTCTGCTCGCGTTCTTATAAACTATGAGTTGCCAACAAAGAAGGTTTGGTTCCGTTCATCTTTCTTATCTAATTATTTTCTGCAATCCCTTTCCTTCTTTTTTTGTTGATAATAACTCTTATGCATTTTTTAGTGAATATTTAATGGTATCCATTAAATATTCCAATTTCAGTGGAGGGGCCACACTGTGTTCTTTTGCAGTAATATATCAATATTGATAACCTGCAAAAATCTAAAGGACCGGGTTTCAACTTGAATGTATACAGTAGGTTTTTTCTATTTGTGCTATGAACAGGCCAAGGCTAAGACCATACACTTACTCAGTCCTAAGTTCTTTAAAAGTTTGCTTCAATGTAATGGGATCTATTGTGCTGTTAAGGCTGCTCCCTCTTTTAGCAACAATATACCATATGCGCATCATCTACATCTGAAAATGCCACCACATTGTCCATAATGTGACTATCAAATTGAAGTTTAGTCTCTAACTCTCTATTCTTTGTACTTCTTTAATAGTATCTCTGTTTATAGGCGTTCTGGTGCTTTTACATCCTACTTACAAGCCGTTCTGGCATATTTGCTTTCCTACCTTAAACCTTTAAACACCACTGTTTCCTGCTGCATTCTCCTCTATTCACGTTCTTCCTCCCCAAATTATTTTGTAGGAAATATATATGAGGCGTATGGCAACTTGTTTGGCTTCAGGTTCTTCCCTATTGTGTTGTACTCATCATTTGTTGTATATATTGCGGATTGCAGTCCTGCAATAACTTCATCTGAATAAATGCAGACGGGATTGTTATCAATATGGTCGTTGGGGGTGAGGTAGTAACTCTCAAAAGTATTGAAGAAACCAGCAACCTAGTCATAGCTGAGATGCCAATACATGTAAGTTCGTTCCATAATCCACTTTTTGTCGAGTTTTCTTGTTGTATTCTGTATATCACATGTTCATTCAGTCATAGACACTCATTTTGATATGATTTATTGCAGATTTCTGAGATTATATGAAGTATGCTAGAACACATGCAAGTTAGTTCCCTTGTATTATGCAATGGTTGAAGCACATGCGCGATATGCTGGTCCATTCAAATAGTATTTGGAATTGTTGTATATCTGATTTTAAGTTTTTTTTACTTGTTTCACCTTGCAATTAACTAGACCTTTTAGATAAAACGAAAGACAATAGTTGGCTAAGACCATCTACAATGGTGGGTGCTATATTAAGGTTCTATTTCAAGAAATATAACTATATTAGGCACTATTTATTCATACCGTAGATTCTATAACTTGGCCATCTCCAATGGTAATATGCAAATTTATAGAACTTATTTTATTATTTCAAGTTTTGTATTCATAAAATGAATGAGTTGAAAAATAGAAATACATGGTGTGGGTACCACAAGTTTTGGGTGGGATGAGTTGTAAAATGGGTTCAGAAAATATAACCATTTTTTCAACTTATACAACCTAACTTGTAAAAGATGGAGACTCAAATGTATCATTGGAGATAGTCTTGTTACTCTTGTGTCAATGAGTCGTAAAATTTAATATACAATCTACCATTAGAGTTCTAATGGCTTAAAAGACTCAAAGACTCGGATGACTTTTATTGTTTATGGCAACATTGTACTTCTGTAGTTGTGAGGCATAGAGTAAAGGAACTTTTAATCTTCTGTTGTATGACAAGTTTTACTTGGATAAAAATGTTCGGCAAGCTCTTTTATTATCAGTTTGGAAGACCAACATTCAGAAGAATATTCAAAAGAACATTATAGAAATGGAAATTTTCATTTGCATGTTGTTTGAAGTCAATCATTTAGAGCAACTCCAAATCGATTCAGAGTAACTACAACAAATGTTATCTAAAATTTGCTTATTTCGTTAAAAAATAGAACTAAAACTTATTTTATTAAAAAAATTTCTATTTGCACCTCCATCTTTACTCAATTTTATTTGCACATCCCTATTTGTTTAATACACACCCTTTAGTATTTTTTGCCATTTTTTTCCCTCAATTACCGTTGGTTCTCTCCTACTCTGATCTCCAATGATATCTACAACCCTTTCATATTCTCTCCCCCAACAACAATTGCCCCTTAATTTCTTTTCTCTCTTTTTGATAAACCGATTATGGGAGGAAGATTGATTAAACTAAAAAGACTCTAGACATATATATTTTATCTTCTTCTCTCTTTGAAATCGTCTCTTCAATTAGATAATTTTGATGAATGAAAGATATTCTTAATTCATTATGCTTTGACATCAACAGATTAATAGATTAGTCAGAATCCATCTTAGAAAAATTAGGTTGAAATCCTTGAACTTGAAATTACAGCAGATAATTTTTTTCCAGTAGAGGTATAGGTTTTTTTTTGTTGGTTAGAAAGAGGTGAAAATAGGAATTATAAATTTTACAAAAAAGTGGAGTGTGTATTTAGAGATATTGAATGTGGATAAAATCACTCTTACTCAATTTACCCCTTCATAGTGTAAAATTCAATTTTACCCTTTGAACCAAAAAAATTAGGTTAAATTTGCATTAACAAAATGTCGTCATCGGGGTTACAATAGCTAATTGCTACTGTTGTTTTATTAGTTATGAATTTATAGTCATGCCAAAGAAGAGACTCGATTTATGGTTATGTTCCACTGAGAATTTTGGCCCAGTTACATGACTTTTATTTTTCTAAAGATCTGATTCTGGGTCGTGAACAGACCGGGCAGGGCCGAGTCAGGTTTTTGAGAAAATTAAATTATTACAAACTGGGACGGATCGGATTTTAAGCACAATTGTAAAACCAAAATCTGGTCTTGCGGGCCGAGCCGGGATGAGTATCTCTATAATTTTCAGGCCAGGTCGGGCTTAATTGTTTTCTACATAAAAAAAGTCAAACTCACTAGTAGCAAAAAAAAATTGACTAATTTATAGCATTTTTTTCAATTTAATCGATATCCTATGCTAAAGAAAAATATAATTTTTGGGTAAATCCTTTGTCAAAGTTAGCAAGAATGGAGAGAGAAAATAACTAATAGTTAAATTTTTCCCTCCAATATTTTCCTCTCTTCAAAATGCTTTATTTCAATTTGACTTAGAAATATCTAGAACTATTGGAGCAAAAGTTAAAATTATGGTAGTTATATTTAGCTTTGTGATAATTTTGACTAGAAAATAAAACTCTACAATTGGGGATGCTCTTAGATCGATACTCAAACATCAATTCAAAAACCATATAGCATTTTTAAAACAATAAATAAAGTTTTCTTTATATAAAACTAAATTTATTCATTAAGGCCAAATAGCAAAATGAGAATCTAAGAACAAATCCAATTGTCCAACTAAAAACTTATTCATTAAGACCGTAACTTGTTTTCTTATCTTATTGTAAATTTTTTATATAAGTATATATTATAATCCATATATTAAATTTAAGAAATTAAAATGCAAGACAGGCTTTCGGGCCGGACTTCTTATGGGTCGGGCTAGGCTTGAAACACTAAGCCTAAGTTGCCCACGACACGACGGGCCGGGCCTATTGCGGGCTTTTTTTGGGCCGAGCTTGAGCTTCTCAAGCCTCCCGCGGACCAAATGATGAGGCCTAGATTTGATTATGAGAATGAAATGTAAGAATGGTCGACCATGCTTAAATAAAAGTTTTCTAGTTTTTTGTTATTGTTAAAACCAAAGTTTTCTAGTAGGTAGGGAAGATACACTCCTATTTTTTACAATTTTATTTAGTTTTCCTCAAACTTCTTCTGCTACCAGGCACGTGTGTATGTAGTTGAGATTCTTGATATTGTTTAAGGAGATTTATTCTTCATAACTTCTGGTGTGTGTCATGTCTTATTTAGATAAGGTTTAGTTTAGATAGAGATACAAAGAATCCCTATTTTATCGGGACAATTATTGTAACGGATTGTATCAACCTATATATAAGACATTCTATCAATGAAAGAGTGACAGTTTTCAGTCTATCATATTTCCTCTACAACACATTATCAAGCACACTATGAGTTGATAGTCAGCCATCATCACATAAAATCCCTAACCCTAAAATACTATCTCCACCGCCAACAACCATCTCTCACCATTGACTCCTCCTTCTTCTGGTGATCCTCGTAGTTCGTGATCCTTATGCAACACAAGCTCATACGAACCTCCCTACTTCGACAAGATTGCTTGACTTCCAAGGAACCGCGTCAGACGACTTCTTCCCAAAAATCATCCAAGCTTTGTACTAGTCATACCGAGCATAACACCAATCAAGGTTAATTTTCTAAATCGTCAATATTTAGATCTAGGAATTCAACTTACTTCCTGCAAAACTCTAGATCTTAGGATTTTGATATTATGATATTGTGATTATTCCATATCTTTGCCCTAGTTCCTATGGATCTATATCCATAGAGTATAAGTGACGGTCTTAGGGGAGTCACTGTTTAGAAAAAGAAAAGAAAGAAAGGGAAAATCGATACTATGTGATGGTTAATCATGGTTTCTAGATGTGGTTTTTGTTCCACCATTTATTGATGATAGATTTTTGTGACCATATATCATGGATCACGTGGTTCTTTGATCGATAGTAGTTATATCTCTTTGTATTTTATAGATGAGTTCGAATGAGGCGGTTAGGCCAGAATTCGACATCCTTGATCTTCATGGAAAGGAATACCATCGTTGGGTCTCCGATGTGATTAACATATTCATCGAAAAGAGACTCAACAATACCATCTAACCCACTGGGCCAAATGTCATTCCACCATCGAATGAAGCGAAAGCTCTCATATTTTTTAGGCGTCATATTCATCCAACTCTATAGAAGCAGTACTTAAAGAAAATCGATCCCCTAGATTCATGGGATGTCTTGAAGCAACCCTTCAACGATGTGCATGATGCACAGCTTTCTGAGTTGAGTGCAAGATGGGAAGCCCTTAGGCTTTTAAATTTTTTAAAGATCCAATATTACAATCAAGCGATGTTGGATCTGAAGTCTGAGTTGATTAATAGTGGGGTG
This sequence comes from Geum urbanum, assembly GCA_946800695.1. Lineage (NCBI taxonomy): Eukaryota > Viridiplantae > Streptophyta > Magnoliopsida > Rosales > Rosaceae > Geum > Geum urbanum. The sequence goes on along the minus strand of OX326997.1, from coordinate 16,097,446 downwards.
GAAAATCTGAGAATGACATGATTAAAAAATCGTTGAACACCTTCCCATTATCCATGATCATCCTTGCTCATCAGTATCGGCTTAAGTACGAACAAGGAAGGATTCTTACCTTCAGTGGTCTCATCAATAACCTAGCTAAAAAGAAAAGACATCATGAGATCATTCTTAATAATAACTCAAGACCGGTTGGTACTAAAAAGCCTGAGAGTTACCAAATTAGAGAAAAGGCTTGTAAGGACAAAAAGAACGTTCGTTCGGAACCTTATGTTCTTGGAGGACAAGCTCCACGTGGTGGGAGAGGAGGGTGTCGGCGTGGCCAAGGCCGCAACCAAAATCTGACTTGACATAGAGATTAGAACACCAACTCCAACATGAACCAATCTAGTTCGACAAATTATGGGCAAAGGTATTCAAATTCTGGAAAATTCACATGTTACCGGTGTGGTTCTACAAACCATATGCACAAGCAGTGTCATTCTAGCAAAGAAATCCATAACATCTACAAGAGGCACAAGCAGTAATTGGCTCAAGATTCCAACTATGCTGGAGGTTTCGAGATGGATACTGACACCAATCTCGTTATTGCAGAGGACAAGGAGAATGACCTAGTGACTCCGGATTTTGAATAGCCTATGTAAAAGGCGATTATCTCTGTGATACATTCAAGTTTTTGGTTTGTTTTCGGCATATTTTTTAGTCATTTTTATTAGTCTTTTTGTCTTGGTTTTTCGATTAAGAACCTCTATGATATAATTTTTTTTAAGTTCGCGAGTAATGGAATTTTCTCTATTTTTCGGTACATGAAAGTGTTGAGAATGTTATTTCACTACCCATTCAATGTATGGTTCGATGTTTAAAAATATATATGGCATAATAACAAAATGATATAGTAAAAACAAGACACAAAATGAGGATGTCTTTTATCTCAGGCATTCTTCGACCCATCGAAGACCACGTTCTGGATCAGTTTTTACATCTTTCAATCCATCGAAGGTGATCCTCGGTTACCTATGTTTGCACCTTCAACCTGTCGAGATTATTCTTGACCCGTCGAAAGAGCTCTTCTACCTCCATCTCTATCCGAATTCGACCCGTTGAGAATAAATATCAGAAAATTGATATCGGTTTTAGGTTTTCTTCAACCTGACGAGACATTCATTCGACCCATCGAAGATGTGCTTCTGTACAGGCTTTCGACCCGTTGAGAATTGATATCGGAAAATCAAATTCTATTTTGGATTTCCTTGACCCGTTGAGAGATTTACTCGACCTGTCGATGGATGTACCCAGATGTGGTATTTTCAGGTGTGTTCTACATTGGATTTTATCGAAAGATAATGGTTTAGAACAATGTTAGCATGCCATATCAGCACTCAACAAGGGTCATATCCCTATTTAAATCTTGAAGTGTTTACTTAAAGTGTCTGCCTGGTCTTTAGTTCAAATACTCACTTATTTACATTATTTTTGTAGATTTCTCAAGGCGAGATTGAGTGTCTTGCAGATAGTGGTACTACTCACACCATTCTGCAGAATATGCAACTATTTGTGGATATTTTTCCATACAAATCCTCAGTGACTACCATGATTGGTGCATCGCCGGTTATTCAAGGGCGTGGTTCAGCATAGTTTGTGCTACCTCATGGTACAAGATTATTCATCACTGATGCCTTATATGCGCCAAAGGACAATCAAACATTGCTAAGTTTCAAGAATATTCACGCCAACGGTTTCCACTTTGAAACATATTGTGAGAATAGAAAAAAAATACAATAGATCCTCTATACAATCATATTGGTTGGGACTAACATAAATTATTCTTATAAAGAGGTTATTCCTAAATGGAGGTTCAGTAAAATTAAGCCCAAAAAATAATTAAAAAATATTAAATAACTTGTCTAATTGTGATAATAACTATTCCAACTATAAATCATAAATATGAATTAGTACGTATTCTCAATCTCTAATACGTGATATCCGTAATAAAATATGAATCATCGTAAAATATTATAAAAGGTATTTTATTTCTTCATAAATCACATTATGTTTTTGTAATACTAGCAATTATTACTTTATGGAGGTCACTTTTATACATATGGGATCAAAAAAGTTTATAACTTATTACAATGTGGAGGTTATTCATATATATAACTGGTCCCGAGTTGAGACTGAGATTTTGTTATCACTATAAACAGGTTATTCCTAATTGAAGTATTCTTAAATCGAGGTTCTACTATATTGTGTATCACCTCTGTTGAATATGGCCGCAAGCGCATTCTAGAGAGATTTTCGGCTATTCGTAGTGGTTTATATCTAACTATGGTTCATATCATTGAATCTAATGCCATGACTCACATGACTTCGTGTGATTCAGACTCCTACAAGCTTTGGCATTTTCGATTGGGACACCCAGGTCATGACATGATGATCAAAATATTGAAAAACTCTCATAGTCATCCATTCTTTAGAGTGAAGAAGCGTGTGGAAATACCTAAATCCATCGGTTTAGATAGGGAGGATGAGACTACTCCTTTTATTCTTGGCTCAGTCTCTAAGATGAGTGCAGCACAATCCCGACAAAATATTGCTTTGGCGTCGTGCGTTATCCCACCAGATTCATATGTTGTAATTTATGATGTACATCACTCGTTTTGCAAAGCTTGTTCAATAGCAAAGTTACATGCACGTCCTTTTTTTGTTGTTGACAACACCGACAATATTCCATTCTTACAAAGGATCCAAGATGATATTTGTGGACCTATCAAACCGGAATATGAGACATTTAAATATTTCATGGTTTTGGTAAATGTATCAACACGATGGTCACACGTTGTTCTGCTATCTTCAAGGAATGTTTCATTTACAAAAATCCTAATACAAATTATTAAGCTCCGAGCTCACCACCCGGATCATACAATCAGGTCTATTAGATTGGACAATGTAGGAGGAGAGTTTATATCAAAATCTTTTGATGATTACTGCATATTAGTTGGGATTAAAGTTGAACATCATGTTCTTCATGTTCATTCTCAGAACGGTTTAGCAAAGGCTCATATCAAGCGATTATAGCTTGTGTCTCGTGCTTTGGTAATACCTACAAACTTACCAGTCTCTGCATGGGGATATGCAGTGTTACACGCATCTATGCTTCTTCATTTTCGACTTATAGCCCGACAACCATTTAGTGCGCACAAGTTGATAATTGGGTATGAGCCTAACATTTCACATCTATGCATTTTTGGTTGTGCGATATATGTGCCAATTGCACCTCCACAATGCACTAATTATAATGGGTCATCAACGAAGACTAGGAATTTATGTTGGTTATGAAGCTCCAATGATAGTTTGCTATCTTGAACCTTCGATATGAGATCTCTTTACTGCAAGATTTGTAGATTTTTACTTCGATGAGACATACTTCCCGATGTTAGGGGGAGGAAGGAATATATCTATTCTGGTTCAACGTCAGGAATTGACTTAGTCTAATCCCATTATGTCTCATCATGATCCCCGTATATCTCAGAGTGAGATAGAAGTGTAAATAATACTTGATCTTCAGAAAGTAGCAGACTCTATGCCTGACTCCTTTACTGATATCGCTAGAGTGATAAGATCAGATATACATACTGCAAATGTTCCTGCAAGGTTGGAAATCCCGAAAAAAAGATTGGTTAGTGCCAACACTAGGCAAGGAACCATTCCTCCTACCCATGTGGAAGGTGTTGTGTTGGCCTCGGCTCCCACCAGGAAAAGGGGGAGACCAAGAAAAATCCACTGATGAGCCGCTGGTTAAAAGGCAGGCCATCAAGGCACAAAAAGATCCATTCATCATCAACATTATGAATCCTTCACACGAGATTGTCTCTAACTATAGTTATGTTCTTAAATCATAATAGGCATGTCTGGGGGACTCCTTAGAACCTTTTGTGATGTCAGAGAACAAAGAAACCTCACTTAGAACAAATGATGAGCGCGTTCTTATAGATAGATCTTCTATGTTAATTAATGATGCATTTGCTTAATTCGTCGCTCGGGAGATTATAGACGACGATGAAGTGGAAGCTTGCTCTATTGCAGATTGTCAACGAAGAGTAGATTGGCTGAATTAAAAGGTAGCAATCTAGACTAAACTAAACTCTCTGAATAAAAGACAGATTTTCGGTCTGGTAGTGCAATGCCCAAGGAGTAAAATATCGGATATCGAAGATATATCGACTGTCCAAAATATGGATATTTCGACAGTAAAATCGATAAAATATAAACTCAGTAAAAAAATCGACGAAAATTATGATAAATACATGAAAATTTGTATTGAAACTTTAAGAGATTATTATATGATTAATATGTGTTTTGAAACATGTAACTTGTGTTTTGTTGATTATTAATAGAGATTATTTACTTGAGCTTTTGGGTTTTTAGCGTAGTGGGTTTTATGCTTTGGATTTAGTGTGATCAACATATATGTAAGTCAAAATCTCGGATAAATTCAAAAATATCGAGGTTTTCAATGATATATCGGAAAATATTGAATATTTTAGAAAATATCAGGCGAAAAATATTGATATCTAGGATTAATATCGGGATGTCCAAAAAACTTAAATATCGCGAAAATATCGAGGATATTATCTATATTTCATTCATTGGCTATGCCCACCAAATGTTAAGACGGTTGGACATAAATGAGTCTTTGTTCGGAAGCGTAATAAAAAAAATGAGGTCTTGCGTTATAAAGCTAGATTTGTGGCGTAGGATTTCTTTCAACGCATTGGCATTGATTATGAGGAGTCGTATTCTCCGGTCATGGACATCATCACATTCCGCTACCTGATAAGTTTGGTAGTTTCCGATAAACTAAACATGCATCTTATGAATGTGGTTACTACATATCTCTATGGGGATCTTGATTTTGTGACGACCCAAAATAGAATCAGTATAGTAATCGGCTTAATCTACGAGTTTACGCGTAATCGCAGTTTTCCGTAAATTAAATTGAATTGGCGGACTTGCCGTTTCCGGCCACTACTTTGGAAGGTAAAAGATTTTCCTTGTGAGTTGAAACTGGTTAGAACTTGGTTTTGCTTGAATTGTTGTCGATTTGAGGGAGAAATTGTGAGTTGAAATTCGAGGTTTTCCGGCCGGAATCGGGGGAGTTGGACGGCGGCGCTCCGGCCACGGTGGTGGCCGGAGATTAAGAGGTTTCGACCCTTGGGGCCACGGTGGAGCCTTTGGGAGTGGCCTCGAGGCCCGCCGTGCGCCGTGGACGGAGATCGACGGAGAAACAGGTTCGCCGACGATTTTGAATCCTGGGATTTTCGAGCTGTTTTCTGGCCAATCGCGGCGGAGTTGGAACTTGGCTCTGTTGGGAAAGATGTTGGGCTTGATGAGGAGAAGCTTCAGTGAGCTTGGCCGCCGGGAAATCTCTCCGGTTGACGGCGCACCGCCACCTGCAGCGACGGTCAACGGCAGAGCTCTGGCGACCCGTTGACATTTTAGAATTTGATGATTTTTATGTCGTTTTGCTCGTATTCGCTCTCTGATCATCGCCTTGAGGTTTTCGAGTTGATTTGGAAGCCTGATTTTTAGTCGAGGGTTTATGTGGAGATTTCGGGAGTTTACGTCGATTATTTTGTACCGAGTTATATGTTTCTGGGAACGGTTGGTTTCCGAGGTGTGGTACAGAGTATTGAATTATGATTTTGATCAGTTATATTTTGTGATTATTCAAGGGATCGAGATCATACATTGGGCAAGGGATCTTCCGCCGGATCTCGTGATTAGTGCGTGTGCGCGTTGTGCTCACCTGTGAGTGGACCTTTCTATTTTCACTGTCGTTGCGAGTTCATGATTTCCGTATTTATTTATATACGATGTTGAGATTATTTATTGTTTTTGGAGGTATTGTTTTATATTTTATATGGTGATGACATTTACTTAGCATCGATGCATTGGCTACTCGGCTGATCACCGGTAGTCCAGATCCAGGGTTGAGAGATTCCCCTGAGATGCCTACTAGGCTTGAGAGATTCGCCTAGTCTATCACCATCGGGCTTGAGAGATTCGCCTGGAACCTCCATTTATTTTCCGAACTCGCTTTGTTTTTATGAAGTATATATTAGTGAAAGGCATATGTTTATTTTCGTCCACTCACTCTAACGATTTTATTTGCCTTTCCCCTGGAATTTTCGGTTTCCGTGCCCAGTTTGCAGTTTGGATTCTGGTGTCTCACGTCGCGGTTGGAGGCTTAGCGTTCGAGCTACCTTTCTTTTCCAGTAGGTTTCTTGTTTTACCTACTGTTGCATATTTTTGTACATATACACTAGAGGTCGCTCTGATACACTACTGATATGTTTTCATGTGATTTTCTCTGGATTTCTGTAAAGTACAGTTTTGATTACTGCTTTACGTTATTGTTATTATATTGAGAAATCCGGATGGGATTGGTTCCCACGGTTTGGCTTTTGTGGCATAGGATGAAGTGTGTTTTCCGGGTGCAGGTTAATGACAATTCCGCATTAGTAACGAAACTCTGCCGAAATTTTTGTGGTTTTTGCAAGTTCGTGCTTTCAGATGGGGTTTGATTCCGGTTTAGGAAACTAAATTGGGGTTGGGTCCTTTCAGCTTGGTATCAGAGCATTAGGTTGTCAGATTCTGTAAACTCTTGTAGTTGTGACACTTAGGGTATTTGAGTATGTACAACATGTCTGGAGCGATGACCTGACTGGCCAGCGGTACTCATCAATGCTTCAAGTGTTGTATATGTTCAAATATCTGAGGTCTTATGATTACGTTCCTAGTGCTTGTGATTAATGCTTGTCTTGTATCAGTAGGATGCCTCATCGACGTGGTCCCCGTGTGAATCGGGATGTGGATCCTGATGAGGATTGCCAGACGCACGACTTGCTGATGCGAGTGTTGCGTTCGAAGGAGCGTTTTGACCCTGTGGTCAAAGCTCGTACTGCTGGTGCGACTGTCTTTTCGGGTTCAGCTGATCCAGAGATTTGTGAGGCATGGTTGGTTCAGGTTGAACGTGTTTGTGAGCGTCTGCGTTTTACCCCTGAGCAGATAACAGTGGCAGCAGTTGGTTTACTTGAGTTAGATGCATACTTCTGGTGGGTTAGCACTGATAGAATTCTGGTTGATACTCTGTGGACCTTGTTTCGAGATTTGTTTATGCGGAGATACTTCAACCAGACTACGCAACAGCGGAAGTATGAGGAGTTCACTAATTTGACACATGGCAGTATGTCTATGCTTGAGTACCAGGACAAATTTACCCGCTTATCTCGGTTTGCTCGTGACATGGTGGCTATAGAGGAAGCCAAGTGTCGCAAATTTGAGCTGGGTTTGAACTTGAGCATCAAGGGGACTCTGACTACGATGCCTCGGAACAACTTTGATGAGTTTGTGAGTGCAGCATTTCGAGGTGAGGATATCTAGAAGGAAAGGCAGATGAGATACCAGTCTCGACGGTTTGAGGAGGGCGGACCGAGTCAGGGACCTTCCAAGAGGCTGAATTCTGATACTTCCAGATCGGCATCATCCTCGGGCAGTGGACCATATAGACCACTAGCTAGTGCACCGAGACAGAGACAGAGATGGAGGAGGGACCGACCGTAGCGACCACAGTCTAGTGGGGGTTCTAGCGGTTCCAGTTATCTTCGGCGTACCGGTGGAACTTTTACCGTACCGAGGGAGTACCCATTGTGTAGTCTCTGTAGCAGGCATCATGTTGGTCCATGTCAGCGAGGCCCTGTCGTTTGTTATCGTTGTGGCCAGAAGGGTCACTATGCGAGAGAATGTTTCCAGCTTGTTGGTGCTAATGGACAGGCGGCCCAGTGTTCCGGAGGAGAGCGAGGTACCACTTCTGGGGCTCGACCAGTACAGTTTTATGGCCAGGGCGGACAACAGGAACACCCTCAGCGTGGACGACCAGCCGGGCATGCCAGGGTTCATGCCATGACATTACGCGAGGGCAGAGTTTCACCGGAGGTTATTATCGGTACGTTGCATATTTTTGGCTATCCAGTACTTACATTGCTAGATCTAGGTGCTACGCATTCATTTATGTCATATAGACTATCATCTCTAGCTACTGTACCTGCGTCTCCACTTCTGGGGTTGTGGAGAGTATTGTATTCGTCCGGTGAGGTTATGAGTATTGGTTGGGTGTATAGAGAATGTGAGATTTTTATTGGAGGTCATGGTTTTGCCGTAGATTTGTTATTGCTGGATATCGTCGACTTTGATGTGATTTTGGGTATGGACTTCTTGGAGACACATTGGGCTATGTTCAATTGTCACAAGAAGGAGGTTGGGTTTCGACGACCAGGCTTTCCCGAGATATTGTTTTGCGGTGAGAAGAATACTTCATTGTCGTGTGTCATTTCAGCGATGAAGACTGATCGGATGATGAAGAAAGGTTATATTGCTTACTTAGCTCATGTTGTGGATATTACGGCTACGGTGCCAGACATTGGTGATATTGAGGTGGTTTCCAAGTTTTCTGATGTATTTCTGGAGGAGTTACCGGGTATTCCTCCAGTTCGGGAGATCGATTTCACCATTGAACTATTACCAGGCACTGGACCTATATCACAGGCACCGTATAGTATGGCGCCAGCAGAGTTGAAAGAGCTACAAATTCAACTTCAGGAGTTGCTGGAGAATGGTTTCATATGACCCAGTCTATCACCGTGGGGTGCTCCTGAACTATTTGTGCGGAAGAATGATGGTTCCATGCGGCTGTGCATTGATTACCGGAAGTTGAATCAGGTCACTGTGAAGAACAAGTATCCGTTGCCGCGGATTAACGACTTGTTTGATCAGCTCAAGGGAGCTTCAGTCTTTTTGAAGATTGATCTCAGGTTCAGATATCATCAGTTGAGGATCAGAGAGTCAGATGTGGCTAGGACAGCTTTTAGATCATGGTACGGGCATTACGAGTTATTGGCTATGCCATTTGGGTTGACAAATGCCCCCGCAGATTTTATGGACTTGATGAACCGGGTGTTCAGGCGGTTTCTGGACAAGTTTGTGATTATGTTCATCGATGACATCCTGATTTATTCCAGAAGTGTGGGCCAGCACAAGAAGCATTTGTGAGCGGTTTTACAGACTTTGCGAGACAATCAGTTGTTTGCGAAGTTCAGCAAGTGTGAGTTCTGGTTGGATAGCGTGAAGTTTTTGGGTGACGTGATATCAGCTGAGGGAGTCAGCATGGATCCTGACAAGATCAAAGCCGTGTTGAATTGGAGTAGACCTACCACAGTACCAGAGATCAGGAGTTTCTTGGGTTTGGCAGGCTACTATCGGCGCTTTGTACAAGATTTTTCTTGGATTGCTACTCCACTTACCAGATTGACGAAGAAAGGCGTCAAGTTTGAGTGGTCTGATGCATGTGAGGAGAGTTACTTGCTCCTGAAGGAAAAGTTGACTACTGCACCAGTTTTAACTTTACCTGACGACAGTGGTGAGTTCGTGGTTTACAGCGATGTATCGAAGTTGGGACTTGGTTGTGTTTTGATGCAACATGGCAGAGTGGTAGCCTACGATTCCAGGCAGCTGAAACCACATGAAGTCAACTATCCTACACATGATTTGGAGTTGGCTGCTATTGTATTAGCTTTGAAGAGTTGGAGACACTACTTGTACGGAGCTCAATGCAAGATGTACACCGATCACAAGAGTCTCACTTATTTGCGCACGTAGCCAGACTTGAATATGAGGCAGCACAGATGGATGAAGTTGATCAACGATTATGATTGCACTTTCGAGTACCATCTAGGGAAAGCTAATGTCGTTGCAGATACACTCAGTCAGAAATCTGGAGCCTCTTTGTTTCATGTATGTGTGGCCAGAGTTTCTATGTTAGCCAAGTTGCGGGCTACAGGAGCTGAGTTTGAGTGGGACGATGATGGAGCTTTGTTGGCTAGCTTCCAGGTTCAACCGATATTGGTTGACCAGGCGCGGGAAGCTCAGGATGCGGATTCCTACATGTTGGACAAGAAGACCATGATTTGGAATGGTGTGCCAACAGAGTTTCAGTTGAGCGATGATGGTACGTTGCTGTTCAGAGGCAGATTATGTGTACCCAGGGACGAGAGTCTGAAGAAACAGATTTTAGATGAAGCTCATTATTCGGCGTATGCAATGCATCCCAGTGGTATGAAGATGTTTCGTACACTCCGAGCTTACTACTGGTGGCGTAATATGAAGCGGGAGATTGCTGCATATGTGAGCAGATGTTTGATTTTTCAGCAGGTTAAAGCGGAGAGGCAAAAGCCTGCGGGAAAGTTGCAGCCCCTGGAAATTCTGATTTTGAAGTGGGAGCACATTACCATGGATTTCGTGTATCAGTTACCACGTACTTCAGCTGGTAATACTGGTATTTGGGTTATCATAGATCGATTGACGAAATCCGCTCATTTTCTTGCACTTCCGTGGATGATTTGAGTGGGCAAATTGGCAAAGTTGTATTTGTCGGAGATCGTTCGACTGCATGGTGTGCCTGTATCTATTGTTTCTGACCGAGACAGTCAGTTTACTTCAGAGTTCTGGCAGGCATTGCAGCAAGCCATGGGTACTAGATTGCGTTTCAGTACAGCTTTTCACCCTCAGACTGACGGGCAGTTTGAGCGGACTCTTCAGACTCTCGAGGATATGTTGCGGTCTTGTGTTTTGTAGTTTCGAGGAAACTGGGACTAGCAACTGCATTTGATTGAGTTTGCCTACAACAACAGCTATCAGGCCAGTATTGAGATGGCACCGTATGAGGCTCTCTACGGGAGGTAGTGCCGCACTCCATTGTGTTGGAGTGAGGTGGGTGAGCGATGGTTTATTGGCCCTGATCTGGTGAAGAGCACCATGGAGGACATTCAGATTATCCGGGACAGATTGAAGATTGCCCAGGATCGCCAGAAGAGTTATGCGGACGTGAGGAGAAATAGTCTCGAGTTCGATGTGGGTGATTGGGTCTTCTTGAAACTATCTCTGTGGAGGGGAGTTGTGCGTTTCGGGAAGCGTGGCAAGCTTTGACCACGGTACATTAGTCCGTATGAGATTACCGAGAGGGTTGGTGCCGTGGCTTATAGATTTGAGTTACCATCCGAGATGGCTCGTGTACACGATGTTTTCCATGTTTCGATGTTGCGGAAGTATATCCCTGATCCATCACATGTGTTAGCACCACATCAACTACCTATCCGAGAGGATTTGACATATGTGGAGGAGCAAGTACAGATTCTCGATCGGTGTGAGCAGGAGTTGAGGCACCGTGTTATACCGCCGGTGAAGGTCTTGTGGCAGAATCACTCGGTTGAAGAGGCCACCTGGGAGATTGAGCAGCGTATGCGGGAGCAGTATCCTCATCTGTTCACCTAGCAAGTATGTTAATTTCGAGGTCGAATTTTTTTTTAAGAGGGGTAGATTTGTGACGACCCGAAATGGAATCAGTATAGTAATCGGCTTAATCCACGAGTTTACGCGTAATCGCAGTTTTCCGTAAATTGAATTGAATTGGCGGTTTTGATCACAACTTAATTATCGGGCGAGAATTTGAGTTGAGTCTCTTCTCGAGGGTTGTAGTTCGTGTGATTTCGAGTTCGTGGGCGTTTCCGGATAATTATTTCGACGATCGAGGAATATCTTATGAATATTTGAAATTGCAAAATTTCGTCGTATTTATCCGTTTGTATTTGAGTTATCCGAAACGTGGATGTGTAACGTTTTGGACCGTCGATCGTATCGAGCCGCGAGTATAAATATCGGAAATAGTCAAAAAATTGTCGAAAACACTGTCTGAGAAGTTTGACCGGCGTTGACCAGCCTTGGATCTGTTGACCACCGTTGACCGTAGAGGATTTTTGACCATTTGTGAACCACCGGCGGACTTGCCATTTCCGGCCACTACTTTGGAAGTTAAAAGATTCTCCTTGTGATTTGAAACTGTTTAGAACTTGGTTTAGCTTGAATTGGTGTCGATTTGAGGGAGAAATTGTGAGTTGAAATTCGAGGTTTTCCTGCCGGAATCGGGGGAGTTGGACGGTGGTGCTTCGGCCACGGTGGTGGCCGGAGATTAGGGGGTTTCGATCCATGGGGCCACGGTGGAGCCTTTGGGAGTGGCCTCGAGGGCCGCCGTGCGCCGTGGACGAAGAAACAGGTTCGCCAGCGATTTTGAATTCTGGAATTTTCGAGCTGTTTTCCTACCAATCGCGGTGGAATTGGAACTTGGCTCTGTTGGGAAAGATGTTGGGCTTGATGAGGAGAAGCTTCAGTGAGCTTGGACTTTTTAGAATTTGATGATTTTTATGTCGTTTTGCTCGTATTCGCGCCCCGATCATCGTCTTGAGGTTTTCGAGTTGATTTGGAAGCCAATTTTTTAGTCGAGGGTTTATGTGGAGATTTCGGGAGTTTACGTCGATTATTTTATACCGAGTTATATGTTTCTGGGAACGGTTGGTTTCCGAGGTGTGGTACAGAGTATTGAATTATGATTTTGATCAGTTATATTTTGTGATTATTCAGGGGATCGAGATCGTACATTGGGCGAGGGATCTTCCGCCGAATCTCGTGATTAGCGCGTGTGCGCGTTGTGCTCACCTGTGAGTAGACCTTTCTATTTTCACTGTCGTTGCGAGTTCATGATTTCCGTATTTATTTATATACGATGTTGAGATTATTTATTATTTTTGGAGGTATTGTTTTTTATTTTATACGGTGATGACATTTACTTAGCATTGATGCATTAGCTACTCGGCTGATCACAGGTAGTCCAGATCCAGAGTTGAGAGATTCCCTTGAAATGCCCACTAGGCTTGAGAGATTCGCCTAGTTAATCACCGTCGGGCTTGAGAGATTCACCTCACTGTCGGACTTGAGAGATTCGCCTGGCAGCTCCATTTATTTTCCGAACTCGCTTTGTTTTTATGAAGTATATATTGGTTAAAGGCATATGTTTATTTTCATCAACTCACTATAACGATCTTAATTGCCTTTCCCTTGGGCTTTTTGGTTTCCGTGCCCAGTTTGCAGTTCGGATTCTGGTGTCTCACGTCGCGGTTGGAGGCTTAGCGTTCGAGCTACATTTCTTTTCCAGTTGGTTTCTTGTTTTGCCTATTGTTGTATATTTTTGTATATATACACTAGAGGTCTCTCTGATACACTACTGATATGTTTTCATGTGATTTCCTCTAGATTTCTGTAAAGTATATTTTTGATTACTGCTTTACGTTATTGTTATTATATTGAGAAATCTGGATGGGATTGGTGTCCACGGTTTGGCTTTTGTGGCATAGGATGAATTGTGTTTTCCGGGTGCAGGTTAATGACAATTCCGCGTTAGTAACGAAACTCTGCCAAAAGTTTTGTGGTTTTTGCAAGTTCGTGCTTTTAGAAGGGGTTTGATTCCTGTTTAGGAAACTAAATCAGGGTTGGGTCCTTTCAATTTAGAGATATACATGAAAGTGTCGGATGACATTGCTATACCCAAACCAAGTAACTCTAAACTACAGAGTGCTCATGTAATTAGACTGAGACGTTTACTATATGGATTGAAATAATCTTGTAGGATGTGGTATACACGTCTTAGTGTCTACTTGATTGGGAATGGATATAAGAAGGGTGAATTATGCCCTTGCGTGTTTATTAAAAGAACAAGTTCAGGATTTGCTATAATAACAGTCTATGTAGATGTTATGAACATCATCGGGACTCTTGATGAGATCAATGACACTATTAGCTACTTGAAATTAGAATTTTAGATGAAAGACCTTGGTAGGACACAATTTTCTCTCAGATTAGAGCCGGAACATCGAGTTGGTGAAATCCTTATTCACCAGTCTGCTTATGTCCAAAAGGTGCTCAAGCGATTTAATATGGACAAAGCACACCATGTTAACACGTCAATGATTGTTCACAGATGACAATTAGGAGATCTTGGGAGCTAAAATTTCATATCTTAGTATTATTGGAGTTTTGTTGTACCTAGCTCAGTGCACATGTCCAAATATTGCATTCCAAATGAACTTGTTGGCTAAATTTAGCTCCGCGCCTATACAATATCATTGGAATAGAGTAAAACAAATCTTCAGGTACTTGAAGGGTTTTATTGACTTGAGCTTATTCTTCCCTTACAATTAATACAGAGTGAGGCTTGAAATTCCCAGAAAAATGATAGTTGAATTGCAACATGCAGGTTCTGGGCTATTCGACCCATCAAGTGGATCTCTCAATGCGTCGAATGTGGTAAACTGAGATAACCCAAAAGTGTCTTTCGACCCATCGAGGAATATTTTTGACCCATCGAAATTAGTACCCTTGATCGACTAGGAACATTTGTTAGACCCGTCGAGTGAGCACTTCAACACGTCGAATTCCTCCCTTGCTGAATGCAGTTTTACTACAGTCCCCTATTCTGAAATGTTAGTCGATGTGTTGGTTAGATTGGCTGATGCTGGGTACCTCTCTAACCCACACAAAGGTCATTCACAGACTGGTTATGTTTTCACCATGGAAAATAATAATGATTTCTTAGAGATCAACTAAGCAAACCTCTGTTGCTACTTTCTCGAATCATTCATAAATGATTACTTTGCATGAAACCATCACATTCGATGGTCTAGTGGATTACCATCTACTTCGATAGCTCCTACTTGCATCTTTGAGGATAATGTGGCATGCATTGAACATATGAAGTTGGGTTACATTAAGGGTGACCATACAACGCATATATCGCCGAAATTCTTCTTCAATTAGCAACAACAACAGCTGTTGAATATCCATGTGAGCCAGATTGGTTCGGTGGATAATGTCATGAACTTGTTTACCAAGTCATTACTTAAATTTAAATTTGTGAAACATGTTAGACGCATTTATATGTGCAAGTTATCTAAACTCCATGACTGAGTTTACAATCAGGGGGTGTTATATTTCTGTAGATATTAAGGGGAGTTTACGTCACATGTATTAGCTTTTGTAGTAGATGCGTTGTATTCTTTTCCCTTAGACTAAGCTTTTGTTTTACCCATGAGGTTTTTGTTTACTTGACAAGGTTTTTAGTGAGGCAACAGGTCATACATCCTTTTTTAGGTCATCGACATAAGGGAGAGTGTTTAAGGAGATTTATTTTCTGTAACTTCTGGTGTGTGTCATGTCCTAGTTAAATAAGGTTTAGTCTAAATAGAGATACATAGAATCTCTGTTTTATAGGGATAGTTATTGTAATATATTGTATCAGCATATATATAAAATATTTTATCAATGAAAAAGTGACATTTTTCAGTCTATCATATTGCCTCTACAACAGATATATCCAATCTTATTGTTGATCTAAGAATTAACTTTTCAGATTTATAATAATTTCACTTGAGGTTAATATGAGAAATTTTGGAGGAAAAATTTAAAATGGAGGTACAAAGAGCAAATTGGGAGGTTCAAATAGAAAATCTCTTTAGCTAATCACTTATGTAAATTTATTCCAAAAAGATCACTTAAAATGTAGTTTTTTTAGGGAAACGCAAATTTCTATTGAATGAAAATCAAGTACAAATGGGATAATAAAAATTAATGAAAATAAAAGGACCCATAGGACATATTAGATCCTGATAGTGATATTCTAAAACTAGAATTGGAATGTCTTTATTTCCCAGATCAGTTATGGGCTATGAATCACACAATGATGTGTCAATAGTTTTACTAAATTTGATAGCCGATCATTCACGGAAGTTTCATCTTCGCAACTTACATCCTCGGTCGTCAATCTCATATCATATGCCGGTAAAATAATACCTCAGATGGAGCGGAGAAGCCTTGCAACGAATAAAAAATTAAAAATAAGAATAATCCAATCTCCGAAAGTCATAACACTAATCATCGAACTAACAAGATGACCTGGGTCACACGCAGTAAAATCAAAGAAACTTAAGAAACTAAAAAATTGGGTATGGCCCCATATCTGAGTCAAAGCCTTGAAGAAAACTGTAATTTTCCTCATGACCCAAACTAGATATAAAGCACATATACCCCTCAACAACCCAAGTAGCCCCATTAGGCCTAGGCAACCGGTAGCAGCCAAGGGGATCTGAAGTGCACTTGCGACGTAGTGTTGGTTGTTGAAAGTTCCCGACCTCGGCTCGCCGTCCTCCCCAACCCACTGCCCATAAACAAGCCCAGAAACATGTCGGTAGCGTCACCCAAACTCGAGCGTCAAATCCAAAAAACTAGTCCGACTTGGTTCTTCGACCGCCGCTCTCACCCCATGAAATTCAGATGGATCTCAATAGATCCAGCCACTCCAAAGTCTACCTTTGTCACCTTTGGGATCCCAGCCGCCGCCACTACATCCACTAGGAGATGGCGCTAGACGAAATCGCAGGTTCAATTTCACCCCAAACTCTTTTCACTTGCCAAGGTCGAAATGCAATCGCCTTCTTTGTGAACGATCCACCAACGCCTCACCTAAACCTCCATAACCTTTGCCGATCAGCCCAGAGTATCAGTCGCCAGGATAACCCGGCACCAGTGCAACCAAAACCTAAGCCTTGCGGCGCTAGGTTTTGGAGCTAGTCGTCTCCACTAAAGGTAGAGACTAAAAAAGTCGTCTTACCCATTTTTCCAAAATTTTTGAACCTCTAAATTTTTACCTAACCGCTAAAATTTTTACCTAAAGTTTGCTTATTTTGTTCAAAAATAGAGCTGAAATATGTTTTAGCTAATCCCTTATATAAATTTACTTCAACAACATCACTTAAAATGTACTTAGATCTGAACAAATGTTTAATTTTTATTGGTTGATAATGAAATATTTATTTATTAATTTATTTTTGATTGCATTTGCAATTTAGAAAGAAAGAATTCATCACAATATTGAATATTTCGTTACCTATAATTCATATTTTTGGTATTGAAATAATATAAAATATAGGAAATCTCTGAACTGGCTAATAAGATAAGAGGGCTACTGGAGTGAATTTTAAGAGAAAATTTTTATATTTTAGCTACACATGACTTATAGGGGATCAGATCTGCTGGAGTTGCTCTTA
Source organism: Geum urbanum (assembly GCA_946800695.1). Lineage (NCBI taxonomy): Eukaryota > Viridiplantae > Streptophyta > Magnoliopsida > Rosales > Rosaceae > Geum > Geum urbanum. Next base: position 16,080,410 of record OX326997.1, on the reverse strand, counting down.
TAATGTCACCTAATTTTTTTTTTGTTCAAAAATATAGCTCAAACCTATTTTAGCTAAGAATTTGTGAAAATTTACTCTAGCAATATTACTCATAATTTATGTAAATATGAATTAATACTTAAGTTTGATTGGTCGAGAAAAATAATAAATATTTATTAACTTAAAAGTTGATTACATGGACAACCTATAAGAAAATAATTAATTACAATGTTGACTTTACAATCATTTATAATTTAAGCTTTTGGTATAGGAATATGGAATAAAAACAAGAAATATAGGGAATCCTTAAAATAGCTAATGTGATAGGGGATCTGCTTAAGCTGACCTCATATAATTAATAAAATTGACTTTTGAGGGATCTGTTGGAGTTGCTCTTAAGAAGCTAATGATTGACATCGATGAATACTAAAACAAGTTGGTTTCCTATCTTCTAAATCCATGATCACCATTTTTTTAAAAGGTGACACTAGCTATAACCTACTGCTTGTCGTGACTCAAATTTAGAACATAATAACCTACTTTAAGGTAATGGTACTCTTACAATTTGAGATAACCCATTTCATAAAAAAAAAAAATCCACGCAAATTCACCAAAGAAATACAATAGATGCTTGATTTTGCTTTCCAAAATTTTTTTGCGACAAAGGAGCCTAAGAGTAAGGTTCTTTTCTGAAAAATTTTGAGACACTTTTGGAAAGATTTTTAGTTGTACTACTAGCCTTTGCGCGTGCGAATTATCGATGTATTTATTGAGATTGTGCAAAAATATTTTTAAAAGCTTATTTTTTGTTTCAAAACATAACAGTCTAAGTTGTATGAAAATGAAACGAAAAGCACACAAAAAGAAGCAATTAAAAGAAAACATTGAGATACAACATTGCTTTCAAAATAACGCATGCGAAATAGCATTGCGCTCACACGTACAAATTGTTAATGTATTAATTGCATATATTATTTACATAGTATAAAATAATAGTTATATAAAATAACAATTAATATTTTTTTGTTCTAAAATCCTTTGTTTGAATAAAATACTTGTTCTCTAAAAAAAAGTTATCTATAAAATGAGATAAAAAATATACAAAAAGAAGCTATTAAAAGAAAGTAAACAAAGTCATCTCATGACATCCACATTAAGATATAAAATGTGTCAAAAATATATCATTTAGAGTGTGTTTATAATATTTGTTTTGTCTTATCTAAATCAAGTTTTCTATTTTAATTTTTTTATTTATGAAAAAACTTGGCATAAGAAAGCTTTGTATGAGAAGAACTCTAAAAGCAGATTTCTGAGGATTAGTTTTATTGACCCGAGGTCTTTTAGTTTACAAATGCTCAAACGAATTACTTGTATAAGAAAATAGAAGACATAAAAACTTTCACAAAGGTGTGTTGGAAGGGGTGCATTATTGCTGGTAGAGCCATCATGTGTATCAAAAATCTGATTTGTGTTGATTGCTGATTTGCTTCCTTAAGAGGTTGAGACTGAACTGCTTTATTGTGTTAAACATTGAATGAGGCACGAACCAAGTACTGTACCTCAAAATAACAACCACTTATTAACTTATTATCTCTTCAGGTCGACCAAACCGGATACAAATTCTTACTAATTCAACCACCGAGAAGTTTGGTTATGTTATCTCAATCTTGAACACCTGGGTCAATCTTACTTCACCAGATCCATTCTGCAAGAACAAAGTGCATCAATATCTCACTAAACAGTTCATAAATTATTAATAAGACTTTTCAACTCACAATTGATACCTTACATTCCGAGATTAGTTGTGAAGTGTGTTAACACTACAATCCTGATCCACACACTCCTCATCAAGCAATACTGATTAGAGTTCAGGAACGATCATGGGTTGTAAAATTGCACAACCATGCACTGATGCATATACCACAACTACACTTGCCATACCAGATTTTCTCTAATGTGTGTTTCTTAATGTGTTATAGCTTTTAAACAATCCTATTACTCTCAGCAATTAAAAGAATATGCATACCAACAATCCTATTATTCGCAACCATGCACTTAAAAGGATATACATACCAGCAATCCGGTTACTCTCACCAAAATATATATAAGTTCGAAGAGAACCAAAGATAGTTCAAACTTAAAATCAAATAAACTATACCAATTTTTGCCAAACAATAAATTCATAGATACTCAATTCTTCCGTAATGCAATTGGCTAGGATAAATGGAAAAAATGATTTAACATCCTCATTATATATATATCAACTTCACACAATTGAAAAAAAACAATTCCAACATACATACTATTCAACAGCCAAACTTAATCAAATTCAATCAGATTTGGGGCTCGGGCTCTTACTAGTAGAATTTTTTGAGGCAGAGCTTCAATAAGAGCTTCACCCTTGAATTCAAAGTTTCTGCTCGTCTACTTCTTCATAAGTACTACAGTTATTAATATTTTTTAGTAAGACATTTGTAAACCTTCAATTATTAACTTTAAATTCTAACCTTTGAATATCCTCCAAAGCCTTCTTCTAACACATTATCATAAGCACTATCAGTAAAACGTATCAAAGAAGAAAAGAACAAGGAATTAAAAAAAAGGAACAATGAGGGGCATTGAAAATGAAATCAAACTAGAGTTGGAGACCCTTTTGTGAAGAAGTTCCATGACTAGACGTCTTCTATGCGACTTCAAAGCGAAGGGAATTGGAAGCCTCTTATGGTAGAGGTGAAGCCGCTGCCGCCGAAGACGAAGACAACATGGTTGAGGAGGTCGACGCCACTTCTTACTCCTGTAGAGCCATTCATGAAAAATAACACAGACCTAGATTGCTTTTAACAATGCGGGAGAGCCGTTTTCTTCCTTCGATTACAATGGTAGAGCAGTTAGAGAGATGTTAGAGGAGATAAGATTGCAGATCAATTTCAATACTTTTGTGAATTGCTTTCTGACGACTTTATTACTGTCTTACCTTCATTTCATTAATTATTTTTTTAGGTAGAGATAGGTTGATAGAAGAGAAACTATAGATATATAAAATGTTTGACGTTAACTACCCTAAAAACTGTAAAAGCCCCTTCTGGCTTAATTAATAGAGATATATACATACACATATATATATATCATTTTGAATTCAAGATCATAATTAATTATGCATGCATGCATCAAAAAAAAATCCTTAAAAAAGAAAACTCTATGGCAGAGGGTGCTCGACTTCATCTCGTCTGACTGAGGCTTACTGAGGCAGATCTCTTGATCATGTCTTCAACGTTGGCTTGCTGCCAGATGGGATAGCGAGCAGCGGTTGATGTGTGGTAGTCTACTTCGATTTAAATTTTTTGGATCGTTGTGGATCAATCGAGTTCCAGGCAGAGACAGTGATGGTTGGTGGTGCATTTTATGCTCCGAGTGGTGGTTGTTGGAGTTGTGTTTTTTTCATTCTTTTGCCTTTGGAAGGGTCAGTCGGGATGCAATGTCGCGGCAATGTGCTCGGGCGAACGTTGGTGTGGCGGGGCGAGTGAAGGTTGCGTTTCGCTGGTCGGTGTCCGTCGAAGGTGCAAGGGTTGTTAACGAGAGTTGTTTGGGTTTTGGTTTGAACCTTTGTTTTTGAGCTTCTCTATTTTTGGGGTCTGTTTTATTTTCTAGGTTTTAGTTTATCACATTCAACATTGTTTTGTGTTTTTTTTTTGTTATTATGATTTTAGATTTTGTGTAGGTTAGACTGAACTTGCTTTGGTATAATCATGGTTCTTGTGTAGGTTAGATCAGACTTGTTTTTGTCTAATCATGTAATCATGGTTCTTGTACTTTAGGTAGTTTTAGCTTGATTAGGTAGTGGGGCACCAGATTTTTTTAGATTATAGGCTCGACAACCTCACTTGTTCTAGTCTTGTTTGGTAAGCTATATAAGAAATGTCTTAGTATAGATTACCATGTGTACTTTTATAAGAAAGACTTAGAACTTTGATGTCAAAATTAATTTAGAAAATTCTATCAATCTACCTCAACATAATTATCTTTAGTTTATACATGCATTCCTAGCTTTTTCGGTTTTCTTTACATGGCACATTTACTTAGTTAAATGAATAAAAAACTATTGAATGAAAATGTTTTATTTTCATTGAATCATTTACTCACCATTTGAAATAAAAAAAACATATAAAAATGACTACGATTATTTATTTTTGAAAGGGAGCAATTTATTTATTTATTTTTGAAATAAGGGCACAAATTTTACATGCACTCGGAATTTGTGATAGAAATACAGATCTCCACCGAATTACCCGACATGCTAAAAGAAGAAGCCCTCAAGTATACTTATACTAGATAACAATATGACACACAATGAACCTAAACTGACAAACCAGAATAGCACGAGAGGGCTTCAAAATTTAGGTTGCACCACTTCTTAGTTAGCTAGAGGCTCTTTCTACATATCACCCAGAATGCCTGGGTTGACCTTCTGCCTTGGTTACCTATCAGTAGACTCTGCATTGACATTCTTAATTGCAGATAACATGAGAGCAAATTTATTAGGAGACGCAGAAACAAACTATTGAAAGAATCTCCAAAAGACTGCACCCAGATCTAAGTAACTTGGTCGAGCCATCCAGCATAACTTCAAATGATCCCTCTTGGCCAATTACTCTTTGACCCAAAGTGTAAGTACACCTAGAAGCCCAAAGCAAGAATGGTTCGCGTGGAACCCATCCGGACCAAACCCTAGTGTTGATCGACATGCAACTCGGCGCCGCATTTTTGGCCAATAACCCTTCACCCCTCCGAACGCCACCTCGAGCCCGCGTTTCGCCGTCCTCGATCGGTGACCCGCCAAGTGAACGCTGCACAACAGCTATGGAACTCGGCCACTGTATTCCTTCTCGACTTGGTCTCCTGCCCAGATTCATGCGTGAGATTCAAAACCCCCGTCGTCCACCAGAACCCACCGCCACTCGCCGGACAGTTCATCCCCGAATCCAGTTGCACGCACCGATCCGAAAGTCATCTACAAGCCACCATTCACACTAGCATGAACTGTCCCCATCGCGCCACCATGATTGGTGTGACCACCACCTAAAAGCACCGCCATGAAATAGTTACAAGCAATGACAAAACCAGCGTTGTGGTATGCCGCCATTGATCGGAATCAGAGAAAAAGGGAACCATGAAGTCAGTTTACCAGGAAGTCGTTTTACCAAATGGAGATAAAATATAAATAAATGACTATGATTATTATTGTCTACTTACTATATGGAATCGAAATTCAAACTAGTTTGATTTCTAAAATACACTTACAAAATAATAACCATAGTACCATAATAGCACCATACTATATTGGATAACGTGAAATATAACCAAGATACGAATTCAGCAAATGATAACCATAATAACTACAAGTATATTCATTTCTTTTTTGTCGTCGTCGTTGTAGTTGAGGAAGTGGCTTCGCTCAAGTGGTTAGAGCACCACTACCCAAAAGGCCAAAACTTGGGTCCCGAATTAGAGTCACACGAGGAGGAGCTAACAGGTAGATGTGAAACCCTGAGATTCCTTAAAATCATAGGAAAATATAGGCTTCTTCTATTCTATATCCAATTTCGTTCACCCAAATGCTATGATTTTTGAGAAACCCTTTTCTCTCGTCTCTCTCCCTCCCTCTTTGCCTATTACCAACTTTCGCCGCCCAAAATTTTCTTCCTATCCCACCCAAATTATCCAATCTCTAGTCAATCTAGCTAATATCTCCATCTCCTCTTTCCTCCCTGCCTAGGATTCAGGATCGATTAATTCAATTTCGTTACTCATTGTTTTCAACAAAACCCATATCTTTTGAAACCCTAGTTCTGTCATCTGGGTTTCATGGTGTTATTGAGGCTGGCCGAGATCAACCTCTTTTACGGTGCCGACAAGGAGGAAGATGAGTGTTCATTTGCGGTGATCCATATCTTTGGTCCTGAAGTTTTTTCGGCGGAGAGATTAAAGTCACTCAAGCACTAGCTGCTGCGTCTTTGGTGTGGTAAGGTTGGTACTAGTTCCACTAGTATCATATTCCACTCCCAAGATCGTCTGGTTGGCAGTTTTCGCAATAAGGACGTTCTTCATCGCACGATCTCATGCGGTCCTTGATTCTTTAAGAACGTAACTAGTGTGGTGGAGTAGTTTGATGGATTCACTCTGGTGCATTTGGTTCCTGCAGTTATTATGCGTGCTTGAATGCGAGTGCATGTGGTTGGTGGTGATCTGACGGGTCCTATTACTAACTCCTATTGGTGGGTTACCCTTGGCAACTGCTTAGGTAGGTATGTAGATTATGACAAATATAACTTCTATGATATGGAGATATTCATTTATTTATGGAGGTCAATCTTAGAAAGAGGTTAAAAACCAAGCTTAGATTGTATCTAGGACCTTGGGCTCGGATTGATTGTGAAATTAAGTATCTGACTTTGAAAGGCTATCGTGGAGGTTGCGGTAGCTATGACCACTCTATCACTGAGTGCTTAGTTTACTGAGCTACTTTGGAGAAACAGCTCGAAGTGGCTTATCACACCCAGATGAAGTTTGACCTCTGGGATATTGGTAGAGAGATTTCACCTTTTTCAGGTATTGAAGGTGGCTTGGGTTCTCCAGAGGAGGAGGTGGCTGTTATCTGGTCAGCACTGGAGAATGGGGAGGTGGGAAACATCCTGCTTCCTGTGACTGTGGACAACCATTCAGGTCAGGTTTTGAAAGCGGGTTACGAGGTTGTACAAACTCGTAAGAAGAAAAGGAAGTTGGGGACTCGTATAATAGTGAAGGGTCTTAGAAACAAGGTCTGAAATGATTTGGGGGGATATTTTGTGCTGATAATTGCTAATGTGGCTCGGTAGCAATTTGTAAAGAAGGGTTTATCTTCTGCATCCATTATGTGGGGAGCAGTGTGGCTACAGGTTGTAAGGAAGTGGAGCGTATTTTGACTGCCCCATTGGTTGGGGCATGACCCATTTCATTATCATCAAACATCATCATCATCATCGTCGTCGTCGTTGCAGGCTGTGCTTCTCCCTGCGAGGATGACTGTCGAATCTTCGACAGTCAACTTCCCTGGCCTATAGATAGTGGTGGTATTTCAATTTTAGTATCTTACTACTCTGGTTTGTTATTTCGGGATATTATGGAATCTAACGTTGTAGTATTGTAGTGCTGAAGGGGTTTCAATTTGTCGAGCTAGGAATCCGATGGAACTCTGTACTATAGTCACTGATTATAAATGTTGGCCATATCAAAAAAGAAAAAGAAAAATAATAGTAATAGTAATAATAATGGGTGTAGATGAGGTATTGAATTTACATGAGAATATTTTGGGTAGAAAATTAAGGTGATTCCGTATGCATGTTTGATTCTTAAACTCATATCTTCTCCACTGATTAAAAAAACTGGTGAGATCCACATACATTCAAATTTCCTTATATGCAGCAAGTGCAAATAAACGCATGAAATTACGCATCTCGGAATCTTTTCCTTAATCATCATTCTCATTCCAAGTAAGTGAAGGGTAACATTAATTTTGAGTTAGAGTGGATGGAGACTATTCCTGTCAAACTGTCGGGTTGTATAGTCTCACGAATTTGTAAGCTCCAATGCTTATATAGAAAAAGGAAAAATGCAAAGCAAGTAATTGTTTCAGTTGAAATTCACAACGTACCCAACCATATATTAGGGACTAATGAATGTACCACCAGCCAAATTTCCAGACATGAAACGTAGAATAATCTCGATATATAAGTAGACTGGCTTCGTATGTATATATATGTAATTCATATTAATATACGTACTATAGCTAAACTTAAACTATTTTCATTTTGCATACGTGAAAAGTTTTATAACCACCAATAAAGCTGACATGGCCTTAAGATATGATGGACTGTTGTATCAAAAGAATATTAGGATGGATTGTCAACCCAGAGTACATATGAACTGTGCGCTCTCCAGATATGAATTCCCGAGAACGTAGCCATTTGTCTCGTTTTTCAGTGAAAACGACAAACGCACCCGCATGCATGTCCAGTTTTATCTTTCATTCACCACCACCAACCTCCTAAATCGAGAATAAAAAACACTTGTTCAAATCTAGAGCAAGTAAAGAAGTATACCAGCACTTTAAGAAGTGAACACTATGCTATAAATTGGTGCATGCACTTGCTGCGCTTCAAATGTATTGAGATATACAGAGAGGGGAAGAAATCGTTGAAAACTAGAAAAGGAATGGCATAATTCTCAGAGAAATTAACATTCCGGTGACATACGTATTTCTTTGCATATTTGATCTAGCTTATCACCCTTTTCTAATCCTTCAAACCCAAATTTTGGTCTTTTAAATACCCTAGTAATGTCAAGTAACCATGTGACCCTCTTTTTCAATTCATTATTCTGCAACAAGAAGGAGGAAATCAACCTGGCTGAACAAGATCCTCCAAGCCGAGACTTTCGGCTTCCACAGTCGACACAACAACAAGGGGAATTGGAAGAGGGGCTCCTCACCCGGCGTCCCGATTTCACCTCTGTGGTCAGTTTTACTTAATTCTTGCTCAAATTCACTTCACCATGCATGTTATTGTTCTTGAATGAACTCCTTTATTTTTATTTTTACAATATTTCATATGTGAATGTATACATTTCACCGACTAGGTTTATGACGAAGTCAAGGCTCTTTACACCCTCGCCATCCCCATGGTCTTATCCGGGCTCTTAAACTACTCCAAAGGAGCCATATCCATGTTTTTCATGGGGAAGCTCGGCAAATCTGCTCTTGCAGGAGGAAGCCTTGCTATTAGCATCGCAAACATCACCGGTTATTCTCTCATCTCCGGCCTTGCCACTGGAATGGACGGGATCTCATCTCAAGCATTTGGCGCTCGTAACGGTCATCTTCTCTCTCACACCCTAAAAAGGACAGTTGTTCTCCTTCTCACCCTTTGCATGCCCATCACGTTGTTGTGGTTTTACTTCGACTCCATCCTTATCCGCTCTGGCCAAAACTCATCCGTCTCATCAACAACCAGTACCTATCTCAGATTCTCCATACCAACCCTACTTTTTCAGTCCATCATTCACCCCATCAAGAATTACCTCCGCAGCCAAAAAGTCACCCGCCCTTTTATGCTCAGCACCGCCTTCTCGCTCGCCCTTCACGTCCCGGCCAACTACACAGCAATTTACCATTACGACCTCGGCCTCAAAGGCATTGCACTTGCCGGCTGCTTGGCAGACCTCAACGTCATGGTGATGCTTATAATACATCTCTTTATCTCCGGCCACCTTTCTTTGAATTCTGTTAGGTTCTGGAGAGTCGGCGCGTCGTTCTGGAGATACGAAGATTGGGAGCCTATTTTCAGCCAGGCGATACCGAGCTGCGCGACAGTGTGTTTGGAGTGGTGGTGGTACGAGATCATGATTGTCTTCTCCGGACTTTTAGTGAATGCACCCGAGGCTGTGGCCACAATGGGAATATTGATCCAAATGACGGCTTTGATCTACCAGTTCCCTATCTCGTTAGGGCAAGCTGTGTCCACTCGAGTGGGGAACGAGTTAGGTGCCGACAGGCCCAATGAATCTCTGACGGCTTCTCTTGTTGCACTGGGATGTTCTATTTTGACAGGAATGGCTTCCATGAGTTTCATGTTCGGAATGCGAAATGTTTGGGGTGTGATGTTCACGTCCGATCCGGCCATTATACAGCTAGTGGCAATGGTGTTGCCGGTGGTGGGGCTCTGTGAGCTCTGGAACAGCCCGCAAACCACCGTGTGCGGAGTTTTGAGAGGTTGTGCGAGGCCGACGTTGGCTGCTTATATCTACTTCATCTCCTTTTATTGCGTGGGATTACCCGTAGCACTCGTGTTGGGCTTTGGAGTGAAGCTGGGGATATTGGGTCTCTGGTTGGGCTTACTGGCGGCCCAAATGGTCTGCTTCGGGGTCATGTTGGTCGCACTGATTCGCACAAATTGGGAGGAGCAAGCAAATCGAGCATTACTACTGACATCTGAGTAGTTGGAGCCTTTTGGAGGTAGCAAAAATATGCAGGAGAGTTACAAATAATATTTTAGTGCTTAGTCTATTTGTGTTTAGTTTGTTGGACTGTGTTAAGGCGTTTCGTTTGTTTAATTAAGTATGTATTCAGTAAAATGTGTGCAAGCAAAAGAGTATTGTTGACTTGTACCAGTTGTAAAACATGCGGCTTTGGTTAAGTCTTTGTAAGGTCCTTGATCGAGTGTGTTCAAAGTTGTAAGTGTGTTACAGCGAGACTCCTCAGACTCTTAAGTTTTTTTGTTGTGTTTTGTGAAATCGATCATTGATTGATGATAATCATAGATCACAAGAAGTTCATCGGGTCACCGGTCTGATCAAAAGAACTCCCTAATAAGGGCGGATCCAGCCTTCTGCAGTATGGGCTGTAGCCCATCAAAAATTTTGGTTGACTACAAAATTAAAAAAAATATATATATTTTTTTTGATACAACAAAAAATTATAATCAATGATTGTAATACAAAGTTTCGCTGGATTCCCGGCTTGTCAAATTGAAACCCCTAAGCATTACAATACTACACTGTTGTAATCCATAATATCCCGAAATAACAAACCAGAGTAGTAAGAGACTAAATTTTTTTTAAGATACCACTCCTTAGTTATCCTATATCTATTGAGAAGATGATTATCGAGGGTCCTCGACAGTCACCCCCGCAGGGAGAAGCACCGCCTTCTTCTGTAGCGAAATCTTCTTAGTAGAGGTGGAAACTTGGCCAAGTGTGGACTTTGCTGTCTCTTTCTTCTTCTCCTCGGCCGACGACGTTTGCCTCCTAGACCCCCTAATAAACTAGATATCATATCATCCTTATCCTTTGATTCTGGCTCCACTAAACTCCCCACCGACCTGGCACGCTTGAGCGAGCCCAAATGAGATCTCCAGCGCACCAATTGGTATTTATCCGCAACCATCATCGTCGGTTCCAAGCCACCGCTCAAAGGAAGTTTCCCTTTCGGCCGAAGGCCCCTAATAGACATGCGGGCTCCCAACTTCCTTCTCCTCGTATGCTCCTGCAATACCTCAAAATCTTCTTCCGGCACCCTGTCTGTGCCATTCACACCCTCATGTGGAAGGAGAATGTCACTCACATCTTCCTTGACCTTCGGTTGCCCCACAAATACCATGGTCACATTCACCCTTTCCACAGGAATCAAAGGAGGCATCGTTGTCGTGGATTCCAAGATAGCCAAATTGTCAGCTACCTCCTCCTGCCAAGTACTTGAACTGCCTGCCAAACTTGCATAGCCCAGATTATCCTTTCCAACACCCCACAGCTCTGTCTCTCTACAAACGTTGTAATCCACCAAAACATGAGCTTCCACCTACTTGCGATACACCATGCATTTGTAAATAGAATGGTCAAAGCTACCACAACCTCTGCAGTAACCTTACAAGTTTAGGTACTCAATGTCACAGTTGATCCAAGCTTTAGGACCAAGACGCAGACTCATCTTGGTAGTCACTTGTTTTCTCCTATCAACTTCCACAATAATACACATATCACTAGCGGTACGTAAACTATATTGATCAAAATTGATGTACCTACCTAGGCAATTGCCTAGAGTAACCCCCCATTGTGGAACCATGATAGGTTCTATCATGTCACCTCGGACAACATGGATTTGAGCCCAAGCCCGAGTCATCGTCGCCGGAACTGATAGAACAAGAGCAAAGCCATCGAAGGGTTCCACAACAATCATCGTTGTCCCAAAGTACCAAGGACTACGCGAGGTTGCGAGCTTGAAAATATCCTTGTTTCTAAATCGAGCCACCATTCGATCTTGAGAATAGTAGTCGATCCTTGTCGAACTGGTGTAAGCCAACCTATAAAAAAGTCGAAGAAGCCAATATTTGAGGGATTTTAGACCTTCAACAGATAATTTGTCCAGACCAAAAAGTCAGACAACCGCAAAGGACCAGTCATCCTCCTCCTCCTCGACCTCGTATGATAGGTCAATCTCAACAGGAGCCAGTGAAGACATCAATGCCAAGAAAGCTTAGATATAAGGGAAAAGAATAACAGTGAGATCAACCAAAGGTTTAGGGTTTGGTTTGGTATGATCTAGGGTTGAAAGAAGAAAAGATGTTATGGCTGGAGGGGCTACGGTTTGGTTGAGACAAGGAAAACAAGGTCGACTAGGAGAATGAGGAATCGCGGTAGACTGAGGGACGTGAGGCTGAAGATGATGATGATCGAGAAGTGAAGAAGGAGATGGATATGGGCTAGGGAACAAGGCAGCACGGTAAGGTTTTAAGAAGAGGTAGGGACGAGAAGGACGAGAGGAAAAGGATAGAAAACCTATTCGCTAATCACTCTGGGTCTTATGGAACCATCACTATTATTAAAAAAATATAGATATACATTTACCTATACAATTTTATCAAAATATAAAATAATAATTTATTCACCTCTCGGCCGACTTCAAATCGCTACATCACATATACACTCATTGTCTTTATATTGAAAGACTGTATGCTAGTAGTTTTGACAGTGATTCTATTTTTGTTGAGTTTGAAAAAAAATTAGATCTTAGAGGGTGAGATTTAGGTAGTTATTATCAACAAAAAAATTTCACGTTGCATAATATAGCCCACCCCCGGCCTGATGTATGTCTTTTCTTAAACTATGAGAATGAGTCTCTTGATAGGTATAAACTAAAAAAAGAAGAAGTGCGTTGCGCAATATAACCCACCATATTTCAAATTCCTGGATCTGCCCCTACTCTCTAGAGTAATCTATGCTAGAACAATGAAGAAATAGCTTAACAAACAGAGGTAGGACGAGCGAGGTTGTCAGGCCTCTAACTAAAAAAATAATGTGCCCTTCCTCCTAATCAAGCTACATGACCTGAGATCTGCAAACCGAGGTACTTGACCAAAACATATAAACCTCAAAAACCATCCAAAACTGGCAAGAGGACCCAACAGCCAGCCGTATTGTGCAGCACTCCAACACGTCTTCAACAAGTCATCGTCTTCCAGTAATTAGGCTTCCGGATATTATTGTAGCGCTCAATACCACAAATTAAACAAGAAAAAACGTAAAAAAAAAGAAAGAAATATGATCTGGGTCATGCCCAAATTGAGCCCAAACCCAAACTTTATTAGGGCAAACAGATTTAAGCCGACCTGACCCGACTCGGTTGCAAGCCAAAATTACCCTGCTCAATCGTCGGCGCCCCTGATGAGCCACCACCCTTGTCTTTGAGCCTCATCCTATCGAGAACACCATCTCCTCCATCCTCCATCCAAACCCGCTCTCCAACTCGCCTGAACCAAGTGACTCGAACATAGCCAATTCAACTCAAACTCCCGAGCCAAGACAATCCCAACCGTCAACAACACTTATTTGCCCGACCACCTACACTTTGGGCCCCGTCTGGCTGCACCTATAGACGTCAGCTAGGCCCAAGCCAATGATGATGTCGGGCCGCCGAACGAGATCTACAAGTTCGCGATGGAACCCTTATATTTTTTTTCTTTCTGTGTTCCGCGCGTGGCCGCGCGTTCTATGTCTTGTATAAAGGAATGACCAAATCCTCAAACTCTTAAGTTGTAACATGCGTTATGAATATTATATTTATTTGGATAGCTAGTTAGGCATACAGGGATGGAGCCACGTTGGGGCTAGGGTAGGCCCAGCCCCCTTATATAAATTTGAATAAATTCCTAAAGTTTGTAAGAAAAGTAAAACAATTGTGTTGGTGGAGTGATAAGGCTTTGGGATTTTTCATTACACAACAGGTTCAAATCCCCTCTTATACATGTCTAGTAATTTCTTTATTTTCCTTCCATTTTATTTACCTTTCTATACATGTCTAGTAATTTCTTCTTCCCTTTTATACAGTAATAATCAATCATTTTTGTCCAGTTTTTCTTTCCCCTTGGTCTATTTTTTTCTTTTGCTTTGCTTTTCTTTAATTTTGTGCCCGCCTTACTACAAATCTGGCTCCGCCTTTGTAGACATGCATGCAGTAAGAGTTTGTGGATGTGGTGACTTCTTTTTCTTTAGAATTGTATATTTTGAGCTGGTTCTTAACCCCAAACCGGTTGTAAAGGAAGAAATATTGGAGGTGTTTACAATAGTACTGATGTTGTCATTGTTCGACAGTCGGAATATTAATCGAGAAGATTGATGATCTGATCACAACTTGCTCGAAATGTTTCTATTGGTTTCCATTAGGTTACAGATAGAAGCAAGGATGTGGTTGTAATGTGACTATTTCTGTGATTTCTGCTCTGCTAAGCTGTTGTTAGAAGTAATACACAAACGGACGTTATAGGTTTTAACAGGGTCGGTCTGTCTTCAACAATTTGATGCCTAAGTCAGGATATATAGTATATAACAACGTTCAAAGATATAGTAATCAGTATACCTGCCTTAGTCATTAATGTTCTTCTTATAAAGGTGGTTGAAGGATTGATGTTACTTCCTTCTTCGATGTGGGATAAGTCCATCTCTAGTCCCAATACAAATGCTGTCATAGCGGGCGTGTGCCTGACCTTTTGGGATCGACTCCATCAGTAAAGTTGTAGTTCTCGCTGCAATCTTGTGTTAGGTTTGGGCGGTCTAATTATATTTAGTGGCTAAACATACATAATCAGGCCGTACAGGTATACACACTAATAAGTCCCCCAAGTCAGGTAGATAAGACCTTGATTGGGGATTTGAAAAAAGTCTTGTACGGTAATGTGTACTTAGCCATGTTAAGGTGGCTGACGTGCTGGTCCCCCAAGTACTTGATTAAGGACAGACTTGCCTGAATGAACCAGATAGATTGGATTTTGGAGGTGTTGCCGTTAGTGTAGGGTGAAATGTTGCCTTCCTGATAGGTGGTGTTTAAGATTTGTTGCATGTTTGTTGTTGTATAACTCTCGATAGGACAAACAATCATGTTCTCTCATGTCTTCCTATTTGATGCGCTTCGAGATATACTTGCCATCTCGAGCCATCTAGTGGTGACAAGCAATCTTATTGCTTGGCCACGATAGCGCAAACAGTCTTGATCTCTCCTGTTTTCCTATCGGATGCGCTCCAAAACATACATGTCGCTCGAGCCATCTAGTGGCAACAAGTGATCTTGTTGCTTGGCCACGATAGCACAAAGAGTCTTGTTCTCTTCTGTTTGTCTATCAGATGCACTCCGAGACATACTTGCCATCTTGAACCATATAGTGGCGATAAGCGATCTTGTTGCTTTGTCACGATAGTTCAAACAATCTTGTTCTCTCCTGTTTTCCTATCGAATGCGCTCCGACATATTTGCCATCTCGAGTCATCTAGTGGCGACAAGCGATCTTGCTGCTTGGCGACAATAGCACAAATAGTCTTGTTCTCTCATGTTTGCATATCAGATACATTCCGAGACATACTTGCCTTCTTGATCTATCCAGTGGCGACAAACGATCTTGCTGCTTGGCCACGATAGCGCAAACAGTCTTGTTCTTTTCTGTTTGCCTATTGGACGCGCTTCGAAACATACTTTTTGTCTTGAGCCATCACTACAAGAAAAATGCACTTAGACCATGGAACATTTACGGTTCCGCGGTCTAAGTGTAACTTAGACGATGGAAATAATGTACGTCGTCTAAGACTCACTTGAACGACGAAACGACTCTTTCCGTCGTCCCAGTGGCCACTTGGACAATAGATCGACACACTGTGGTCTGAGTAGTCACTTGGATGATGGGTTTCTAAGTCCGTCGTCCATGTATCCACTTGGACGACGGAAACGTGCTAAGTCCGTTGTCTAAGTGACCACTTAGACGACGCGCCGACGCTCCGTCGTCTAAGTGAAGCATTATATAATGACCATGACGAACTTTCTTCCTCTCTGCTCGCTCGTCACAACTTCATCTCCATATATATGTCGATCATTCAATTCTCTCTCTCTTGATCAGACTATCCTCACGCGTACGTACATGGCACATGCAAATTTTAGCTAGCTAGCACTATATCCGAGCATCGATTCGCCATATATTGGAGAAGGCTAGGTACGTACGTACGTAGTTATTTTCCCAACACCATTTAATATTTATATATATAATTAATTGTACGTTTGATTGATTGCATTGTTAATAATTAGTACGTCCAATATATATTTATAATTAATTTAGGTAATTGATGATATATATATATATTAGTTAATTAATATAGACCAGTAGTACGTATATATGCATGGTTGTTTAAAAATTTGGTTAATATTTAGTTAAAACGTACATGTATGTTAGACATATTAAAGTAATTGATGTAGAGTACGTATATTCACCAATAATTAATAAAGGTAATTATTGAAGGTAATTAATTATTAAATTAAGTTAATATATTAAGGTAGTTAAAAATTTGTGTGTATATATAATAGTTTGATATATAATTACTTGAAAATCTGTATATATATATAATAGTTGACTAATATGGAAATTAATTATTAAATTTTGTAGAAGTATGGACAAGAGTTGGATGAAGTTACGGAATAGAAGTGATGGCCGGTATATGGATGAAATTAGCGAATTTGTGAATTTTGTGATAGAACATGGTCAAGGAAAGAAGCGTTTCAGGTGTCCTTGCCAAAAATGTCTTAACTGTCAGTATGTGGAGGTTAATGTTATGGTGCAACACCTGTACAAAAATGGTATGATGTGGTGTTACACTACGTGGAGCGATCATGGTGAAGCAGTAGACTTCGATTCAGCTCAGCAGACTTCAGCTCAGGGTACAGTTACCATAGTGCCTCATCCAGCGGAAGTGGTGGCGGCTCCCCTGTTTGAAACCCAACTGCAGATTTGGTCCATGATGCGTTTCTGGGATTTAGTCATCGTGGACACCAATACCAAGAGGGAGGTTACAATACCACTAATGGGCATGATGGCACATTCCCCGCTGCTAGCTTGGCCACTGACACTAGTGAGATGGATAAGTACAACATGATGCTACTTGAAGCGCAGACCTCGGTGTACCCTGGATGTCGAGAGAGTGTGTTGCAATATGTGATGGAGCAAATGAAGATAAAAGTGAAGCACAAAATGTCAGTCAGTGGTTTTGACGAAATGCAGGTGCAAATATGTAAGTTGCTTCCTGATGATCACAATCTTCCTAAATCCTATTATAAGGTTAGAAATATCTTGAGCAGCCTCGGCCTAAAGTACAGGATAATTGATGCATGTCCAAATGATTGTGTGCTGTTTTACAAAGAGTATAAAGATTTGGACTATTGTCCCATATGTGGCTAGTGCATATATGAGCTGAATAGGAAGAGTTCGAAAAAGAGAATTTATGTGAAGGTTCTTTGATATTTTTCTTTGATTCCCAGATTGCAGCGTCTGTACATGTCTCTATACACAGCAGAGGCGATGCGATGGTACACAGAAAAACGAATAGATGTCGATGTGCTGAGACACGCCACGGATGGGGAGGCCTTCAAAAATTTCGACAGAGAATTTGGAGACTTTGCCGCAGAGGTTAGAAATGTTAGACTCAGACTATCTACAGATGGATTCAATCTTTGGGGTAGTAATAGCTCTGCCATCAGCACTTGGCTAGTTATTCTGATGCCGTACAACCTGCCTTCATGGATGTGCATGAACAAGGAATTTAAATTCCTTACTCTGCTAATTCTAGGTCCTAAATCTCCGGGGAAGTGCTTAGATGTCTACCTCAGACCTTTGATCGACGAGCTGAAACTGTTGTGGGAAAATGGAGTCCCAACTTATGACAAATTCATAGACACGATGTTCACGATGAATGTCGCCGTAATGTGGACGATCAACAATTTTCCAGCGTATGGGATGTTGGCAGCCTGCATGATGAAAGGATACAATGGATGTCCTATATGTTTGGATGACGTGAACTCTAGTTGGCAGGTGGGGAAGGTGTGTTACTTGGGTCACCGTAGATGGCTTCCTCACGACCACCGGTGGCGATAGGAGGAACCTCATTTCGACGGGACGGTAGAGAATAATCCTAAACCCCGTAGTTGGTCGTTGTGACGACCCAGACCTGAATTGGTATAGTAATCAGTTTAATCCGCGAGTTTTACGAGTAATTATGGTTTAGCGTAATTAATCGGATATGCAACTTAGTTCACGACTTAATTTTCGGACACGAATTTGATTTGGATTTGTTCGTGGGAAATGTAGGGAATTTGATTTCGAGTTTGTGGGAGCTTTCCGAGGATTTTTCGGATAATCGAGGAATATAAAATGAATATTTAAAATTATCGCCGAGTTAGTCATGTTTATCCGTTCGATTTTGAGTTATCTGAAATGTGGATAGAGTTGAGTCGCGACGTATAAATAGCTGAATAGTCGTAAAAATTATCGAAAAGTTGCATTTTGGGAAGTTTGACTAGAGTTGACCCGTTTTGACCCGTGTTGACCAGTTGACTGAGTGGGTTGAGTTGACCTAATTCGTTTCCACCGTCGGACTTGACGTTTTCGGCTACCTCCGGCCACGGTTTTGGTAGGTATGGCTCCCCCTTGTAATTTGCTACTGTTTAGAACTTGATTTGGTTGAGATTGATGGAGAATTGAAGGAGAACGGAGAGCTTGAAATTTGGGGATTTCGCCAGAATCGGGTGGCAGATTCCGGCGAGATTCGGTGTCGGGGTTGTGGGGGGAAAGGTTTCCCTCAACTCCACAATGCTTTCTGGGTAATTAGATTTGAGTTTGGTTGAGGTTTATGGTGATTGGGGACGGTGACAAGAGGAGGAATTTCGACATAGGTTTCAGGCTAATTTTCGGTGGATTGCGACGAAATTGGGGGATGGTGTAGTGGAGAAAAGTAATGGGCTCGAGGAGGAGAAGAAATATGAGTTTTCCTCGCTGGGAAATCTCTCCGGTGACGGCGCGCCGCCAAGGCGGCGGCGGTCAACGGCGGAGCTCCGGCGATGCGTTGACGTTTTGGATTCTGTCAAGTTTTATGCCGTTTTGCTCTTAATCGCGCCCCGATCATCGCCTTGAGATTTTCGAGTTGATTTGGGTGGCGGATCTTAAGTCGAGGGTTTATGTGGAGTATTTTTGGGATTTTCGACGATTCCTTTGTATCCGAGTTATATATTTTCGGAAATGGTTGGTTTCCAAGGTGTGGTTCAGAGTATTGAATTGTGATTTTGATCAGTGATATTTTGTGATTATTCAAGGGATTGAGATCGTACGTTGGGTGAGGGATCTTCTGCCGGTTCTCGGGATTAGCACGTTTGCACGCTGTGCTTGTTTGTGAGTGGACATTTCTTTTGCACTGATTGATTGCGAGTCTTTATTATATGTTTTACGAGTATGAGCATGCGTATGAGATTATGATTTATACGAGCATGTGCCTTACGATTATACATTTACGAATATGCATCGACGAACATACTTTCATAATTATATATTACGAATATGTATTTACATTATGCTTATTACACTTGCATGAAACGATTTATGATTTGGTTTACACAGAGTACAATCTTAGTATATGTGGTTGTATCGATACACTTGCATCCCGGCTGATCCCCGAGTATGGTTACCAGGGGGACTGACCTTGTGCCGATGTATTTCCAGGTGGGTACAGATTTCTGTTCCTTGTGCCGATGTATTTCAGGGTGGGAACAGATACCCTGACTTGAGACCTTTCTGGCTAGAATCACGTGTGGGTCTGGGATCCTGTGATTCGGACTGTACTAGCACGGATGTGTCCATGAGTGACCCCGTGGGATTTTGATGCATGCTCTGTACGCTTGAGGAGTTAGAGTTTTCCTCGTGTACATTATTATTTTCATGCATTTTGACTCGCATATGTTTTTATAACATATATTATTCGACGAAAGACATTTATTTTCGTCCACTCACTCTAACGGTTTATATGTCTTTTCCATAGGCTTTTCGGTTTCCGTGCCCAGTTTGCAGTTCGGATTCTGGTGTTACATGTCGTAGTCGGAGGCTTAGTATTCAAGCTACTTTTCTTTCTTAGTAGGTTTCTTGTTTAGCCTACTGTTGTATAATTATGTGTATATATACTAGA
Organism: Geum urbanum; assembly: GCA_946800695.1. Lineage (NCBI taxonomy): Eukaryota > Viridiplantae > Streptophyta > Magnoliopsida > Rosales > Rosaceae > Geum > Geum urbanum. The sequence continues at coordinate 16,060,367 of OX326997.1, read as the reverse complement.
GGTCGCTCTGAATACTCTGATGTTTATATTTTCCTATGATTTTCCTGGATTTCTGTAAAGTTACAGTTTTACTTTTTACTTTATATTATAATGATATGATTTAGAGAAATCCGGATGGGATTGGTGCCCACGGTTTGGCTTTTGTGGCATAGGATGAAGTGTATTTTCGGGTGCAGGTTAATGGTAATTCCGCGATATAGTGAAACTCTGCCGAAATTTCTATGGTTTTTGAAAGTTCGTGTTTTCAGAAGGGGTTTGATTCCGGTTTAGGAAACTAAATCGGGGTTGGGTTCTTTCATTCGGGCAAAGAGATTTTAGAGAGGTTAAGCTATTTCGACTTTGGTGTGTTGACCAATGACACAGATGTAAAGAAATGCAATCCAATACCTCCATATGATCTCAGCTATTGGCATCACAAAAGTATATTCTTTGAACTCCCTTACTGGTCGAAGTTGAAGCAAAGGAACAACTTGAACGCAATGCACATAGAAAAGAATGTGTGCGACAACGTGGTGGGAACAATTCACGGTATTAAGTTCAAGACTAAAGATGCTCCTAAAGCGCTCAAAGATCTGGAATCTATGAATCTACGTCGTCCCTTGTGTTTGAGGAGGGATAGAGATGAGTGTACAACAAGATGTCAGCTGCACCTTACATAGTGAAGCCGACACTTAGACGTTCTATATTTCACTGGTTTAAGAGCGTTCGTTATCCGGCTACGTATGCAGCTACTATAATTGGAGCAATAGACGAGGTGCAACACAAGTTTGTTGGTCTAAAGACACATGACTATCACGTTATGCTGTAACGTCTGATTCCAGAGGTAATTCGACCATATTTGCCTCGTGACGTCGTAGAACCAATAGTGGCATTGCGCACATGGTGGCAGAGGTTATGCGCTAGAGAATTAAAGAAGTCAGATGTGGTGGAACTGCAACAACAAATTGTGCACATCATTTGCAAACTAGAGAGGATTTTTCCTCTGGCTTTCTTTGACATCATGATTCACCTAATGATCCACCTGCCCGAGCATGTGCTCATTTCTGGTTTGGTCCAGTACATTTGGATGTATCCTCAAGAAAGGTACGTACAACTAATTAATTATACAGGTTTTTCGAACCATAATTTGTTCCACTGGAGATTACTAGCTATAAGTACTTATTCTTATTCTACAGTGTATTAATTGAACGTTTGATTTTGCAGATAGTTTGGACAGTATAAAGGATTCGTCAAAAACAGGACGACCCCGGATGGCTCTATAGTCGAGACATACCTAATGCATGAGTGTGTTACTTACTGTAACATGTACCTCAAAGATCCACCACCTCCCACCATCTTCGATCCCAGTGCCCGCATCAATCTTTCTGTCATCACAAATATCGTACGACCGTTTAGAGGAGTATTAAAGGAGTCGTTAACACGAGAAGAACTTATTGAGACATATTAGGTAGAGTTGCGAGACTATGACGAAGTTGAGCCGTACATGATTGGGTTCAGGGAAAGGCTTCAGGCGTTAAATTCAGACAAGAGTTCGGCGTGGTTTGAGAAAATGGTTAAGAAGAAGTTCCCAGATTATTTCTTCTAATGGGTACGTACGTATATCTCGGTATTTAGTTTATATATATGTTTGTAGAAAGTAAACCCTTTAATTAATTATATGTATATTTCCCATTTTCCCAGATGATTGATCTACAAAAATCCGAAAACCACGGGGGGTGGTGGTCCTGGCTAAAGCACTTGCTAGCAGGGAAGCCAATTAAACACTATATTTACCTCGAATGTTTTGTGAACGGTGTAAATTTTCATTCAGTGGCCCAAGATGAAGGAAGAAGGGTTTAGGACAATGATCTATATTACGGGGCTATTGTATATGTCGTTCAGCTATGTTACGAGAATGATGTCAAGGTTTTCCTATTCAAGTGCAAATGGTTCAAGCATACAAAGGAAGACCTGGGATTTTTATCAGTCGATACAAACTCAAGCTGGTATGAGGATGAGCCTTTCGCTCTCGCCATCTTAGTTAGGCATGTGCTGTATCTCGATGATCCGAAAGCTGGTGAAGGGTGAAAAATAGTGAACCATATCTATCATCGAGGAGTATGGAATACTACGACAACTGAAGGGACACCGGCGACTGAAGATGCTGATGAACCAGAAAGAGACACTCCTACCTATCAAGAGCCTAATATTTTTGTCATCCACTCCGACATAATGGACCTGGTTCAAGCTGGTGAACGCTTACCCATGTCTGATGGTTGTACAGATCTAACTGAAGATGAGATTATTGATACAATTAATTAGGTAGATGAAGAAGAGGCGCAGGATGAGGACAAGGACTTAGGATATTCGTCGGACGATGTTGAGTATGATGAGGAGGAGGAGTAATCGGATAACAGGGATAAGGATGATGACGATTATGACGAAGAGTATAATATAACGACGAGGAATATTAATTGGTAATTAATTAATTATTGTAATTAATTTAATGCTGCATGATCGATTAATTATATATATATTGAGGAGGAGTATGTACAACTATGAATTTTGTACTTAATTAATTTAATAATTAATTAACTAGTGTAGTCGTTTTGACTGACGAAAATTAAAATTAATTAATTAATCCCGAGGATCGATCAGATCGATCGAGAATCATATTTTCACAAAACATAATAACATGGGGACGAAAGAACAACTTTTCGTAGTCCATATTAAGGTAATTAAACACAATAGTAATTAATTATACATATATAAAACCCTAAAATCCTAAAAAAAGCACTTAGACGACGCAAATGGATTAAACCGTCGTCGAAGTATACCCTAAGCCTTAAACCCTAAAGCCCTAACCCTAAATTACGAGACTTTCACTTTGACGACGCAAACACATGTTTCCGTTGTCCAAGTGCTTACTTACACAATGCAAATGTGTGTTTACGTCGTCTAAGTAAGCACTTGGACGACGCAAACGTGTGTTTGCACCGTCTAAGTGAAAGTTTCATAATTTCATCTAAGACAACGACTATCTAGTGTACTTAGACGACGGAGAATAGGGCTCCGTCGTCTAAGTGAAACTCTATATAAGGCAGCAAGACCGAGCATTTTTCCTCATCCCATTCTCAAATCATTCCTCCTCTCCTCTCTCTCCGTCTCTCTCAAAAATCCGGCCTCCTTCCAGCGACATTCCGACGTCTATAAATCCGGCGACTCCGTCTCTCCAGCGATATTCGGGCCTCCCTCCGGTGACTTCCGGCGACTCCCTCCCTTTGGTGACTCCGCTCTCCCGCAACTCCTCTTTCTGGTAATTTTTAAAATTTTAACATAATTATAATTTAACTAATAAATTATTAAATTGGTTAATTAATTAGTAAAAATAATAATTAAATTGGTAATAATAATTAATAATAGTTAGTCAATGCATGATAATTATTATTGTAAATACATGGTAATTAATAATTAATTATTGTAATTATATATTGTTATAATTAATATTATAATTGGTAATTATTATTGCATGTAATTATAATTTGTAATTATTTTGTAATATTTTAAATTTGTAGTAAATATGGTAAATTATTGAATTATTAAAAATAATAAATTGGTAATTATGGCAATTTTCTAATTATTTTAATAAATTATTTGTGAATATGTGAAATTGTGTAAATAGAAAGCATGTGTATATTCAAAATTTACATACTTATTTATAATTCAATACTTGTTTATACTTACAATTTAATTTAATTGTTCAGTTATACATGTTAAGGGTAGTCTTTGATTTAAATTTAGTACATAAGTTTGGTTGATTAAGTCGCACTCTTTGGAATAAATGGCACCTCATTTCCTAGCTTATCTCCTTAACCCCTCGTGATATGTGGATTTCATCACCGCATACAATAACCTAAGTGAAGTTATGGACATGAGGTCGAGGGCGGAGTTTGTAAAGGACTTGAGGGAGTGTAAATTTTCGAAAGATTCGCAGAATGTCGGACATGGTGTCTAGAAACGGGTTATGACTGGTGACAGGTTTTGGATCTAAGAAAGACTAACACCAATATTGTTTTGTCGAAATTAGTCTTGCCTCTCGTGTTATCTCTATCCCTAACTGACCATGTTTTTCAATTGAACCAAGGCTGATTGATTGAAAGTTTGTACTTTATCGCGCGGGTCGCACGTCCATTGAACGACCTAAAGACCAAGCTAGTGTACTCTCTTTAAATCTTAGGCGCACTTAATACTTGTAAATAATTATCGCGAATTTTTATATTTAATTGTTATGGTAATAACATTTTAACAACTCCTAGGTTGGGGGAAAGAAAAGGCCCAAAAAGGAGGCCAAAGATGCTCTACTCCAACGCTTGGTAGAGCAAGTCGGTTGACAGTTAGAGGAGGACAACGTCGCCTCTCCTCCAGACCCTTCAACTAGTCCTTCGACAGCGCCGACTGGGGAAATTCCCGCTGCCCCAGATATCCCGATCGATGATGATGATGCCCATTCCGGTCCGACGTTGATGGCAGAAAGTGCTCAGGCATCGCCGGCCTCCTCTAAGTCTATCCTCTACAGCTTGTAGCGTAAGATCAGGAGGGCCCAGACAGACCCTTAACCCAAAAGGTCTCGCGGTCTCGTCAAAGGAGGAAAATCCGAGAAATTGTTCAATGCGACCGGGCAAAAGATCCAGTTGTCGTACGACGATTTCACCGATGGCCCTCCCACCTCTCAGCTAGCTAGTCTCTCCTCCCACAGCATCGGGTCAATCATTCGCAACAAGATTCGTATGATTGCCCCTACCTGGAAGGAGTTGCCAGCCGAAGAGAAGGCGAAATCATAATTCCATAATATATTTTAAATTTATTTTCTAATTAATAACCAATAAAAATCATAATCGTATATATTAAAAATCATAATTCCATAATATATACGATTATAATTTTTTATTCTTTTCTTATAGGAACAATATGAGGTAGATTCCACACCGGAGATGCTTAGGCACATCAACACCACCGCCAACGCCATCTACCGTGATTGGAAATACAAACTTCATAAGTATTATGAAGATATCGGCCTCGTGCCTACCCCCGTAGAGATGCGTGGGGATAGGGAAAATGAGTAGGAGTGACCGGTCACCCACTTCCAAGGAGAAGAATATAAGGTGATTATTTTTTTATTTAAATTGAGGAAATTGAATTATTTTTATTTTAGTTATTTATTAATTTTTTAATGATTTATGTTGTCCAACAGAAATTCTCCAACATCAACAAGAACAACCGGGGGAAGAAGGACAAACATCATACCTCTGGCTCCAAGCAGATGATCCAAATCGCCAAGGAGCACAGAGATAAGGGCTCCAAACACCCTTATATGGATGGTAACGTTAGCGCTTACGTGACACGTGGGCTCGACAATGAAGCGAGTTAATACGGCGTAAGTGCTATATATATTTCTTTTTAATTAGCGTAATTATTATTTAATAAATTGTTGTACAAATTTATAATTATTTAATTTTTATTATTATTTTCAGGTGAGGTTGGTAGAACCGGCCCAGGAAGAATTGGCCAACACGCAGCTTGTACACCCGAATTTGCCGCCAGAACACCTGCTTCATCTATCCATGGAGAGCCAAATTGTAATCGCCGATGAGGTATACGGTGGTCGAGCTGGCAAAGAGGTTAGTGGGATGGGACGCAAGGTGCAGCGAGATTTGTCCTCCGACTCATCTACGGGATGTTCGGCGAGGAAATGTGCTTAAGCTGCGACCGTCCAAGTAGCCCTTCAGGAGGCTTGACTCGCATGGGAGGAAACGCAATTTATGCGTCAGAGGCTTGATGAGCAAGAAGCGCAGATAGCCCAGCTCATCGCCCTTATGGAAAATCAGGCTCGACAACAGTGTCAACCTCCTCCGAACCCATACCCCGACGACGACGACACGGCTGGAGGCGGGGAACTCGGCGACGCATCTGTTCCTCCTGTATTTTAGTAGTTTGAATTCTAGCTATGTAGTTTATCATATTGTATTTTCGATTCCAAACGATTTAATTTCATGTATGTACAAATTTTAATTATTTATACGACAATTTAGTATTTTAATTAATTTATAAATATTTAATTATTTAAATGAGAATTTAGTACTTTAATTAAATTATTAATACTTTATTTAAATTCAAAATTTTAATTAAAAAAATCACTTAGACTACGGAACATATTCATATAGGTGGTCTAAGTGTTCACTTAGACTACAGAATTTAGCTAGATATCCCTGGTCTAAGTGAACGTACACTTAGACCAGAGAGTTTTTGCATGGTCTAAGTGCTCACTCAGACCGCGCAAAAACTCCCTGGTCTAAGTCACCACTTGGATGACGGAAAAGACAGTTTTCGTCGTCCGAGTGGTGACTTAGAGCGCGGAGGTGGTCTGTCGTCCAAGTACACTTGGACGACAGACATGGTATCTGCGTCGTCCAGTGGTACTTGGACGACGCAAAATCTCCGTGGTCCAGGAGGCCACTTGGAGGGTGAAAACTGTCTTTTTCGTCGTCCAAGTACCTAGACGATAGTACTTGGAGGACATACTCTAACCGATGGAGAGTCCGTCGTCTAGGTACTTGGACGATGGAAAACTGCACCTAGACGACGGAAATGGTCCGCGGTCTAGGTGCATTTTTCTTGTAGTGCATCTAGTGGCAATAAGCAATCTTGCTCCTTGGCCACGAGCGAGTAACGCTACTAACGCGAAATTGCCATAACCTGCACCCGGAAAATACACTTAATCCTATGCCACAAAAATCAAACCGTGGGCACCAATCCCATCCGGTTTTCTCAATATCAAATCAACAATGTAAAGTAATCAATAAAACTATATTTTACAGAAATCCAGGGAAAAAAAATATAACATATGAATGCTCAGAGCGACCTCTAGTGTATAATTATAGAAATATACCACAGCAGGCTAAATAAGAAACCTACTGGAAGAAACAAGGTAGCTCGAACACTATGCCTTCGACCACGACGTGCGACACCAGAATCCGAACTGCAAACTGGGCACGGAAACCGAAAAGCCCAAGGGAAAGACATATAAACCATTAGAGTGAGTGAACGAAAATAAATGTCTTTCGCCGAATAATATATCTTATAAAAACATATGCGAGTCAAATTGAAAGAATATGATATAGTACACGAGGTGAACACAAACCCTTCCAGCGTATAGAGCATGCATGTAAAAATCCCATGGGGTCGCTCATGGACACATCCGTGCTAGTATAGTCCGAATCATGGGATCCCACACCCACACATGATTCTAGCCAGAAAGGCCTCAGGTCAGAGGTCTCCCCCCCCCCCCCCCCCCGGTAAATGCCTCGGGTCAGGGGTCACAGCCTCCCCCGGTAAACATCCTCGGGGATCAGCCGGGATGCAAGTGTATCGATACATCAACATATACTGAGACTGTACTCTGTGTAAACCAAATCATAAATAGTTCGATGCAAATGTATAATGCGATAAATAAATGCATATACGTAATATATAATGGTATAGGCATAATCGTATAACACATGCTCATATAAACCATAATCTTGTATGCATGCTCATGCTCGTAAAACGTGTATAAAGACTTGCGATTATCAGTGAAAAGAAATTGTCCACTCACAGGTGAGCGTAACGCAATACGCGTTAATCCCATGATTCGGTGGAAAATCCCTCGCCAAAAAAATGACCACAAACTCCTGGATAATCATAAAATCCATTGCTCAAATTCATAACTCGACACCTCAAATCATATCACGAGAAACAACCGTTCCCGGAAACGTATAATTCAATAACGACGAAATCGTGAAAATCCGATAATCACACCACAAAACCTCGCTATAATTTTCGATGCTTAAATTGAAAAACAAACCTCACCACTGCGATCGGGGCGCGATTCCGAGTGAAACGACATATAACTCGTCGAAAAACACGTCGGGCGAAAAGTCGCCGCCGCCGTCGCTGGAAAATCCATCCTGCCCAGAAAAGTCACCTTCGAATTCAACAAAATCTCGCTAGAAATCGTCAAGGTTCGCCGCCGCAATTCTTCCTCCTCCTGCTACCATAGGAGGGGAACCAACTACCAAGTTGAAGAGCAACACAAGCCCAACAATTCCTATGAAGAGACCATGCCCAAATATGGCCGGAATCGGCCTCAATTTCCGGCAAACCCATTCGGCCTCCAAAATGGGTCGACCCACCCGTGGTCAACCCAGTCAACACCCAAGTTTCTTCTTTTGGAAAGTTTCCAAAAACGGCATGTATCATTTCCGTATTTATACCGTACGCGTATCGAACCCCAAACGGATAAATACAACAATATTCGACGGACGAAAATATTCACAACTTATTCCTCGTAACTCGGAAAAATTCTCTGGAAGTTCCCATGAGTTCGAAATTAAATTCTCTACAACTTCCACGAAGGATCCGAAATCAAATTCTCGCCCGATAATTTAGTCGCTAAGGTAGCCGCCATATTAACAGATTATGCCGACATCACAACAAATCGCGAAACTCGCAAATCAAGTCGATAATTGTGACGACCCAGAACAGAATCAGAAGTGTAATCAGCTTTATTCGTGAGTTAGCGTATAATCGCAGATTTCTGATAATTGATTGAATCGTCGGCTTTGATTACGACTTAATTATTGGCCGAGAATCTGAGTTGAGTCTCTTCTCGAGAGTTGTTGTACGCGTGATTTTGAGTTCGTGGGCGGTTCCAGATCATTATTTGGGCGACCGAGGAATATAATATGAATATTTGAAATTTTAGAATACTGTTGAGTTTATCCGTTTGTGTTTGAGCCTATCCGAATGGTGATTGTGATCCGTTTTGGACTATTGATCAACCCGAACCGTAACTGGAATGATTATCGACTTGATTTGCGAGTTTCGCGATTTGTTGTGATTTCGACGTAATCTGCTAATATGGCGGCCTTGTTAGCGACTAAATTATCGGGCGAGAATTTGATTTCGGATTCTTCGTGGAAATTGTAGAGAATTTAAATTCGAGCTCGTGGGAACTTCCGGAGAATTTTTCCGAGTTACGAGGAATAAGTTGTGAATATTTTTGTCCGTCGATTATTGTCGTATTTATCCGATTAGGGTTCGATACGCGTATGGTATAAATACGAAAATGATACTTGCCAAATTGGGAAACCTGCCAAAAAAGGAAACCTAGGTGTTGACTGGCTTGACCATTGGTGGGTCGACCCATTTTGGAGGCCGAATGGGTTGCCGAAAATTGAGGCCGATTCCAGCCATATTTGGGCATGGTGTCTTCACGAGTTTTGTTGGGCTTGGGCTGCTCTTCAGATTGGTAGTTGGATCACCTCATATGGTGGCCGGAGGAGGAAGAAAAGTGGCGGCGAAAATGGGGAAATTTCGGCGAGTTTTGTTCGATTCAGGTGACGGCGTGGAGGCCGAGATGGTGGCTCCTCTTTGAGGGGTTTTGTTAGCCTCAATGTGAGGAAGCTATTGCAAGTGGTTTGAGAGGTTGCCGTGGCCGGAGGAGAGAGATCCGTTGATGTGAAATTCCGGCGAGGGTTTGTACTTTCAGGGTGAGTTTTGGACATTTTTTAGTCAAAATTGGCCTTAACTTATAACTGGAAAGTTGTTGGAATCGTCGAGATCTTCAAAATCATGTGTAGCATGAAATTTTTTGGGCAGGTCTGAAATTACGGTGGCCGGAGGCAGTGGCGACTTTTCGCCCAACGTGGTTTTCGACGAGTTATATGTCGTTTCACTCGGAATCGCGCCCCGCTCGTAGTGGTGAGGTTTGTTTTTCGATTTGAGCATCAGAAATTATAGCGAGGTTTTGAGGTGTGATTATTGGATTTTCGACAATTCGTCGTTATTGAATTATATGTTTCCTGGAACGGTTGTTTCTCGTTATTTGATTTGGGGATCCGAGTTATGATTTTGAGAAATGGATTTTTTATGATTATTCAGGGGTTCGTGATCGTTCGTTTGGCGATGAATTTTCCGCCGGATCACGGGATTAACGCGTATCGCGTTACGCTCACCTGTGAGTGGACATTTTTATATTTTTCACAGTTGTTTGGGAGTTCGTGATTTTTCATGATTTTCTATATTTACTTTATACGATGTTGAGATATATGTTATTTTCGGAGGTATTATTTTATGTTATTGGTGATGGCATTACTGCATCGATGCTTCGGCTACTCGGCTGATCACCGGTAGTCCGCCAGAGTTGAGAGATTCCTCTGGACCAGTATTGAGAGATTCCCCTGTATGCCGCCGGGGTTGAGAGATTCCCCTGGCCTATCACCGTCAGGTTTGAGCGATTCACCTGACCGTCGGGCTTGAGAGATTCGTCTGGCAACCTCCATATATACTTTCCGAACTCGCATTGTTTTACATTGATTATGTATATAACTGGTGAAAGGCATATGTTTATTTTCGTCCACTCACTCTAATGTTTTTATTTTCCTTTCCCCTGAGCTTTTCGGTTTCCGTGCCCAGTTTGCAGTTCGGACTCTGGTGTCGCACGTCGTGATCGGAGGCATAGTATTCGAGCGATGTTTCTTTTATGGTAGGTTCTTAGTTTGACATACTATTTGTATATCTATACTAGAAGTCGCTATAAGTATTCTGATGTATATTTTTATATGATTTTCCTTGGATTTCGATAAAGTATAATTATATTTATTACTTTACATTACTGTTGATATATTGAGAAATCCGGATGGGATTGGTGCCCACGGTTTGATTTTTGTGGCATAGGATGGAGTGTATTTTTCGGGTGCAGGTAAAGGCAATTCCACGTTAGTAACGAAACTCTGCCGAAATTTTGATGGTTTTTGTTGGTTCGTGTTTTCAGAAGGGGTTTGATTCCAGTTTAGGCAACTAAATTGGGGTTGGGTCCTTTCAATAATGCTTCGGGTCGATCAACGGTCCAAAACAGATCACAATCACAATTCGGATAGACTCGAACACAAACGGATAAACTCGACAGTATTCCGAAATTTCAAATATTCATATTATATTCCTCGGTCGTCCAAATAATAATCCGGAACCGCCCATGAACTCGAAATCACGCGTACAATAACTCTCGAGAAGAGACTCAACTCAAATTCTTGGTCAATAAATAAGTCGTGATCAAGTTTGGCGATTCAACCAATTATCGGAGAACTGTGATTACGCGCTAACTCACGAATTAAGCTAATTATACTTCTGATTCTGTTCTGGGTTGTCACATTTAACTCAACTTATTATTTCAGTTATGTACTATGTAGATGTTGCTCCAATGATGATTTTAGTTGTATTAATAATTTTCAGGATGCATATGTTGTCCCTAAAGATTGGAGAGATTTGGTTTTGGCTTCTGTCGATGTCAAGTGGAAGGAGTGAAAGGGCAATTTGTGGCTCAAGTATGTAAAACCATTTTTGGACTCTCCTGAAGAGTATGCTTACCCTCCACGAGATTATACATGCATTAGTTAGGCTGATTAGAACCTCTTCCTAGATGACAGATTGTCGAAACACACAAGGTTCGTTAAAATGTTGAGTTGTGTAAATGGTTTTAGCTCATTTTGTTCCCTGTTTGTTTCAGATTAATTATTGAACTTCCTTTTTTTTCTTGGCTATTTTGTGTCTTCAAAAGGAGTTTTCCAAAATACAAACTGAGAAGAGTCTTTATCGAACATCGCTTAAGGGATATGCAAACTTGGAGCAAGGCCTGGTATAAAATTCAGTTGAGATTAATTCTATAGTTGCACAGGCTAGTCTTAACTGTATAAATTTGTGGAAATGCCGTAATGTGAATATTTTTTCTGATATTTAGTTCAAGTCGGGTGAGTACCTTGATGGTGTTATACATTGTGCTACCTTGTGGAAACATGCAAGGTTGGATAAGAAAGGCAACTTTCTAGATCCTGAAGTAAAGGAATGTGCTAGAAAAATAGTAAGTGATTTAGTTTATTTCCCTTTTAATTAGCTGTTAAAGTTAAGGAAATATGGTTTCTTATAATTAACATCATGCTTGATGTGTGTGTTGTGTTAGGATGAGTTGAAAAGAAAAGTTTCAGAAGGAGAGATAACTGTAGAAGAGACAAATGATGTACTCACCAAGGCATTAAGGAGTAAGGAACATCATGGAAGGGTTCGAAGTGTTGGTGGTTTTGTGAAGCAAAAGAGCTACTTCACAAACTTGAAGAAATCTAGAAAGAGGAGGTCCAATGCGGCAGACACATTCAGGAAAATTTTGGCTGAGGGTGAGGCAAAGCATGCCAAGGAAAGTGCTGAATGAGAATAGGAAAGACAGAGGGTTGCTGGTGTACTCTCTAGGATAGAGGCAAAGCATAAGGGAGAGTAGAAATAATTGAATCCTCAAAAATTCATGGCCCTCCTTCAGGTTAAGACAGCTGTACAAGAGCATGTGACAAAGCGAAGGGTGTGGGCAATGATGTCAAATGTGACATTGCTATGAAGAAGCTGTTATTGCTGAATGTGATAAAGGATGCAGCAGAGGACAAAGAAAATTTGGACAAGGAAATTGATGTCCTTGAGGAAGAAAATTTGAAAGATGACCCAAAGAAAGAACATGTGGTCAGCATACCATCTCCAAATGAGGTTAGTTTAGCAACATTAAATGTTTGATTATGCTACTGTCACATTTTTTCTAACCATGTGGTCCTTGTACTGGACAGTTACATAATTTTCTAGCAGCCTTTGAAAACCTTAGTTTGTGTTGCTCAATTTTATGTATATATAATGTTCAATTTTGTTCTTACATCTAATCTTTCTTTTGGCAATGAAGCTCTATTAGGATTTATAATGCACAAGTCAAAAAAAGGGGCAGGAAGAGGTGTTTAGAATAAGATGCCCGTTGCACCTTACACAGTGGAGCCGACAACAAGGGATGCTGTATTCAACTGGTTTCAGCAAGTTCGGTATCCATCTAATTAAGCATCCAACATATATGACTGTGTCAAAGTAGGGGAACACAAGTTCATTGGTTTAAAGATTCATGACTGTCACGTTATGCTGCAACGTCTGATTCCAGTGGTGATTTGATCTTATTTGCCTAAAGACGTCGTCGAACCAATAGTTGCATTGTGCAGATGGTGGCAGAGGATATGCACCAGAGAGTTGAAGAAGTCGAATGTGGTCGAACTTCAATACAAAATTGTCCACATCCTCTGCAAATCAGAGAGGATTTTCCCCTATGCTTTCTTCGACATCATGATTCACCTCATTGTCCACCTTCCCGAACAAGTCATGCTTTCTGGTCTGGTTTAGTACACGTGGATGTATCCTCAGGAAAGTAAAATATGGAGTAGTACTGAATTTTTTAAAAAACGTTTTTCATCATTTATATATCTTTTTTCTTACAAAGATCGCTGCGAATTAATAATATAATGCCTATTTTGTAGACAACTTGGACAGTATAAAGGATTCGTCAAAAATAGGTATGCCTCAAATGGCCCCATCGTGGAAACATACTTAATAGATGAGTCTGTTACTTACTACAGTAAGTACTTCAATGATCCGGTCTAGACCGCCTCCAATACACTTGTTACCTAAATTTTGAACGACCATTTAGAGGAGTATTAACTGAAATATTAAGTCATGAAGAACTGATTGAAGCACATTGGGTAGTGTTACGAGACGTTGATGAGGTTACTGGTTACATGCAAACTTACAGAACTAAAATTTAGACAGCCAAACCGGATAAGAGTCCTAACTGGGTTGAAAAAATACTTAAGAAGAAGTTCCCTGATTATTTCCTTCAATGGGTATGTATGTTTAAATTAGTAAACCATGCATATAGGCTTTATGCTTCCTTTTTAAAATTATATGTTGATATATATATATATAAATATATATATATATATATATCTGGAACCAGACTAGGGATTAATTAGTTAAGTAATTTGTTATTTGATTTGGTGTTTAATTTATGAATTCGTAGTGTTTTTGGTCAAATTTTGGATGCGGGTTTATTTGTGGTTTCCTTTAGTTTTAGGAGAAACTATGGCAAACTTTTGGTAGATATATATGTGATGACCCAGAACAGAATCAGTAGTGTAATCGGCTTAATCCACGAGTTTGCGCGTAATCGCAGTTTTCCGTAAATTGATTGAATTGCCGATTTTGATCACGACTTAATTATTGGCCAAGAATTTGAGTTGAGTCTCTTCTCGAGAGTTGTTATACGCGTGATTTCGAGTTCGTAGGCGGTTCCGAATTATTATTTCGACAACCGAGGAATATAATATGAATATTTGAAATTTTAGAATATCGACGAGTTTATCCGTTCGTATTCGAGTTATCCGAATCGTGATTGTGATCCGTTTTGGACTGTTGATCGACCCGAACCGAAAATGGAATGATTATCGACTTGATTTGCGAGTTTCGCGATTAGTCGCGATTTTGTCGTAATCGGTTAATATGGCGGCCTCGTTAACGACTAATTTTTCGGGCAAATATTTGATTTGGGACCCTTCACGAAAGTGGTAGAGAATTTAATTTCGAGCTCGTGGGAACTTCCAGAGGATTATTCTGAGTTACGAGGAATAAGTTGTGAATATTTTTGGCCGTCGGATATTGTCGTATTTATCCGTTTGGGATTCGATACGCGTACTGTATAAATACGGGAGAATACATGCCGATTTTGGAAACTTTCCAAGTCTGGAAATTGGGCCTTGACCCGCGTTGACCACGGGTCAAGGGCGACCCATTTGAGACAGATCAGAGTTTGTGGTGGTTGGGCCATTTTTCGGCCACGGTTGGTCGGGGTTCCTTCATGAGATGTGTTGGGCTCGTGGCCCTCTTCCATTTGAGAGGTGGATTGACCCTTGAGGTGGCCGGAGGAGGAAGAATCGAATCGGCAAAGATCATGAAATTCCGGCGAGATTTTGACGGCTTCAGGTGACGGCGTGGAGGCCGAGTTGGTGGTGGCTCTTTGAGGGGTTTTGTTAGCCTTGAGGAGAGGAAGCTATTGGAAGTGGTTTCAAGGGTTGCCGTGGCCGGAGGTGAGAGATCGGTGATGTTGATTTTTCGGTGAGGGTTTGCAACTTTGAGGTGAGTTTTGATCATTTTCCGGTCAAAATTGGCCTTAACTTTGAACTGGAAAGTTGTTGGAAATGTTGAGATCTTCAAATCCATGTGTAGGTTGCATATTTTTGGGCCGGTGTGATTTTCTGGCGGCCGGTGGCAGCGGCGACTTTTCGTCCGACGTGTTTTTTCGACGAGTTGTATGTCGTTTCGTTCGGAATCGCGCACCGATCGCAGTGGTGAGGTTCATTTTTTGAATTGAGCATCAAAATTATAGCGAGATTTTATGGTGTGATTATCGGATTTTGACGATTTCGTCGATATTGAATTATATGTTTCCGGGAACGGTTGTTTCTCGTGATGTGATTCGAGGTTTTGAGTTATGATTTTGAGCAATGGATTTTATGATTATCTAGGGGATCGTGACCGTTCGTTTGGCGATGAATTTTCCGCCGAATCACTGGATTAACGCATATTTATGCTCATTTGTGAGTGGACTTTTCTATTTTCACTGTCGTTGCGAGTTCGTGATTTTTCGTATTTATTTATATATGATATTGAGATTATTTATTACTTGTTGAGGCATTATTTTATGTTTTATGGTGATGAAATTACTTGCATCGATGCTTCGGCTACCCAGCTGATCACCGATAGTCTGACCAGAGTTGAGAGATTCCTCTGGGCAGGGTTGAGAGATTCCCCTGTTATGCCGCTGGGGTTGAGAGATTTCCCTAGCCTGTCACTGGCAGGCTTGAGAGATTCTCCTGACCGTGGGGCTTGAGAGATTCGCCTGGCACCTCCATATATATTTTCCGAACTCACATTGCTTTAAATTGTTTATTGTATATGAAATTGGTGAAAGGCATATGTTTATTTTCGTCCACTCACTCTAACGTTTTATTTGCCTTTCCTCTGGGCTTTTCGGTTTTCGTGCCCAATTTGCAGTTCAGATTCTAGTGTCGTACGTCGCGGTCGGAGGCTTAGTATTCGAGCTATATTTCTTTTATGATAGGTTCTTTGTTTGGCCTACTATTTGTGTATATATATACTAGAAGTCGCTATGAGCATTCTTATGTTATACTTTTATACGATTTTCTCCGGATTTATGTTAAGTATAGTTTTCTTGATTACTTTACATTACTGTTATGATATTGAGAAATCCGGATGGGATTGGTGCCCACAGTTTGATTTTTGTGGCATAGGATGAAGTGTATTTTTCGGGTGCAGGTTAATGGTAATTCCGCGTTAGTAGCGTTACTCTGCCAAAATTTTGATGGTTCATGTTGGTTAGTGTTTTCAGAAGGGGTTTGATTCCGGTTTAGGAATCTAAATCGGGGATGGGTCCTTTCATATATATATATATATATATATATATTCTTAATTACATCTTGTACGTTCACATTTTTTGCAAATGGAGGATCTACACTAATCCTCTAACCACAATGGGTGGTGGTCATGGGCAAAGCACATGTTGGCCCATAAGCCGGTTCAACACTATATTTACCCATGATGTTTTGTTAACAGTGTAAAGTTTCATTCGGTGGACCGAGATGAAGGAAGAAGAACACAAAATAGTGGGATCGCGGTCAGACAAGGTGACGATGTATATTACGGAGTTCTTTTCAATGTCATTTACCTACTATATGGGAATTGTATCAACGTTTTTGTATTGAAGTGTAAATGGTTTAAGCGTACGAAGGAAGATCTGGGCCTTTTATCAGTCGATACAAACTCAAGCTGGTATGAGGATGAGCCTTTTGCTCTTGCCACATTAGTTAGGCCGGTGTTCTATCTGGATGATCCAAAAACTAGTGCAGGTTGGAAAAGAGTAAACTATATGTCTCACCGAGGAATATGGAGTGCCACAATACTCGAAGGGTCGTCACTGATTCACACTCAACAAGATAATGTTAGTGTATATCAAGAATCTGATACTTCTGTCATCCCAGACACAAGGGAACTCATTCTCCTTAACGAACGATTACCCATGCCTGATTGGGAAACATATCTTACTGAAAAGGAGATCATGGACCTTACGATTGATAATGCATCTGAAGATGAGGAGCTGGAGGATGAAGACGACCTCAGATATGATAATAATGATTGAGACTATGATGATGAGGATTAGCCGTCAGTTGAGAGTAGTGAAGAGGAAGATGTTGATGAAGACTATGATGACGAAAGTGATTGATTGATCGACTGAGTTCGGTGCATTGGTAATTTTGATGCATGCAAGTATATATGCATGGTTGAATATATAAAACTAATGTACATTATTAATTAATTAATACAAATTTTCGACGCACGCACGCGTATATATACGTCAACAATCGATTAAATAATTAATTTAATTATGGACAAATTGGAGACCAATTGAATTTGGTGATATCCTATACGTCAATAAATTTGGCAAGTAATTTAAAAACACTATCCTAGATGACGAAAACATAGGGTTCCGTCGTCTAAGCCAAAAATAATGGCGGGTGATAAGTAACCTCCCATTTTTTTGGGTGGCTTTCAAAAACCACTTAAACAACACAAAACAAGGTTGCGTCGTCTAAGTGGAACACTGGGTAGAAGAAAACGGATCAGTTTCTCTCTCTCCCTCACCCCCATCGGCCAAAATCTCCCCCCCCCCCTCACGGTGACTCTCAGTTTCACAACACTGTACCACACCTCGGAAACTAACCATTCCCGAAAATATATAATACAGTGCAAAATAATCGACGAAATTCCCGAAATCTCTACTCAAAACCCTCGACTAAAAATCCAATATCCAAATCAAGTCGAAAACCTCAAGGTGACGATCGGGGCGCGAATACGAGCGAAACGACATATAACTCGACACATTTCCAAAAAGTCAACGGTCGCCGGAGTTTCGCTGTTTACCGCCGCCGGCCAAGCTCACCGTAGCTTCTCCTCCTCAGGCCCAACACATTTCTCAACTGTGACAACCTCCAATTCTAACTCAGTTCGCCAGAAATCAGCTCGAAAGTCAAGAAATCCAATTCCGGCCGGCGAAGCTGTTCCTCCGTCGATCTCCGTCCATGGCGGCCCTCAAGGCCACTCCCAAAGGCTCCACCATGGCCCCATGGGTCGAACCCCCCCAATCCCCGGCCACCCCCGTGGCCGGAGCGCCACCGTAGAACCACCCCGAATCCGGCCTGAAAATCCCAGATTTCAACTTACAATTTCTCCCTCAAATCAACATCAATTCAACCAATTCCAAGTGCTAAACAGTAGAAAATCAAGAGAGGAATCGAAATATACCAAAGTCCAAGCCGGAGGTGGCCGGAAAATGAAGGTCACCGGCGAGTCAGCGACAGTGGAGTTTTTCTTCTCCGGTCAACGCAGGTCAACGCTCCCAATATGGTCAACGCCGGTCAAACTTCCCGAATAGTATTTTTCAGAATTTTTTTTTTATTTCGGATATTTATACTCGCGTCTCGGGACGATCGACGGTCCAAAACGGATAACCATTACGATTCGGATAAACTCGATACGAACGGATAAACTCGACGAAATTCCAAAACTTCAAATATTCATAATATATTCCTCGGTCGACGAAATAATCATCCGGAACCGCCCACGAACTCGAAATCACGTGTACAACAACTCGCGAGAACATAGTCAACTCAAATTCTCAGCCGATAATTAAATCGTGATTAAAACCGGCAAATCAATCAATTATCGGAAAACAGTAATTACGCTCTAACTCGTGAATTAAGCTGATTACTCTACTGATTCTGTTCCGGGTCGTCACAAATCTACCCCCCTTAAAAAAATTTCGACCTCGAAATTTACGCACCTATCAAGTGAACAGATGAGGATACTGCTCCCGCATACGCTGCTCAGTCTCCCAGGTGGCCTCCTCAACCGAGTGATTCTACCACAAGACCTTCACCAGCAGTATCACACGGTGCCTCAACTCCTGCTCACGTCGATCGAGAATCTGTACCGACTCCTCCACATAAGTCAAATCCTCTCGGATCGGTAGCTGCTGTGGCGCTAACACATGCGATGGGTTTGAGATATACTCCCGCAACATCGAAACGTGGAAAACATCATGAACACGAGCCATCTCAGCCGGCAACTCAAGCCTGTAAGCCACATCTCCAATCCTCTCGGTAATCTTGTACGGACTAATGTACCGTGGTCGAAGCTTGCCACGCTTCCTGAAATGCACAACTCCCCTCCACAGAGATAGTTTCAGGAAGACCCAATCGCCCACATCAAACTCGAGACTCTTCCTCCTCACGTCCGCATAACTCTTCTGGCGATCCTGGGCAATCTTCAATCTATCCCGAATAACCTGGATGTCCTCCATGGTGCTCTTCACCAAATCAAGGCCAACAAGCCATCGCTCGCCCACCTCACTCCAACATAAAGGAATGTGGCACTGCCTCCCATACAGGGCCTCGTACGGTGCCATCTCAATACTGGCCTGATAACTGTTGTTGTAGGCGAACTCTATTAAATGTAGTTGTTGGTCCCAATTCCCTCGAAACTGTAAAACGCAAGACCGTAACATATCCTCAAGAGTCTGTATAGTCTGCTCAGACTGCCTGTCAGTCTGAGGATGAAAAGCTGTACTGAAGCGCAATCTCGTGCCCATGGCTCGCTGCAATGCCTGCTAGAACTCAGAAGTAAACTGACTATCTCGGTCAAAAACAATAGATACAGGCACACCGTGCAGACGAACAATTTCTGACAAATACAGCTTGGCCGATCTGCCCACTGATATCTTCCCCGGAAGTGCGAGAAAATGAGCGAATTTTGTCAGTCGATCCACAATAACCCAAATACTAGTGTTGCCAGCCGAAGTACGCGGCAACTGATAAACGAAATCCATGGTAATGTGCTCCCACTTCCAAACCGGAATCTCCAGTGGCTGTAAATTTCCCGCAGGTTTCTGCCTTTCCGCTTTAACCTGCTGACAGATCAAACATCGGCTCACATATGCGGCAATCTCTCGCTTCATGTTGCGCCACCAATAATACGCTCGAAGTGTACGAAACATCTTCGTACCTCTGGGATGCATCGCATACGCCGAACAATGGGTCTCATCCAAAATCTCCTTCTTCAGACTCTCGTCTCGGGGTACACACAGTCGGCCTCGAAAAAGCAACGTACCGTCATCACTCAACCGAAACTCTATTGGCACACCATTCTGTATCATGGTCTTCTTGTCCAACATGTAGGAATCTGAATCCTGTGCTTCCCGAACCTGATCAACCAACACGGGTCGAACTTGAAAACTGGCCAACAAAGCTCCCTTAAGCTGATCAAACAAGTCATCAATCCACGGCAACGGATACTTGTTCTTCACAGTAACCTGATTCAGCTTCCGATAATCGATGGCACAGTATTGCATGGATCCATCCTTCTTCCGTACAAACAAAATCGGGGCACCCCATGGCGAAACACCGGGTCGTATTGAACCCTTATCCAGCAACTCCTGAAGTTGAACATGTAACTCTTTCAACTCCGCTGGTGTCATACGATACGGTGCCTGAGATATGGGTCCTGTACCCGGTAATACCTCAATAGTGAAATCAATCTCCCGAACTGGAGGTATACCTGGTAACTCCTCCGGAAACACATCCGGAAACTCAGAAACTACCTCGATATCACCAATGTCTGGCACAGTAGCCGTGGTGTCCACAACATGAGCTAAGTAAGCAACACAGCCCTTCTTCATCATCCGGTCCGCCTTCATCGCGGAAATCACACATGGCAATGAAGTGTTCTTCTCGCCGCGAAACAATATCTCCAGAAAGCCTGGTCATCGAAACGAAACCTTCTTCTTGTGACAGTCAAACATGGCCCAATGTGTCTCGAAGAAGTCCATACCCAAAATCAGATCAAAGTCGATGATATCAAGCCACAACAAATCCGCGGCTAAGCCATGACCTCCAATAAAGATCTCACAATCTCGGTATACCCAACCAATACTCACAATCTCACCGGACGGATACAACACTCTCCACAACCCCGAAAGTGGAGACGCAGGTACAGTTGCTAAAGATGATAGTCTATACGACATGAATGAATGCATAGCACCTGGATCTAACAATGTAAGTACTGGATAACCGAAAACATGCAACGTACCGATAACGACCTCCGGTAAAGCTCTGCCCTCATGCAAAGTCATGGCATGAACCCTGGCTTGCCCGGCTGGTCGTCCACGTTGAGGCTGTCCCTGCTGTCCGCCCTGGCCCGTAAACTGTACTGGTCGTGCACCCGAAGTGGCACCTCGCTCTCCTCCGGAACTATTGGCCGCATGTCCACCAGCACCATCAAGCTGGAAACACTCTCTCGCATAGTGACCCACCTAGCCACAACAAAAACAAGTGACAGGGCCTCTCTAACATGGACCAACATGGTGCCTACTGCAGAGACTACACAACGGGTACTCCCTCGGTATGGCAAAAGAGCTACCGGTACGCCGAGGATAACTGGAACCGCTAGAACCCCCACTAGACTGTGGTCGCTGCGGTCGATCTCTCCTCAATCTCTGTCTCTGTCTCAGTGCACTAACTGGTGGTCGATATGGTCCACTGCCCGAGGATGAAGCCGAACCGAAAGTATCGGAACTCTGCCTCTTGGAAGGCCCCTGACTTGGTCCGCCCTCCTCAAACCGTCTAAGATGGTACCTCATCTGCCTTTCCTTCTCGATATCCTCACCTCGGAGTGCTGCACTGACAAACTCATCGAAGTTGTTCCGAGGCATCGTAGTCAGAGTCCCCTTGATCTTCAAGTTCAAACCCAGCTCAAATCTGCGGCACTTGGCTTCTTCAGTAGCCACTATGTCACGCGCAAAATGAGATAAGCGGGTAAACCTGTCCCCGTACTCAACCACAGACAAATTGCCCTGCCTCAAGTTCGTGAACTCCTCATACTTTCGCTGCTGGGTAGCCTGATTAAAGTATCTCCGCATAAATAAATCTCGGAACAAAGTCCACGAAGTATCAACTGGTACCCGATCGGTGCTAACCCACCAGAAGTATGCATCTGACTCAAGTAATCCAACTGCTGCCACTGTCATCTGCTCAGGGGTAAAACGCAGACGCTCACAAACTCGTTCAACCTGAACCAACCATGCCTCACACATCTCTGGATCAGCTGAACCCAAAAAAATAGTCGCACCAGCAGTACGAGCTTTGACCACAGGGTCAAAACGCTCCTCCAAACGCAACACTCGCATCAGCAAGTCGTGCGTCTGGCGATCCTCATCAGGATCCACTTCCCGATCAACACGGGGACCACGTCGAGGAGGCATCCTACTGATACAAGACAAACATTAGGTACAAGCAGAAGGAACATAATCATGAAACCTCAGATATTTGAGAATGCACAACACCCGAAGCATTAATGAGTACCGCTGGCCAGTCGGGTCATCGCTCCAGACATGTTGTACGTACTCAAATACCCTAAGCGTCACAACTACAAGAGTCTACAGAATCTGACAACCTAATGCTCTGATACCAAGATGAAAGGACCCAACCCCGATTTAGTTTCCTAAACCGCAATCAAACCCCTTCTGAAAATATGAACCAACAAAAACCATAAAAATTTCGGCAAAGTAATGCTACTAACGCGGAATTGCCTTTACCTGCACCCAGAAAATAACACTTCATCCTATGCCACAAAATCCAAACCGTGGGCACCAATCCCATCCGGATTTCTCAATATCATAACAATAATAATAAACAGTAAACATAACTGTATAGTATAGAACATCCGGGAACAACCACATAAAACATGTATCAGTATCGTATCAGAGCGACCTCTAGTGTATATATATACAAGATATACAGCAGTAGGCGAAAAAAAGAACCTACTGGAAAAGACAGGTAGCTCGAACATCTAGCCTCCGACCGCGACGTGAGATACCAGAATTCGAACTGTAAACTGGGCACAGAAACCGAAAAGCCCAGGGGAAAGGCAAATAAAATCATTAGAGTGAGTGGACGAAAATAAACATATGTCTTTCACCAATTTCATATACAATAAACAAGTATAGCGAGTTCAGAAAATGTATATATGGAGGTGCCAGGCGAATCTCTCCAGCCCGACGGTCAGGCGAATTGCTCACCCATAAGTGATAGGCCAGGGGAATCTCTCAACCCCAGCGGCACAACAGGGGAATCTCTCAACCCTGCCCAGAGGAATCTCTCAACTCTGGTCAGACTACCGGCGATCAGCCGAGTAGCCAAAGCATTGATGCAAGTATGAGCAAAGCGCGCACTCGAGTACCTGTGAAAATATAAAAGAGTCCACTCACTGGTGAGCAAAGCGCGCACTCGCGCTAATCACATGGTCCGGCAGAAGATCCCTCGCCCGAAGCACGATCTCGATCCCCTGAATGATCACAAAATATATCTGATCAAAATCACAGTTCACAACACTGTACCACACCTCGGAAACCAACTGTTCCTGGAAATATATAATACAAGGCAAAATAATCGACGAAATTCCCGAAATCTCCACTCAAAACCCTCGACTGAAAATCTAATACCCAAATCAACTCCAAAACCTCAAGGCGACGAACGGGGCGCGAATACGAGCGAAACGACATATAACTCGACACATTTACAAAAAGTTAACGGTTGCCGGAGCTCCGCCGTTGACCGCCGCCGCGAGTTGTCAACCGGAGAGATTTGCTGGCGGCCAAGCTCACCGTAGCTTCTCCTCCTCAAGCTTAACACATTTCTCAACTGTGACAACCTCCAATTCTAACTCAGTTCGCCGGAAATCAGCTCGAAAGTCAAGAAATCCAATTCCGGCCGGCGAAGTTGTTCCTCCGTCGATCTCCGTCCACGGCGCACAGCGGCCCTCGAGGCCACTCCAAAAGGCTCCGCCGTGGCCCCATGGGTCGAACCCCCCCAATCCTCGGCCACCCCCGTGGCCGGAGCGCCACCGTCGAACCACCCCGAATCCGGTCGAAAAATCCCAAATTTCAATTTACAATTTCTCCCTCAAATCAACATCAATTCAACCAATTCCAAGTGCTGAACAGTAGCAAATCAAGAGAGGAATCGAAATATACCAAAGTCCAAGCCGGAGGTGGCTGGAAAATGAAGGTCGTCGACGAGTCAGCGGCGGTGGAGTTTTTCTTATCCGGTCAACGCAGGTCAACGCTCCCAATATGGTCAACGCCGGTCAAACTTCCCGAACAGTGTTTTTCGACAATTTTCAACTATTTCCGATATTTATACTCACGTCTCGGGACGATCGACAGTCCAAAACGGATAACCATTACAATTCGGATAAACTCGATGCGAACGGATAAACTCGACGAAATTCCGAAACTTCAAATATTCATATTATATTCCTCGGTCGTCGAAATAATCATCCAGAACCGCCCACGAACTCGAAATCACGTATTTATATGCATGTGTATAATATATTAGATAATTGATATATATGGATATGTACGTATATTGAATTCCCGTGTTAATTAATATATAGATATGTTAATTTATATGTGTTAATATATATATATATATGTGTGTTATTTTATTTATGTTTATAACTATATGTGAAATAAATATAAATGTGTTAATATATAGAAATATAAGATGCCGAAAAGGCTCACGGAAAAAGACAAAGAATAGTGGCATCAATCTGTCTTATGACAGATGGGTTGGGGGAAGCAAGCCTCAAATGAGTTGGGTATGAGTTCGGCGCCTGAAGCAGAGATTCTGTGCGCTCCTCCTATTGACAATCTTGCAGCTGATCAGGGTGGTTCAAGGTCAATTTCATAGGTGCCCCAATCTTCCGATGAAGATTCAGCTGCCATTAGTGCGAGACGGCGAAACAAGAGGGACCCTCACTTCTACCCCCTAAACGCATTCAGGGAATTTGCAATGGAAGCAAAGCTGAGAGCATAGCCAAGACATCGGCTGGAGGGAGGATCGATGTGCCTCTAAACACATTCACCCGATGTTCTGAAGGAAGGAGGCTGACTAGTTTGATAGCTTACCAAATCGGAAACTACGTACGTTCTCACGTACGAATTATAGCCCCTACTTGGGAAGAGCTCCCCGACGAGGACAAAATGAACGTGTTCCGTGGACTCACGGTAAAAAAATATTTAATATTATAGTTTTTTCTTAATTGATTACAAATTCTAGTGTTTAATGTTTCTAATTGTTTAATTTTTTTTGTTAGAACAATTTTAATTATGAACAGACTCTGGAGATGGTGGATTACATCAATAAAACCAAGGTTCTAAAAGGCGCTAGGCGGAATTAGGCGGTGGAGCTATTGCCTAGCGCCTAGGCGTTTAGGCGGAGTTTAATCGGTAATTAAGCGGTAATTAGGCGGATCATTTTTTATATATATTTAATTAATTATATATTTATATGGTATATTGTGATTTGAAACATAAAGTAAAAATTATAAAGAAATATCATAAAAATTCTAAACTAAGTTTATAAATAAATCCAATTAACCATCCATCTCAATTTTTTGAAGTACATATAAACTGGAATCCCAGTTCTGGGAAAATCATCTATTTCGAAGCTGATAATTCATTAACACCATCATAACCACCCATTTTCAAACCCGCCGACACTATGCTCTTACCCACATTTAATCATATCAAATTATCAATATATAACAAACAAGGATGAATCTTGTTTCCCAACTCAGGTTTGTCTCGAAACGTACCAATTGATGTTTAAGAAAGGATTCAGAGGAAGAGGGGATTATAAGGGAGAGAAGTGAGAAGAGAAAATTCTCGAAGGTGGACGGCGAGCGGGCACAGCGGCTGTGGACGACAAGTGACGGCGACGGCGGTGCACGGCGAGCGGTGTCCAAGTCGCGGCGTTTTCAGAGGGAGAGAGACGATGTTTCACAAAAGAAATTGGATTAGATTTTCTATTTAGAATTCCTTCCTTTGCGCTATATCTCTTAATTTTTTTTTTAAAAAAAAAAAAAAAAAAAAAAAAACCCCGCCTAGGCGGCGCCTAATTGCCGATTAGTCGTTAGTCGCCCGCCTAATTGCCGATTAGTCGGTTCCCGCCTAACTACCCCGCCCAGGACCAAAATTAGGCCATAACATGGTTTTTTCCGATTAGTCGGCGCCTAGGCGGCCCTTTTTTAGAACACTGAATAAAACTGCTCACCAAAATTTTAAGGATTGGAAGTGCGCATTGCACAAGACGTACAAGGCAAACCCCGAAAAGACTCCAAATGAGTTCAAAAAGGGAAGGGAAGATGAGTGAGAGTAGTTGAAAGCCTACTTTGAGTCTGAACCATATAAGGTTCGTAATTCATATTCCTCCACGTTCATGTCCTTTTTTTGGAAAATATTCTGTTGAATAATGATTAATTGCGTAATAATTTAAATTTTTGTGTAACAAGCGCAATCACAGAGAAACAGAGCTAATCGAGAGAAGAAGTTGTTGCACCATGGATCGGGCTCATGCAAAATGCTCAACTTGGTGCATGAGCACTTGCAAAAGGGTTCAAAATACCCGCTCATAGTAGACAGCATTTCTTCTTACAATAGGCCCGAGTAGACCAAACATCTCGGCACTCAACACGCCGTAAATAACATTTTTTCCCAAAGTAATAATATTTAATTTTATTGTTGCTTCTTCACTTGTGCATAAAGAGATAAACTTGATAAATGAGGATATTATTTGTGTGATACATAAGTAATTGATTATATGCATGTGTGGTACGCACATAGGTGCATGTGGGATACATATGGTGAACTTGAGAAATGTGAATGAGATTTAGTTTTGATGTTATTGGAAGTGTTTTGATTTTCGTGCAGGATTTTGGTTTCCTCAATTTTTAGGGGAAATTATGTCAATTTTTTTGGGGATAGGAGTCTTCTTTACGAACACCTCCATGAGGGTTTTGGATATGCTGGGCTTCTTGAGTGTTTCAACTATGGTTTATCTTGGCGTTGTGTGAACTGGGGCGATAGCGAATGTGCTAGCACGTCGACTTTGCTGTTTTTCTCTCCGGGGATGTGATTGATGTTGTAAATTTTGAATTTACTCAACAAGGTGTAGACATAACCCAGATAGGCTTCCATTGTGTCGCCTTTAGCTTTGAAGGTTCCTTGAATTTTGCTGATGACTAGCTGAAAGACACTGAAAATGTTGATATCAAGTGCTTCAGAGTTGCTAGCGAGTTGAAGTTTGGCGATCAATGCTTCGTATTTAGCCTCGTTGTTTGAGGCTTTGAATTTGAATTTGAGGGCATATTCTGCATGAACCCCTTGGGCTTGTTAAGATGACCCATGCTCAGCTTGTCGTGTTCGTGCATAACCCGTCAATGTACATGTTCCAGAGTGACTGAAGTGTATCCATTACAGTCTCTTCCTTAGTGGGTGCATGTTCCGAAGGGTTGGTATTAGGTTGTGCCTGGATTGTTGCTCTCGGGTCCTCAACTTCTGTGTACTCTGAGATGAACTCGACTACTGCTTGACCTTTTAGCTCCGTGTAAGGCTCGTAGTGTATGTCATACTCGCTTAACTCAATAGCCCACTTGGCTAGATGGCCGCTGTGATCAGGAAATTATAACACTTGTCGTAGAAGGACATTGGTTAGAACGTGGATGTTATGGGCCTGGAAATATGGTATGAGTCGCTTGGCAACGGTGACCAGTGCTAACGCCAATTTTTTGATTGTCAGGTAGCGGGTCTGTCATGCTTTTTCCTGAAAAGAAAACAGGTAATTCTGACTCTTTTTTCCTCCTGACGTGGGCAGAACTTACCACCGTTAGTGGAATGGTTATATATATATATATATATATATAGAGAGAGAGAGAGAGAGAGAGAGAGAGTGCGGGGAGAGTTTCTTCATTTAGGTGTCTGGATAGGAGAGGGATTGAAGCTAGATAATTTTTGATGTTGGAAAAGACTGCCTCGTAATCGGGTGTCCAAGTGATAGTCCGTTTGTTGGTTGTTCTGAGGGCTTTGAAGAATGGAGCTGAAAGGACCCAACCCCGATTTAGCTTCCTAAATCGGAATCAAACCCCTTCGAAAACACGAACCAACAAAAACTTTTCGAAATTTGGGCAGAGTTTCGCTACTAACGTAGAATTGTCATTACCTGCACGCGGAAAATACACTTCATCCTATGCCACAAAAAGCAAACCGTGGGCACCAATCCCATCCGGATTTCTCAATATATCAACAGTAAAGTAAACAATACATATAATATATGCTTTACTGAAATCCGGGTAAAATCGTATAACATATTCAATAGGAAACTCAGAGCGACTTCTAATACATAATCATATACGCATACCACAGTAGGTAGAACAATAAACCTACTGGATGAAACAAAGTAGCTCGAGTACTATGCCTCCAACCACGACGTGCGACACCAGAGCCTGAACTGCAAACTGGGCACGGAAACCGAAAAGCCCAGGAGAAAGACAATAAACACGTTAGAGTGAGTGGACGAAAATAAATGTCTTTCACCAAGTAATATGTATATTAAAAACATATGCGAGTCAAAAGTATAAATAATCAAATGGTACACGAGGGAGACTCTAAATCCTCACGCGTCCGAGTACACAAGGGAGACTCTAACTCCTCACGTATACGGAGCATGCAATAAAATCTCACGGGGCCACTCGTGGACACATCCGTGCTAGTACAGCCAGAACCACGGAGTCCCTGACTTCCACGTGATTCTAGCCGGAAATGGCCTCAGGTCAAAGGTATGCCTCCCCCTGGTAAAGACCTCGGGTCAGGAGTCACAGCCTCCCCTGGAATAAAGCCTACTATCGGGGATCAGCCGAGAGGCAAGTGTATCGATACAACAACGTAACCACGACTGTACTCTGTGTAAACCAAATCATAAACATTTCGATGCAAATGCATGAACAGCATATAAGCATATGTATACTCGTATACATATATCCGTATAAGTATAATCGTATAATCGTAAAACACATGCTCATTTAATCCGAAATCTCATATGCATGCTCAAGTTCATAAAACGTATATCAAGACTCGCAAATAATCCGTGAAAAGAAATGTCCACTCACAGACTGGCGTAACGCGTATCGCGTTAACCCGTGATCCGGCGGAATGTCCCTCGCCAAACAAACGATCACGAACCCCTGATTATTCACAAAGTCCATTATTCAAAGTCATAATCCGACAATATAATACAAATCACGAGAAACCACCGTTCTCGGAAATACACAATTCGAACACGACGAATCGTCGAAAATCCATATATGTACACCACAATACCTCGCTTTACTTCCGGACGCTCAACTCAAAAAACGAACCTCCCCATTGCGATCGGAGCGCGATTTCGAGTCAAATGACATGCAACTTGTCGAAAGTCCAAAAAGTCAACCCGTTGACCGTTGACCGCCGTCCACGGCGGCGCCGCAGCCAACTGGAGAATTTCACGGCGGAGCAACACCAGTTCCACTCAAAATCACCCACTGAGCAACTTTGTCAATTGCACCGAAGTCCAATTCTCACTCTAACTAGGTCAATTTCATGAAAACCCGAATTGAAACACAAATTTCAAACCCAAAATTCTCAATCCACAAATCGAATTAGAACTTCATACTTACATGGTTAGAATCCTTGAGAGGAGGGCTACAAAACCCAGTGCTTGATGTAGCTCAATTCGGCAAATTTCAATGAACCCGAAATCACCAAGTTTCCCTCCAAATCTTGCCGAAAAATCCTTCCTTTCCGGCGTCCCTTGCCGTGAAAGGAGACCGGAAATCGAACCAGGGTGCCAAGGCGCACCATTTGGGCCCAACCCCGACGCCTGGGGTGGCCGGACGGCTCGCCGCCGTGAAGCTTGCCGAACGCCGTCGCGAGTCCTCTCCTCCTCCACCGAGTTGACCCGGTCAACTCGGTCAACTCTCAAAATGGAAAGTCTCTCACTTGCCCAAAATAGCAGGTTACTATATATAGCCTTTCCCAAAATGGAAACTTCATGTTTATCCATTCCGACGAACTTTAAACCCTCGTAACTCTCTCGTCGTAACTCCGATTCCGATAATTCTCATGGCCACAAACTCGTCTCGACATGATCTTCATTTATCATCCGAAGTCAAACACATCACCCAAATGGATAAAAAGTCAATCCTTCAACCAAACACATATTTAATCGACTAAACAAACAACAAACAGAAATATTTGCAACTAATTCCTTGTAACTCAAAATCGTGCTCCGGAAGTTCCCACCAACTCGAAATTAAATTCTGAACAACTTCCATGAAGAAGCCGAAACCAAATTCTCGTCCGGTAATTTAGTCGTTAAGTAGCCCACCATTTAAATCTGAACTTCAAATATTCATAATTAATTCCTCGGTCATCCAAATAACGATCCGGAACCACCCACGAACTCAAAATCACACGTACAATGATTCTCGAGAAGAGACCCAGCTCCAATCCTCGGCCAATGATTAAGTCGTTAAGAAGCTTGGCGATTCAACATTGTCGTAACTCTGTAACTATGCGGCTTAACTGCTGATTCTGTTTCGGGTCGTCACAGGAGCGCACTTATCAATATAACAGGAAATGAAGTGGTTCAAGATGTTAGCTTCTCCGTAAGGCTATGAAGTTCGGCTTTGGTGGTGGGTGACTTCATATCGATAATTGCTTTTATATGGGCGGGTGCAGCCTCGATACCTTGCTGACTGACAATGTAATCCAAAAATTTGTTGGCGGTGACTCCGAATGTGCACTTGGCAGGATTAAGCCTCATACTATTTTTGATGAGAATATCTAGTACAGTTTTGAGGTTCTTGATGTGGTCAGCAACTTTCACACTTTTGACGAGTATATCATCCACATAGACTTCAACAATCTTACCCGTTAGGCTGTCGAAGATGATGTTCATCAATCTTTGATATGTGGACCCAACATTCTTAAGTCCAAATGACATAACTATGTAACATTACAGTCCCTTTTTAGTTGTGAAGCAGGTTGCCTCTTGATCACTGGGGTCCATGAATATCTGATTGTATCCGGAGTACGCATCCATCATGGACAAGAGTTCGTTCCCAATTGTCGTGTCTACTAACTGATCGATCCTTGGTAGCAGGAAATTGTCCTTGGGGCATGACTTGTTCAGGTTGCTGTAGTTGACACACATTCACCATGACCAGTTACTCTTCTTTACCATGACGATGTTAGAGATCCACTTTAGATAGTCGGCCTTTCGGATAAACCTGATTTTCTGGAGTCTATTGACTATGGCATTAATGGCAACGTAAAGCTCTTCGTCATAGGCCCTTCTTTTTTGCTTAACGGGTTTTTCTCTTGGCGAGATACTGAGCTTATGTGAAATGTGACTTGTGGATATACCTGGCATATTGGCATAAGACCAGGCGAAGACTACCTATTGGTCCTTTAGCACTTGGATCAGCTGCCTGGCAAGCTCTAGATCCAACTGTGCACCGATATAGACCACTTGTTCGGGGTGGTCGGTCGATAGTTGTATCATGTGTAATTCGTCCTTCTTTGCCACTAGATGGACTGTTGTCATTCAATCACGGGGTCGTCAGGTTTATCATTTTATTCCATGGCTTCATCGATGGTCGTGACCTCCAGATGAGTCATATCTTGGTTTGACGTTGAGACTTTCTCAACAAACTCGTAACCCATGACGCTGCCGATTCCATAGTCTATTGAGAATTTGAGTAAGAGCATGTGGCTAGCGATGATCATTTTGAGCTTGGTGATTGTTGGCCTACCGAGGATTATATTATAGGATATTGATAGGCCGACAATAATGAAATCAGTTCAAATCATATTTTGAAGCGTGTTAGGGGCACCGATACATAATCGCATATAATCGCTGCCAAGCGAGTAGGTTGTTTCGCCCGAGAAACTTCTGATGCTTTTATGATCCTATGTCATCTTGCTGGTGAGTCTTTTCAATTATTTATATGTCTATATGAATATGATGTTAACGAAATCCCTATTGTCGATCAGTATCCGCTTGATGTTGTATTGGTCTACCACTCTGTCAATGATAAATGGTAGTGTGCTGCCTTATCATCCTTTTTCTTCATCATATGAGAAGGTGATCGACAACCACTCCTTCTTTCTATCCTTGACGGGCTTGCTGAAATGCACCGCTAATATCTCTCTCGTGGCGGGCTTCCTTTCTTTTTCCAACAAGTTTGCTTTTCTTTTACCCTCAAAGATGGCGTAGATGGTTTCTCTTGTTCCAATGTTGACGGCGCGGTGGGGTTTCACCTTTTTTGTGTTTGGATTTTATTGGCATCGTACAACTCCTAGATTTCCCTACCGAGTATCTCGTAATCGTTGGTGTCATGGATGTTGGAATCGTACCACTTGCACCATACACCCCTGTCCTCCTTCATGACCCTGTCGCTTGGTAAATTTGGCATTGGTGATCGGATTTGGCTTTTGTGTTTCGATAGGATCTCTTCATTTGATATTTTGGCGATGGAAAACACATCCTACCTAGGGTTGGTATTGTGTCGGATCTGGTCGGTTTGTGGTGTCTGGTGGATTAACTAGATGTCGGGCTGAGCTCTGTTGGTAGGGTTTGTGATTTCCTTGCTCGTGGTGATGGTTGCCATTTTGTTTCTGGGAGTTGAAACTAGGTTATGCCTCTTTCGCGGGTGGGATGGGGATTGAGGGATGTGGTGGTGTTCTCGTGACATCCTTTTGGGGTGGTAGTGTGGTGACAGGTGGTCCTGCTAATCCATAGACCACACCCTCGATCTGGGCTTTCTGCACGACAAAGTCAATGAGGTCATCATATTCTAGATGGTCCTTTTTCACGAGCTTTTCGACAAACGATGTTGCCAATAGGCTATCCAACAGTGCGGTTTTGGCTATGCTTTTGTCGAGATTCTGACATGTTGCTATCCATTGTAAAATACAAAACAAAAAATGTTAAACAGTAAATTCATTTCATTTGGGACTTATGAACGTCATCAATTATATATTAGAAACTAAAAAGTATAACCTTAAATATTTTCTTCAATAACATGACACAAATATTTTCTATTAAAAAAGGAGACATATATTGGTCTCAAAGCTCATTCTCCCTAAAAGGGTTTTTTCTAGTAGTACTTTAACAAACCAATTACTTAACTATACGCTTAGGTACGCATGCATATCATGATGCATGTATCACTGCAGGGCACGATCAAGTTCTTGTGCTACTCTTATGTATGTGTTTAAACGTACTCTTGCTTCTAATTCATAAAGTATGCTAGAGCAAATTAACGATAATTTTATATGCATCCATGTTTGTGCCCAAGAACAAAATGAAGCAAATAATTGATGTGTACATCTTGTAAGAAAAAAAATTATTGAGTTTGTCAATTAATGCAAAGATCGGATCGAAATTGCTAACGACTTCAGCTTCTGTTTGTGACATAATTAATCTCAAGATCTAACCATATGTGTAATGACTTCATTCACAAAGCTTGTGTAAATATACGCTTAAATTCAAACTCAAACATATAAGACAGTTTAAGGGAGTGACAGTGGCGTACGTAGATAGAGAAAAGTAGGTCAAGTACGTATAGTCCGTAGTTATATATTTTGACCATTTTAGTTTATAAAACCAAGGGACCTTTATCTACTGCATGCTATATATTGTTTGCATGTATACAAGTATAACAGCAGTAGGAGTACTACACGCACGACTGTCCTTGCCAGTAAACACTAGAAGCGAGCTAACTCTGAGATTCAACTAGTCAGAGATCGTCGATCTGTCGGATTCATAGTTCACGATCAAGCATTGATGACATGCTGTTAGTCAATTGACTCGATTCAATCGTATTTTTTTTTCCTAACGATGCATGCATGTGTTCCAAGCACACTACTGCAGGCTCCAGTATGTGTCCAGCCCAGCTAGACAAACTGTAGGGATGTGGTTCTTGAATGAAGCTTTTTCATGTGTTTGTGGACATGATCGTTGGAACTCCAGAACTGTGATCTATTGAAGTCAAATCTACAAAGAGATCGAAAGGACCCATTATTAGACATGCATCTAATGATCTAGTTAATTAGTTACAAAAAAAAATGAAATCTACATTTTTCACTGCTAGCTATGAAGGTATGAAGGGACTACTCCTTTATTCAAAGAACCGAAGAAAATTCGTGCACACCGGCCGGGCACGACTGTAAAATTATTCGATCTCCACACATCTGGGCGATCTTGATCGAGTGGTGTCGGTTCTAAATGCTTAGCAGTATAATATCATTTTGATATATGCATGTTTCCCAGGAGGTTGATCTGATATTGAGATTCTGATATAATGAAAGTCAAATAACCAGTTACCAGTATATCACTTATATCTCTGTACGTAAGATATCTTTACACTAACTTTGTTTTTTGCTTTTTGTTTTTCTTTTTAAATTACTTTATCCGACCATAACTTTGAAAAGCTGATCAAGCTAAAATGGAACTCGGAGCTAAATATCACAGAGTGTGAATTTCAATAATGACACATGACGTGATCTTATTTGTTTGTCTTTTTAATTTTTATTAAGGTTGATAAGCTTAGTACACATGATCTTCTCCTTGCCTAGGAAGCAGCCGCGAAACACTTCTGACGTCGACAAGATTATCGCTGCCGCCCACTGGGGGGGGGGGGGGGGGGGGGGGCGAGAGAGAGAGAGAGAGAGAGAGAGAGAGAGAGAGAGAGAGAGAGAGAGAGAGAGAGAGCACCGAGGTGAGGCAAGCACCGAGGTGAGGCAAGCACGTCGAGGTCAAGCAGAGGAGGCGCGTCTCAAGAGCGGTTGTCAATAGCTGTGAGGGAAGCATGGCAGTCGAAAGGGAGCTTTTGAGATCACCAATGACGTGCGGCGGCCAAAAAGGAGTTCGATGAGGTTACCAGCAACGCACGGCGATCATAGAGAGCCGCTGAGGTTGCGAGTGATGTGCGACAGTCACGAGAGAGTCGTTGTGGCTCGGAAGCTCCGTGCCTATGCTGCGACGGAGGTCGAGAGTGCGACCAACACTAGTGGAGCTAGGCCTTGACTTGTTTGGGCTTAAGCCCAGGTAAGATTTGAAAAGTTTTTTTTTAAAAAAAACACCACTTCAACTGAAAAAAAAAATTACTTCTCGCAATAATCTTTTTCCACTCTATTCTTTCATGGTGCCGCTCTTTGTTACATATCTTATTCTTCGTGATGACACCATTTTTCCAGAGCCATTGCTTATTTGCTCTTTCTCAACAAAATTACCTTAGTTTTTTCACAAACTCAGGGATTCGATGATTGTATAAGGCATCTATATTTTGATCATATTTTCATTTTTAGTGTTTGCTCGGTTTCCTCTAACCCTTTTAAGTTTAATACTTAGAAATTTAGTGATCGAGTTTGGTTTTGTAAGACTATGTCTTTATTCCTCAATTTACTATGTTAAAAGTCAACAGTTGCACAAAACTATATAAAACAAAATTGTGCGTTGTACAGTACAATTCTATATTACAATAAGCCCGAGTAACATTTTTATCTTGGCTCCGCCACAGGCGACCGATGCCGGTGACGAAGGCCAGGTGGCGACGGTGAACCACGGATGAATATAGAATTGGTTTCGTCGTTGCTACAATATGAGAGAGAGATCAGATATGCTAAGTTTACAATAAGTTCAGTCAACTTTGATCTAAAAAAATTTGACTTATTCAACCAATTATTTTGTGACACGTGTCACATTAAAAAATAAATAAATGGTGCATAAAACTGGGTGCATTCCAGAAACTATCATGAAAAGCAACAGTTTGCAGATTGAGATGCATGGGAAGATTCGCTCCCCCCGGCACTTCTGGGAGAACATGCGATACGTACGTACGCTGGACTATATATATATAGTGTTTCTCTCTAAAATGTTGTTCGATTAAGAATTGTAAAAAATGTATTAATAATGTCTCCTCACCTTCATCAACCTCTTCCTCATAAATTTCACACAAAAAAATGGTTTTTCTCTCTAACCCTACCCGGTCTTCTTTGGCGGTGGCCTTTTTTTGGCCTTACCATGCTCTGATTGCAATGCTTGGCTCCCACGTCGTCACCTCTAGGATGCCTTCCTTCGGCGTCGATGCTCAACCCTCCTTCATGCAAGATTCTGATTTAGAAATCAAGTGGGTCGAGCCTGTCTCGGCCTTGTCCGAGGTAGGCTTTGTTAAGTGCATGATACGTCATGCCCGTGCGCGTCTTAAGAGCTTCGAAGATGTGGAGCTGGAAGTGAAAGCAGGGATGGAAATCGGAGAGTGGCGTTGAAATCTCTATTGGCTTGCGATCTGGTGATGCGTAGCCTCCGGTGTTTTCCACATCTTGTTGGTGTAAACAAAGCCGACGGTGGCAGTTGCAACGCCGTCAACAAGGTTTTTGTGTGGCAAACCCATGAACAAGATATGGCCGGTGGCCAGAACTCTTCTGCTTCAAATTGGGCTGTCTGGCTAAAGTTTCGGGCTGCTAGGCCTATTTTGCATTGGGTCCCAAGTGGGCCACTATCTGTAACCACTTGATATGTGTTTCTGTAAGACCGTTTTGTGAATGAGCATGGGGAACAAGATCTTCAACATCA
Organism: Geum urbanum; assembly: GCA_946800695.1. Classification (NCBI taxonomy): domain Eukaryota; kingdom Viridiplantae; phylum Streptophyta; class Magnoliopsida; order Rosales; family Rosaceae; genus Geum; species Geum urbanum. The sequence continues at coordinate 16,023,804 of OX326997.1, read as the reverse complement.
ATCCCAACAGTCATGTAATAATCATCAAAATCCTACAATGTAAACTCTCGTTCATTATCTAATCAAATAGAATTGATTAGGTGATTCGAGTGGCGAGTCCGGAGTTTAATGATCTGAGTTAAGAGTTTTACAAATGTAGCATTCTTTGTGGACGTGTGACTAACGCATCGATACATCTACCAAAACTGTAAAATATTTAAATGGTTCGCATTCAGGTTCTCCTAGACATGATTTGGAGCATCCTATTGATAACTTAGCGTTTATCACATGCAAAAGTATATAAGGATTTTATACACGAGCGCGAATTCCAACCAGGGTTATGCTTAGTGATGATGATTTAATTTATTTCTTCCAGCTTTATAAAATTCAGAGTTCTAACGCTGCATGTTATCGAGAACTGTCACGTTTCAGAGATTTTGCAGTACTCTGATCTTCTGATTAATTTTTATAAGTTGATGATCCAGTGTCATAGAAATTACAATATCTACAGTGGTACAACACGGAAGGTTGCAATAATTTAATTTTTCAATCGAGATGATACTCTAGTATGAGTTTGACATCCTTATATTATATTATTTTCAATGGACTAATTGTGTCGCCATACATGTTTATGGCCTATGCCTAATTTCTTAGGATCTATTAGCTCGTGTCAGCAGTAGTTTTGTTATTGTGCGAGCAATATATGGGTGAATCAGTGAGCTGTAGCTGTGACGACAGTTAGTTTTCACGCTTGAGTATTTGAGCTCCAGGAATAATCAAGTGGATGTTGAAATTCAAGTTTTGTTTTGGCATTTGTTTAGATTGTGGGAACATTGGTTGTTATCGATTTAAGTATTACGACTATTCAATAACTTCATATGGAATGCCGAGTTTATATCTCCGGATTTGTAGTAAATTACGATGTCAGTTTGACTCTCTCGTTCTTGCCCATGGTTTGGGTTTATTTAAGGCTTACTACAAATGTTTAGTTTTGAGCCTCTTTATGGTTATATGGATATTTATTAAGGTAGTATATTCTTGGGAGTTATATATGGTCGAGATATATGGTTTGGTGATCAATATGATTAATGAAATCAGATAAATATTAGTGATTTATATTCATGTTATACTTATGTTGATTTATGAGGAATCCGGATGGGACGTGGAGCCCATAGTTTATATTCTTGAGTTGAGATTATTGGAATACTTTTGTTATACAATTTTTGGGTTTCTTAAGTTTTAGATGAGGCTATGCCCACTTTTTCGTAAGTAATTTAGAGAACTGAATATGATTTTGAGTTCGTTGTGGATTGGCCAATTACCCATGCTGGTTGCAATTTTAAACAGGTTTCTTGGGTCCCCTGTTTGTGATCTTGGTGGTTTAATATCCACTTTATGGGTGAGTGTCCGTGGTTGGACATGTCAGTCATTTTTCGGTGCTAGGTTCTAATGGTGATTTGTGTGCCACTTCTGTGTTGGAACCGCACCACTACCCATGTAGTTATCTTTGTGGGACTTTGGTTTGTGCATTTTTGGGTGAGTCTGGCCAATCGTGCATGAGTATATTAGCAGAATTTGCCATTAGTTTTGGCTCGGATACTAGAAGCTTTTATGTATTCATGTTATCGAGTTTGAATTATATCGCTCCTTGTGTCAGATTTATATGGAGTAGTTATTATGACTTCAGAATTATTGAGCGAGACTTAATAACGAATTATTAGCTCGGTAACAGAGTTATGGTTCAAGCTAATGATTGTGAATGTTCTTATGAGTTAAAAGACGCTAGCTGGAGTGGTAAGTATGTGAATTTGTCTGTTATACGTATATATATATATATATGTAAATTTTGAGGACAAAATTTTTGTAAGGAGGGTAGATTATTACGACCCGGAATATCATTATACGATACCCAGAACTTATATGGTTAGTCATTAATTAATTACGTTAATCGTCGATGGTAATTAATCTTTACCATCGGTAATTTTTGCGGGCATTTCGTCGAGATTTTATCAATTTTGTTTTTCAAGAATATTCTTAGGATAAAGTTGTAGATTTTTTCGATATGGGTTTGTGGCGATGTCAAGTGTTGAAATCGGAGTTACGACGAAGAAGTTATGATCAGCAGAAATTTTATGGAAATATCATAAAATATTTTATTGCAAAATCGCGGGTATAAATACAGATTTCTATTTTGGGAAAGTCAGGAATTTCCATTTTTTGAAGCAGGTTGACCCACGTTGGAAGCCTTGGAAGTGGCAGATCAATTACGATGGGTCTCAGGCCCTACCGTGGCCAAACAACAATGAATGGAGGAAATAAATTCTGACGAGAGTTTGAAACTTCAACAGTGTTTAAGATGAACTTTTTGAGTTGTACTACAATGTTGTTAGGCTTGAGATGAACGTTTTGATGTGTAGGTTGCTCGATTTGGAGCCGGTGAGATTCCGGCCACCGGCGGTGGTGCGTGGCTTCACATGCCACTGTGCGCGACGGAGCTTTGGTAAGGTTGAATTTTCGGCATAATTTTATGTTGTTCCAATCGTAATTTCGTGCCGAATGCAATGGTGAGATTCTTGAATGAATCCGGAGTTGATTAATTTTGATGTATGTTTAATCGGATAATAATTATTTGATTTTACAATAATATTAACAGACGATCCGACTATCGTTTTAAATTCGAGTCGGTCGATGTTTGAGATTTATGTTGCGACTCTAAAATTGATTTACAGTGAAAGAATGCAAGGATTTTAATTCAGAATTTGATCAAATTCGTATTTAATCAGAAAATACAATATTCGAGAATGTGTGATTGAAAGGACCCAACCCCGATTTAGTTTCCTAAACTGAAATCAAACCCCTTCTGAAAACACGAACCAACAAAAATCATCAAAATTTCGGCAGAGTTTCGTTACTAATGCGGAATTACCATTACCTGCCCCCGGAAAATACACTTCATCATATGCCACAAAAATCAAACCGTGGGCATCAATCTCATCCGAATTTCTCAATATATCAACAGTAATGTAAAATAATAAGTATAACTATACTTTACAGAAATCCGTGAAAAATCGTTTAAGAATATACATCAGAATACTCAGAGCGACTTCTAGCATAGATAACAAATAGTAGGCCAAACTAAGAACCTACCATAAAAGAAACATCGCTTGAATATTATGCCTCCGACCACGACGTGCGACACCAGAATCTGAACTGCAAACTGGGCACGGAAACCGAAAAACCCAGGGGAAAGACATGAAAACAGTTAGAGTGAGTGGACAAAAATAAATGTCTTTCGCCGAATAATATATGTTATAAAAACATATGCGAGTCAAATGTATAAAAATCAAATGGTACACGAGGAAGACTCTAACTCCTCACGCGTACAGAGCATGCATGGAAAATCTCACGAGGTCGCTCGTAGACACATCTGTGCTAGTACAGTCCGAATCACGGGATCCCAGACCCACACGTGATTCTAGCCAGAAAGGCCTCGGTTCTGGGGTACTGCCCATCGCCGGTCAGGTCGGGGTACTGCCCCTCCTGGTAGGCCTCCATCGGGGATCAGCCGAGAGGCAAGTGTATCGATACAACAACGTGAACTGAGACTGTACTCTGTGTAAATAAAATCATAAATAGTTCGATGCAAATGCATGAAACAATATATAAATGCATATATACGTAATGTATTCTGATATAAGCATAATCGTATAACACATGCTCATAATAAACATAATCTTATATGCATGTTCATGCTCGTAAAAATCATGATCATACTGCATGCTCAAGTTCGTAAAACGTATGTAATGACTCGCGATTGACAGTGAAAAGAAGTTGTCCACTCACAGACTAGCGTAACGCAGTTCGCGTTAATCCCGTGATCCGGCAGAAAATCCCTCGCCAAACGAACGATCACGAACCCCTGAATAATCACAAAATCCATTTCTCAAAATCATAACTCAGTACCTCGAATCAAATCACAAGAAACAACCGTTCTCGGAACCACATAATTCAATTACGACAAATTGTCGAAAATCCGATAAACACATCACAAAACCTCGATATAATTTCGAACGCTCAATTAGAAAAACAAACCTCACCACTGCGATCGGGGCGCGATTCCGAGCGAAACGACATGCAACTTGTCGAAAACCCCGAAAAGTCAACTGTTAACCATCGTTGACCGCCGTCGACCACCGCCGCCGGCGGCGGTGCCACCCAACATGAAATTTTCCCGGCGGAGCAACACCTATTCCACTCAAAATCACCCAACAAGCAACTTCCATAACTACACCGAAGTCCAATTCTCACTCTAACTAGGTCAATTTCATGCAAAACCAAAATCACACAAACTTTTCAATCCATGAATTCTCCATGTACAAGCAAAATTAGAACTCCATACTTACATGGTAGCTTCTTGGTGATGAGGGCTTCAAAGCCCAGTGCTTTTTGTAGCTCAAATCGGCCGGAAAAAGTTCAACCAAAAACTCCCAAAAATCACAAACTTTGGCCGGAAAATTCTTCTCCTCCGGTGTCCCACGCCGTGAACGGTGGCTAGAAAAAGGACAAGGAGGCCGAGACGAGTTGAAAGAGACTAACCCCGTGCCTTGGGGTGGCCGGACGGCGAGTCACCGCCGGCAAGCCGCGGTGCTCCGTTGAGCTCATCCTCCTCCACCGAGTTGACTCGGTCAACTCCCACAATTAACATGTTTAACTTCCCAAAATGGAAACCTCCTTAAATACTTGCCAAAAATAGAAACTTCCAAATTACACATTTCGATAAACTTCGAATACCCGTAACTTTCACGTCGTAATTTCGATTTCAATAATTCTTGCGGCAACAAACTCATCTCGACATATTCTTCAATTACCACCCGAAGTCAAACACTTCGACAAATCCGATAAAAATTCAAATGTTCAATCCATCACATGCTTATCCAATTAAATGATCAACGATCGAAAATATTTGCAACATAATCCTCGTAACTCAGAATAATCCTCCGGAAGTTCTCACGAGCTCGAAATTAAATTCTCTACAACTTTCATGAAGGATCCAAAATCAGATTCTCGTCCGGTAATTTAGTCGCTAACGAAGCTGTCATTTTAAACCGATTATGTCAAAATTTCAAATATTCATACTATATTCTTCGGTCGTCCAAATAATAATCCGGAACCGCCTATGAACTAGAAATCATGCGTATAACAACTCCCGAGAAGAGACTCAGCTCAAATTCTCGGCCAATAATTTAGTCGTGATCAAATCTGGCGATTCAACTATCTGTCGGAAATCTGTGATTACGCATAACCTCATGGACTAAGCTATTTACACTGCTAATTCTGTTCTGGGTCGTCACAGTGATTCTTGAAATTATTGCTCGTCAGATTACGAGCTTAGTTATTCAATATCGACGAATGGATATTAATTATAATCTTGTTTTTAGGATTATGAGTTAGCGGGCCGTGTCAGATGATTATTGCGCTGATTAGCAGGTTACAGATTTATGAATGTCCAGGCATTGTACGGTGAGAGGACGTTTATTTATTTTCACAGTTGATGCGAGTTCATGTTTATACAGATTTATAGTCTCCTGTATTTTATTACAGTCAAGTTTGGAGGTATGTTTGTGATGGTTTTATTTTCAGCATCCATGCTTTGACTAGTTGGTTGATCACTGACTAGTCGGGTCAGACCGGGTTAGGACAAACGCCCTGCCAACCCAGGTTAACTCAGGATAGGACAAACCCCATAAATGATCATATCACCTTTTATTTAAAGTCATGGAGACGGTCCGGGTTAGGACAAACACCCTAAGCGCCCACCTCCATATTTTATTTCAGTTTATCATATTTGAACTCGCTTTATTTTATAGAAATTACAATAACGGCATGTTTTCCGTAGTTTACGTTATTTTTGTCCACTCACTCTAACGTTTTATATTTTAAATGCATTTTCCTGGGCCTTTTAGTTTTCCGTGCCCAAGTTACAGTGCTTCTTCTGAGCTGGATTTTGATCTTCTGAGGCTTTGAGTCCATCGGGTTATCATACCTTTCTATAGGTTTCGGCCCATTAACAGTGTATTTTATGTTTTATTCTTCTTCTACAAGTCGCTCTGGACACTAGTGTTATAAATTTTTTTCAGTGCTGGTTATGAATTGTTAGTATTGCTGGTTTATGAATTTTTAGTTTCTATATTATTATTTCAGTATTTTAAATAATTTAGTTTTTGCACTTTATTGAGAAATTTGGATGGACATCGGTGGTCCACGGTATTGTTTGTGAGAAATCCGAAGTGTGATTTTATTGTAGGTTTCTGGTAGTCCACTTCGTAGTGGAATTATGTCAAAAAAAATTTACAAAAATCCATAATTTAAGTCTTGTCATTAGGGTGTGATCCTAGATTACTAGTTAATCTAAGATTGTGTCCTTTCAATTTAGGCCTGAATTATTCTTTGTCTTGGGCGGCCCACTGGATAGCCACTTAGCTCATAATAGTTCTGGATCCAATGGCCCAAATGGTTGCAACCAAAATTTTCATAGTGGGAACAGTGAGGTCGACCTCTTCCCGATCCAATGCAACGTGTTTCTTGGTCGCGACGTCCTCCCCACTCCAGTGAAACTCTTTTGTGATCGATTATTAGACCGCTATGTACCAACTGTTGGAGAGGATCGACTGCTATCTCAGACTGCCACGGCTACGCTGCCAGTCATCCATTGAGATTGATGACATCGCAATAACGAGACGTTCCTTTTCTTCTTGGGAGACAGATTAAAAAGTTTATCGAACTGTGAGAAAAAGGTTTCATAAAAAGGATTTGCCCATTGACAACCTGGTATGTTTCATTTAAACCTATTAGAAATTGCATCAATTTTTGTTGATCTGCTTGTGTTGCCAATTCATCCCATAGGGTTTTCAATTTTGTGTAATAGGCTGAGATAGAGAGTTGTTCTTGTTTGGTGTGTTCTTGTTAGAATGCCTATTGAATGCTCCATCCTGCAAATACAATATTGCCCGAGAGGTAGGGCCCTCCATGATTGGGGTTGACAGATAGGTTTAAGACGTCTTCAATTCACATAGACAAAGTGTTCATGCCATGCCAAGGTATGAAGTCGAACAGTCTCCTCAGCAAACTCAAGTTTATTCCAAACCTTATCATTTCTCCCTTTCCAAATGAACCAGATAAAAGTTATCAATTGACTAAAGACATCATCATAGAGTTTTTTACCATATTCTTGCAGTCAGTCTTTGAAATTGTCAATGTGAGGATCAATTACTGAAGTAGTTGACTGAATCAGGGGGTCTAAATAGCAACAGTCACAAAGTTACTTACCTGCACCCAGTCTTGGAAATAATAGTTCTGTTTTAGAAGCCGCATTACAGATGGGACATTTAGGTGTACATTTACCATCTTGGATCCTAAGCAGGTCTTCAGTGGAAGATAGCCTCTAAAAACCTTCCAAGTACACATTTTGGCTACTAGGGGTGATTGCTACTTCCAGAATGATTTTCAGAAAGTAGTTTGGGCCGGATGAAGTGGTTGTGCCTGATTGGGAAATACAATAGTATATCGAGCAATGGTACTAACCTTGTAGACTTACAACCCAGATTTACTGGTTGGTAAGATTTATCATGCAGTATGATGTCAGGTAAACATGTCCTTACATACTCGCCTGCTCAGAGGTATACCTTAAGCTAAATGAAACATCCTCAGGATCCAAGAACTTTTCCATTTGCGGAACATTCCATGTACGATTAGGCAAGATGAAATGAGATACATAGCGGATTGTTGTCAGACTCCTCAACGAAGAGATTGGTCTAAAATGACCAAGGTGGGATAACCAGTTGTCTTCCCAAACCGCTATAGAGGAACCATCACCTATCTGCCAACGAGCCCCACCGTCCACAATAGGCCTAGCAGCTAAAAAGCTACACCATGTATAGGAAGGAGAATCGCTCGTATAGGAAGGAGAATCGCTCGTAGTTGCACGATAAATCTGACAAACCAGTGAATCTAGGTTCTAGATTATATGCTAAAATTATTTTGCCAGCATAGCCAGGTTGAGAGCATATAATTAAGCCAAATGCATAACCCCCCTTGATCCTTCGACCGACACATACTATCCCATGTGCACCAATGTATCTTTCGCTTATCTATGTTATCACCCTAGAAGAAGTTGGCATACAGCTGTTGCAACTCGTCATAGAATTCCTTAGGTAATAGATAGCAATTCATGGCAATTAGGTAATGACTGGACTTTCCACCTTAATAAGAATTTTTAGGCCACCGGCATTGAGGAGGGAACCCCTTCACCCCGCTAGTCTGTCATGTACTTTATCCTTGATATAGGCAAAGTTTGTCTTCTTACTTCAACCAACATGTGTGGGTAACCTGAGGTATTTATCATGGAACAGAACCAGCTCCATACCCAATATTCATGCATGATCCTCCTGACTACCCAATACAAGGTTTTGGTTAAAGCACACACTGCTATTATTATAATTAATTGATTACTCTGAAGCATCCTCATAGGTCTATCGTATATCTTTAATCTTATAGCACACTTGTCTTAACGCATTTCAAAATAGTAGGCTATCATTAGCAAAGAGCAAGTGGTGAAGAATTGGATCTCTCTTGCAGACCTTTATTCCTTGTAACTCCTTCGCATTATAGGCCCTACGGATGTAAGCTGAAAGACCTGAGGTACAAAACAGAAAAAGATCAGGGCCAATAGGGTTCCTTTAGTTCAGGCCTCGAGAAGGTGTAAGACACCCACGAAGGGATCTGTTAATAACGACGGAGTACTTAACCGTCGTCACACAAGTCATGACAATATTCACCCACTATTTAGGAAAGCTCATACAAAGCATTACTGACTCTAGAAAACTCCATTCCAACTTGTCATAAGCCTTACTCATATCCAGCTTCAAGGCCATTTTTCTAGAGTCCCCTTGTTTCTTGGTCCACAGGTAATGAGAAACCTGGTTGGCAACTAGTTTTTTTCTCTATGTTCAATCGGCTAGGGATGAAAGCACTTTGACACGGGTCAATAATCTGATCTAGGATGGGTTTCAAGCTATTTTCCAAGACTTTTGTATATATTTTGAAAATAACATTGCACAAAGCTATAGGTCTATAATCAATAAATTTTATGGGGTTAGGACCCTTCAAAATCAGGCAAATATATGTAAAGTTACGGCGTTGTAAAAGCTGACCTGAAATAAGGAATTCCTTAATTGTAGAAATCACGTCAAGGCTTACCACTTTCCAGTACTTTTGGTCCAAGAGCCTTATGCATGCCTATTTGAAAGAGCATCGTATTGATCTCCTCATCTGTATATTCGGCTAGGAGCTGGGTTGTCGTGTTCTCTGTAATTACCGTCGACGGGGAGGTAAGAATGGGGGCCATTCGCTCTGGGGTGACATTGCCTGATATGAATAGTGTCTCATAGTATCCAAGCACCACTAATTCCAGATCTGTATATTCGGCTAGGAGCTGGGTTGTCGTGTTCTCTGTAATTACCGTCGACGGGGAGGTAAGAATGGGGGCCATTCGCTCTGGGGTGACATTGCCTGATATGAATAGTGTCTCATAGTATCCATGCAACACCCCCTGATCATCAAATAGTCCTAGATCTAGTTCTTCTTCATCCTGTTGGAAGCCCGATGGTGTAGGTACTCGATGTTCTTATCCCCATTTCGCAGCCATGTATTCTTGGATCTCTGCTTCTAGTACATAGTCTCTTACTATAAGAGTATCTCTGCTTGGCATACAATTCCTTCTTTTTGGGGATATCAATGGCGTCAAAGGACAAGTTGAGGAATTCCCCCAGTTATTTCTATACCTATTCCAATTCCTATTTGAGATTCCAAAAATACTTTCTTTGACCAAGCTATAAGTCCCATTCTAGTGTTGGCCACCTGATTGAAAAATTGCTTCTGTATATGGCATTGAGTCGGTCCATCCACGCTTCGCAGACTGCATCTATGCAAGTCTCATCATTATCCCACATTGCCTCAAATAAAAAAAAAGTGTTTATGACCCGAGAAACAGATTTTCTTTTCTTCTCTAGCAAGGACTAAAATAAGAACATGGTCAGACCCAATAGGTAAAAGATTAAGTACCTATGCGGCTTTGAATTGATGTCTCTAAGATGTAGTGGCCAGCCTACGGTCTAGGCAACATTAAGTAGTGGAATCATGCCATGTGAATAGTCTTTCCGTGCAACCTAAATCTTTCAACGCATAATCATTCATGCATTGAATCATGTCATTCATCTACCAATCCAGATGAACAGGTCCTCTTGACTTCTTTAGGGCTTCCATAATCTCATTGAGATCACTCACAACAACTAGTTATCGGAGCCAGCATGTTGCAACAGTAGTCGAAGAAGATCCCATGTCTCATGACATGAAGAAACATAGGGATCACCATAAACTCCTGTGAGCCTACAGGTTCGTCCCGATGATGCCGGCATTCGAATGTCAGCATCCATAAACCACTGCGAATGATCTTGGAGGTGGAGATGGATATCATCCACCCACAATAACATTAAACCTCCTTCTGAAGTGTCAGAATATGGGACCATTTCCCCTTGTCAAAACCCTAGTTAGGATCAGATTTGTTCCAAGCGAGTTTTATATTTACACTTTGTTTCTTGTAAGAAAACGATACCAGACTTCTTCATGAAAATGAGAGCAAAAGAGCATCAATCTTGGCGTCAGAACCCGACCCTTGCATATTCCATGCCAAGAAGTTGTAACTCGCCACCATAGATCAACTATAGTTGTGGTAGGAGAAAGAGAAGACGTCGACGTCGAGGCTTGATAAAGAGTCGACAAGGCAATAGTGAATTCGATCAAAGAAGGAGAAGATCATAGTGCTTCGTAGATAGAGAGGGAGAGGATGGCAAAGGCAGTCACAGTTAGATAAGGCAGTGCAACAAGGGTACATCGTCATGATTGAATCACTCCTGCTTGATCTCCTAGGCGGTGATAGGGATCGTGTCGTCTCCAAAGAGTTCAAAGTTGGGTTTTTGCTTTGATAGAGTTGAATGAGATCTTCTATTTATAGTCAAGGGAGAACGCATTTTAATTGAATTTCGTGTGATTCTCAGCAAATTTGATCCTTCTTCACTAAAACGAACATTTCGGGAGCTTTAGCTCTCCAAAAATTATTATCTTTAGCATTCGAAAGAGCACTCAGAGATATATCCAAGGGTATATCATATATTTTCTAATTTTTTCTAAGATATTCTCAGTTGTCTGTCGAAGTTGGATGTTTTGCCTAGACAGATTATACTTTCCTTTTCTTGGTAGATTTTTTCTCCTCTAAGAGTTAGGAATCCTCTTCTTACCATATTTCCTCTCCATTCCAGATTTTTTACATGCCACATGGGAACCTCTGATTTATCACATTTTGACACTTCAAATTGGGCTTTTGCCACGGCTTCTCTTCTTGGTGTCGAGCCCAATCGAATCAAATTTCTTCTTGCATGCGTTTTGGCTTCTTTACTCCATTTCTATTGGTTACTAACTTAAAATAATAAAATAAGTTAGAATTATTAATACTAAGTTCATAACATAAATAAATATAAGGAATAATATGTTAATTATTGAGCATAAAATTCTTAGATCAGTCCTACACCTTTAGTGTTTTCGTAGTAAGGCTCAATGAAACTACTAAACCACTTACATGATTCCACAACAACATACACTGCAATTGTGTGAACAAAGTCATCGAAATTAAACTAATTAGAAGGTCATGGCTCATGAGTAGGGGTAGGCATGGGATAGGACGGGACGGGCCTCAACAAAGTCCGGCTCGTCCTGTTAAATTATTACGGGACAGGACGAGCCGGGATGGGACGGAATTCTTAGTTAGAAAACTCAAACCCGTAGAGGCATGTACCATTCAAGTTCGGCATGGTACGGGCCCAGCATGGGATACATACTTTCTTCTGCTTTTGTTTTAGGCCCAAAAATGTAAACTAAGAATTCTGTCAAATAAGGTACTGATTATCCAAAAAAAGCTGATCAATTACAAAATCAGTAGTTGAATATGTCAAATAAACAAAAGAAGATGTTGAAAACAATCCAAGATGTGGGCTACAAAGCATACAATGAAGGAAGACTTGGAGAACTTGGAGTTGAAGATTTCTACATTTCATAAGCACCATGTCAAGGATGAGGCACTCGTGTCTTCAATTTGATCATTGCATGAGCTACACTGACCAACTATTCTGTAATACAAAATTATAAATGCAAATACAAATAAGTGAATTGGCCATAATGAACTAGAAGTGAATCAATCATTCGGAGACTAGTTAACATTCCAAACAAGCTGAATTGCTATAAGCTATTTTTCCTATCCAAATCATTACAAACCAAGTAACTAACTACAAAATTACTAGAAGCCATTTGAATCATCACAAAATTACTAACATAATGAACCAGAAGCCATTCAAATGCTAATGATAACTATGCACATAATCTAATAGCTATTGAAAACCCAGTGAGTAGGATAATAAAAAACATTAAAGAGAGAGGTCTGCTTCTATGTGCTCACATGTGTCAAGAGGCGAGAGCTTGAGCGTCTGTGATTCAATTTAGCTGATGAGAGAAGACGAGAGGCAAAAGCTTGTGAGGCGAGAGCGACAACTTGTGAGGTGAGAGGTGAGAGCGTTTGTGAGAGGTGTGATGTCGATATGCTGACTATGGCTGTGAGGTCAAGATGACGAGACTCCAAGAGCGACTGAGGAAGTGAGTGGGAGAAATTCGATCGATCGAGAGAGAGAGAGAGAGAGAGAGGTTGCCGACAAAATATGTGAAGTTGATTTAGGTTTTTTTTGTCTTTTGCCGACAAAAATATGTGAAGTTGTTTCATATAAATTCAGTGTCTCGTAGCCCTTCCTGTAATAATCAAATGGGCTAGGATGGTTCAAGCCTCCATTTCTAAAATTTAAACCCATCATGTCCTATTACGGATCGGAACGGTACGAGGATGGGCCAAACGGGTCGGGCTTAAGTGCCCACCCCTACTCATGATAATGGCATTTGATATTAAGCTGATAAGAGTGTATCAATGAGAGAAAAGATGAAAATTAATCAGTATATTATAATTAACTAAAGTAATAAATTCAATGAGACAAAAAATTGAAAAAATGGCATAACCCTTGATAGGCTGGGTAAACACCTAGTCAAAGATACCTTATTTTCAACCAAGATATATCATTGCAATAGTCACTTATAAGGGTTGTCGAACACAAGGAGTTTGTGACATTAAATCCTAACACAAAACTGAAATACTGACAGACTCGACTACAGCACACTAATGACACTACGAACCTAAGCTAGACTGACTCAAATGCTACAAAATTTGGACACAATAAACTAGACACAGTGGCGAACTACCACACAAAATTTAAAGGTATTCGGAATTGATTTGAGTACTGAACTGAATCGGCTAAGCTACAGCTAATGCAGAAAATAAATGCTGAAAGTAAAAATGCTGATAAATGCAAATGAATTAAAAACTATATGATTAAAGAGTTAAGAGGAATGCAATCCACTACCGCCCTTCTATCTTCTAACACATACTTAACCTAATGCACATATCCAATGAATGAAAGTTCCTAGGAAGAGTTGATCGTTACAACCACAACCTATTACCTAATCCTTACGCCTATGCAAGTTTGTCATGGACCTCCCCTACATCGATCCATTTATTGAACCCATAGTCATAGACCCCAAGGTTTATAAAAAAGAAAGCATTAAACTCTAGAAAAGGTTTGAGAATCTACAAGGGTTCACATGTACACTATAGGCGTGTCCTGCTAAACCTATGGACTTCAATCTCCTGATGGTAAAATCAGTGTATCACTATAGAGAACCGGTGGAAAAAATTATCTTTAGTCGCCCGTATCTCATGTAACTAGAATCCTAGCATGCATACTAAGTTGCGCACCAAAGCAAACATACAAGAACTCATACGATGATCATTCAGAGAAAGAAACCTCATTCAAAGAACATGTAAAACTAGGTTAAAGTGTATGAATTAGAAAGACTTCATGTACGGGGCTTTAAGCAACCCCTTAACAATAAGTTTAGCTTCCAAAAGACATAAATAAACAATCAAAATGAATCATAGATTTGAAACAAACAAACTAGATGAAGAAGAGTTCTGGTCGGCCAGAATTCGACCGGTCGAAATAATCCTCGACCCGTCGAACCGAGACAGGTTGGAATCCTCTTGTGGTTGCCCTCTCTCCTTTGCACGAAAATCTCCTCTAAATATCTGATCCCCCCTTTCTAAAACCTAAAAATAGGTTTATATACTTCCTCCAATTGCTCTCCTAGAGTCCACGTTGGAATAGGCTTCTATAATTGCACATAACTCCTTCTTTCTTTCCGTATTGAGCTATGAATCCTTCTTTTGTTTCTTTTTCCTTTATTTCTCCACAAAACATATTAAAACAATAAACATAATTAAATCACTCAATTAATAACAATAAACTAAATATAAGGAACAAATTACATACCGAATAGACGCATAAATATGCGACTATTAACCCTTGGAAACCCTCTCTCTTTTTTTGTTCTCTCGAAACTCTCCTTAAAATCCTTGCGCCAACTAACCTTTCTCCATTGATCTACCTCACAAATCCTCTGATTGCAATTCCGACCCCATATTCCTCTGAATGGGGAGCTTGTGACAATGCGATGTTCGAAGAAAAAATCCATGGCTCGATTGTATATGTTGTCGACTCCTCATTGAGAGAATTTGGTATTGGCTATGACCTATCAAGAGCTGTAGGAGTTGTAGAAGACGTAATTATCTCCTCTGACCTTTGACCCCAACCCAACTGTCGTCCTATGGATTGAAATTTGGCATTCTTCTCTTCCTCCCACCAGACATCTTAAGCCCTACGACATCGAAAATTAACAACATTTACTCAAAAAAATCATATTCATCAAAACACATCCATACCAAAAATAACAAATTCATCCAATCTAGTACCTATTCAACACAGCCTCATTACATGCCTAAATTCATCCAACACAACCTAAATTCATCAAACACAAATTAAATTTGACATGCTCCTTGATATTCATTCATGCCTTATCCATTTTCATTCAACACATTACATAAAGGATCCATTAGCAACGATTCTACATAAACTTCATAATCGAAACATAATCACCATAATCTCAATAATTTCTATAATCTCCATAATCAAAACACAATTCTACATAATCTCCATAATCAACAACAATTCTACATAATCTATATAATCTCCATAATCGGAACACAATTCTATATAATCACCATAATCAACAACATTTCTACATAATCTACGATCCAACAATCCACATTCTAACAATCCATAATCGGGTCCATAAATTCAATCAAGCCAACAATCCATAATCCTAAACTTACTACAACAGAGAGAGAGAGAGAGAGAGAGAGAGAGAGAGAGAGACTAACCAGAGTGATACTCTCGACCTGTGAGGTGAGGTGGTGGGTTGGAGAGAGGGTCGAGAAGAGAAGAGAGGAGATGGAGAGGAGGTGCGGCGGGATGGAGAGGACGAGAGGAGGAGGAGGTCTCGCCGTCGTCGTCGGAGAGAGAGATAGCGTGTCGGAGGAGAGAGGTGGAGGAGGTGGCTCGTCAGATTTAGGTGGGAGGAGGAGGAAGATTGATGTGTTTGGGGATTTAAGGATTTAGGTGGGAGGAGGAGGAGGAAAAGGATCGATTAAGTCGATCTCATTTATTGACTTAGACAACAAAATATAGGTGTTTTGTCATCTAAGTCCACTTAGGAGACAAACACTAGGTGTTTTGTTGTCTAAGTCATTTTTAAAAAAATTCCCCAACAAATTGGCAAAAAAAATAACCCACCAAATATTTGGGTTTAGACGGCGAAATAACATGATTTCGTCGTCTAAGAAGAAACCTAGACGACGAATACTATGTGTTTCATCGTCTAAGTCATAATTTTTTTAATTATTTTTGAGCTATTTGAAAAACAAATATTGGGTACCTGGCTAAAAATACGAAAAAATCAATCTTTAGATATAATCATTACGTGTATATAATATTGTAGAAAAAAATTGATGACAATTCGGTATAGTTTGGTATTTGATCGATATAGTTTTGTCAATATCGACAAAAGTTTAAAAGACGGAAACGATCATTAATTTGAAACTTTATATATCAATTAGATATAAATTAATTAAATTTGACATAGAAAGTAGATTGACGAGTTAATACTTGTTATACATTTACTAATGTTGTATAACTTAAGTGTTAGTATGTCTGTATCAACTTCATATCCATATTAACGAAATTGAATTTGGACAAAATAAATATTAGATATATTTATCACAACATTTTTATGTAAGTAAATGAATTTTCATTTAATACGAAGTTTGTTAAGGGTTTGATCAGCGTAGTCAACCATAAAACTGAAATTTCAACGAAACGAAAACGTTCATATACGAATCTTCGTAACTTCATTTTTCGAACCGTCGACACTCATAGTCCAAGAATTGTTTACTCTATGCACTCGATGAATATAATCTATAATCTAACATAGTACACATGATCGTGCTCTTAGAGGTTAGATTATGAAACTCTACTTAGACCACGAAAGTGGTTTAATTTCCTCGTCTAAGTAGCACTTAGACGAGGAAACTTAGTATTTTCGTCGTCTAATACTTTCAGGGTTTAGGAAAAAGGATTTAAGACTTAGGGTTTACAAATGTACTTAAACGATGAAATGAATATACATCCGTCGGCTAAGTAGTTCTTAGATGACGAAACGATGTTCGTCATCTAAGGTGCACCTTAGATGACAAACTTCTATGATTTCGTAGTCTAAGATGTCCTCTTTAACAGAAAAACATCTTGCATTCGTTTATTCTAAAATCATTTATGTAAGACATAAAAATTATTACAAACACTCTAAATAAACCTCTTTGAATTAGTGTCTTATAATGCATGCATTCAAATTCGTACGCGTACGTACAAATTAATTCGAACTCTCTCCATCCATTAATTAATTATAATCAAGTATTACATATATTTATATATCAATCAATTCCATCATCATAATCTTTGTCGTTTAATTGAATCATCATCTTCACTCTCAACTGAATAATACTCTTTATAATAATCTCCATCGTCTGAATCGTATACGACATCGTCATCATCCTCCAAGTCCTCTTCAGAGGCATTCTTCTCCAGGTCGTCGATCTTCTTTTGAGTAAGATCCGTTGTGTAATCAAGTATGGGTAAGTGTTCGTTATACTGAACTAGTTGCCTTATGTCGGGGATGATAGAAGTATTAGGCTCTTGATATACATTGTCATTATTCACTTTAGTGGCAGTCACAACCGCCCCTTCAAGTATTGTGGCATTCCATATTTCTCAGTAAGATATATGGTTAACTATTTTCCAACCTTCACCCGTTTTTGGATCTTCCAGATAGAACACCTGCCTAACTAAGGTGGTAAGAGTGAATGGCTCATCCTCATACCAGCTTTAGTTTGTATTGATTGATAAATGGCCCAGATCTTCCTTCGTACGCTTGAACCATTTAAACTTGAATAGAAAAACGCTGATATCATTCAAATAAAGTAGCTGAACGACATTCACAAGAACCTTGCAATATACATTAGGGCCTTCCCTAATCGCGATCCCACTGTTTTGTGTTCTTCTTCCTTCATCTCGGTCCAATGAATGAAACTTTACACCATTGACAAAACATCTAGAGTAAATATAGTGTTGGACCATCTTATAGGCCAATAAGTGTTTTTCCCATGACCACCACCCCTCATGGTTACAGTATTTTTCAAGATCGATCATCAACAAAATTGTGAAGAAGATATATGAATGTGTACTTAATTTCTACCAAAACTTTGACATAGTTTCCCCTAAAACAAAAGAAAACCAAAAATCTGCATGCACAAATTAAGGAAAAACACTTCCAATAAACAAACACCAAAAAAACAAATTAATTTACCGTGGGCACCTATTCCCATTCGGATTTCTCAATTTCAAAATAAAGAAATCACAAACCTATATGGTTTAAACATACCCATTGGAAGAAATAATCATTAAACTTTTTCCTAAGCACGTTTTCAACACAATTATGACTCTTGTCCAGTTTGGCTATTTGAATTTTCTCCCTGTAATCTTGCATGTACGGGTCAACCTCATCACAGTCTCGCAACACTATCCAATACGCTTTAATAAGTTTTTCTTTGGTTAATCTTTCGTTTTATACTCCTCTAAACAGTCGTACAACATCTGTAACGACTGAAATATTGTTGCGAGAATATGGATTGGAGGCGGTGGTCTAAACTGGATCCTCAAGGTACATTTTGTAGTAGATTACACACTCATGCATTAAGTTTGTTTCTACTATGGAGCCATCCAAGGTAAATTTATTTTTAACGAATCCTTTATATTGTCTGTGTTGTCTGCAAAATGATAAAATTAATTATTTGACAAATAGTAGAAACAAAAAAATATATATAAATGATGAAAACCATGTTACAATTAATTGCACCTTTCTTGAGTATATATTCAAGTGTAGTGGACCGGACCAGAAAGCAGCACATGTTCGGAAAGGTGGATCATAAGGTGAATCATGATGTCAAAGAAAGCAAGGGAAAAAATTCTCTCTAATTTGCAAAGGATGTAGACAATTTCGTATTGTAGTTCGACCACATATGACTTCTTCAACTCTCTAGCGCATAACCTTTACTATTGGTTCGACGACGTCATAAGACAAATATGGTCGAATTACCACTGAAATCAGACGTTACAGCATAACATGACAGTCATGAGTCCTTAGACCATTGAACTTGTGTTCCCCAACATTGACAAATCCAAATATATTCGCTGCATAATTATACGGATAATGAACACTTTTAAATCAGTTGAATGTAGTATCCCTCGGTGTATGCTTCACTATGTAAGGTGCATCTGACATTTTGTTGTACACTCCTCTTTTATCCCTCTTTAACCACAAGGGACGGCGTAAATTCATAGATTCCAAATCTTTTTGCGCTTTGAGAGTATCCTAGTCTTGAACTTAATACCGAGAATTGTTCCCACCACACAGTCGCACACATTCTTTTCTATGTGCATGTCATCTAGGTTGTTCTTGAGTTTCAACTTTGACCAATAAGGCAGTTTAAAGAAAATACTCAAGTGATTCCAATATCTAAGATGATGGGGAGGATGTGGATTCATCTTTTTAACACGATCGTCATTTCTCAACACACAAATAGAAGCCATTTAACCTCTCAAAAACCTCTTCACCAAACCACTATCAGGGTTTAGGACTATTCTCTATTGTCCCGTCGAAAATCTCCTTATCATGTCGCCACTGGTGATCATGAGGAAGTCATCTATGGTGACTCATGTAACACACCTTCCTTATATGCCAACTGGAGTTAACATCGTCCAAGCAGACAAGACAAGCATTGTACCCTTTGGTTGTGCAAGATGTCAACATTCCATACACAGGAAAATCACTGATGGTCCACATTACATCTACTCTCATTATGAAAATTGTTTCAGTGAATTTGTCATTAATTGGGACTCCATTTTCCAACAAGTGCTTCAGTTAGTCAATCAATGGTTTGAGATACACATCTCAACACTTTCCAAGAGACTTAGGACCTGAAATTAACAAAGTAAGGAAATTAAATTCCTTGTTCATACACATATATGGAGACAAGTTGTACGGCATGACAATAACTGACCAAGTGCCGACAAAAGTGCTATTATTACCCTAAAGGTTGAATCCATCTATAGAAAGTCTGAGTCTAACATTTCGAACCTCTGTTGCAAAGTCTGAAAATTCCCTGAAAAAAAAATCTTTAAAAGTCTCCCCATTTGCCACATATCTGAGCAATCACCTATTCTCTGTTCCGTGTACCATCTCATCGTCTCTGCTGTGTATAGAGACATGTACAAATGTTGCAATCTAGGAATCAACGAAAAATAGCGAAGCATCTTCACAGGAATTTGCTTCTTCAAACTCCTCCTATTATAGTACGTGTAAATATCTGGACTGGTTGCATACAGGACAGTAGTCCAAATGTGCATACTCTTTATAAAACAGCACACAATTGTTTATGCACGCATGAATTTTCTAGTACTTTAGGCCGAGGCTGCTCAAGATCTTTCTAACTTTATAATGGATTTGGCAAGTTTGTGATGATCAGGAAGCAACTTAAATATATGCTCATGCATTTCGTCAAAACCACTGTCTGACATTTTTTTCTTTACCTTTATCTCAATTTCCTCCATTACATATCGTAAAACATTCTCTAGACATCCAGGGTACATCGGGGTCTGGGTTTCAAGTAGTAACCTGTTGTACTTATCCATCTCAGTAGTGTCACTGGCCAAGGCTGCAAGGACTATATCATAATGAGGAGTATCATAACGGCATAACCTCCCTCTTCGTATTGGTGCCCAACATGACTAAATTCTAGAAGAGCATCATGGACCAAATCCACAATGGGTTTCCAAGAAGGGACGCCACTACCATTGGATGAGGCGCCCTGATAACTGTACCCTAAGCTGAAGTCTGGTCCTGGGCTGAAGTCTATTACTTCACCGTGCTCACTCCATGTATACTTCACCGTGCTCACTCCATGTAGTGTACTCCACATTATATTATGGTCATACAAGTGTTGAAACATAATATTAACCTCCACAAACTGATGGTTAAGATATTTTCTGAACGGACACGTGTAACACTTCTTTCTTTGACCATGTTGCATCGCAAACAGCATAAACTCTCTGATTTCTTCCATATACCTATCTTCACTTCTATTCACCAACTGTATCCAACTCTTGTCCATATTTCTGCATAAGTTAATTATTATATTATATAATTTTTCAACTAATTAATCTAATATACTATATAATTAAATTGATAACACAATAATATGCATTTACATATTATATATAATTTTTCAACTAATAAATCTAACATATGTAATCGTGTAAGTTCTCACTTAGGCGACGAAAAATATTTCGTCACCTAAGTGGCTTTTTTAATACCCTCAAATCGCATCGCCGTTTCTCTATCTCTCATTGCTCTCCTCTCTCTTGATCTGTTTCTCTCTCGTTCTCTGTCCAACCAATGTCGTCCCTGTCCAAATCAACCACTGGCCGACCCAACCGCCATCACCCAAAAACCACCTCACCCCCACAACCCCGTAACCGACGCCGAGTCCACAATGCTGAAACTAACGCCAACTCCGACGACTTGTTCTGGTATTCCGACCACTACGCCGCCACCGACGCCACCTCTCCTCCCTCTCCACCTCAACACGTCTCCTCCTCTCTCGCTCGCCACCGCCAGTGGCGCCGCCTCTCATTCCTCTCCTCGCCACCGCCCCACCTCTCATTATCGGCCCCGTTCAACTCCTCCTTCAAGCTCTCGGTTAATCTTTCTCTCTCTCAACTAGGTATATATATATATGGATGAATTTGGATATATGGATATATGAATAAATATATATATATATATATCCATATTATTATTTACTTTTATAATGAAATATATGATTATGAATTTTGGATGCATATATGGATGGACATGGATATATGGATGAAGTTTGGATGAATTTTGGTTAATGAATATATGGATATGGATATAAATATTATGGATGAATTTGTTGTATATGGAAATTAATTTGTGATTTTGTTGAATTTGTGAGTGTATGAATTTGTGAAATGAATATATATATATATATATATATATATATTGGATGATGTGGATTTGTGAATTTGTTGAATTTGTTGGATGAATTTTTGATGTGAATATTGGATGTAAATTTACAAATTTTTTATGTGAATTTTTGAGGTGAATATATGGATTGTGGATTGTTGGATGTAAATGTTGTTAATATCTGATTTCGTATAGCTTAATCAAGATGCTTGAAGGTAGGAAGATGTGTACTGCAGCAGAGAAGGCTGCCGAATTCCAATCCATTGGACGACAGATGGGTTGGCATCTAACCTCAGAGGAGACCGTTATGGCTCCTCCGAGTTCTGCGGCTCATTCCGCTCTGGGGGCTTCTCAGCCAATACTGAATGCTCCTACTGAAATGGCTAATGAATATACAGATGACCCTGTGATTTTTGCTTCAGCAGTGTCGTCACAAGGTCCCCAAGAATCTGTCGACGATTCTATTCTGCAAGACCACGAGGGAGCCCTCAGACCCGGTCCCCAAACGCACTTGGGGACTTGGGAAGGGAGCTAAAGGCGAGCGCATAGTAAAGTCAACAGGGAAAAAGATCGAGGTATCGTTCGACAAGTTCACCTGAGGCCCTACGACCAAGGAGCTCAGTAGTTTGTGCTCGCACAACATCGGATCAATCATACAGCACAACGTACGTATGATTGCCCCTTCTAGGAATGAGCTGCCCCAATCCGAAAAGCTTAGGGTGTACCGCGACCTCTTGGTAATATGGTCTATTTAATTTTATTTAATTTCATAATTAATTACAAAGCATAAACGCATAAAGTCTAGAAATTTAATTTTTTATGTATTTTGCTAGGTACATTTTGACTATGAAGGCAAACCGGAGATGTGAGACTACATAGAGGACACGGCTACCCGCATTTTCAAGGATTGGAAGTACGACCTCCACAAGTACTATATGCAACATGGCACCTCGCCTACCCCAGATGAGTTGCAGACGGAAAGGTAAGATGAGTGGCAATGGGGTGTCGAGCACTTTTGAGTCCGACAAGTTTAAGGTTCGTCTTCATTTTCTTTAATGTAATGAAAATGAATAATTTCTTGCTTTTAAACATTTATTTATTATTTAATATTCTTTTTTGTAAAACAAAAAAGATCGGAGGCCAACAAGGCTAATCGTGAGAAGAAGACTGACCACCATGCTTCGGGCTCGCGAGGATTTATCCGCATGGCAAATGATCACAGAGATGCGGGTTAGACGCATTGTTTCCTGGATGTCAGCGTGGATGCTTATGTCAAGCCCGGGCAAGTCAATGCCTCGAGTTAACGTGGCGTAAGTAACTATTTTTCTGAAATTAATTTAATTTAATCGTATTTCTGAAATTTATTGAATTTAATCTTACAATAATTGGTTTGAAGAAATTATGATTAGGACATTGAGATTAGGTTGTGCTCTTGGAATTTGCTTTAGTTGCCTAAATTATGATTTTGAACTTGAGAAATCTGGTTGGGAATCAGTGCCCACGGTTAATTTGTTATGCTAGAATTGGTTATTTGAAGTGTTTTCTTTCCTACCGGTTTTTGGTTTCCTCCAATTTTAGGGAAAACTATGCCAAATTTTATTTAAAAAATAACATTTATGTATTGTTCACATGATTAATTTCATGAGAGGTTGATACAAATGGCCCAGGAGGAAATGGCGCAAGCACAGTTGCAAAACCCTGAGCAGACGCCTGAAGAGTTGCCTCCTCTATCGAAGGAGGCTCATATCAGCATTGCCGATGCAGTTTTCCGCCGCCGAGCTGATAAGGAGGTTTGTGCGCTTCGAAGGGCGGTTCAGAGATATTTGACCCAGTCATCTGCATTGGCAAGTAAGCAAAGTGCGGCGGATTCCGAGGAACTCTGAGCCTCCCAATAGGAGGCTCGATTGGGCCAGGATCAGCTTCGATCGACCAACACTCAAATGAGTTTCGTCCTCAAGTTCCTCAAGTTGATGGGCATGGAGGCATGGAACCACTTGATGAGCTTCGATCGACTGTTGTTCGGCGTGGATCATAAAAGATATAAAGTGCATCATAAAAAATGTATAAGTGCATCGTAAATGATCTATTTAATGTATCACAAAAGACTAATTAGCGCGTCGCAAAAAAATGTGTTTGCTATCATAAAAACTATTTTACTTCATCATGAAAGAAACACAATGTTTAAAAGCAATACAAACTGTACCAAACCTGTTTGTCCATGATCCTAAATCTTAAAGAATTAGACACCTAAAACTAGACAACCATTCATGACATGGAAATTGTCTGCCTAAATTTACAAGGGAAAAATTTCAAAGAGACCAGCTCACTCTAGTGCCTTTGAAATAAGAAGCTTCTCTTTCTGCTTTCATTTGCATCTGCAATGTCACCAACAACTATATGTAAGGAAACTGAACAACTTTTTTGAACATGCACTACCAGCAGTTATTACTAACATGACCCCTACAATAGAATATGGTTTTCTACTCTCTATCTCACAACACTGTAAACTCAATGTATGCAATACAAAAACATGTTAAGAGAAAAAGGTAATACATTAGTAGAGCTATTAAAAGATGCAATAAACTGGCATGAATATATAGAAGAGTAAGAGTTAATAGCATGTGAGAACATTTTTAAACAAATACCAATATCTATTGTACATAGCAAATTATTAAGGTGACGTTAACATTGAGGTCTGAGTACAATGTGAATATACTAATATAGACAGGATATGCCTATATGTATGCTCATGACTATTATCTTTAGTTTCACAGATTTACCAGAAGTGAGCATGATCAAAATAAGAAACATATTGAACTTGAGCAAGAAAATCATGGATTAGTGAACTCACCTGTCCTCAGTCTTGTAACATGCATTTTAGATGCAACGATTGTCCACTGTAAAGGAATTACATTTTGGGAGAAGATAACCCTATTCTGTCAGCAAACTGGAAAATGATACCTCCCCATTTGCTAACCTTTTTCCTGTACAGGTCTACAAGAGGATAAGTGATTAATTGCAATGTAACAATATAAGCACCAGTAATAAGACAACTTCTAGGATTAAAAAAAAACATTGTTATATTTGTGTTATTTGGCATATAGATGGCTGAAACATACTATAACAGACTAAAGACCATTCAAAATCATAGGTAATAATCTGAAACAGCACCCTCAACATCGGGCCCTTCCATTGCTCAAATGCTTATACATACTGAGTTACAAGCAAATATGCTTATCTATTACAAGATTGACAAAACCACTACACTTGCACCAAGTACAGAGATCCTTCTATCAAAAATTTCTTGCCCTACAGTTCACAGTAGAATCTTAAAAGCCAGACAAGAATTGCTTCAAGCATTTAAATAGAAGAACCTCTAGCAGAACACTCAAAAAAAGGTATGGTTTCTGCTTCCAATTTGGATATCCAAAAATGGCAAGATGGTGAAAAAGGCCAGCACAGAACCAAAACTCATACCTAGGAGCTATTTCATATGTCGGATAAAATAGACTTTGATAAAAGCACCTAAAGACTTTGATAAATAGAATAGTAATACCTGGAGATGGCTTTTGACATGAGAAAAGGTGAATCCCTTGACATATATGATCTGAAGAACAAGCTTTGGTGTAGCCTCTGAGATGAACAAAAGCAGAAAACCAATTGAAGATTAGGAGTACATATATGGAGCTTTTCCTAACAGATCATGATTACTAAATTTATATAGCAACTACGTCTAAGCACAGAGGATCAAAAACTTCATCAATACAACAAATTATACACATCTAAATAAGTCCACATTACTATATGTGGTGAGATAATCCCAACAGAGGCACATCAGGTAACAAGTGTTGTTCCATTCAATTGCCTAATCTGAATCATTTCCATATTCAAGTCACATTATCATCATAATTCCAGAGAACTTATAAAAACTAAGCACTGTATATTTCAGTAAACCAAATGTCAGAACAACTAATATACGTTTTCGATACTAATGTATAGATGGATAACTACAGGTAATCTCCAGGGCCTGATTATATGCTTCAAACAATATATATGTATATATCTACAATGATACATTTACCTAAAACGTGCAGATCTAGAACCTTAATTAACTAATATGTATATATATCACATATGTCCAAGATTCCAGCTATTCAATTTGAACTGATAAAAAGAAGCTCCAAATTTAAGTTACTGTACATTGTACTATGGAGGATCAAATTTGATCCAACTTCAACATGCTTCGACTAAACTTTGCAATATAAAGTATAATCAACTCTGCAAGTCTCAAGCATGGCCTTTCACCAACTTCAGACGTACCTTAGGCTTTTCATGAAGTTTCTTTTGTGATTTCGAATGCTCCTCCTCTGAAAGTTCCCCTGTAGCATACATAAATTCCAGAAAAAAAATATTAGCACCTTCACAAATCATAATGACATTAAACTGAAGCCATTCATTTAACACAAGATTCTACAATTTAAGCCAAAAACCCCAAATGAAGCACCAAAAAACATGAACTCTCGAATCAAACGAACATAGCATCTCTTTTAGGCCATAAGTAAGAAACAAAATCAAAGACGGCTACTGATTCAAAGCACCAGCAACACAATCACATACACTTTTCAGTTTTCATTATTATCTAATTAACTCCAATCCAAATTTTACTTCAAACAACAATCGCTATTGATACTAAACACGATTAAACCCTAACATCCAGTTATAATAGTTCAAATCACTTATAATCAAGCTAACAAAAACCAATTCTCAAATCAAATCGCACAGAAGAACAATAAACACATCATACAATCAAGAACAACTTAGGGAATTCTAAAATCGGTACTCAAAGAAAAATTTGGAGGTTCGGAAACTCACATCGGAGGCATTGCTGATGAGCTCACGGAGAAAGATCTCCTTGTTGCCGATCAAACTCAGGAGCTAGTTGTTCTCGGTCACGAAGGCGAACGTCTCGATGTCTAACATTGCCGCTCAGAAATTAAGGTTTTTGAGCAAATCTAGGGTTTTGGAGACGAAGCGAAGAAGACGATGAAGTTTTCAGAGAGAGAGCGAGAGAGAGGACGAAGACGACGAGTGCTGGTCTTTGGAGAAAAAGGAGTGAGTGAATGAGTGAATGAGTGAATGAGTGAGAAAGTGAATATTTTGAAATATGAGGCTGTTTTTAGCGTCTTTTTTCTGTCGGAGGGGTTTGCGCTTGGACTTTTTCTTTGAATTGTTGAAGTAGAATAATAGGATAATTGAAAACGGTAATTTTTTTCATTGATAAAATATCTTAAATATAGGTTGATATAATCAGTTACAATAATTGTGTCTATAAAATAGGAATTATCTGTGTTTATCTTTTATAATCTATATCTAAGTAGGACAAGCCATACTGAGAATTATGGAGAATAAATCTCCATAAACACTCTTTCTTGTGTCGATGGCCTCAAGAATGATATATGACTTGTTGCCTCACTAAAAACATCGCCAAGCAAACAAAAACCTCATGGATAAAACAAAAGTTTGGTCTAAGGAAAAAAAAGTACAATGCATCAACTAGAAAAACTTCTACATATGACGTATACTCGCCCTGATGTCTACATAAATGTAACTCTCCCTGATTATAAACTCAGTCTTGAAGTTCAGATAACTTGCGCATACCAATGTTTTTCACATGTTTTACAAATGTAGATTTAGGAAGTGACTTGGTAAATAAGTCCGCAGCATTATCAACGAAACCAATCTGGTTCACTTGGATATTCAACAGTTGTTGTTATTGCTAATTAAAGAAGAATTTCGGTGATATATATTTTGTATTATCACCCTTAATGAAACTCAACTTCAGCTGTTCAATGCATGCTGCATTATCCTCAAAGATGCAAGTGGGAGTAGTAACAGTATATGGTAATCCACTAGACCCTCGAATATGACCTATGACTGACCTAAGCCAGACACATTCTCTAGCAGCTTCATGCAAAGAAATAATCTCATAATAATTTGAGGAGGTAGCAACAAGGGTTTGCTTTCTTGATCACTAAGAGATCGTCGTGTTTCCCATAGTGAAAACATAACCGGTCTGTGAACGATCTTTGTGTGGGTCAGAGAGATACCCGACATCAAAAAATCTAACCAACACATCAACCAGTGTTTCGGAATAGGGGATAGCATGAAAAATGCTCGTTGTCTGCACATATTTTGATGCATTGAACCATTCCTTCGACAGTTCGAATGAGTGATTCATATCCATCCCGAGTACATCCTTCGATGGATCGAATGATCTGGGACCTGCATGCTGTGATTCAACATTTCATTTTCCAGGAATTTCATGCTTCTCTCTATATTCTTTGTAAGGGAAGAATAAGCCCAAGTCAATGGAACCCTTCAAGTATCTAAAGATTTGTTTTACTCCATTCCAATGATATTGCGTAGGTGTAGAGCTAAATCTAGCCAACAAGTTCACTGAGAAGACAATATTTGGACGTATGCACTGAGCTAAATACAACAAAGCTCCAATAGCACTAAGATATGGAATTTCAACTCCCAAGATCCTCATCATCATCTAACAGACGAAACGGATCCTTCTTAGGGTCCAGACTGCGAGCAACCATTTGTGTGCTAACAGAGTGTGCTTTGTCCATGTTAAATCGCCTGAGCATCTTTTGGACATAAGCAGACTGGTGAATAAGGATTCTACCGACTCGATGTTCCAGCTCTAATCCGAGACAAAATTGAGTCCTACTAAGGTCTTTCATCTCAAACTCAAATTTCAAGTAGCAAACAGTCTCATTGATCTCATTAAGAGTTCCAATGATGTTCATATCATAAACGTAAACAGCTATTATGACAAATCCTAAACTTGTTCTTTTAATGAACACGCAAGGGCATAAGTCATCATTCTTGTATCGCTTCCCAATCAAGTAGTCACTAAGACGTGTATACCACATCCTACCAGATTACTTCAATCCATATAGTGAACGTCCCAATTTGATAACATCAGCACTCTGTGGTTTAGAATTACTTGATTTAGGTATAGTAATACAATCTAGCACTTTCATGTATATCTCTGAATCAAGAACCCCATAGAGATATGCAATAACCACATTCATAAGCTGCATGCTAAGATTTTCGGACACATCCAAGCTTATCAAGTAGCAGAAGGTAATGATGTCCATAACAGGAGAATACGTCTCTTCATAATCAATTTCAGGGCGCTGAGAGAATCCCTGTGCTACAAGTCTAGCTTTATAAAGCAAGACCTCATTCTTCTCATTACGCTTCTGAATAAAGACTCATTTATGTCCAACCGACTTAACATTCGATGGGCATAGCACAACCGAACTGAAAACTTGCCATTTATTCAAAGAGTCTAGTTCATTCTGGATTGCAACCTTCCATTTCAGCCAATCTGCTCTACGTTGACATTCAACAACAGAGCGGGGTTCCACTTCATCTTCGTCAATAATCTCCTGAGCGATGGAATAAGTAAACAGATCATCAACTAACATAGAAGATCTATCCATAAGAACGTGCGCATCATTTGTTCTAAGCGAGATTTCTTTGTTCTCTGACATCACAAGAGATTCTGGAGCGTCCCCCAGAGATGTCAATTGTGATTCAAGGATATAACTGTAGTCAGAGACAATCTCATGTGAAGGATTCATAATGTTGATGATGAATGGATCTTGGGATCTTTTTTTGCCTTGATGACATCCATTTGCAGTAGGTATATTCGATCTCGTCACTTTAGATATAGTAGCAAAGGAGTCAGGCATAGAGTCTACTACTTGCTAAAGATCAAGTATTCTTCGCATTTCCATTTTACTCTGAGACGTGCGAGGATCATGATGAGACACAGTGGGATTAAATTACGTCAATTCCTGACATTCAACTAGAATAAAACCACTTATATCTCCCCCTAACGGCGGGAAGTATGTCTCATCGAAGTGATAATCTACAAATCTAGCAGTAAAGAGATCTCCTGTCGAAGGTTCAAGATAGCGGACTATCGTTGGTGATTCATAACCAACATAAATACCTAATCTTCTTTGGGGAGCCATTTTAGTGCGTTGTGGAGTCGCAATTGGCACATAAACCGTGCAACCAAAAATGCACAAATGTGAAACATCATGGTCATATCCAGTTATCAACTGGTGCGCACTGAATGGTTGGCGGGCTACAGGTAGAAAACGAAAAAGCATAGTTGTGTGCAACACTGCATATCCCTAAGCAGAGACTGGTAAATTTGTATGCATTATCAAAGCTCTACACACAAGCTGTAACCACTTGATATGAGCATCTACTAAATTGCTCTAAGAATGAACATAAGGAACAGGATGTTCAACTTCAATCTCAACAGACATGCAGTAATCATCAAAAGATTTTGATGTAAACTCTCTTACGTAATCCAATCGAATAGACTTGATTGGATGATCCGGGTGGTGTGCCCAGAGCTTAATAATTTGAGCTAAGAGTTTGGCAAATCCAGCATTTCTTGTGGGTAGCAAAGCAACGTGTGACTATCGCGTTGATGTATCTATCAAAACCATGAAATATTTAAATGGTCTACATTCGGGTTTGATAGGTCCACAAATATTATCTTGGATTCTGTGTAAAAATGGAATATTTTCGGTATTGTCAATAGCAAAAGAAGGGCATGCATATAACTTTACTAAAGAACAAACTTTGCAGAATCGAGCGATGTGCATCAGAGATTGCAACATAAGAGTGTGGTGGGAAAACGCACAACGCCTCAGCAGTATGTTACCAGGAGGGTGCTGCACTAGTCTTGGAGACTAAGCCAAGAATGAGAGGAGTAGTCTCGTCATCACCATCTGAACTGATGCATATATAAATTCCCACATGTTTTTTCGCTCTGAAAAACAGATGACCATGAAAATTTTTTAATACTTTGATCATGTCACGACCTGGATGTCCCAGTCGATTATGCCAAAGCTTGTTTGAGTCCAAATCACCACTACCACATTTGTTCCCATTACCGGCGAGATCACCGGAGACAAGGCCGGCGACCGGAAAAGTCGCCGGTAATGTCCATCATTACCGGCGACTTACTCCGTCGCCGGTAATGTCGCCGGAATCTCGCCGGTAATGTTTGGGAACATTACCGGCGACTCCAACCGTCGCCGGCAATGTCAAGCCGAACATTTCCAACGATTTTCCGGCCGGAATTTCACCGAAAATGTGTGGCTAGACATTGCCGGCGACGGTTGGAGTCGCCGGTAATGTTTTGGAACATTACCGGCGAGATTCCGGCGTAAAGTCGCCGGTAATGTCTTCATTTCCGGCAACTTACTCGTCGCTGGCAATGTGTCTTATATTAGATGCCGGATGCGGCAGCTCGATCATTCAATCATTTTGATCGAAAAAAATCCAGAGAAATCGAAAGAAGGAAAACGTACACTCTAAAATCGATCATTCGGTATATTGTCAAAATTAAGGCGCGCGTCGAAAACTCGATCACTCGGGAAGCTATATATATAGGTAGGTGTATATATACGTATATGTGGTATATATATGTGTGTGTGTTGATCAAATCCAATTCGTGAGATATATATGAAATGTTGTTGATGTACGGTCACCGAAACGAGAAAACAGCTTGTAGTTAATCTTGTGTCTGAATCAATGACTGGTATTATCGTATTGTTATCGGAGCTAGGCTTAACAGAGCCTCCTACCCAGTCAAATACGTTTTGAATTGAAAAAAGGAGAATACTATCATCGAGTACTGAATCGAATTCAGAGATTAGATCGATATATATACATATGCATGCATGTGTTGATTTAATTAGAGTTGAATTGAGATATCACGTCGATTATTAGTAGTGAATGTGTGTATATATATATAATTAATACGTAAAATTGTTAGAATTTTCAGGATGGACAAGAGTTGGATGAGCCTCGAAAGATGGGATGTCAGATATCACCAGGGAATTAGGAGTTTTGTGGATTTTGTGAAGGCTAATTGTGGAGACACTACACTTCATTATTGCCCGTGTAAAGAATGTAAGTGTTTCAGCGATCGATTTCGATTTCCCATTGATAAAGTCCAGAGGCACCTGAGTAAATACAGGTTTTGGGATAAGTACACTTGTTGGATTTATCACGGTGAAACATCGGTAGCGGGTCCGCATGATCATGGACAATTTGGTGAGAGGGCCAGTCCACGCTATGATCATGGAGATTTTGCTGAGAGGGGCAGTTCATCCTATGATCCAACATCGATGTTAATCAATGATATGTTTCCTCATGAGAGCGGTGTATTTGCTGATGAAGCACCAAATGTCCCTCCCGTCGTTGAGGGTTTCCCCCATATCGAGCCAGTCGAACCATTACCTGGAGCTCATGTCAACACAAGCGGTATGGACAAGTACAACAACCTGATTGCATTGCAACAGACTCCGTTGTACGATGGTTGTAGTAAGACTGTTCTTGAAGTGTGATGGGAGTGATGCAGCTCAAATGGAGAACAAAATGTCTGTCAAAGTTGTTGATTCTTGGTTGAAGTGGACTGCTTCGCTACTGCCACCCGGTCATCGTCTTCCTACCACTCATCATAAGGTGCGACATATCCTGAAAGATCTTGGGCTTTCCTACATCAAAATCCATGCATGCAGATATGATTGTATTCTCTTCTGGGGAAAAGATCTCGAAGACCTTGAAGCCTGCCCTGTATGTTTTACAGAAAGGTATAAGTTGACTCCTGCAGGCAACAAGAAAGCTGTGAAGATACTTCGATATTTCCCGCTTATTGATAGGCTGGAGCGGTTGTTCATGTGTGATTTCACGGCCGAGGCAATGAGATGGTGGGCTTAGAGGAACTTGCCTGATGATGACACCCTTATACACCCTTCCGACGGAGAGGCTTGGAAGCACATGGTCAGGGAGTTTGATCATTTTGCAGCAGAGGTCCGAAATGTTTGGCTAGGGCTCTCATCTGACGGATTCAACCCTTTTGGCAACATGAGTCTTCAATACAGTATATGGCCAGTTATTTTGGAACCGTACAACCTTCCACCATGGATGTGCATGAAGAAGGAATACAATATGCTCACTCTGTTAATTCCGGGCCCGGGTTATCCAGGAAAGTGTCTCGATGTGTATTTGAGGCCTTTGATTGAGGAGCTTAAGTACCTGAGTGAGTGTGGCCACCCCACTTACGATAGGTTCAAAAACGAGATGTTCCAGATGCATGCCATGCTTGTTGGCACCATCAGTGATTTTCCTGCCCGCGGTATGTTGTCGAGCAACGTTACCAGGGGTTACAGGGCTTGTTCAGAGTGCATGACGGTTGATTGTTGCAGTCCTCATTGCAGTAAAATTGTTCAGATGCGTCACCGTTGTTGGCTTCCATATGATCACCCATTTAGGCAGGATCCATACGCGTTTGATGGGACTGTGGAAACAGGTGTGGCACCCAGGCGATGGACAGGGGAAGAAATTTTGGAAGTGTTGAATGAAGATGATTTTGGTCAGCTGAGCAATCATCCTGACATAGTGGCGTCAATTCCAGACAAGCCCGAAAGGTATAAGTTTTGGACACACAAGAGCATATTCTGGGAACTCCCCTACTGGCCCAGGTTGCCTGTCAGACATTACCTAGATGTCATGCACATAGAGAAGAATGTGCGTGAAAGTGTGGTGGGCACAGTTCTTAACTTGGAGGGGAAAACAAAAGACATCCCTAAGGCACGCATTGATCTGAAAGCAATGGGTCTGCGGAAACATTTGTGGTTAAGAGATGGTAAGAGAAAATGCCGCAAGCTCCGTACACCGTAAAGCCGAAGCATAAGCATGAAATTTTTCGGTGGCTGAGTAATGTCAGGTATATATTCTTATGGCTATGTAGGAATTTGGCTAAAAATATAATTTTTAGCGGAGTATATATGGTTATATGCGAGAAATATAATTGTTGCATATATATGGCTTTATCTATATATATGCAGGTATCCTTATGGCTATGCAGGAAATATAAGCAGGTGTGTTAACTTCCGGGATAATAAGATGTACGGATTAAAGAGTCATGACTGTTATGTACTGCTTCAACGCCTTTTCCCTATTTTCATTCGAGGGTACATGCCAAAAGAGGTGGTGGAGCCGTTGGTGGCCTTGTCAAGATTCTTTCAGAAGTTATGCACCAGGGAAGTTAAAAAAGCAGACCTCAGGGAGATACAAGATGACATCATTTTTATCATGTGCAAGCTTGAGAGGATATTTCCCCCAAATTTTTTCGACATAATGCCACACCTGATGATCCATCTTCCCGAACAATTGTTGCTTACCGGTCTTGTACACTACACTTGGATGTATCCCATGGAAAGGTACAAATGATTCATAAATTTGGTTTGCCTATGTTTTTATATGTAAATTCTTATTTTTTAAGTAAGTTAACATGCACTTGTTAACTTGTAGACAATTGGGAGCCTACAAGGACTATGTGAAGAATAAATATGCACCTGAAGGGTGTATCGCTGAAGCATATCTTGCGCACGAGTGTGTAACGTACACCAAAGTGTACCTCGAAAATGTAGAGGACCCCCAACAATAGATGCCGATAGATGAACCCCAGTTCAACCTTTCTATCATCTCCAGTGACGTGGTAGTACAGGGAAGCTTACCAAAGTCGTACAAGTTGGATGGAAATGAGGTAGCCATTGCCCACTGGTCGGTACTGATTAACTGTCAAGAAGTACATTATTGGAAAAACTATCATCTTCACTGCCCTGCTATTGCCGGAAATGTTGATTACCACAACAAGACGTTTGCAAACTACTTTGGTCAATGGGTAAGTATATGTGTATATGTATATTTTTATATATAACCTTATATAGCATGTATGTATGTATGTGGTTTAATTTTGTGGTTTCAAGATGACATAATTTCTTCTGTACGTATTAATATATGGACGTTTTCAGATGAACCATGTAGCAGATGATGGTTGCCCAGAGTGGTCAAACGAATTGAGGGTCCTGGCGATGAAACCGATTGCTTCAAAAGTTTACTCGATGTGTCAGGTCAATGGCGTGAAATTTATATGTGAAAATCGAGACGACCGACTGAAAACACAGAATTGTGGGGTGATGGTCCATGGTGGGCAGGATGGCGTTGACTATTACGGTGTCCTTCATTCAGTTTTTGAACTAATTTATGGGAACCGCATGAAAGTGCACTTGTTCAAGTGTAGATGGTTTGATACTAGCCCGGAGAACACAAGGACCGATCAGTACGGAACATTTTTGGTGAATACTGCTACTACCTGGTATGAAGATGACCCTTTCGTTCTTGCCTCATCAGTAAAACAAGTGTTTTACCTGGACGATCTTCTTAACAAAGTCCCGTGGAAGGTGGTTAACCATGTTGCTCATAGAAACACATACAGTGCTGCCACACTTGGTGATACCGCAGATGATGAGGAAGTTACTGCATACCAAGAGCCGAACGCTTTTGACATTCCGGAATCATCTACGATTTGCCTTAATAATGTGAGATCTGGGAGTGTGGTTCGAATTACTGGAGCAGAACTTCTCGATGTTAATCCATATGAAGTTGACGCTGATTCAGATGACGAGGAGCGGCACATATTGCCAGAGGTTACTTATGAAACCGAGTCAAACTCAAGTGATGAAGATGATTACGATTATCATCCTTAGTACGTTGGAAATTGTAGTCGGAAAATGTACGTAGTAAAATGTACGTAGTAAAATGTAGTCGGAAATTGTAGTCGGAAAATGTACTCGGAAATTGTATGTAGTCGAAAATTATACGTAGTCGGAAATCGGAACCGTAGTCGGAAATTATACGTAGTCGGAAATTGTACGTAGTCGGAAATTATGTAGTCGGAAATTGGTCGGAAATTGGTCGATCGGATAATAGTCGACAAATAATGACATTACCAACGAGTTGATAAGCAACTCGTTGGTAATGACATTACCAACGAGTTAGCAACTCGTGGGTAATGTCATTACCAACGACGTTGACCTACCTCGCCGACAATGGTGGCGGTATAGGCAGCTCGAGTTCGATCTCCTCCTCCCCATTTCTCTTCGGCCTAATTCGAATCTATCTTCCCTCTTCCCTCTCTTAGGACGAAATTCTCACCTCTCCCCTCTCCTCAATCCTCTCTTCTCTCTTCCTTCTCCCCTCTCTTCCTCTCCTCCTCTCTCTCCTCCCCTCTCTCCTCCTCCCCTCCTCCTCTTCCTCCTCCCCTCACCTCCGTCGCCGGCACAGTTGGGTCGAGCTCCACCATGCCAGGTTTGAGCTCACTCTCTCTCCCTCTCTCTCTCCCTCTCTCTCTCTCTCATTCCACAATTTTTTTTTTGTGTATTTTGATTAATTAATTTTTGATAATTGTGGGATGTATATATGTATGCATGTGGACAATATTTGTAAAATGTAATTAAGGTATGTTTGAAAATTGTGGGAAAAAAATGTGGATAATTGTGGGGTGAAGGAGCAATATATGTGATGTATATATGTGAAAAATTAATTAATATATAAGGAATGTATATATATACGTATGTTTGAAAAATGTGGAAAATTAATTAGCTAGGGTGAATTGGATTAATATGTGATGTATATATATATGTGTGTGAATTAAGGTGAAATTAAGGTGAATGATCGATGTATACAAACTGTATATTTGATGTATATATATGTGAAAAGTTTAAAGCCGGAAATGATGTATGTATATATGTTAATTTAGGTGATATAGTTGTTAATTTAACGTATAATAGGTGAAAAAATTGTTCGGAATTTAACGTATAAATTAAGGTAATATAGTTGTTAATTTAATGTATAAATTAAGGTGAAAAATCAGAATCGGAACAGTAGTCAACCACAACAGTTTGAAACCGGAACTGTTTGTAACCGGAACCGTTATGTTACAAACGGTTCCAGTTACAAACAGTTCCGAATCCAAACCGTTCCGGTTCCAAACTAGGGTTCTATAACAAATCGAAACCGGAATGGTTTGGAACCGGAACTGTTTGTAACTGGAACCGTTATGTTACAAACGGTTCCGGTTACAAACAGTTCCAGTTTCAAACGGTTCCGATTCCAAATTATGTTCTGGTTCCAAACTGTTATAGAACCCCAGTCGGTTCTGAACCGGAACTGTTTGTAACCGGAACCGTTTGTAATATAATGGTTCCAGGTTCAAACGGTTCCGGTTCCAAACCGTTCCGGTTCCGATTTGTTATAGAACCGAATCCATGACTATTACGGTGTCCATGCCAGGAGGTTTTGCGGCTAATTGGCTTCGGGGAGGTTCCCGAAATAGTGGAGGGAACAGTAGTCAAGCTTCATCCTCGCCCGCAGTTAGCAACACGCCCAGTGGGCCAATGATGAGTGCTCGCACGAGAGCCTTGCTAGAGGCGCGAGCTGAGGAGGAAGTTGCACGATCAAGAGCAGTGCAACCGGAAGTTGAGCCTCGAGCCTCAGTCTCCAGACGCTCAATCAGCAGACGTCCCTCCGGTGGCAGAGCCTCAGACGAGCGACAGTCAACGGGGGCATCAGAAACTCCCTCAATCTGAATGCCCCATATTCGCCCGGTGCCTACTCCCGTTTCACGGGAATCATCTGAGACACATGGTGGTGCTGGCGCCTCATCGTCCAGGCCTCGTCTATCTCCGCCGTCCGGTCTCTTCCTACCCGACGAGATTCCTGTCATCCCTGAATTCGATGATAGGGGGATGCCTGTTTATATTGAAGGACGGCCGGAGTTCCTGACCGTGGAGGAAGCGTATAACTTCCTCCCGTTCGACCCCGTGTATCTTTGGAGTGTGAGGTGCACCAACCAACAAACGGACGATGCAGGTAAATTTTATTTAACATCAGATTGATTACTTAATTATTACTTAAGACTTGCGATAGGTTCAATTAATGATATCAATTTGTTGACATTGTATTATTAGGCATTTTCGTTAATGGGACTGGAAAACGGAAAGGGGCTAGAGGCACCTACACCGGGAAGAGACTTGAGCAGGCCACCGGCGGAAGGAAAACGCCCATAAGGGCCAATGAGGATGGCGAGGTGATCGAGGCATTCGACACCACGCGCAAATATGTCAGCATGGCCGGTGCGATCGTGCGGGACAAGGTCCCAATGCTTTGGCCAGATTGGGAATCTGTGCCTATCTACGTGAAGATGCAAGTGCATAATGCACTCAATGTGAGTAAAATCGTATTTTCATTACGTAAATTTTACATTTATTAATTAAGTCCGAATAAATATATAATTTTACCTTTTATATATTCATATTGCAGGTGTGGTTTGACGTGGATGAAGTTCTTATTCACACGTGGGTAGAGCGTCAACTACATATGAGGTGATGTGCATCGACTTATTTGAATATATATCGAGTTAGATTTTTGTTTATCAAGTGTTTTAATATCTCTAACTTTTTTTTCTTGTTTTAATATAGGTATAAAGAGTGGAAGAACGAGCTTTCTTCCCATTACACTGTATACAAGGAGCTAGGCCGAGGTTCTACCCCTAGCGAATTCCGGTTTAGGGAGTACGAGTGGCTGTGGCTGATAGCCCACTTCGAGCACCCCAAAGCTCGGGTATGCATCCTTAATATATCTTACAACCCTAATGTATCGTATCAGATTGAAATAGTTAGTTACTAATTTTTTTCCATATGTTTATCAAACAAGGCGATTTCGAAGACGAACCGGGCGAATAGATTGAAAAACACCAGGGCCCATCATGCAGGTTCACTCAACTACATGGGTTGGTCGACTAAGGCGCAGCAACAACAAGAAGTGAACCCCTTGGTGTATATTCATCAAAAGTTCTATCCGCAGTGCCCTGACGAAGCGGTAAGTCTTTCGCCTCTCCATGTGTTAATAAAACTATTTTTCGATATTAATTTATTTTGTTACCTAATACGTTATTCATTTTCACTTTTCAATTAGGCGAGAGTGGAGGAGGCGACCGTGGAAGTGACCATGAATATAGCTCGGACTAACCATCATGACTGCTCCGAGGAAGAAGTCACCCAGTATGCCTCTCAGATCGATCCGCTTGATCGCCCTATAGCGGCTCAGATCATGGCAAAAGCGTGCGGGACTGGCAAGAATACCTACTACTGTAGGGGAATGGGCACGGCGGGCGAAGGACTATTGAAGAACACTTCAGAATACTCTACCGGGTCAAGAAGTTCAACTTCTAGTCGTAACCTCGCAGCGGAGCTTCACAGGACACAGAGGGAGTTGGAGGAGCAAAAGAGGCAGATGGCCGAGTACCAAATGCAGCAGACACAGGTGCAGGCTCAGATGTACACATGGATGCGAACGATGTACGAGGCTCACACTACCGGACAACTGTTCCCCACACCTCCCCCGGTCCCGGTTCCTCCGTTCCCTAGCTATCCACCACCACCACCGCACCAGTTAACGCCAGAGCAAGACCAAGGTAGCCACCGGAATTCAAATGAGTACATGGATTACTTCGACCCTGACCCGCAAGTTCCTCGACCTGACTTGTAGTTGTAGTTAATTTTAGTATCGTCGTTGCTATTTGTACTGTAACGTTGGACATTTATGTGTACTGTTGAACTTGTATGATTGTACGGTTTATGTCTTTCAATGCTGGTTCTGGAATTGGGCCCAATCCAGAATCGCGTTTTTTTTTCAAAAATTTTCCACACATTGCCGGCGACATGGACCTCAGTCGCCGGCAATGTCTCACATTCCGGCCACGGCGGCGCTACCATTTTCGGCGACATGAGTCGCCGGTAATGTCCGAGACATCACCGGCGACATGAGTCACCGGTAATGTCTTGACATTGCCGGACATTACCGGCGACGGCGTTTCCCGTCGCCGGCAATGTTAACACCGGCGGGGAATCTCCGGCGACGTCATTGCCGGCGACTTGTCGCCGGTAATGTCAATTCCGGCGAAAAAAAAAGACAAGGCCGGCGACGGCAGGTCGCCGGTAATGTCTCCATTTCTGGTAGTGCACCCGAAGTCGTGTGAGTCACGGCATTGGATTCAATGATCCGAACTGTTGTGAGGTATAAACCACTACGAATAGCCGAAAATTTCTCTAGAATGCGCTTGCGGCCACTTTCAACAGAGGTGATACATAATAGTTCTTTTCCATTCTCACAATATGTTTCCAAGTGAAAACCGTTGGCACGGATATCTTTAACCTTAGCAAGGTTCGATTGTCCTTTGGAGTGTATAAGGCATCAGAGATATATAATTTTGTACCATGGGGCAATAGAAACTCTACTGAACCACGCCCTTGTATAATGGGCGTTGAACCAATCATGGTAGTCACTGATGATTGGTATGGAAAAAGATCCACAAACGCCTATTCCGCATAATGGTATAGGTAGTACCACTATCTGTTAGACACTCAATTTCGCCTTCAGACATCTGCAAAATCAATGTAAATAAGTAAGTCTTTGTACTAAAGATCAGACGTACGCTTTAAGTATACACTTAATGATTTGAGTAAGGGTGTGACCCTTGTTGAGTGTTGATATGACATGACATAAACCAATGTATAAACAACATCATTAGTCAAGGAAACAAGTGAAAAACTCATCTAAAAACATCACATCTTGGTAACATCTTCGATGGGTTAAAAAAATCCAAAATAAATGTGTGATTTTCTGATACCGGATTTTCGATGGATCAAGTCATTTTTCGATGGATCAAAAAAGTGTCCAGGTTGATTTCTTCGATGGGTCGAAAAAAAAATTCGATGGATCGAAGGAAACCCAAAACGATATTGAATTTATGATATCAAAATTCAATGGACCAAAATTTTGAAACAGAAGATTTGCTTCGATGGATCAAGGGGGACCTCGATGGATCAAAAACGATCAACAATGATAATTTGCGATGGGTCGAAGAAATTTTTAATGGATCAAAAATGTCTTGTGATCAAAATAAACTGCCTCGTTTTTAGGACGTTTTAAAGGTATCTACATCATTTTTCCATATATGTAAAAACATCGAACCATACATAAGAATTGTATGAAAATATAACATTTTCAATACTTTCATATACCAAAAAAATAGAGAAATATTCATTTCTCTAACAAATAAAAATTACATCATAGATGTTCATATTCGAAAAACAAGGAAATTGTCTTAAAAAAAATCTTGACCGAAAAGTAAGCCAAAAACAAAACTAAATTTGAAAAATTACAAAGACAACCGCCTTTTACATAGGCTTAATCAAAATCCGGAGTAGCAAGCTTCTTCTCCTTGTCTTCTGCAAGAACGAGATTGATGTTAACCTCCATCTCTAAATCTTCAGCATAGTTTGACTCTTGAGCCAAATACTGCTTGTGCCTTTTGTAGATGTTCTGGATTTCTTTACTAGCACGGCACTGCTTATGCTTGTTTGAACCACATTTAAAAAAAAATGTATCTTCCAGAATGTTGAGACCGTTGACCATCATGAACTGAACCAGCCTGATTCTTGTTGGAGTTGGCGTTTTGATCTATGCCAAGTCAGATTTTGGTTGTGGCCTTGACCACGCCCACGCCCTCATCTACCTCCATGTGGAGCATGTCCTCCACAAGCATAAGGTTCTGAACAAGCAACCTTCTTATTTCTACGGGTCTTTCCTCCATTTTGGTAACTCTCATGCTTCTTAGTACCATCCGATCTTGAGTTATTATTTAGGATAATCTCATGATGCCTTTGTTTCACAAGGCAATTGATGAGATCACTGAAGGTATTAATCCTCCAATGTTCGTACTCGATCCAGTACTGATGAGAAAGAATGCTCATGCATGTAGGTAAGGTGTTCAATGACCGTTAGATCATATCATGCTCGGTCTCTGCACCCCATAGAAACTCAACTCCAACTGCAGATCTAACATTTTTTTATTATAATCTTGGATCTTTGGGAAATCCAGAAGTCTGGTGTTTTCCCATCTTACAACCAACTCAGGAAGCTGTGCATCATGCATATTATTGAAGCGCTGCTTCAGAACGTCCCACAGTTCCATGGGATCTATCTTGTTTAGATAGTACTTCTTGAGAGTTGGATGAATTTGACGCCTCAAAAATATGAGGGCTTGAGCTTTTGATTCTTCTTGGGGTGGAATAAGAATTTTTCCAACCCTAGAGGATTTGATGGTGTTGGTCAATCTCTTTATGATGAATGTATTTTCCATATCAAAGACCGAACGGTGATACTCATTGCCTTGAAGGTCAAGGATGTCGAATTCTGGCATTACCGGCTCATTCCAACTCATCTAGAAAAACACACAGAGATGTTTTATTAGTAACGATTGAAAACTACGATCACAAACTTTAAGATTCAATGAATAAGAACGTGATCCATGACATATGGTCACAAAAATCGATTATAAACGGTGGAAAAAACCACAGCCAGAAACCGTGAATAATCGTCACATAACATCGATTTCCTTTTTTTTTTCTTTTCTTTTCTAAACCGTAACTCCCCCAGGACTGTCACTTATACTCTATGGATATAGGTCCATAGGAACTAGGGAAAACATGCAATATAAACAACTCATATCATAATTATCACCAACTTAGATCTAGGGTTTTGCAAAAATTAAGTTTGATCCTAGATCTATACATTTAAGGTTTAGAAAAGTTTACCTTGATGGGTGTTGTGCTCAATATGACTTGTACACTTGATGAACGATTAGAAGTGGAAGCTCTTCTGAAACGATTCTTCGGAAGTCGCGCAATCTTGACGACGTAGGAAGATGATGAAGCTTGTGCTTGTGTGATGATCGGTAGGACCACACAAAAAGGAAGGCGGATGGTGGAGATGATGGTCGGCGGCGGTGGAGTGTTTTTTTTTTCAAGGTTAGGGGTTTTTTCTTCTTTTGGTGGTGATGACTATCAACCTAGAGAGTTGTTGATAATGTGTTGAAGTAGAATAATTTGATGGCTGAAAACTGTACGTACCTTTTCTTATTGATAAAATACCTTAAATATACGCTGATTCAATCTGTTACAATAACTGTCCCTAAAACACAGTGATTCTCTGTATCTATCTAATCTAATCTGTATTTAAATATGACAAGACACACACCAAAAATTATGGAGAATAAATCTCCTTAAACATGAATGACTTTTCCACTTGATATCTTTTGTTTAAAAATGGAATCAATGTCTTTTACGACATACATTTAAAGTGTGTTGTAAAAAACCTCATGACGTACATTTTAATGTGTGTCGTAAAAAACTAAATTTTCGAGTCTTTTGCAACATACGTTTAAAGTGTGTCATAAATGAAGAACAATGTTTACGACGTACACAAAAAATGCGTCATGAAAAACAAAAATGTGACTTTTTTACGACATACTGTGTCATAAAAGACAAAATATTAATTTTTTATGACATACATAAAATATGTGTTACAATTTGCGTGTCACAAAAGATTAATTTTCTCGTAGTGCCACCTTCTCCTTGAATCACCCCACAAAACTAAGGAATACAACGCCATATGCTTATAGCACTTGGCCCAGCAAAACCACACCAAAGACGAATCATTCAAAGCTTGAGAGAACGAGCCCTCGCCTACGACAAAACTTGTGGGAGAGTATTCAAATAACAGCAAACCCGAAACAGTCTTCCTCCTCCGCCGCACCATCGGATATGTCAATCTCCAACAAAGGACCACTCGACCTAGTCAGGAACGGCATCGTTGGAGTTGTGTCACATCCCAAATCCCACATACAGTAGCACCAAACGAAAGCTAATAGTAAGAGGAATCTAAATCTAAAATCTTAATATGATTTGGAATAAGGAGTATAGAGGTCGAATGAGAATAATGGACTTGACAGCTAGAGTTTTTAGAAAACTAGGGAATATTGGATGATAGAGAACACAAATAATTAGAATACTTATAGCATTTTTTGGGTGAAACAATACTTATAGCATTTAGACACAACAACATTGCAATATCGATTCGGGTTGTAGACAGACGAGAATTCTAATTCAAGGAGTACGTACGCGTCGAGCGACACGAACAGAAAAATTGTCATCTAACTAAACTTTGTCCAGCTAAAAATGAAGAGTTCTTACAACAGGCATTAAGCATATGATATATGTGCAGATCAGAAAGAGACACAGAAGAGAAACATTAGGGAAAATTACATATTAGTGGTCGCTATGTGAATCAAATGACATATAGATCGAACTGATTGATTAGAAAGATTTGTCCTCGGATCAGTCTGATGAGCTTAGCTAGTTTGCATATGTACACACACGCGTTGCAAGTAGGGATGACAACGAGTTGTATCAGACCCGAGTTTTAGGTAACCAAATCCGAACCTAAAATCAAATCGTCCAACTGAACAAAATTCGAATCCAAAAAATTTTAGTTCGGGTGCCCGTCGGATATATAATACTCGAATCTGACCCG
This sequence comes from Geum urbanum, assembly GCA_946800695.1. Classification (NCBI taxonomy): domain Eukaryota; kingdom Viridiplantae; phylum Streptophyta; class Magnoliopsida; order Rosales; family Rosaceae; genus Geum; species Geum urbanum. Next base: position 15,979,680 of record OX326997.1, on the reverse strand, counting down.
TTTAAAATAAAAAATACAAAAAAATAGTATTATGAATGTTACTATTCTATAAATATATATATATATTAATATATATATATATAAATAGATATAAATGATAAAATATAAGAAATTAAAATTAAAAAATATGCGGGTGGGGTTCGTGTTCGAGTTCGGTAGATTCATATTCGTACCCGATCCAAACCCGTCATCATCCGGGTTCGGTTAGGTAAATACTCGATACCCGTTATTTACCTTAAAAATCAAATTCGAGCGGGTTCCCACGGGTTTGGGTTATTTTGCCTAGTTGCAAGTATATTACAGAAAGTAACTATCAACTAAAAGGAGTTTCTCCATTGAAGACATCTATGGTGAGGACTTGGTAATGACTTTCTATACAATGGTTTATAAGACTTAATTTTTTATCATATTTTGACATATGAACCGTTAGATGTTTAGCTATATATAAGTAGATCATTCTTGTAAATTTTCAATCAAATCGAAAATCGTTAAAGGATTCAAAATCATGGTTTATCAATTATAAACATGAACGGTTCAAGTTTGATAAATTTGAAACGTTCATTTATTTCATCTTGTTCGAAACCTTAACGTTTTTCAAATTAGATGAAAATTTATAAAAATGATCTACGTATATGTAACTAGATATACAACAATTAATTTTTCAAAATATTATTAAAAAATATATTATAAAGGTACTCATAAAATTCTCTCCATAAAATTCTCAGTGAACAATTTCCTATCAACTAAAACCCTAGCTCCATCGCCCTCGGTTTATGTTTGTCTGTATATCTCTCTTTCTAGCTTGTCCAGATCGACCAGTACAAACTAGCTTATACAAAGGGAATCAGACTATAGGTGTCATTGCCCTATTTGGATTGATCCATTGGAAGAAAAGTTGTGTTGTTTATTGTCAAGGAACCAGAAGAACAGCTTAAACCATGTGAGTGACAGCCATGTCCGATCCTTGGCGTGCAACTCGATCCACACCCTTCAAAAGCTTCCATTTCTCCTCGTCCATCTTTGCCCTCTTCCTTCGTCCCAAAAGCTGGTTGTATACTCAAAAACCCTCCTCTGCATAAATCCATGTACGTCGATCTTTCAGTCTCATGTACACACTACTACTGCTACTACATTATCATAATACAAATCCCCATATTATAATTAGTCCAAAGTCAAAACATTACTCAGTAAGCGTGTGTTGGGATTTGTCTTATAAAAATCAATCAGGTTGCATATCAGATAACAGTCATAACACCGAGATAATATATATCATGGTACGTAGAAGCCAGCACTAAACTAGCTAGCCATGCGCCCTTAGTATTATATATCTTAGAAATGACAACATCCCTTAGCTTGGATTAAAAGCCATGCATAACCGAGGAATTTCCTCTTGTCTTATATGTCAAGCAAAGGAATTAAAGTACCAAGTTTTTCTCCTTTGTTTGCTGACTTACGTACAGGGATTGGTTTGCATATGACTTCGCCAACTAATGAAACATAGTAATATTCGATCAATTAGATACTCGATATACGTATCTAAACATTGACAAGTACATAATTGTTGGATATGTATTTGAGTAATTTGACCCAATAAGTGAAATTCTTCCTAGATTTTCCAGCTGTATATAAAATGTCTAATTCATTTTTATCTTTATTTTGTAAAATGTCAATATCATATTATATTTCATCCCAAATAGTAAAGAGAAAATGTAACCAACCAATTCCCCCCCCCCCCCCCCCCCACAAATCAATGACCAAAATATCTGATTTTGTGACTAGTTAATTTTTCGAGGGAAATGAACGAAGATTGTTTTTTTCATATGTGATCATCAAGATTTGGAACTTAATTGGTGAAGGGAATGGTAGCTGCATTTTTGTGTTGAGTTTCAACTTTCAAGTTTGTAAACTACAATGGAGGCGTTGGGCCATTTCTAATGTGTAAAAAATGAAGGCTTTTTGAACCTCTTTAGTCTTGACAACCTTCAGCTTGGTCAATATTTCCAAAAATATCAACACATTTCTATAATTAAAAACAAAATTTATTAAGGACAATTAAATATCCGAGAATATAAAAAAATTCATAAAACATCCAAAAGTACAATAGTTTCTGGTCTTTTTAGATGTGGCACTCACATTACATTACATTGCGTAGAAACAATTTTAAATTATTAGTTTGCAAATAACACTACCAGAAAATAAACTTAGGCGACGAAGTCTTTTCGTCGTCTAAGTAGTTTTTTTCGTCGCCTAAGTACTTAGATGACAAAA